>LR738712.1:320801362-320844056 GCA_902687465.1 Secale cereale | reverse complement strand
TCAATAATTGGTGCAAACCAGACATGATTTCTCAGTCCAAACATTCAGTTGAACTGACACTAGCAATATTGATAAGCTGAACTTGCAGAAGGGGAGAGTACTGAAGGCACATCTTATGTATTTTCGGTTTGATATTTTTGGGTGCATAACCTCAATTTATTAAAGAAAATCTGATGGCCAAATCGAACAAAACAATTGAAGGACCGTAAAAAAGTTAATTTTAACAAGTGGAAGTAATGTATGGTACCGTGTAAAAATAAAAGGCATAGTTTCCCCACTCCTCCAAGATGAGTTCAGTGCCTGTGTTTAAACCATGGATGTAGGGATGGTCAGGTCAAATGAAATCTATGAATACTACTACAATTGTTGAACATTTGATGTCAGAAGCACATAAAATTAAGTAAGTAGATTACATATATGTAAGTTAGTCTTGTGGCTGGCGCTTTCACCATCATAAATATAACCGAGGGCGCATATGCCAACCAATGTGTAAGTGACTCAAGGACAATAACTAAAGCTAAATATCTATGTGTGCTGCTTAGGAGCACACTGGCATGGTTCAAAAGAGAGATAGTTGTACCTCAAGCAGTGGACACAACCATCCCTCACATTTGTAAGAGTTGTGCAGTAGTACAATAACTGGCTTTCTTTCAGGAGCAGTGTCATTAAGTTCCAGTAGAAGTACAGGTACACGTTTCTGTTCAGCTGACTGTTGAAAAAAAGTGATGACAAATTCTGTTATTCAGGGAGCAAGGGGCAAAATAAAGCGAAGCCAGCGTGCGTTGTAGATTTATATAGTGTAGGTGCATGTGGAATTGGATCTCAGAACCAGAGTCAATACTCCAAATCTCCAATTATCAGGCTCCCCACAAGTGGGTCTTTTGAAACAGAGGGTCTAAGTGGAAACATGGGAGCAAATATATGCAATGCCAATCAGTTTCTGTATATGACGCACTGACATGAAACAAGCACCTAGACAAAAAACACACTACTATTATTGCTCCTCTACTACCTTTAGGTATCCACTTGACACCTACAATGGATCAAAAAACTGGTCATATAACTGTAAGGACCAAAAAATACCTCAGTAAACAGGTAGAAATTTTCTTCAACCAGCTTCTCCTAAGTTCACCTCTTTCCTCGGGCACGACTCCATGGCTTGGAAAAAGTAGCAGAATCAACACAATCACCTCGGTCTGGAAGATGTGGAATGTGTTTGCTCAAATCGATGGAGGATCCTGGCCTCTCCGAGCCCCAGAGGCCCGTTGCCTTGGTACAATAGCTCCATTACCAGACTTCCTTGCTCCATGGACAGAGGCACTGGGACTGGGTCACGACGAGCAGATTCGGAGCAAGTCATTAATCAACTCGGGCTGCAAACTGACGGTGCACGGGAGAGATGAAGCGAGGGGGATGGAGCTGGCTGACCTCGATGTTTCCGACGGCGGATGGGCAGGACTTGGTGGTACTCCGACCTATGTCTGGCGGCTGCAGTTGGGGCTCCAGTGAAGTCGGGGCGGCGGCAGGTGACTGGGCCGACCGTGCGTGGTGGAGAACTAGAGGACTGGCAATCGAGCCCCACACTAACGAGCCATATCTTGGAGTGATTGCTCACATGAGGCACGCGGCCGGCAGCCGGCAGCCGAGGCACACGCGTGGCTGAAGCGCAATGGGGGCCACAAGGCAGGCGGTTCCTTCCTGATTTTTGTTGGTTGCCGACACATTACGTGATCATGTGTCTGTGTTGCCACGTTTCCGCCTAATCCATGGTTTCTCTATCAGGCCTGGGAGCATAAATACTGAGATTTCCTTCCCATTTTCACGGCCGCATCAAAGGAAAATGGGAAGCATATCTTCCTGTGTTACATCTGTACATCTCATCAACCAATATATGCTCGGCCGCTTGGCGTACAGTAGGGCCCGGCGGTGCCGGTTCAAAACACATGTGTTATGTCTAGCGGAAGTTCGGTTGGTGCGCGCAGCAAGGGTGACACAGACACGGCACACCGCTTGACCTTTTGCCGGCGTGTGTATTCAACGTACATTTTTGGCAGATTATATGATCTTGCTCGCCTACGAAACTAGCTGTAGATTTCATTGATTGATCCACAAGCCGGCTTGAGAAGCCAGCTTATACGTGAGTTCAGTAATAATGACCAAACAATCGATCAAACCTCATCTATTTATTAAGAGAGTTTTTACCGTACATCATATTACTGAATTTTATAGGTAGTACTTCCTCCGTCCCAAAATTCTTGTCTTAGATTTGTCTAAATAGAGAAGTATCTAACACTAAAACATGACTAGATACATCCGTATTTTGACAAATTGAAGACAAGAATTTTGGGACGAAAGGAGTATTAAGTTGACGGTCAATACAGTCTGACTCAGAGTTTAGCTTGAGGATATATTCGTAATTATCTATAAGGAGCTGATTTTCTTTTCGCGTCAATAGTCTTAGTCACAATTGATTGATTAATTGTTGGTTTGATGCAGAGTTAGTACTGATATGCTTCATCATAAGCAGGTTCGGTAAGATAACAGTAATATAGATTCTTTGCTCAACTAAGGGCAATTGGCCATCTTCCCAATTCAACGATTTGAGCATTTCATCTTACTCTTCAAAAAAACAAGAGTATTTCATCTTACTTTCATCAATCTCTCAGTTGGCGCTCCAGCTACAAAATAATATAATTGATTGTGAGCATGTAGTTAAAAGAAATGGATATTTTTTATTGGTCCGATAAATTGTAACTGAAACTATGGTTCATTAATTTGCTCATATAGACAAGTATGTGTGTTTGCCATCCTTGTTTAGTGGTTTAGCATGGCATGATTTCAGCTCTGCCATAGTTTTCCTAAAGAACACTACTACTACTGTGTTGTGTGGTATACATATTTCTCAGTGAAGTCTTTACAAAATTTTGAGATGAGTTTTATACAAATTAAATAAATTGTAATAGTTCCTCTGTAATATAATTGGTAGTTGTGCATTTATAAAAGGAGGGATTTTTGCACCGTTGTGGTGGTTTGTATTATTAGATGTTAGGCGCATAGTATTTCAGCTCTAATTGTTTTAGGGGAAATTTCAACTCTATTTTACTTGCGAACATGTGAACTTTTTTTTCCATGGATGCATCGATTTATCACAATGGGCATTCTTTCTTAGTAAAATTAATATTGTGATGCCTACCAAGTAAATAGAATGATAAGCCCTCCGACGAGAATACCAAGAAGCAATAGGAGAAAATATGTTGTTGTACCACACCGTGGAAATTCTCAACTTGACAAAGAGGAGCATATCACAATTGTAAAATTCAGTGTGATATCTTATAATAAATTTTTGTAGCTTTCAAAAGGTTAAATCTCACTCCACCAAAACGGCTGAAATTCAGACCGATGATCCGCAGTTGTTTCATATTCTAGGAGTGATAGTCCAAGATGGACCACCAATAGGCTCTCACCCTCCAAAAGTACAAGGGTCCTAGGGAAGACCTGTCTGCAGTTTCCTAAACGTCTCCTACTCCATCATGAGCAAGGGAGCATGTACATGAGACTGGCAGCACGTTAACTTCCATTACCCTAATCATCTACACCTGAAACAAGTCAGCGGAAGACCGAAGGGAGGAACTACCCCTCTACTCTACAGTTGCGCCACTAAGACCAACTCACACTATCAAAATATAAAGACTCTATCTAGAAACTACTATTGCACAACTATTCTCTCGCTCACTACAAAGATACACACATGCATAATTATAGAATTTCTCAAAAGCTCAATAAAAACAAATTTCAAACGTAAGAATAAGACACGACGAGCCGCCGCCGCGCACTACCACAACTACAATGCTCTGAAGACAATGTACAAGAGCTACTCCGCCGTGCAGGAATGGGGCAAGACCAAGGAAGAATAGTTAGAAACACAGAAACAACAAAAAGTAAGCCTTCAACGAGAAAAATCAAGATGAATAAGGATCCTCAAGAAAATTTGCCTCCAATTTCAAGATATCTTGCCGATCCATCGAGAACCGGGACGTGAATCCATAAACTTCAACATTGTTTGCAATGAAAATAGACCACCAACAACATGAACAAAAGAACTAGCTTCATCTCTCTACCACTACATTACCGAGACAAACTAAAACGGAGGATCAACATCTTAGGTCTAAGAAGAAAACAAGGCCTCCCCAATTATGTGCCCACTAGCTATCTACTAGTGTAAAAAACGCTCTTATATTATGGAATGGAGGGAGTATATTACTATGTGTTGTAGATCTCCTATGTAGATACCAACTAGATGAACTGTTTCCTCGTATGAACTACTTTGTCACTATCTCCCACGTACGTACCAACTAGATGTATCGTTTCCTTGTATGGACTACTTTGCCACAAAAAATGTATTTGGTCAACTTACCAAATATTACCAAAGTACAAAATAGTTGAATAATCCATGTGGCGCGGCGTGCCGCCGCGCACTACCCGCTAGTTATTCTTATGCCTCTTCCCATACCGGTCATCATCTTCCTCGACACTTTTATCCTGCTTGTTACCATGGTCATGGTCCCCATCTTTATCCTTGTTCAAAGGATTAGGATGATGTGGTGGTGGCTGGGGAGTGCCCTCGACCTCAAAAGTATGGACATAGCATTTTCCATCCAACCACCAGTCCGTACATCCCACGATCAGATCAGCTTGGATAACACCAATAAGAGAGCGGATAATTTTATGATGCTTAGAAAATGGCATATCGACTTTTAGTGCCTTGCCAATGAGAGATCCAATATTGTAAAGCGCCCTCTAGTCATTGCATAGGTTGGGAGGCACTCCTGCTATCCTCACCCAAACTTATTCGAGGGAAGCAACAGGCTGAACAGAGGTAGACCACTCATCAAAAACTATTTTGCAAGTGACATCTAGAACATCAAGTCTTTTAATAAGATTAACCCTTTTCAACTCAGCTACTGATGGAAAAGTAACCATAAAAGATTCATGATCAAGAGCTTCAACCTTCCACTGTAAGTCGCTGTTAACTAGCCACTTCATCCTTTGGTCATGGTTATTTTCCCTATACAAGAGTGTTCATTGAAAGAACGACATTTGGTTGTGCGTTGTGTTTCGAAAAAAAGGAGATCATCCTTGCAAACTCCATAGTGAACAATGACAGGATAAGGTTCCAACAACGACAGGAAAACATCAGAAGGCATGTAATTTTGAAAAACTTCAGTATAGGATGTTTTTAGAGTCAGTATGTGTGGGAAAACGGAGTTAGGGTTGGTTTCAGACCCCTCCTACAAGGGGTCTCCCTCCTTCATATATACAACCCTTAGGGTGTCATTTAGACTTTGTGTTTTGTTTAGATTAAAGTTTGCCATAGTTGCAACTTCGCATACTTCGTTTGTGTTCAACGAGCACATGAACACATCATAGAACCCCACCTTGATCAATAAAGCTTTCATCTTATATTCGCAATATCCAGATTGCAATCTTAGGTTCTTGCTTGTTCTTTGTTTGCTTGCAGGAAATAGACCCCCGTGGTCAGGTTGATCATGGTCTGGTGTGGTCAATAACCTCTCGGAGTTGGTTTAGCGATTGCTACGGCGCGACATCTTCGCACGTTCATAGTCGGATAATCAAAGCCTACTCCTCCGAAAACGATAATCACCATCTCATTGAAAGACGGGACACCCTTGCCTCTGTCAAGGTGTCTCTGTACATCGGGGCCAGTCTTGGGGACAGCCATGATCCAGTACTATGCTTCGATACTTGAGGTACCGTGAGGCATGGGTGATCACAGATAGTACGTTGAATGTTGTTGGTAAAGTGTGCAACCACTACAAAGTGCAAAACTATTGAATAGCTGATGTACACTGTGAAGGAGAACTAGGACGACTACACTTAAACCATGTCTGACTGTTGATGAGATGATGATGATATTAAAACATAGATGATGGGTAAGAAGGGTACTGGTACTCGGACTTGATGATGTGGTGATTATGTTGGTGTTGAATTTAATCTGTTTATGTTGATATACGTGACCTGAGGCATCGTGTTTCTTCAAACCATGAGGCATCGCTGTTTTCCAAAAGTAGGACATGTGCATTGGAAATTAGCTTTCCGCAAACTGCTAAACTTAGTCTAGTAGCATTTCCTTTGTACCGAGCCATGCATGAATATTCTGCTATTACATTCGTTGGGTTGCTTGTGATTACATTCATGTGTACTCACATAGCTTGTCCCTGGCTATCAACTTGGCCAGGAATGGTAGATACATGTTATGAAGAAGAGTTTTTCGATGCGAAATAGGCCGCCTCCCCCATCAGCTTGCCTGTTGGTTATGGCTCGCTATGTGGGTTCAAGTTACCCTCGTTATTTTCGATGTACTATTGAATAAGGAGATGCCCTCATGATAATACTAGACCCTAGATGGTCACCCCTATGTAAGACTTATTCGTGTTGTAATGGATGTATGCTACTTTTATCAGTTCGTTGCATTTAGTGGCACCTGATCTTGGGACCACTCTTACATGTACAAACGGAGGCGTCAGTCTTACATGCCAGTGCCCAAGATAATTGTATACATGTTGCAAATCTATTTTGTTGAATAAAAAAATTGGATTGCATGGAGTGACCAAGACAATTGTGTCAAACCAAGACATCAAGTTCCTATGCTACTTTTGGAAGACCGTATACGCCAAGCTTGGAAAAAATCTCATCTTCTCATCGGCATATCGTACACAAACCAACGGCCAAACAGAAGTCACCAACAAGAGGATATACACGGTAATCTGCATGTTGATCAAGAAAAACATTAAGGAATGGGGAGAATGCTTTCCCATCGCCGAGTATGCCTACAATCAAGCATGACACTCTAGAAAGTCTCCCTTCGAGGTGGTGTTCGCCTTCAACCTATTGTCCCCATTGGACATATTTCCACTCCTACTACATGAGAGACCAACATGGATGTGAGCCCAAGAGCAGCCTACATCACGAAGATGCATGAAGATAAAAGAATCGTGATCAGGCACTTAGTACAATGCCTCTCCTCCAAGATCAATGTTTATACGCATCCCATGGTGTTCAACACATGTGACCTTTTGTGGTCACACATTTGCAAGAAGTGATTCCCCACCAAGCGCAAATCTAAGCTCCTACATCGAGTTGATGTACTGTTCAAAGTGTTGGCACGCTAGAACGGTAATGCCTACAAGATCGACATCCCTCGCGACAAGTACAACGTGAGCGACATCTTGAATGTCCGGGACCTATATTCCTTCCATGGTGATGAGGTTATTGGTTCAAGAGTCGATCTTTCCCAAGGTGGAGGGAGAGGATACGGAGCATCCTATGGTCATCCACATGGACATGCCCTCTCATCAGCCAAGCACCAAGTGGATAGATGACTAGGGCTCGTGGGATTTATCGAATCCAAGGTGAACCCCTCCTTGTTGAACTTCTCTACGAAACACAGGATACATGTCTACTACCTCAAATGGACACACTTTGCATGCCCAGGTACCAGGGGAACAACCATAGAGAAGCTAAGGACCAAGGCTAAGCAATGGTGGAAGAAAAACTTAGAAGAAGGGAAAAATTGGGTAAGTCTGCACTTACCTGGACGTCAGGACACCGCCCCGTATGATATATCCTACACCAAGGCGATCTGGCTAGAGCGTCCGAAGACACCTGAAGCGTCTCCCAAATGCTGGAACATCCGGTTACCTGGCCGGATCATTTGGAAGATGCCTGGACATCCGGATAGTGTCACGGATGCCCGACTCTCACTAGTCGCTATGAACGTAGCTGGAAAATCCATTTGACTACCCGAATCATTCGACCAAAGTCCAGATAATCCTGGTACCAACCCAGACGTCCGGCCTTGCCTACGTGCAGATCGGCCATGTGTCCTTGTATCTCTCCACCTACCTCTTTCAGTCCTAGACTGTAAATAGACCTTCCCCTCCTCCTTCTAGGGTTAGAAGAGTATATTATGAGATCTTGAGAGCTTTTCTCCTATCTACCTCTCCTCTTGGAGATCATGGCCTCTGTTAGGAGAAGATCCCCAAGTGGTTATAAAAACCTCCTCACCCAACGATTGGAGAATACCATCATCAAGACCTCAATTCCTCTAGGGATAGGGAATAACTACCCTTTTCTATTCCCTTTTGTTGGATTCGGATCTCGAATCTTGTATCTATATGTGGATTTAATGTATTTGTGACCTTGGATCGTGTATTGAGTGTTCCTCTTTTGTGATTTTGCTCTTGATTTCTCTTTCCCTACCTACAAGTGTGAAGAAGATCTCCACCTATGGTTTCACCCTACGTTAGAAGTGTAATACCAAGAAAATGTTGTGCCTAACATATTTTTGTTTGAAGGTACATCATATGCATCATTACAAAAATGGTTTAAGAATTATCTTCCAAAAACGATACCGAAACAAGAGAAGTTCACATGTTTTGCTACTACAGTTATATATTATATCTATTAGAAAATATCCTTGCCTATGAAAGCAGGAAACAGAACGAATATATTAGGAAGAAATGAGCACATCAGGTGCATAAGTCTCAACGAATTTTGTTTTTTGTTTTGTTTCTCTAGATCTCCATATCTAGCCTTCCAATATCTTGCACATGGCAACCGCTACAATCCAGTATGTCACTTATCATTGAGTGTGACAATTGTTGGAACTTGCCCATGATTGATGAAGTCTATCTTGTTCAACCTAACACAACAAAGCACCTGCTCAGGGAGTTCCTCTTGCTTCTGGGCCTGCAGTAGGATTACAAAATCAACTAAGAAATGAACATAAATCAGGCAAAACAAATACTTCCTCCATTCCCTTATACAAGGCCACTATGAAAAATACAATTTGCATCTATATAAGGCCACTCAAAAATTAATGATGTTTTCTCGTACTACCAACTGTTTTAATACTTGCATGCATGTAGTCATAATGACAATATGCTACTCCCTTCAAATTTCTTCCTTGCATGCATGTGGGCATATTAATGATCCCGCTTAACGAAAAAAAAAGTGAACTTAGAAAGCAGTCATTAAATTTTGTCTTGGTACCTCTAATTTGAGTTTGTGGGCTTGTATAAGGGAATGGAGGGAGTATTACATTTGCCTCAGATAACTACATGGTTATTTTCTCTAAAAGGAGAAACTGATTCCCATGTTCATTGGTCATCTATGTTTTTTTATGGAAGGTTTGGTATGAAAAATATGTGTCCACTCCTTAATAATTTAGAGCATATATAATAGGAAAAGATTCCCAGCAGGCCGACCAATCTCGCCCTTGCTAGTCACACGCATATGGGCCACGTCGTGGGTCCGAGCCATCGCTTCCTTTTCTTTCGTTATCCTCCATTGAGAAACACTATCATTTTCCATCCATGTCACTTTTCTTTTTCTTCATTGTCACGTGATCACCATACATGACCTATCCTAGCAAGCCTCACCATTGCTCTCTTCCCACCATGCCATCCACAATGCCCATTCACCATCGCCAATTGTGGCGCTGCTAAAAATGCCACCTCAAACATGCAATGAGAGCGACCGTGGTGGGCTTGTGCTCCACGCTCGCTCTACCCTCTAGACGATGTAGGAGACGACAATGTACTGAGGATGGGAAGCGGTTCCCCACCTGTTGCCATCAGGGACACTAGATGTCTCGCCCACCACCACATCCCCCTCCTACCTCGCAGTGTCCTGAGCTCAACATGCAGTATGACTGAGCTTGAGCTTCGATGGATAATCTACAACCCCTTCATTAGAACTGTGACCTGTGAGTAGAGAAGATGAAACCTTGATTCTTGAGAGATGTGACTATGGTGACCAGGGTAAGCGGCGGTGTTGGAACCAAAAATTTGGAATATTGGAACACACAATATGGGTGATGGAACCAGCAGTGAAGCATGTTGTGCCACGTGGCCATGGTAGTGGGTGATCGGTGGTGCGGGATGCTGGAACTAGCAGTAGGGTGCATTTTGACTAGCTTTGGAGTGTGCTCCCCATTTGGCACCCATCTCCACCGAATGCTGCAACTGATGACAACAAAAGATGTGAATGATGTGGATGGTATTGGACATCAAGCGACGCTGCAACTAGCATCAACGATGCTTCAACAGGCGGCTAGCGAGCTGACGATGGTCCATGATGCAACATTCAGTTTTCATGGATGAAGTGATGAATTAGATGGCCATCCATCGTGGAAGCCATGAATGTAGCCACCCTGGGCTAGAATTGGTGGATAGAGATGCTAGAACAAGCCATGCATGAAGTTGCAATTATGAGGCAAGGGAAAGGTTGCTGATAACATGGAGGGGGCGATTCTGAGCTACTAGTGTTGCAATGAGGGTGGATGGCTGCTGGGAGTGAATCGGTCGGGGGGAGATGGCATGGGAGTCCATATATCTTTCTTAGAAACGAGGGTGTCTCTTTCTCATTTGTGAGGGATGTGTCCCCCGTGGGGCAGTTGTAGTTTTCTCCCATGTGTTTGTGGTGGAAGATATCCAACTGTCATTAGGGATTAATTTTTGGTTTTTAGGCGGCCGATTTGGGTTATGAATGGTAAGCTCACACTTAGCGGTGCCCAATATAATATGTTCAGATTGATCAAACTAAACAGTGAAAGACATATATAATATAAGTTTTTGATGTGCGTTCCTTCATCCTTCATGCCTTGGTGCCTTGCGTAATGTACCAATATGTAGGCATAATAATCTTAGCGCTCATAATTGCATAGCTAAAAATCCCAATATGTCAAACATATGAATAATTTGTTCATGAGAGTGTCCCCTCTAGCCATCATTGGCAGTCACTTTGGCCTCGACGTTAACCTACCACCTCCAACATATCCTGCACAATAACCCGTGGAGCCTCCCACACTCCCACTGGCATCTCGATGGAGCTGTGTTGGCTTTATGGTCCTTCCTCTGTGTGCTCTGATAGGAGAGGTCCTCTTACTGGAACTTACTATTGGGCACACCCCTCGTGTCCTTCGATTCGGAGGTGCCCACACCAGACATGTCTCCAATCACTCCTCATACATACATGCGGTCCAAGTACATTGGGTCCTCTATGTTGGACAACAACCCGAGTACACCTGGAAAGTCGCAAAAAACCACAAACATTGTTGCCACCAACTACCGACCAATGTGTGCCACAAATTCCTCGACATGCGCCATGACCTCTCTGAATGTCAGCAGGTGGCAGGTAAAGGAGTTGTGATCACTTCGGCCATGTAGTGTGTGGGTGCTCCTTCCTTATCTCTAGTATGTCGTGCACCACCTCTTTATCGGCATAGAAGTGGTTCGCCTTCCGGTGGATCTACCTCTTCAAGTGGTGCTAGTGGTGTTGCCATGTCTCGTCTAGAACGATGGCCTCTCATCCTGGGGACGTGTCTCGACTTGTGCTTCGGCGTCTCATACACACCACTCAATTGATCAGCATGACTATTCACCGTTTTGGGTGACCAGAGGTTGTGTTCAAGATCAATCCACACTAAGAAAGGCTAGTCACCTCGGTGCACTTGCATCAGTGCTCTTGTGGATACGATCGCAACAAACCACTTTCTTATTTTTAGTAGGAGGTCACATCAGTCCCATGAGAGCATTTCAACATCGTTGCTAAAGATTTGTCTGGTCACTGCCACTGGCGTGAAGACTCATCATCTGATTCCCCACCAACATGGTTCTCACCCACATTGCCATCATCATCGTGTGCCCTGCATTCTTCACCTATATTCTATTCCTGGAGTCATTGGATGGTGCTTAGTCAGTCAACCATCGGTTCAGGGTTGGGATCTCTAGGACACAGACCGCACCAAGAGCATTGACATGACATGGATGTTCCTCTCGCGTTCATGCTTGATCGAAGATGTCACGTGAGAAACCAAAGAGTTGATTGACATGTCCATCTACTGCGCCACCTTGTGTACGCAGAATCTGAACATCATCCCCTGCACCAAGGATCTGTTTATTACCAAGTCAAACAATGAGTTCACTAATTCTAATCCTGGCCATCGTATAAGAATTTAATAACAGTTTGCTTTGGTACTCCATGCACGTTGATGTTTGTCACTATGCTGACTACCGCCTCCCCTACCCACCGTGGCCTGACATCCTGCTCCCCATAGTCACTTCAATGGAATACCTTCCTCTGCATTCCCCTTCCATGGCCCTGACAATTTTATTTGTCCTAGTCTTTCAAGCTCGGCCAATGTCGGTCAGGTGACATGGAGGAAGCTTTGAATATCCTGCTTATGTTACCTGGTCATCCTATGGGTCCTATGGAGTGGGCCAAAGTGGGCATGCTTTCCCAGCTTTTGATAACACTGCTCCTCATCTTTCAGACATTTTATGAAGACATAGATGTAGTGACCCTAGCCAGCGAAAATGGAAACCAACAATTTGCTTGTGCAACGTAGTGACCCTAGGACCCCCAAAGCCCCTTAGTTGGTCCCCCTCACTACTCTATACTCGATGTTACTGCGTTGGAACTTCTTGTATTCAGATGGTTGTATCTTCCTTGACCCTGGTACTCTCTGTGTGGCAGACAACTAACCTTGAGACATTTATGAAGTGGATGATATGTTATAGGAGGATTCCGAGATGAACCAACCTTGTGAGTTGCACCCTCTGAACCATTGGGATGTGGCGGCCCAATGATGGATCATATATCCTCTTTGCATGTGCCCCGACGATGAAGTGGCGTGCAACCTAGCCCAATCGCCACATTAGTAGCCACCCTGCTCCTACTTGGGAACACAATGAGCTATCACCGGACATAACACCAACCAGATCGTCAAGAAAGAATGTGAGATTAGCTCATAGAGAAAGTCCAATCGTGTTATTCTCCAATGACTAACTGTTCTTCATGAGGATCAGAAAATTAGTGCAAATATGCTAAGCAAGTTCAAGTTCTCTTTTGACTTGCAACTCACTTAAGACACCAATTTGGACGTCACTGACTCCTTTTGTTGGCACATTCCTTTCATGTGTGTTACTGCCACGTCCATGTGCTCAACCACCTCGGTTCGGTTATTTGACAATTTTTACATTCCTCGCGTGTGCTTGGACCCCCCCCCCAATTGTTGCATGCATCCAAGCTTCAAGCTATTTATTTGGAACGTTCAAGGCATTAACTCTAGTACGCACTGTGCCATTGTTTGTAGGGAGATCTCCTCAGACCTAATGACTATGGTTTGCTTATAGGAAATTGAGATCACAATTGTCTCCCTACTCATAATTAATTAAACCCTAGCCCCCACAATTTGGTGATTATTTGTCCCTCCAAGCTGATAGTACTGTGGAGGTATAATTATCGCATGGTCCACTTCTCGTGCTGATATCTAACCTGATTATTGGCACCAACCACCTCACAGTGCTCCTTACGAGCCTCTCTAGGGGAAAGAGTAGATGGTTCAGCAGGTTCTTCGACCAACAAGAGGATGACCCGAAGATCGAATTCCTCGTGAAATTGTGCAACCTATCGAATATGTCTGCATGATGACTCCATTGGCGGATGATGTCCTAATTTTACTGCTTCATGGTTGAAAATAGATAAAGAGGATATAGCTTCACGGCCACCACTACACCTTCTCCAAAATGGGTGAAACTTCCACCATCAAGCACATCAACGAAGCAACCTGTATCTACAGCTAGAAAGAGCTTCACCACCAAAGCCTGCTCTACTCCCTTGTAAGGTTTGTCTCCGACACAAGCCATCGGATCGTTAGTGCGCTTACATCACCACGGCGCATGTCACTTCCACTTTGAGTAGAACTGGCCTAAGATTGATGGTTTCATCAAGGGGTGGTAGAAACATGGAATTCAATGGTTGCTAAGCCCAACCTATTATATTGCACTCCCAACTCATGATTACAGCGTTGCAACTTGGCGGCTGGAGAGCCAATAAGGTCGGCAATGTTTCAATCCAGCTGACCATATCCCGTGGGATTATCGCCTGTCTCAACACCTTTCAAGATTGGCTCCAACAAAATCTCAGAGGAACTTCCCTCAAACTCACCTTCCTCTCAGTAATACTATGTCGTGTCAGCATGTGTGGTTCACATGGTTGAAGGATGGGGACACCAATTGGGTGTTCTTCACTTCTTCTTCATCACATCATAAACATAAAATAGGATATTAGAACTCATGGTTGGCCAGTCCATCGTCTTTAATGTGGCCAACAAGGCGTAGGCCGTCTTTCACCATTTATCTCATCTCTTGGGGACGTTGGATGAGCATGATTTCTCCCATGCAATGTAGGAGCTTGATCCTAGGTTTTGGACTTAGTGGAGTTCAAGCCCCAGTTTAAAGATGAATATATTGGGAAGTGAGCAAACATCTTTCATTTGGCAAGGCGCCTGCCTTGGAAGGGTACACCACCAAGTTTCTTGTTAGCTGCAAGAGCATAATCAAATTGGAGTTTTGTGAGGCGTTCAAGAAGTTCTACGACATCAGCTGGCATGGGGTTGCAAGGACTCAACCAAGCTGCCATTATCCAAGAATCCTGAGGGGCGCTCACTTTTTAATATTGACCCATAAGCTATATGTACACCTCTTGACCAAGCTCCTCCCAAAGTGCTCTCGCTACCAATGACGCCAGAACTCGCCACAGTTGTCTCCACACACTAAAATAAGGTCGCAACCGTAAATTTTATGTAGGGAAGGATTTAAATGTCAGAGTGCTACTAAAATATTGAAAGGACCTCCTATGAAAAAACATCTCCTAGTAAGGACTCCTTCAACATTGTTGATAAAACACTAGAAAATTATACAAAAAACATCATGCCTAGCTAAAAGGCATTAAAGAAAAGTGCTTGTTGGTAATTCATAAAATTCCACCAAAGCCTGCTTCATAAAATGCCACGAATTTCTATTACCTTCCTCAGTTTGCAAGTTATGTGTTCTTGTGCTGAAATAATTTTTTTCTTCTACTTGAAAATGAGATCAATTCATCAGTTTCTAATATAATTGGGAATTGTTTAACAGTAAGCACATATATTGTTTGCATCTTTACAAATTGCCTGTTTTGATAGATTCTTCTTATAGAAGTCAAATACTTCTTTTGTTTATAATTTTATGGGAGTGCTAGGATTGTTTCCTATATAGTAGTTAAAATTATATTTTCTTCCAGTTCTTTATGGAAAGTCATGCTTTGATTTCAATATTATTTATAATAACCTATGTCATAAGTTATGTATAAGTTCTATGTGGTTGAAGTTGTTAAAAACAATGTGAGACGAGAGGCTAATCTCAATATTGGGGTTTCCCAAGGCACCTCAAGGAAATATTCAAAAAGTTTCAAGCATCTAAGCTTTGGGACGCTCAAGGCATCCCCCTTTGTTCAACAACAACTATTGGTTTGTCTCGGTTCGACCTATGTTTCTATTGGTCCACATGATATGTGTGATTCTAGGAGTGTCATTTTGTTTCCTTTTTGCATGCTGATCTTAAAAATTATCACACCTGAATGAATATGCTTTGTAAGATCTCATGACTGGCCATATATTTTTTAGAATTTCTCTTTTGCTTTACTTATTTGTGGTAAAGCACGAGTCTTGTTAGAAAGCTTTCTGAACACTCTTTTGCTTCATTTATATTTGTATAGAGAGTTTATTAGAAATTGATTAATTGTTGGCATGTCATTAATACCTTGGAAATAAAATTAATACGCATATTAAAAATTAGATGGACCAGTGTATATTCATAATACTAGGAAATAGGATCCTTTGAAATAGTTTTGAGGTAATGTGGGAATAATAAATGGATGAGTTGGTAAAAGTGGTCGAGTACAGTAGTGTGGAGTTGTTGTAAGATCATATGGGATCATTGCCTTTCTTAGTTAATGGACTACATATTGGAAACCTCTGGTATTGCGATGAAGTCCATGTTGAGGGGCAGTTGTAAGTAAACCAACAATTTTGTTTAGGGCAAGGCGTGGAAATGTGCTTTGGCACCGCAAAACTATCCGTAGGAGTTTCTTAATGATGCAATATTGAAGATAAAACTGTATAATTTTTTAATAAATGATTTAGCTCTTTATGACTAATATGGTATTGTTGCTATGCTGCTTCTTTTACCTTCAGTTTGGCTAGCCTCTTCGTTATTGAGCATTGCTCACTCGCTCTCACATCGAGACTAGGTGCCCACTTTGTTGATACATTCATACCCCGTGAGAGGACTTCCTCCTGTTGTCCCACGCATAAGGCAAGAAATTATCTTCCTCAAAATACCCACCATACCTACCAACCATGGCAGTCTATAGCAATTCCGATATATATTTTTATACTACAAGAGGCATACGTTAGAGTTTCTACATCATGATCATCGTTAGTTTTCTCACTTGAGCTATGTTGAGTTGAGCACAGTTGAGTTGTAAGTAAATTTATGGTGTACTTTATATTATTCATGTGCATCCTCCTATCTTGCGAGATATAGAAAAACAACAATGATTCCAAAAAAATAAAGGGAGGAGTGATAGAGGCAGCAACACTACTATCCTTTCTGTAGTATACATTAGTGCTTGAAAGTAGTTCTTGCTCTATTGCATTTCGTATATAGAGCTGCCGTATAGTTCTTGTTTCATACATTTTTTGGGGATATTTATATTTTAGAATGATGAGCTTCCTCAAATGATCCAGGTCTTCATGAACAATCAAGGTTTTTTGACATCTCACAAACCCATGTTATTATTATTTGTTCAGTTTTATAATTGATATGTCTAGGCTATCCCTCAAGTATTGCATGACCTATTATGAGGTGATCCAGTATTGCATGGTCAAAGTAACTTGGTTTGGGCTGGTTTATAAGAAAATTTCTATTATAGAGTGAAAACAAAGTCGTTCTATGTTTTTAATGTAATTTGACATTCTTTCTTAACATATTGCGATGGGAACAATTATTCATGAAAATCAAGAGTATGTTTATTTACACATTTTGATATTCCTGACTTGTTATCAATTATAGACTATTGCATTGCATCTCTGTTATTTCAAGTTACACGGAAATTATAGCATTCACGTCCATGTAATACAACATATATAATCCAAAATTATTGTGTTATCATTTACCTGCTTGAGGATGAACAGAGATTAAGATTGGGATGTTGGCATGTTTGACGCGTATCTATAATTTCTGCTTGTTTCATGCTATATTTGTATCATAATGCCGTAGTATTGAAATCAAATTTTTATCATTTTTTTCAGAATAGCATATTCATTCAATGCCACTTTCAGTGTTTCCTATTTTGGACATCTAGAAATATCAATTTTCCATGACAAAAAAAAGGAATAGTATATGTCATGAAGATGCGGGAATAAACATAGTCAGAGGGACTTGGACCAACCTGGGGCCTCCTATAGGCCCCAGGCGGTAGGTTGGTGCGGTCTAGGAGGGTCAAAAGGTGGGTCCGCATGGAGATCATCTACATCAATATTGGTGCAAGCATGTCCATGTGCAAGTAGTTCTGTTTGGACTATGGGTTCCCAAAAGTAGCTAGTTGCAATCTCTCTCTTCTTCTTCAATACAATGATCACATAAGCCGCTCTACACAATTTTGAACCATGAGATGTAAAATTTGTGTTGTATTGGTCGTGGTGTGATGAACGACCACTTTACGATAGGATCAATACATATTTTATTCTTGGGTTCATACGAGTTCCATGCTGCTTAAATTATGGACATATATGCTCTCTGATCTATAACTCTTGCACTTTCCATCATTAGCTGAATGATTTACAAGAGGGGTTTGTCTACATTAGATGGCTTCAGTCTTGCAAGCAATCTACTGTAGTGAGAGGAAGTGGAATAGTCTTGTCATGTATTGTTCCACTATGGATAAAAATATAATTCAGTAGTTTTCCTGGTGGTGGACGGGCCGGGGGAACACAATATATTATGTACATCAAGCTTAATGAAATGCTTTGTGTTACTTAATACCTTTAAGATGCATGCCGGATATAGGTCTTGGGGTAGAATATTAGTTATAGATATAGTTGATAACGGTCTATAGAAGTCCAAGCATGATGCCTATACACAATTATGGCATGTATGTTTATTCACCATGCAATGGTATGTTTAATAGAGATAGCAACTACTGAATTTATAGATCTCGGCGTATTCATAATTATTGTCCTGAGTCATTAGTTTTTCAGTTGCAATTATCACTTCCTACGACAAGATGCATTAATCCTTCTAACTAGAGAGACTAATGAGATTGAAAATTTCATTGGTTTCATTGGGGACCAAGACATGTACCGTAGTTCTATATAGGAACCAACCATTGACTGATGTTCAAGTGTTCATGTTAGTTCAGTTAACCTCAATGTCATCCACTTGAGGGGAATTTCTACATGGCACAACAAACACTACTCTGAACACTCTTGCTACGAGGAACTATTCCCTGATCCAACTAGTAAGCATCAATGGAAGCTCAATTGGTGAACTTGGTATCTATTTAGCCCTTGAAAGGTGTTGATGGACTACTGATCGCTTTCTCTATCACGGACTGCCCCATGTCACTAGTTGCATGCTATATGGTCAGCACAGAAAGCTGATGAACAACCTACTCGTCATGTAACTGCTCGGATCTCAATAGCACTCGCCATCATCATTGACCGGCGCTTGGCTAGGCATTAGTGTTGAGGGTCAGCAGTAAAGGGGCCACCTCGGAGGCATTAGTGATAAGCCTCTCACGATAGTTAACACTACCATTCGAGAAAAGACCGGTTAGTGATGAGCTCATCTTACACCTCGGTGCTTTTCTTGAATCAAATTTTATGATCGATTACCATCCATTATCTAGCGGTCCATTGTATTAACTCATCACTGAACTCCTAGACAGTGTCTGTCTGGTCATTGTTGTCTCTCCAGAATTTAATCGTCCTCTTTTCTATGTTGATTAATAGGGATGTGAAATAGTGGCACATTCACGTGTCCTCAATTATCAGCGCATGTATGGGTTTCCAGTGAGCATGATTGAGCCAGTGACGATTCTAACAACATGACAACACCATTTTGATTAGCAGCGATGAATCCCACATTGTCCCGGATAGTAATGGCCCTTCCACTAGCCCTCACCGGTGTTACCTCCCTGCCTGTCGCACCTCAATGCAATGCCTTATCATTGGCTCCACTTTTCCTCCCCCTCCTCTCACTAATCTACAACACTTCTAACGGCAAATTGACACATTATCATCGTAGACCCTAAGTAGGCTAGATGAACCAGGAAGTGATTGGTCTTTGATGTGCAATTGGATCATTCCCCCCACCCAGCCGGGTAATGGGCATCACACGAAGCCTTTACGACTGAGTGGGAGGAGGAGAAGTGTGCGTAGGAGGAACCTCGGCAATGGGATGACGCCATCGCCAATTTCGAGAATTACGCACAGAGCCAATACGGCTAGACGATAAGGCCTATGGCGCCGCGGAAGCGGCCCTATGCCCCGGTCGGGCAAACTGCCGCTAGCCTGAAGCGGACATGATAGGATGTAAGAGGTGATAGAAGTGTCCTTAGGTTGTATGGAGAGAGCCAACGACTTCGCCAATAGTAGATATTTTTAATTATGATCTTATATATTTTATCATGCAATATTAGCTTTCTGTAATCTATGTCGACCAACTTTCATTCTACCGCAAACCAATTATATGCGATTAATTATTCATCGCAAAAATTGCATTTAAACATTGAGTTCTGAATTATAGATCAAAGATAATGAAGTAAGAAGTGCATTTAAATCATGCCATACATTGTTAGATAGGCTCGTCTATGATATCATGTTACCATTAACTTCATTTTATTTTCTAATTCGTTCGGGCGCACATATATTTTGAAAGGTCGGTTGGTGTTAACATGGTGTGATTAATCTTCCCTAGTTATATCGTAAATTTATGTCGAAGATATTCCTCACTTCTAAACACAAGATACCTCCCCCTCTCGTCTCCGATATATAAAGGTCTGTACATGCAAGGAATATAATCTAATAATAATAATAATAATAATAATAATAATAATAATAATAATAATAATAATAATAATAATAATAATCACATGAAAAATTGTTGGTACATAACCTATAGATTAAATCAATGGGATTGGCAGTGAAAATATGTTTTGAACCATTAGAAAACTAAAATTCATATGCCCTATATTAGTAGTAAAAATTACCGGTCTTATGTGGTAGTCAGTACTATTGCCATATCACTAACCGTCCACAAAGCACGACTATTGAGGGGAGGCTACTCGTACTATTATAATGCCATTCTAAATACTTAACCCTACTGAGATAGCTGACACCGATGTATGCCCCGCCACATTGTCCATGTCACTACCACTATGCCGCATTATCCACTATGCTACTTGCTGCCAAGTGGCATCATCTCCTCACCTCCCTACCATGAAATCTACGGTAGAACATCATCTCCGCACACCATCGAGGAGAATTGTCATCAACGTGCCATGACCTTGGTGCCCATGTGTGCTTGTTCATGTGTGTTCCCTTGTCTGCCCGTATCAGTACTTGTGCATGCGTGGTGTTTCCAGGTCTCTCGCGCCAACGTGCGATGTCGTTCACCCCGACATCACTTCCATGTTCTTTGTGCACAACAATGAGCACGATGGGGAGTTCCAGTATAGTCAAACTTTTTGTATTAATCCCTAAGTTAGTTTTTGTGAATATATTATTTCTAATATGATGTGCTATATATCATATTAAAGTGGCAATAGTAAATTGTCATTGTGTTGTATCACTGAATGCAATGCACATGTTAAATTGTATATGCTAAGAGTTGAAAAAGGATTCTGTTGTAATTGCTATGGGATGTTGACATCACTACCATATTTACACCCATAGCCACTATTGTACCAATTACTAGAGCTCAGGCATCTATTTAAAATACCAGGTACATTTATTTCTTGGTAATTATTCCAATGTTCATGAGAATATGATTTGCCTAAAAGGATATATTTGTTTTGCTTACAAATGAAGGGCTAGCATGGACAAGAAAATGTGAACACTGGAGCACAATCAAGTACTGTTAAGGATGAAGGCACGTGCAAAGGGAACAAGAATGAATTTTCAAGTGGAGTGTTCAACACTTTGAAGCCATCATAATGATATAAAAAGACATGGACGAAATATATAAGGCACCTTTCAAAAAATTCGTCGATAGTTTAGTTTTGGTGTCGTGCCACATTTTTTTGGCGAGGCCCGGTTTAATTTCGAAACACATTTAATCAATGGCCTATTTTTAGAGTCTCTATTAAGAGGAAAATGATTTTGGACATAATTTTGTCCCACCTTGCCAGGGGTGGACAGAATTCCTCTGTGTCTCCCTATAAATATAACCCTTAGGGCATCACTTTAGAGTTGTGCTTTGTTTAGATTAAAAGTTTGCCATAGTTGCAACTCGCATCCTTCGTTTGTGTTTAATGACCAGACCAAAACATCACAGAACCACACTTTTATCAGTAATGTTTTCCTCTTAAATTTGCAATATCCGAACTGCAATCTCAGTCTCTTGCATGTTCTTCATTTGTGTGTAGCAAATAAACCCTCATGGTCATCGTGCTCTGTCATGGTCAATAAACTCCTAGGATTGGTTTAGCGATTACTAAGGCACGACGTCTTCGCACGTTCCTAGTCAGATCATCAAAGTCGACTTCCACCAAAAATTATAGCTATCTCTCATCAAAACATGGGGACACCTTCGCCTGTGTCAGTATGGAATAATGCCATCGTACTAACAAGTACAAAAATAAGCATGTTGTAGTTCCTATATGATAATGCCATTGTTCTGAAAGTTACAAAATAAGAATGTTTTGATTGCTATGTCATCTTGCTACATGTTCAATTGTCGTTGTGCCATGAGTTCGAAAATATAAGAGTTTTCTATGAATGTGCTAGAATTTTAGCATATCCTCCCGCCAATTTTGTATACCTGTAAAGATATTCCCTCTTACCTTATTCCCTCATCTCATGTGGACACCTTTCTGGACAGATATAGTTATTTAAGTCGCAGTACACAAAAATATCATATTGTTGGCTTTGTCCTATGAAGAACATAAACGAAACCAACATGGTCTTCCCTATGATTTGTCGCACCTGCTTCTTGGAGAAGCCAGGGGAAGAAGGTTATATTTCTTTACCTAGAGTTTTTCAGTCGGTTCCTTAGGTAGACTACTTGATAAAATCATTAATGTCGTCTTCTATTTGTGTTTAGTTAAGTATACTTTCCTCTTTTCCAAATAGGGATAAATCATTCACCATGTTGCTATTGTGATCCTTTTGTGTACTGTACAAATCACTTTCTTTTAAATAGTGTTATGTACAGTGCAACCGAAATATCCGGCCATTAACCTTTCTTAATTTACTATCACAAATGATTGTGCGCTACAACGGGAGAAAAATAATAGTTCCTATGAACCATGGTTGGATGAGTTAAGGAACTATGTCTCGAGGCAGGGATCACTGATGACAGAAAAATGTATTATTTGAGGATCACGACTTGAAGTTTAGGACATGGGGTGTGATTTCGAGTAAATTGATTCGATTGACAACATTTTTTAATGGAAAAAATTTCATCTATTTATCAACCATCATGACAAAATAAATAGCATCTGAAGTAATAAAAGTTACATCAATATCATGCATTGCAACCGGATAAATCATCGCACTCCAACACTCGTAATCCAATTATTAGAGTTTCTCTAAGAAAACAGTAAGTACAGTAAAATACCCCTAACATAAAGAAGAATTCTTTCAAGTTGACCATCTTTGAAAAAGTCTAAACAAATGGATATGTTGTTTTTAGGCGGGGTTGTATGTATGCATAGTTTGCCACGTGGGTCGTGCATCGCTATAGAGTAAACACCACAATATTTTTTGTGAATAAATAGGCACCATAATGAGAATTGATTATAGGATTTTATTGACTTAGTTAAGCTCCTAATATGCAACCTCGAAGTCACATGCGCATAATGCCATTTTAATAATAGGACATATCGTGCGTTGCAACGGGAGAAAAAAAAACACGTCTCTAGCCAATAAACATGGTTCAAGACCCTAAAGGTCGATGTTGTCTATTTCAATATGTCACGATATCTATGTCAATGCTTATCCTCTTTCCCGCCCTTCTCGATGATGGTCATAGTGTCCATCTAATCACAACATGTGCGAACGTGATCAATCTAAAGGCGGCGACTGAGCCACCGCACTACACACTTGCCAATGGACCATACCAATGCACACGAATGTTTATAAAACATTAAAAAAATATGTAAATGTCTTTTTTTATCTCATTCTTCCCATATCTCAATGTATCTTCACTTTCCCTCCATCTGCCTTGCTCCCCACTTGCTCTAATTCCTTGCCGGCGTCAGAGTGGACAAAGATGGATGTTAAGCATGTCACATGGGTAGTGTTGAGGGGGGGACATGAGCAAGTCCACCTTTTCTAAATTCTCTCCTCTAATTTTCTTTATAGGGGACTTCCTTCAAAATATTTTCCCTAAAATTTTCTTAACACCGGTAACACTCCTGAATCTCAATCCCTGTTTTTAACATTCTATAGTTAATAGTATTATTTAACTATCAACACATATGATCATCATTGTACTACCCTCTGCATTTTGACTTGAATGATCAAAACTACAATGCAAAACTAATTCATAAAGCAAAAACCAAATGAAAATTGTACATTATTACACGCACACACACATATTATTATATAACATACAAACCAAACAACCAATCACATTTTCCGCAGAAGCATACACATCTAGGGGCATTAATTCATGACAATAGTATATGTGCACCTCTCTGTTCTCTCTACCAATTGGTAGTAATATTAAACTGAATCGAACAATCTTTCCCTCAAAAATCTAACAATTAATAATCAACAGTAGCATCAAGCAATCAACCATGCATAAATTATAAACTGCTATGACAACCCAAATATAATCAGAAGCACACCCTCTCACTTTCTCTCTACTTCTCCCTCTTCTATGCCGAGACAACCTGCAGCAACAGAAACGAATGCACAAAGCAACAACCTCAGTTTCTCTAAGTTCCATTTTAATCCTATTGCTCCCTATTACTCTCTCCACGGTAGCACCCCTACAACATCGGCCTCCGCACGCAACAGACTCCAACATGGTCACGCATCTCGCCGTACCTGCTTGCCTCCATCTCTCCATCGTTGTCGCTCGTGTATCGCTGAAACACTGCCCTGCGCCACCACCGTACATCGTTACACCAACTTGTCACCCATCGATCGCACATCGAGAAGTCACGTCCTAGTGCAGCTTGTGTCGATTGGGGCATCCCCGGGTCCCTCTATCTTTCATTAGCGATTTAGGCGAAGGGACGGATCATGCGGTGCTGGAAGCTGCAGTGTGCACCAACTTCTCTCCCCTGTCGCCTACACATCCAATGGATGCATCCCAGCTCAGCTTCGTGAGAGGTCTCTAAGCTTGTGCTTGTCGGTGAGCCTTTATTCCCAAGATCGTCCATCCCCCAAATTGAAGTCCATGACATATTAGATGATAGTATGGTACTGGGCTTCAGCCCAAGGCACTCCTTCGGGGACAACTTTCCAGCGAGATTCAAAAGGCATGACAACTTCGATTTCGTATTGAGTCTGGAATTCGATCGAGGGCTCGAGTTTTTTTTATAGAAAAAACTAGCAAAAGAGCCCGTGCGTTGCAACGGGAGAGAAAATATAACACACGATCTTAACCCAACAACCATCACTCAAGACCACAATAGGTCCATCTCCTTTATTTTTGCGAGGCATCATATTTGTGTTGCCGCTTATCCCCCTTCTCACCCTCGCCGGCGATGGCCTCAATGTTCACACAAAACAAAGGAAAAAAACATGTTTAAATATGGTTAATCCTAAGGCGTCCGCCCCCCTCTCTCTCTCTCTCTCTCTCCCTCTCCCTCTATCTCTCTCTCGCTTTCTCTCACTCTCGCGATGAAAAATTTGTTGTTTTCCCCTGCGACATTTTCAGAGGTATGCATGTGTAGTTATTGATGTTTTCTTTTCCCTATATGGTTATAGTGGAGTACTTATTTGCAATCCGGATCGCCATCGGTACGAAAGAAAAATCGGATCTTGCGCTATAAATTATAAGTTTGCTTCCAAAATAATATTTTAAAAATATTTAACAGGTAAAATTAACATCATATTTGGATTCTACACATTTTTTTAATCAAATTTCATATACAATATGTTAAAATCGAAGTTACGGTTTAAAAGATACGTATATTTTAGAAAATCATTTGTTTGACTTAAATATATTCCAAAATAATATTTAAAAATACTTAACAGGTAAATTAATCTCATATTTATATTTTACATATTTTTCTAATCAAATTTCATATATAACATGTTTAAATCGGAGTTACGGTTTAAAAGATATGAATAATTTAAAAAAAACATGTATTTGACTTAAATATGATCCGCGGATAAATTACCTAAAACATCAGGGGGGTTTTCAAAAATTGTAAAATAACGGTTCGGGTATGACTTAAATCCTGACTGCGGGTTGATTTCAAGAAAACACGTGGTCTTTTGTGTAAAATACGAAAAAACAATTCGTTTTGACTTAAAATAGGACTGCGGGTTGATTTCTCTGAAGTGGAGGAACTTTTCTGAAAAATGCCACGACGGACGGGCTGAAACCCAATTTTCTTTATTATTAGGTAAAGAAGGGCAGGTAGCCAGGCACCCATGGTCGGACATAACAAAAAAAATATGTTCTGAGTTGTGATGTACTCTAGTGGGAGGACGTAGACAGAGGAGGTTCGGTGTAGATGCGGTGTCATGGCCAGCCGGTACGTGGGGTGACAGATCGAGGCCGCGATGAGCGAGGCGTTCAAACTCCAAGAGCGGTGGGTGGGAGGCGGAGAAGGTTCGGGGTGGATGCGCCGAGCTGGTACACGGGGCCAACAGATCGAGGCTGTGATGAGATGCGATGAGCGAGACGCTGTGATAAGTAGAGAACAATTTGCATTTATATACTTATGCCAGCTAGCTTAGTTGGTTACGAAAGTAAGAATTAATTATGAAGGTTGCGAGTTCGAGTCCACCACGCCCTTGTCCATCGCTTTCGTGTTGCCTTTTCCTCTCTTTTTTCGAAACACGACTGCATGATTATTCTTTTTAAAATCTATGCCATTAATGTTTATTATTAACATGAAATTAATGGATATAAATAGATGGCAGAAGAAGAACTATGAATATTTCTCCCTTTAATATTAGGTATAGATGTTGCATTGTACAAAGATATTGAATCCTCACAGGATTACCTTGTACAACTGTGCCAACCAAACTAGATCACTTTAATTCATAAAATACATATATATATATATATATATATAGTCATTTTTTCACAAATATTTTTAGCATGCTTTACCACATGCGTTGATATCTGGCTATTGAAATTCAACATACCTTAACACCTTCAATAGTCCAGATATTGAATGTGACATCATAAATCAATCGAGAAGTATCAAACAGAGGATACAGAGTCCTCTAAGTGAAAATTTACCAAAGTGATTATGATGATATGCAACTTTTTTATATGAGGCCAGCTATGTATGTGAGTGCCAGAAATGCAACATAAAATATTTTATATATGTGATTTGTATTGGATGTTATGATTTGTATTGCTGAGCAGCTGAGGAACACACTGCCGCGGTCCTACCAGAAGGCTAGCAATGCAGCTGAAAACTGCTAGCCGGAATTTTATATCACTGGTCGGCATCTACCCAGAGGTTGACAGTGATATGCCACTGCCCTTGGGCCCGTCAATGATGGCAAAGTGATCACTGACCTTGAAATACTAACGGTTCACTGGTGTTAGTGATGATACGATTTGGCCGGTCGCTGCTATTCGACAATGTAGTAGTGGTTGCTTGTTCTTGCACCAAGTATGGAAAAATATGTTATCATTCTACCGCTCAGCCAGGAGCCCCTAAGAATAGTGAAGAGTCCATTTACTAGTGGACTACAACTTTTGACACGTCGTTGGCTAGCCATCACATGGGGCACTCCTCCCTATTGATCCTAACAGCACGGTGGATTTGTACATATTACAAAGCACACATATTCAATGTTGAAAAGCCTTCCATCTCCCAACTCACTTTGATCATCCGCTCGTCTCTACTTGTGTACTGGGACAACTAGCATGGTCACTATGTTGCCTGATATTAAGCCCTAGCCTTTTAGCTTGAGTGCTAGCTAGATCCAAGTATCCCCACCAATACGCTCTCCATCTTGACGTTTACATACATCATGATGTTCTTCTACTCTCTCTCTCTCTCTCTCTCTCTCTCACTCTCTCTCTCTCTCTCTCTTTTGAAACAAGGCAAAAGATTTGCCATTTTCATTGATTAAGAGAGAAGTTTTAACAGGTACCCGCAAGACGGGGGAAAGAGGTCTACTCTCGCGGCATTACATTACATAGGTGTCTAGCTCCTGCGAGCGCCCAAATACGAGCCTCCTCCTTTATCCTAGCAGTGACCATGGTCACCGTGGTAGCGACACTCCTAAAAACTCTAGCATTGCGCTCATTCCAAAGTTCCCAGGAAACAAGCATGAGCATGGTGGCCAGATCCTTCCTCGGTGCCCCCCTATCCAGGATAGTCTTGAACCACCATTCCTTTACAGAGATCTCATGTCGCCAATCCGCTGTGATGGTATTGTTTATGCCGATCCATGAAGCCACATCAGCCCAAACACGTTGGGAAAATCTGCATTGGAATAGGAGATGTGGGGCAGATTCAGTAACTTGCTTGCAAAAAGGGCAAAGCCCACAATTCGGCCAGCCACGACGCTGCAGCCTGTCTGCTGTCCAAACACGATCCTGGATGACGAGCCAAGCAAAAAATTTGCACTTGGGAGGAGCCCAAGCTTTCCAGACGGACATGTCCATGTTACTCCTAAGATGACCCTCGAACAGCGCCATGTAGGCCGAAGAAGCGGAATATTCGCCATTTGTAGTGAGCTTCCATAGGATAGTGTCACGGACACCGGCAACAAGGCTGATCCCAGACACCCTTTCCCAAAGGTGGGCGAACTCCTGGATGTGCCCCAAGGATAGGCCGTGTTGGGTGTTTATTTGGCTGACCCAAAAGTTGTTAAGGAGTGCCTTTTGGACCGTGCACGTCTTTTTCTTGGAGATGTCGTAGATAGCGGGTGCAATGTCTTTCGGCCTGATCCCATCCAGCCAAGAGGAGTTCCAGAAGCTCGCGCTGCAACCGTCCCCGATGTGGACCATGGTGGCAGCTGCGAAGATGTCTCTATCCTTGTCAGTATATGGTGTTCCAGAGCCTAGCCAAAGCTTGGGGGGGGGGGTCTGCCCATTCATACCAAAGCCAACGAAGGCGCAAGGCAGTGGCAAATTTCTCGAGGTTGAGCACTCCTAGCCCACCATAAATCTTTGGCTTACACACAAGTTCCCAGTTGACTTTGCATTTTCCTCCCATGACCTTGTCGCAACCTGCCCACAGATATGCGCGTCTCAAACTATCAATCTTCTTCCTGACCGCTATCGGCAAATCAAGGGGTGTGAGATGGTAAATTGCAATGGCCGTGAGCACCGCCTTGACAAGGACAATACGACCATGGGTGGCCACGTGCTTGGCCGCCCATGGAGGGAGCTTGCCGGCGACCTTGTCCTCTAAATATTGGAAATGTATCCTTTTGAGCCTTCTAACTGAGAGGGGCAGCCCCAAATATCGCATTGGGAAGCCGGAACGAACTGCTGGAAAGTCACGTAAAACATCATGAAGATCGATGCCCTCGCAACGGATAGGCGCCACGAGACTCTTGGCGCAATTGGTGACCAAGCCAGTGACCTCCCCAAAAGAGGCCAAAGTTGACGCCAAGAATTGAATATCACTTTTAATGGGTGCAACGAAGATGGCAGCATCATCGGCGTACAAGGACGCACGGATCGGACTACCTCTGAGCGGATGCAAGCTCCCTTGGGCCGTGGCTTTGGCAAGAATGTGGTACAGGGGGTCAATAGCAAGGACAAAGAGGAGCGGCGAGAGCGGGTCCCCTTGTCGAAGGCCTTGTCCATGTCTGATCGGGTCGCCAGGAATGCCGTTAAGTAGCACACGGGAGGACGCTGTGGAGAGGAGCGTCGAAACCCAATCACGGAAGCGGCTTGGGAAGCCTAGGTGTCGAAGCAAGTCCATCAAATAATCCCATCTGACCGAATCGAAGGCCTTTTTGATATCGATCTTGAAAAGGAGGGTAGGGGATTTCGTGCGGTGGAAGCGTCTTGCCAAGTTTCTGACATACATAAAGTTATCGTGGATGCTTCTCTTTTTTATGAAAGCACTTTGTGCATTGGAGACTAGGCTGGGCATATGAGGAGCTAAGCGAGAGGCCATCATTTTAGCGATTATTTTGGCGACCGCGTGGATGAGACTAATTGGTCTGAAATCCGAAATGTCCTCGGCGCCGTCTCTTTTCGGGATGAGGGCGATGTTCGCTGAGTTGAGCCATGTGAAGCTGGATGCGCGCAGGCTGGAGAAGCCATTGACAACAGCCATCAGGTCCTGCTTGATGGTGTCCCAACACTCCTTGAAAAAAATACCGATGAAGCCATCCGGTCCTGGTGCCTTGTCACTTGGTAGGAAGAAAATAGCTCTCTCTCTCTCTCTCTCTCTCTCTCCAAATGGTAAGATACCAACTCGTTTGCCTATTCATGAAATACAACACTAAAAGTTCTCAAAGGTGTGAAACCTCTATTCAATACTAATTGCTCCTAAAAGTATGAACTCTTAAAAAATGTGCGGTCCGACTTTATTTTGCCTACTGTGATGAAATATATAAAAGTTGCATCTTGTAGTCTATGTCATCTAAAATCACTGTTCAAGAATTGGTATGATTAATCAGTTAATGCGCCTGTTAATCGCTACTCATAGCGTGATCGAATCGAATAGCGCATATTCATCGCGTTCACTTGTCAGATCGATTAATTGACCAGTTAGACCGATTAATCTGTTGTCTTGTTATTAATCCCTGGTGTGGTCCATAAACGGGTGGGCAAACAAAGACCAATTTTTTTAGCTCGGAACATCTTCCAGTCCCATCCCTCTCCATAATAGTTAGGACTTATAATTTTACCCCCTCTCTATGTTTTTATATTTGTACAAAACATGTTTTGGTATATTACATAGTTGGGAGCATGAGAGTACGGTATAATACATTAAAAAACTAGATATATATTGGAAGGTTCCTACTCAATCTACATATTAATGGCCGGCCTATTAATCTAGTTAACATGCCGATTCATCGATTAATCACTACTCCTAAACCGACCGAGCAACTACCTGTTAACGATTCCGTGAACATTGTCTAATATGACATGTCTTTTGAAGCAAATGAAGTAATTACAGATGGAAAACTAAATTACCTGAATTGTCAAACCCAAATCAAGGATGCCATTCTTCAGGCGTTCCCTAAATGAATCCAATCCCCTCCTTGCGATGTAGCTAAATCGGTGTATATCTAGATCTACCTCAAAGTAGTTCTCACCCTGGTCATGTAAGAGATAAAACATTTAATTTCATGTACACTAGTATAATTCCTGATTTATTATCATATTTATAAACATTGAAACAATGTAGAGAACGATGAAATGGTTTTGACCCACCCGATAGTGTTTTAAAACTTATTTATTTATCATTGTGTGGTTATGTTCCATTATGAAATTCAAAGAGGAAACTTACTATCTATTGACCATATTTCAAGATATAATATGTTATCAAATTATTTATTAGTTTTGAAATATTTTCTTAGTGCCTTGTGTTGAAAACGCGCGCACGCGCGCGCGCGCACACACACACACAAAAAAATTATAATATTTAATCGTGTCCATCTAATATTATATGGAAAGGAGATCGTTTCTTAACCTCATAGAAACTATGTTGAGGGCGGGAGAGGACTGGCTTCTCGTTGTATGCTTGGACAAGCTTTTTCTCTGTGGAACTCAACTGAAGATCATCTGGGTTAACCAATCCAGCCATGATTTTCAACCGATCTCTATATGCCATTGTAGATTCGGATGCAAACCCTTTCACCTTCTCACATTCATCCTCAAGAAATCTCTATGAGAAAGAACATTAATATAACTCATTGGAAGGAAGTAATAATATTACAACATTAGTATGTTGACTTGATAAGGTACTCACCATGATGGATTCCTTGAAATGCTCTGAAACCTCCTTATCAAAGTACTCAGAGATTTTGAAGTACAAACAAAGGTTGAACCCTTCTCCATCGCTGTCGCCGAGGAACATTGCGGCAGGATAGGTAGGCATCTGTGATTGTAGGAAAAAGGAAATAAAAATTAGAGCAACGAAGATGAAAAACTATGTATACCTAGTAGATATACCTGGATGTTTACGATCAAAAGTGATGGGAGCTTGTGGTGTGGTTTGACTTGTGGAAGATCAATGTGTTCGGCAATGTGTGAAACCTTCTTGGGGCTTGCAAACAAGTCAACACCTATTGGGTAGTACGCAGCATAGTTCAGAGCTGCACATTTCTTCTTATCTCTGAAATATAGAAATTAAAATCACAGGTTAGGTATGGTCATCCCCTTTATGAACTAGATTTTTCCTTTATAGTTTTTTCATGCCTGAGGAATGTTTCACTCCTTAGCTTGAAGATGGATGGATCAATCCGTGACCATCTTCCGGGTGTGGGCTTTTCGCCTCCAGATGGGATCGTCATCCCTCCCTTTGGACGGATGACATACTTCTTCGATTCACCTACATTATTTACATTGTTAGGTGCAGGCATCTTCGTTAAGGTGCAAAGATAGGAATTTCATAATCAATTACTTATGCTAAAAATGTTGATTAAGAATGTGTGGCCTGATGTGGTTGCCTGACTTTTCTCCTTTAGCTATAATGTTACCTTTTAGTTTTAACTAGGATATCGTCATCATATGAGATCTGAGGAGATTAGCCAAATCTTGCGGAAGATCCCACTACTAGTTAGCGTTATGACCAAGGGTCATTTTCGATTTTGCACATCAAGGGAGGGTGATTTCCAACTTCCTATACAACAGTTCACCAAGATGCGTGGTGAATTTTAGGTTCGCCTCCATTGATTAAGTAGAAGATAAAACCAAGAGCGTATTTGAAGAAGATAAAGATTGAGGGAAGATCTTCCCATCAAGCGAAAGGAAGAACCTCCCCAAAGTTGTGAAGAACATATCTATCACCTTATCTCTTTCAAGTTGTGTTTCCATCTTGTTTGGTTAGATGTTCCATCCTGTAGCTCTCATAGTCTCTATTCTTGTTGTTGTCATTAGAGAAACAAAAATATTCATGTATAAGAATATCTAGTGCTTCCTAGAGAAGATAGTGTTGTATCGCGCATTTGATAATAGTGTAAATAGATTGGCGTGCTTTGGCTCGTGGATATTACCACATCTTGCATGTTTACCATGCAAAAAATTGGTGTAAATGTGTTAACATTACTATTGTATTTAAGATTAGTGCTCACCCAAGTCAAGGTCTGAGGTGTGTCTAGTATGTTGTGAGAGTTATTTTCCTCATATCCTTGAATTGGTACAAGAATTAGTGCAAGATTTATTTGTTTCCACTATAGGATTAGACCATAAGTGGGTGCTAATTCTTAATAGAGGGATACCAGCAAGGTCGCTAATCCCTGTTGTCTGATTGTACTAGAAGAGCTTGCTCACAATTTCTATGGAAGAAGGCGCCACAACAACTGGCGTGATAAAACCTGTTTCTTCCCATTTCACTCTATGAAATCCCATGGTAAAGGACATCCTTTTGCAAGGATAGGCCAATTGTGAAGATAAGATACACACCGGTGTCACATAAGTGGATGGAGAGTGATGCATAGAAATGCAGTAGTTATGAATGGTTCGCACATTATCCACCATATATTCCAACATTTTGCAAATGAAAAAATGCGTACGAGATGTGCCAGACTTTGGAGTGCATATATGTGACGAAGAAATAAATTAACAAGGCTTATGTGATCCAAATACTTGGTAAGTTTGATTACCGAGATGGCAACACTATGATTGAACACCTGAATGCCTCCTAATACCATATAAATCAACACTCAATGGTGAAGATCAATTTTGTGGATGATTTGTGAGCATTGTTGCTAATTGTTAACATCCTTGATGATTGGCAGCCCTTAAATATTCAGCTCTAGATTGTAAGCTGATTTTGGAGATGGTGAAGAACAATATGCTAAATGGACACCAGAAAGAAAAAAAGGGGGTGAGAATGACGTCACTTCTTTTGATTTGTATGTGCGTGAAAATGATGGGAAGAATTAGAATCAGGGATGCATTCACACAAGAGTTCACTAAGGTAGAGATAAATCGAGATGCAGATCAGGGTCATAATAGATTGAAGAAATTACTTGCTTTAACTGTGGCACATCGAGACATATTATGTGTGAGTGCCAGAAATACAAAAGAGATCTTGTCGAGGATAAACATACAAACAAACCGAGAAAAATGTTGGGAATAGTTCAGCCATGACTTCACAAGTTGGACTACTTAGTCACTAAAGTTGACGAATTCTATAGTGATGTTCACGATGGTGCAATGAGTTTAGCCATGGATTTGGTGCGTCCTACCACATTACATATAAAATGAGTATTGCACATCCTAGATAACATACATTATAAGAAAACTAAGGATGGGAAATAGTGGTCCACTTCAAGCTGTTGGCAAGGTCACGATATGCATTGAGGCACACGAATGTTGCGGGTTGGTGAATAATGATGCTAGACATGTTCCCGACAAAAGTATGTGTTTTTTATTTGTGTGAAGATTAATGATATCAAACATCCTAGTTATTTTGGTGAAGTATAATGGTAGCTCACCAAAGGCTCTTTGATTGTTGCTCAAGTAAGTGGACAAGGTTTTCTCTATATGAGCAAAACCAAGTTGTCGGTATAAGTATTGAACATTGCAGAGAAAGAAATCTCGATTGATTTGTAGTGCGAGAGGCTTGGTCATATGAGTGAGAAGGGCATGAAGTCTCTTTCTAGCATGGAAGTACCTCGCTGAGCTGAAGGGTATATACTTGAAACCTGATGAACATTGTGTTACTTGAAAACAACAAATGCTTATATATCTACATTCCCTCGGCCATGCGACAATTTTCTTGATATTGTGCATGTTTGCTCCATGATTGAAAATCTATTAGCGGAGCAATATCTTTTCTGACTTTCAATATTTATCATTCTATAGAAGTTTTTTATTATGTGTTGAAAGCAATCATCAGGTGCTAGAACCTTCAAGGATTTCCCCATCAAAGTGTAAAGTGAAACTCAGAGGAAACTACGATGTGTGATACCATATAATGGGGTTGAACGCCAAGGCCCTTTAGAAAGGCACCACATAAAGGATGGCATCATGCTTGAGAAGAGCCCACCAAAGACATCTTATGTCAATCGTCTTGTAGGGAGAATGAATAGGACGCTCACGAAAAGAGTCATATTGATAATCTCTCATGCTAAACTACCTAATACATTTTACATTAAAGGATTCATGAATTTTATTTATGTGGTTGACCTATGTTGCTTATGTCCTCTTATTGGTGATATTCCTCAGACGATTTAGTCAGGGAAGAGGTATCTTATGATCACTAGAAGCTCTTTGGTTGTAGAGAGTTGTGCTCATACCAATGATGCGAGATTCAATCTTGATAGGAAGAAAAAGCAATGCATATCTCAACCAGTTGAGTGAAGAGTACGGCTCCAACCAATAAAAATATTCCGAGAAGCCGTGATATGGTGTTCATGAAAGTTGAAACAGTAAATATAGTGGGAAACCAGCGAAGCCAAAGACCATCACATCTTAGGTTAATATGGATCCAATTCCCTTGTTTCTGATGCATAGGGATCATGGAGGTGTCGACGACCCTAAAGACAATGAAGATGCAACCGTCCAAGGTAGTAGATGTCAAAGTGATGAGTAGCGATCTAATAATCGTGATAATAAAGATAATGATTATGCTAATGATAGTTCACCTGACTCACCAACAGTGCATGAGCAAAGAAGTGGGAGATATCAGGTGCCTTCATGAAAGTATACACGATATCTACATGTGGTGATGAGTGATGCCGGTGAGCCTAATGCTATGAGGAGATAATGTCTGATAAGAACATGAACGAATGGTTGGAAGCCAATGTAGGACATGACGAATTTCCAGAAGACACTGACACCTTGGAGCATTCTTGCATGGTAGCATAGAGGACGAGATATATATGGAGTAGTCAAAGGGATTCATAGTTGTAGGCAAGGAGCATTATTTGTCAAAATAAATAAGAGCTTCTATGGCTTGGAGCAAGCTCCATGTAGTGCGTGAAGAAGTTTGAGTATTTTATGACTGACGTTGGTTACCATAAAGCACAACTTGGAATTATGTCATATTTAAGAGGTGTGTCCATGCTGATTTTATTATTATCTTGCTATATGTTAATGACATGTGTTAGAAATGGCGCAAGACAATTTCTGTCTCACTAAGGCATTGAGTAAATCATCTTACATGAAGGATTTGGGACCAACCATGCAAATAGTTGGCATGAAGATCTTCCATGATAGATTAGGGAAGCCGCTTTCTCTCTCATGAGAAAGACACATTGGGAACGTAGTTGAAAGTTTAAATATGAAGTATGCAAAAATCATTTAACTATCTACTTGTAGGCTATTACATTTTTGTTGTTGTACAATAACCTACAGGCAAGAAGGGAAAAACAAATTATTTTAGTGCGTACCAATATGTTGTGGGTAGTTTGATGTATGCCATGGCTTTCACTAGTCATGTTATTGCCTATGGTTTAAAATTTGTTAGTCGTTCGTACCAAATTGATCTAAACCTCACCAGATAGCAATGAAGTGGATTATCCAGTATCTCAAAGGAACTTCTACAACGTGTTTACGCTTTGGAAGTGGTGATCTTGTATTGGAAGGCATTACACAAGGTCAACCTTTGGATACCGAACAACTTACGCAGGGGGGAGTAGTATCATGGCAATAAAAATTACAGAATTGTGCTTCTGTAACAACCATAGAAGCGGAGTACAAGTATGAGGCTGATGCTTGCAAAAAGTGTTGTCGGTGAAGAAATTTTCGCAAGAGCTCTCCATGAAGTAAGACAAGTGTCGGTGTCAAAATCCACGGATCTCATGTAGGGGTGCCGAATTATGGATCTAAAATCGATGGGTAACAGGAGACAAGGGACACGATGTTTACCCAGGTTCGGGTCCTCTGGAAGAGGTGAAACCCCACGCCCTGCTTGATTATATTGATGGGTGTATGAGGACTACAGGTTTGATCTACCACGAGATCGGATGAACTAAACCCTAGATTAGTCAGATGGTTCTTCTTCTAGCCTCTACGGACTAAACCCTCTAAATTATATAGACACTAGCGGTATATTGGGTTACACATAGTCGGTTGCTAACAAGGGATAGACACGCATACGGCATTGATCTTTTCTTGAAGTGCACACCAAGTGTTCGGTGCTTTCCTTTTAGGACACGGGTAATATGAAGCCAGGCCTTCCTCAACGGAAGCCGGAATAGTCAACCAGTCTAGCCCATGAGAGATAGGGCGGCAGGCCGAAGACCCCATATCCAGGACACCATCAACAAGTATCTCTTTTATTTTATGAAAATCAAAGTGCTATTAATATTAGCAACAATTAATAAAAATACTTTCTCTTTCGAGTTAGCGTGGTTTGAGAGAGAAGGGTTTTTAGACCTGGTTGCCAGGGAATGGGCCAAAGGTGGAGGTGGTAATTCTGCCGTAGACAGATGGCAGAATAAGATTAGGCATTTAAGGCAATTCCTACGTGGCTGGGCAAAGCATCTAAGCGGGGTGTATAAGGTTGAGAAGGAGCGGCTTATCAACCTTATTAATACTCTCGATGTTAAGGCTGAGTATTCTGTCCTAGCGACCAGTGAGCTGGATGCTAAGGTAACGGCCGAATCTAGGCTGAAGGAATTGTTGCGAGAGGAAGAATTGAAATGGGCACTCCGTGCCAAGGTTCGTGAAGTTATCCAAGGGGATGATAACATACAATTCTTCCATTTGATTGCTAATGGTAAGCATCGAAAGAAAATAATTTTTCAGCTCGAGCAGGATGAGGGCATGATTGTTGGGCAGGAGAACCTCAAGCTTTACATCACTGACTATTATAAGCGGCTGTTTGGGGCCCCGGATGATAGCTTCGTGTCTCTAGATGAGACCCGAATTCAGGATGTTCCCCAACTAGCGGCAGATGAGAACGAGATCTTATCTGTCCCGTTCTCGGAGAAAGAGGTGTTCGATGCGATCTCACAGATGAAGAATAATAAGGCGCCTGGCCCGGATGGTTTTTCGGCTGAATTTTATAAAAGGTGCTGGCACATCATTAAGGATGATCTACTTGCGATGTTCTATGATCTTTTCGATGGTCATCTGAAACTATTTCACCTTAATTTTGGTACCATAACTTTACTTCCTAAGAAGGCAGAAGCGAATCGAATTGAGCAATTTCGACCAATCTGTCTTCTTAATGTCAGTTTTAAGGTTTTCACTAAGGTGGGAACGAATAGATTGACGCAGATTGCACATAGCGTTGTGCAGCCTTTCCAGTCTGCTTTCATGCCGGATAGAAACATCCTTGAAGGGGTTGTTGTCCTTCATGAGACACTCCATGAAATCCATATGAAAAAACTTGATGGAGTAGTTTTTAAGGTGGACTTTGAAAAAGCATACGATAAGGTCAAATGGCCGTTCCTTCAGCAAGCCTTAAGAATGAAAAGTTTTGATCCATCCTGGAGAAAGGAGGTGGACTCTTTCACTCAAAAAGGCTGTGTCGGAATAAGAGTTAATGACGATATTGGTCATTACTTCCAGACTCACAAGGGTTTAAGACAGGGAGACCCGATGTCTCCTATCTTGTTCAACATTGTAGCAGACATGTTAACAATCCTTATTGGTAGAGCTAAGGAGAATGATCAGGTAGGTGGTCTCGTTCCCCATCTAGTAGATGGAGGACTATCTATCTTGCAGTATGCGGATGACACGATTCTTTTCATGGAGCATGATTTGGCTAAGGCGAGAAATATGAAGCTTGTGCTTTGTCTTTTTGAGCAACTCTCGGGGTTAAAGATTAACTTTCATAAGAGTGAATTGTTTTGCTTTGGCAGAGCCAAAGATGAACAAGAAGCCTACAAACAGCTATTTGGATGTGGGGTAGGGTCGTTACCCTTCACATATCTTGGAATTCCGATCCATCATCGGAAACTCTCTAATAAAGAGTGGAAGAGTCTAGAGGATCGTTTTGAGAAGAAACTTGGCTGTTGGAAGGGCAAACTGTTGTCATACGGGGGCCGACTAATTTTGATTAACTCGGTGCTTACGAGTATGCCCATGTTTTTACTGTCCTTTTTCATGATCCCAGTAGGGGTAAGGAAAAGACTGGATTTCTATCGGTCGCGTTTCTTTTGGCAAAGTGATGAGATGAAGCGCAAGTATAGGCTGTCTAGATGGGATGTCATTTGCAGACCTAAGGATCAAGGGGGGCTTGGAATTGAAAACTTGGAGGTTAAGAATAGATGCTTACTCAGCAAGTGGCTGTTTAAGTTATCTTCTGAGACTCATGCCACATGGGACCAAATCTTACATAATAAATACCTTACAACCAAGACGCTAGCCCAAGTGGCAGCTAGACCAACTGATTCACTCTTTTGGAAAGGACTGATGAAAGTTAAGTCGGCCTTCTTCAATAGAACTAAGTTCTTAGTTGGTAACGGTGTTTCCACAAGATTTTGGGAGGATACATGGTTGGGAGAGACGCCCCTAGCTATTCAATATCCTTCTCTCTACAATATTGTTCAACGTAAAGCAGACTACGTTGCAACAGTATTGCAGTCCACTCCTCTTAATATTCAATTCCGAAGGGCGCTGGTTGGACACCGTTGGGTAGCCTGGCTTCATCTGGTGAGAAGACTGATGGATGTACAGCTGTCTCAGCAGACAAACCGTATTCACTGGAAACTGACTAAGAACGGGATGTTTTCGGTGAAATCGCTATATTAAGATTTAATCAACTCAGTGCCTATCCCTAGGTCTGCTCACATTTGGAAGGTCAAAGTTCCCTTACGAATTAAAGTGTTTATGTGGTTTGTTCATAAACAAGTAATTCTCACTAAGGATAATCTGGCCAAACGTAACTGGAATGGGTCTTTGCGCTGTAGTTATTGCGACAAGGATGAATCAATTAAACACCTCTTTCTCGATTGTCCTATGGCTAAAGTATTATGGCGTTCGGTCCATATTGCTTTCAATATATCTCCTCCTACTAGTATCACCACGTTATTCGGCACGTGGTTGAATGGAGTCGCGAAAGAATTAGTGAGCCACATTCGTGTGGGTGTTTGTGCGTTACTATGGGCTATATGGAATTGCAGGAATGACTTGGTTTTTAACAGATCAACGAATGTTCATTTTTTGCAGGTTATTCACAGGGCCACTGCTTTGATCCGTATGTGGTCGCTACTCACTCCGATGGATGCCAGGGAGCGTTTGGTTACTGGGTCTATCCGTTGGGAGATGGTAGCTCGGGTTATCTTCAACCGGTTTGGATGGCGGTCATGTAATAGGATAGGAGTTTAGGTCCTGTTTACATTAACGCATCCGAATGTGGTGTCCTTGCTTTTTTCTAGCTCAGTTGGATTTTTTTGTAATTCTGTTCCGCATACTTGGAGACCTTGATTTTGCTGATTAATAAGATGGCCGCATGCATCATTTTGATGCAGAGGCCGGGGAATACCCCCTTTTCTAAAAAAAATAATAATAAAAAAATTCATGTTACCACTCTTGAGCCAAGCACAATGATGAGATGTACCATTGGATTCCATGTGTGGCTATAATGTACCAAATTTCAAGTTGATATAATTTTGCAAGAATCATAGCGACAAGAATGATTCAGATATGATGACCAAGCTATTGCTAGATGAGAATCTACAAGCATGTCCAAAGGCAATAGGTATGCCCATGCCCCCTAGTGAGATTTGCTGGGATATCCTTCTCATGTGGGTTGTGACGACATGACCATTTAAAGTCTTTTTTATGCAGCACAAAGCTGTTGAAAAACCACTACCCCTTTATGGTTAAGACCCATGATCACTTTAGAGTTTACACATGGGGAAGGAGGACCCTTACTGTTGCACTTGGAGGTGTGGCAAATTTTAGGTTGGCACCCACTAAAGAAACAGTAAAAAACGAAGAGAGAGAGAGAGAGAGAGAGAGAGAGAGAGAGAGAGGGGAGGCAAGGAGAAGGAGATTGAAGGAACATATCGCCATCATGTAACGAGAGTTTCTCCGGTAAGTTAATATGAGATCCACCATATTATCTCCTTCATGGGTGGTTCCACCCTCATTAGTTAGATTTTCCCAGTCCAGAACTCTAAAATCAAGTTTTTGTCATGGTAGATAGAGAAAACTTGACGTATTAGAGTCTCTAGTGTACTACGTATAGTAGATTGTTGCATCCCACATTTTATAACAGTGGAAGAAGATTGGGTGGCTTCGTCCCGTGGTTTTTACCATAACATTTGGTCTTTGCGCGTGCAATTAAGGTGTTGATGTGTTAATGTTACTGTAGTATTTTAAATTGTCTCTCCTGATTAGACACTATCTCAGGTGCGCCTGGGTGTTGTAGAGAGGTATTTTACTCATATATGTTACTGTGTAGTGCAACATTAGGCCCGAGGGAGCTCGAGATTCCACATAGGGCATGCCCAAAAATTCTTCATGGACTATAGAATACTTTAACTCACTATAGCTACAAGGCCAATAATTAGGGCGTGTGACAATCCTAGCTCTTGCTGCTGCACATGTTTGCCTGTGTGGTAAGCAATGATCTTCGAATTAGTACATGAAGTGTTTCTCGGATTACCTTGTTTCTCCTGTGGTTTTAGACCAACAGCCCAACATTTTCAAAGCTTTTTGATTTTTCTACTTTCTATTCATGTAAAAAAGGTGGTTTTTGTACATAAATGAATGACATGAGCTTGTTGTTCGAAAACAACTATCGAGAGGGCCTTAGTTGTGTCTTACCGATGTCAGCACCACATTGGGAGTCGTCGTCGCATGATGTCCTCTTGTAGGAGAGTCGTATAACCGTAGACTTCCTCTTCGCCGGGCTGACACAGGTGAGTTGTTGCATCTTTTCATTGAAACTGATGGAGTGTAGCAGCTTGCGTATGCGAGACGGGGTGCTAGGATCCTTCTTGTTCTTGTCCTCTACATCATTTTTCTCCTTGGAACTTGCCACACACTTGCTGGCACATATTGCCATGCTTTGGCTCCTACGTGCAGAATCATCACCACCTTTGAATGTGAGATCGCATGTCAGAATGCAGTCTCTATGACAGTGTTTTCAACCTTCCTTTTAGACGCTTACATACGTACCGTCGTCTCTTTTCAGATATTCTTCAACTGACAATGTCATGGGGACACCACGCCATAATTCACTAATGCGAGAGAGAGCTTTAGTGAAACGTAATGTCTTCTCTCCCTTCTTCTGTTCCTCGTCTTCTTCTTCATCGTCGGAAAAATCTGCAGTACGAGACATACATGAACCAAGTAAAACAATTCATGAACACTAGAAATAAGACATGTAAGATTTAAGGGGCGGAGATACCTCCATCGATGCTCTTGAATTCCTCCTCATCAGAATCATCCTCAAGGATGCTAATGGAGTCGAACCAGGCGTCTTCTTTGCAGCAACCATTGGAGTCCCGCTCGCTGTGGTTCCACTCCATCTGGGTGAGGTGGAACGTCTTTGATTGATCTGTCTTGCATGTTGTCTCGACATGGACTACCTGGCTCATCGAGAAGTCCGTGGTGCGCCCTCTTGCATCCATAATTCGTGGCTTGGGCCCGTCTGGCATCACTGACCGGGGATTGCCGCGCCCTCTTCTGACCCTCCTTGTCGTGTAGTACCTCTCCGTCCGACGATGCTCAAGAGCTGACTTGGAAGCACATGAACCCATTTCTCTATTTGCTTTACTTCTAGTCGTCTAAGCTTGGATCTATGATACTAGCTTCGTATGTGGTAAGTAATTGGTTGGCGTTCAATTAATCAGTATACGTACGCATTAGAAACATGAAATATAGTTGACCAGATCTGCAAGCACAAGAACACATACATAAGGGTGCCTAGAGGCTAAGGCTAGCATGTAATACAATTCAGGATTAAGAACGACATGTTTGGGGAGCGTGTGCATGTGTGGCATCATACTACATTATAGGCATTATCATCATTACCGGAATCAGGCGCAATGTCGACTGCCTATTCTATGCCGACGACTTTTGTCAAGGCTGTCGCATAGTCAGAGATATGCCGACGGCCTGCGGAAAGCCGTAGCATAGAAAGGTCGTCAGTATACCTCCGACTATGTCGACAGCAGCCGTAGGCATAGAAAGGCCGTAAGCCTACCTCTATCTATTACGATGGCAGCCGTCGGCATAAATGTGCCCCTCGCGACACAGGGATTGATGGCGGGTTGATGCCGTCAGGGCTATGCCGACGGCCGTCGGCATAGATTATATATATATATATATATATATATATATATATATATATATATATATATATATAT
>LR738712.1:320739689-320799926 GCA_902687465.1 Secale cereale | reverse complement strand
TTCTTTTTTAGTTAAAATTTGATTAATTTAAATCCGACTTATCTAGACTTCAACATGCACAATTTATATATCAATTTGGAGGAGAATTTTCCATAGAGTATGAATATGCTGTTTATTTTTGTTTTTGAGTATGCTAGAAATGTAATTTTGCATATAAATCCTCATACTTTGTTAAAATCACAAGTAATTGATACTTGCATCGATTTTGACAAATTTTATGTGTTTTTTTATTAAATTCTTGAAAGGATTTGGTGGCTACAATATGTTTTCGAATTTCAACAAACTAAAACATGTTTGCTTTAGATGTACAGAAAACACCCTTTTATTTTGATTTTTTGTATATTTTTCATTCCTTGGCCAAACAACACAAAATTTATATCTACATCCATCAAATTGTTTCTAGAATTGTGGTGGTATGTTTAAACAGCCGGAACACTGCCCAAAGTGTGACGCCTTCACGAACGGATCTGTCGCTGGCACTTGGAGGGGGAACAGCCACGTCGGGTCAACCGGGACATGATCTAGTGGTTGGTTGGGCCCACACCTTGTCCTGACATGTTCCTATGAGCAAACGTATTACCACAAGGTGGGAAAGTCCATTGTTCACAGGTTGGCCAGTGAAAGTCAAAGGGGTAGATCTCCGGGTCAATGGGGCTAGGGTTAGGCCGGCTCACGGGGGGCTTGGGGGTAGCAATGCCACCAGAGCATTGCCCTAGGTCCTCTTACATGTCTGGAGGTGTAGTGGTATGTGTGAACACCCAACACACGGCCCGGGAGTGTGACCCCCTTCACAGCCGGCGCTGCCGCCAGCACTTGGAGCGGGAAACGGCCACGTTGGGTCAACCTGGAGGGAATCTTGTGGTGGTTTGGGCCCAGACCGTGTTCTGATATGTTGTGGGCTAACATACCACAACCAAGTGAAAAAGTTCGTTGTCAAGAGGCCGTCCGCTGAAAGACAAATGTGTACATCTCCGGGTCAAAGGGGCGAGGGTTAGGCTGACCGGGGCCTTCACGGGGTAGCACTGCCACCGAAACATCGCACAGGGTCCTCATACATGTCTTAAATTGTGGTGGGATGTTTAAAGAGGCAATACACAGCTCCAGAGTGTGTCCCCCCCCCCTCACTGACGACGATGACATAGGAGTAACGTTTTGCAGTCCTAGTGTTGCATGAATATTACTGAACACTCAGAGCGTGATCAATTCATGAAATTTTTACCAAGTGCACACACATGTGATATAAGATGTGTTGAAATTTCTAATAATTTTTTAGAGATGCAAAAGTATTTGAAAAATCCCTGATTGTGGATTGTTGTTTGCATGTCTACGAGTGTGGTGGTGGGGTCTTTGGGGGCTAGCAATCCCACCAAATCTTGCGTTGGGTCCTCTTACATGTCTAGAAGTGTGGTGGCAGGTGTCAACACCCAGTAGACGGCTCCGGAGTGTAACCCCTTCAGGGACGGCACTGCTGCCAGTACTTGGAGTGGGGAAACGACCATGCCGGGTCGACCCGGATGGAATCTTGTTGTTGGTTTGGCCTAGACCTTGTTCTGGAATGTTCCTATGGGCTAACGTATCACAACCATGTAAAAAAGTCCATTGGCCAGAGGCTGTCCAGCAAAACTTAAAGTCATAGATGTCACCAAAACATCGCATTGGGGTCCTCATACATGTCTTGAAGTTTGGTGGGAAGTTTAAAGAGGCAATACACAGCTGTGGAGTGTGCCCCCTCATAGATGGCGATGCCACCGAAGTAATGTTTTTCGGTTTTGGTGTTGGATGAATATTCTTGAACACTCAGAGCATGATCAATTCATGATTTTTTTACACAATGTAGACACATGTGTTATAAGATGTGTTGTAATTTTTCATATATTTTTAGAGACGCATAAGTATCTAGAAAAGCCCTCATTGCGGATTGTTTTACGCATGACTACGAGCGTGGTCGGGGGTCTTCGCCGGCTAGCAATCCCAACAAATCTTGCGCCGGGTCCTCTTACATGTCTGGAAGTATGGTGGTAGGTGTGAAGACCCTTCACACGGCTTCAGAGTGTGATCCCATCATGGATGGCACTGCCGCCAGCACTTGAGAGGGAAAATGGCCACATCGGGTTGACCCGAGAGGGAATCTTGTGCTGGGTTGGGCTTGAACCTTGTTATGCAGAGTTCGTACGGGCTGATCTATCACAAACAAGTGGAAAGGAACGTTGGTCAAAGGCCATCCGACGAAATTCAAAGGCCAAGATCTTAAGGTAAACAAGGTCAGGGTTCGTATGGGCTGATCTGTCACAAACAAGTGGAAAAGAATGTTGCTCTATCTATCTATCAATCACTACACAAGTTAATCTTGCATGTAACCGCCAAGGGATTGACAAACCCCTTGTTCGCGTTGGGTTGCAAGGATTTTTTGTTTGTGTGTAGGTGCTACTAACGAGGTGTTGCGTGGTTCTCCTACTGGATTGATAACCTTAGTTATTAACTGAGGGAAATACTTATCTCCACTTTACTGCATCGTCCCCTCCTCTTCGGGGAAATCCCAACGCAGTTCACGAGCAACATGCGGCTCCAGAATGTGCCCCCCTCACGGATGGCGATGACACCGTAGTAACATTCTACGGTATTCAGTGGCTAGTAATGCCACCAGAACTTGCGTTGGGTCCTATCACATGTCTGAATGTGTGGTGGCAGGTGTGACAACCTTGCACGTGAATCCGGAGTGTGACCCCTTCATGGACAACATTGTCGGCAACACTTGGAGGGGGGAAACGGCTACGTCGGATTAGCCCGGAGGCAATCTTGTGGTGGGTCGGGCCCATACCTTGGTATGACATGTTCCCATGGGATGAGCTATCATAGCATAGATCCCGAGTCGGAAGAGGTCCACAACATGCATATATCGTGGAACATCGTACTCGACGTGTATCACCCACCCACCATGGAGGACCATATAAGATGTTGACCAATACACATGTTCATGTTCGGCCTCACAACCCCCTCCGAGATGCATGTGTAGCAATTGTGAGGACGGCGGCGACGAACACCGGTTCTTCGTCGACCTCCACGATGCGAGCCGATGGTTAATTTGAGTTTCGTGTTTAGAAAGAAGAACGAAACGTGCAGGTTCTGCTCCACATCATGCCATGTTCCAAAAATCCTAACGAAACATGCGTGCGATGCTTTCGAAACGCAATGCGTCGGCCCGCCAATCATATAAATTTTCCTTCTGTTTTCACCGGGAGAAAACTAGCCCGCGAACAAAATCAGAATAAAAAAAGAAAAATAGTCAAAAGAGAGACCCACACACTCAATATCAGTTTCACTTATTCTCATTGGTGGATCCATATTGCCACAGATCGATGACTTGGCCCACATCCTACCGTCCATTTGTGCCCACGAATCCCACATCCATCCACCGATCCGACCCACTATGCACCAACACACTCTCTCTGTCGCCCGAACCCACCCAACCCTCGTCGCCTCCTCTATCCCCATGAACCTCTCTCTCTCTCTCTCTCTCTCTCTCTCTCTCTGCCGCCGCCACCTGGTTCCGGGGAGCTTCGGCCGCGCGCAGCACACCAACGAGACCCCCTTTGTATGTGCCTGCCTTTCCTCCGTGTAGATCCGTGCCTCCTCTTCTGGCTAGGGTTTTGCATCCACTTTTGTTCGTCGGGATCCACCATGGCAAGCCACGACGAGGCCAGAGGTGACTAGGTCTAGCACTGGTAAGCCCCTCCCCCTCCTTCTTCGCCCACCATCTCCTCCTCACCTCACCTCACCTCATCTCATCTTCTTTCGATGTAGGTCGCCATGGGCGTGACTGTGACAACGGCAGGAGGGGCGCACCTTTGTGGGATGGGTTGCCGCCATGGAGATGGATTCCCTTGTCCCCCACCACGCAGCTGCCACATGGAGCCTCCCAGCATCCCAAACCCTAGCAAAGAGAGAGGAGCTGCTCCTAGTACAGCACGCCATGGAAGGTTCTTTCTTTTTATTTTTTTGTTGTTTCTCTTTCCGATCTAAACATGTTGAAGGCCCTTTTCCTCACCATGATTTATACATCTCCCGTTCCTCTGTTTTGTGCAGGTTTCTTTATTGACGAAGCTTCTGCTACAAGACATCCACCACCCCTCCCCTCCATCCACCTCCTACCCACATACATGGTGAGCTACAACCTCTCTTTCTAGCCCTTGCAAATCTGATCTGATGTGTACATCAATTCCAATTGTCATGGACACTGCATAAAAGCAAGTATTGGTTTAGTTTTTGTGTGAAATTCGATTGTCATTGTGCTTTTTGACGCTTGCTTCAGAAAAAGAAAATCATGGATAGATAGGAGATGGAAAAAGTTAGCTTACTTTCAAGTTAAAAATAATAAAAATCATTTGGATCATCAATTTTTCATGTCTAGCGATGTATGGATGGTTTGGTACAGTTTACCATGGATGAGTATACGTACACATGTGCTTTGCAGTTTTAGTTATTTTTCTTGTGTTGCCGCATTTAGTCTAGAGAAGAGATACAACAACATTTCTTAGGTCCATGGATCAATGGATCAACACATACATCTAGGAGTGCTAGCAACAAAAAAACCTTGTGATCGATTCTGTTGACGCTAGCATGCTCTGTTAGTTTTGGAGCCTAACCATGGACGCACTCGTCCCTCGCGTCGCCCCTAGGGCGACTCGGGGGATTCTAGGGTTTCCACCCGCCGCCTACCCCACCTCCCCCACCCCCTCGCCGCCACCGGAGACGACCACCGGGAAAACCCGCGCGGGCGCCGGGGAAGGTGGCGGCGGGGTCTTCGGCGCTTCTTCTTCGCGGAGGCCATCGGATCCAGGGCGGCGGCCCCTGCTGGCGAGGCGTGCGGCGTGCATGAGGGTTCGGCCGTGAGGACGGCGAGCCGCAGGCGTGCCAGATCTGGAGGTATTGCCCCCTTCCCTTCCATGCATCCCTTCCCGGTCCCCGGTTCGGTTTGGATCTTGTCGGATCCACCTCCGGTGTGTTCTGGTGGAGCCGGTGTCCGGGGGAAACCTTGGCCGCCTTGGCTGGCCGGCAGCGGCGACACCGCTTTTTGGCGCCGCTTTCGTCCTTGGGGGCACTGCTGAGGGCACCATCTCTCCACTCCGACCCATGTCCGGGTGAAAGCCCAAGATCCGATGCGGATCGGGCGTCGGCGACGCCCCGTGCACCGTAACCTTCCTAGAGGCGACGCCAAGGACATTGGGATCGGATGGAAGGGTCTGCAGATGAGGGGTGGGGGTGTGCTGCCTCCTTTTCGGTGGAGCGGTGTTTCTTTCTACATATTCTTGGCGGCAGCTCTTGGCGGCATGGAGCAGTGGAGGCTTGGCGTCAGATGTGTGTTGACGGACACGCGCAGGAGGTCGACGCTGTCTGGCGTCGTGGTGGCGTCGGCGGCAGCGAGACCGGCCAAGGCCGATGCAACAGTACAACTCTGAAGATGGATATGTGGAAGGTGGCTGTGGCGGCCTCATACCCGGCAGGCGTCCTGGTTGAGGAGCACGCCGGACTGGTGGGTGCCCATACCCGGCAGGTGTCCTGGTTGGGACCTCAGGTCTTAGATGTTAGGATTGGCTGTGCCCAGACCATCAGCGCCCCTTCATCAGTTAGATAGGAGTAGCGACAGAGGTTGCGAAGATGGTGGCTTTGGTCTTACTGTTGTACGACTTTGTAAGGTCTCGTGTTAATAATTAATAAATTGGTCGTATGCATCTTTCCGATGCAGAGGCCAGGGGTATTCCTCCTTTTCTAAAAAAAAACCTACTAAGCTAGCTCAAGCACACACACATGCAGCTTGATCCATTTCCGTAGATACTAGCAGCAGCACATGTGTCTCATATACTAGCTTGCTTAATTTCTATACTCGATCAACAACACTAGCTCTTACTTGTTTGTTAGATTCAGAGCAACAGGCAACCTCCGTGGACGATGACGACAACCAGGGCATCCACCACCACGACGATGCCCTCCACATGGTCCAACTCAGCTACAACCTCCTCTACTGTGTGACGGCGACCGTGGTCATGTGCGGCATCGACTACAACCTCCTTTCATGTGAATCTGTCTCCTACCTCTAGATCCCTCTCTTGTGATGCGATACTATTAGTACCTTGCTCTGTTTCATGCACATGGGTGATTTTGATTGTTCTTGTCGTGCTTGTGTCATGAAAAAGATCATTTCTATTTATAAGTAATGATGATTTGGAGTAGCACACTTGTTAAATTCTGCTCTTGTACTAGACCCCATTTTTGGCTACCGTGATGCGCATTGATTCGGCCTCCTAGTACTGCAGATCATGCATGTTAATAATTTATAGTGCCCTCGTCAGTTACTGCAGCTAGGATGTGTTAATTGTTACTGTTTAATATAGCTAGCTTGTTTGTACCATCAAGATTGCAGTAAATTACAGCTTGCTAGCCTGCTTGAAATATGAATTTTTTTTTTGCTTGGTATGCTGCTGGTCTGAATCTACTTAGATGCTTGATTGAATTTAACTTGGTGCTATTGCTGTCGGACCCTAGTGCTCAATCACATGGACAGTGCTTCATTGTTTGCCAAATAGTTTACTTGCTTCCTTGTTGCCACAAAAAATATGAATCTTTTGTGTGTGTGATTCAGTTTTATCTTCATGTATGCAATTTGATCTAGACCTTTGATTTCGACTTACTGTTGCATCTAGGTTAGAACTATGTATGTGCTTTCAGAGAACATGCCTTTCTCTTTTAGGGAGTTCAACATTTTAGCATTGGTCAACTCCTCTTCTTTGCTTACAAGCAACATCACAGGAACCATATGTGCACACTGACATGTTCCTTACTTAGCACTCAGTCTATTTCATTTCTTAGCATCCACTCCATATAAAGTCATGTCGTGTTTGTGACTCGTAACCTACAAAACTTGATGGTTTTGTTTGAAATCATAATTTATCTGATGCGGTTTCATATCTGTCAAGGAGTTCAAGATCGCCAAAATACCTTTTTGCTTTGTTTAGTTGTTTTTCACATTACCTTATGATCAAGTCCTATGTACTCCTACTCTGTATATACTAAAGCACCACACGGGCTATTTGTGTCCAGTTTAAATACGTACTATATACCTGGTGGCAAAACTATGTTATGATTGTATACCATGTACCCTTGTTGTGGGCTACATTGTTATGTTCCTGCACGTCCTTTCCAAACATTGTTGTATTGCTTATACCTTTGTATATGAGCTCTACCAAACACTAGTACTATAATGAGTGGACAAACACCAATTTTTCTTGTGTAACTTGTATATTCAAGAGGATTATTATTGGGACATAACATGACCAACCCTTGCCTTTTTGCTAATGTATCAACTATGAAATTACTAGCCTTTTTGGCTAGTATTTTTTTTTGCTTTTGGTAAGCAAGTAGCATAGTTTGACTATGCCAACGGCTTTGATGTCGGCATAGATATGCCACCAGAGCTAACAGGCCTTGACACGTGGCACACCTATGCCGATAGTAAAGCATTCGTCATATTTCCAAGCTATGCCGACAGCTTGGACATCGGCATACCTGTGCCATGTGTCCCCTACTTATTGGGTGGACTTGGTGACGGCGCCGTCAGCTGTCGTCTCGCATTTTTTGCCGATGGTGAACCGACGCCGATGGCGGTACGGAAATCTGTTAGCTTAGGCCTTTATGCCGACGGCTTTCCTATGCCGACGATCTGACACGGATACGATGACGCATTCGACGAGGTATGGGCCTATGCCGGCGGCCTTACCTCATTCTGGTAGTGCATAGTAAATTGTTTTTTCATTGTCGGAATGAGATTGATAACCTTTTCTTTTTGTTTGGCAGTTTGTGAGGCCACCTTTAATTTCATAGAAGCTTCGTGTTTGGTTTACATAATGGACAAGCAAAAGATTTTCGCAGGAAAATAAAATTGTAAATCTTTGATTGAAGAACCATAATTCTGAACACATATGTCTCGTATTGTTGGAAGGTGGATGCTATTAAATATACATATATAACAAAAATGCATGGATCCAGTGTTTTGTCGCAGGGTTGCACGCACAACTCTACTTGATGGGGAATGTGCAAGGTCACCCTGCACGCACAACTCTATTTGGTGGGGAATTTGCAAGGTCAAAGACAAGGAAACCTCTGAGAACCATCAACTTGACAACCAATAATAAGCTAGAAAGAATCAGTAGATGGAGATGTGAATTATAATTGGGAAAACCAATAAATGAATGATGAAAATTTTCTGTGCATAAACAAGCGACTTCTACGCTAGAAGATATCTATTGTAGAGAACATTCATTTATTGTGTTAGTAAATATGATTTTATTTTTTTATTTTTGAATGCTTGATAAAAATTAGTTTTCTAACTGAATTATAACAAAAAAATATGAAAACATTGAAAATAGAAAATAAGTCACGTGGAAGATTTGATACGAAATTTACTAGAGTAGTTGCAAGACCAGTTACTATATAATCTTTATATGCACATGCACACCATATACAAATATATGAATAAATAAGCATGTTCATTCATAAATATAAATTCTTTTGTGTTTTCCATATCTCAATATACATGAGCACGAATTCAGCAGGAAAATAGTGCGTCCAAATCTGAAAAATACATGGGAGTGAGAAAGAGAATGGGATGCAGTACCTCTCAAATTAATCTTGGAAGTTGGAATAATGGGAAGTAACAAAAGTGTACATGCATGTATGTAAGTATGGCGTCACCCCTGCCAGACACGAAGGTCTACAAAATGTGGGCGATGCTATGCGGGTTCCCTTGTGCGAGCACGATGGACGTCAATCCGTCGGCAGGCCCGACGGAGGAGGCAGGGAGAGGATTCGACAATTGGATAAAGAAGCTTAGTAGCAACAACAACACCATCTATTAATTAGCATTACCCATATATAGCATGTTTCCATGTTTGGTTCTTGTGTCCAATTAAGCAAGCACACATGCTTGATGGGGGCGTCCGGAAAAAATAGCTAGGACAGTAAACGAGGCGAGATGAGCCTTACATTTTTAGATGTGAGGCAAGAAGCTCATAATTGTACAGAATAAGCCCCTAAATAATAGCCAACGAGGTTAGCATCTTATAATGTTGAAAAATAAGGAACTTGACTGAGTATTTCAGTTATACGATGAAAAACATGAGCGCGCGGGTAGAAGTATAATTAAGTTCATTAGAGATAAGAATAGTCATATATATATAATTTGTTAAACATGCATTCTTTGTCTTATACTACAAGTCTCTCCCTCCATTCTACAAAATACACACACACATACATATATACATAAACACTATTCAGATCACGGGATTAGAATATTATTCTAATCACAACATAAACTTCCTGAGTTACACAGCCTGAACTTCCCTCTGTAGGAACCCGACCTTCGGGCTATCTTCGCAACCGTCTTTCCCCGCGCGAATTATTCTGGTCAGTCTTGTTCTGTATGATGTAAGTGTAATCTAGAAACGTTTTTTAGCAACAAAATGCCCGTTTTAAATAGGAATCTTGCTCGTTGGCGGATTTTGCTCTCGGGTCGTGATGAACTTGCGTCTTTTGCAATTTTACTACCTGAGTTGTTCAACCTAAACTTCCCCTGGTGCTAGGTGGAACTTCCGCCAACATTGCCCAAATGAACCTTGTGATATACCGTTGTAAAGTTATGGTCACGGGTAATATTTGGCAAAATGTAAGCAGTTTAAGAGCAGTTTTGAAAATCGTTTTTTCCTCATATAAAAAACGTGAATCGTATTTTCGACCGCATTTCTAACCGTTTAACGGAATGAGGCAATTAATATGGCGTTGGAAAGTTGCTGCAACACCGCTCCTTCCATATGCTGAAAGTTTTCTCTAATTCCCTATGGTTAAAGAGTAACTTGGAAAATCATAAAATTTCTCAAACCGAACAGCCGAGTTTGTATTTTCGATGTCATTTCTAAACTGCTAAGCCAATTGAGGCAAATGATATGGTGTTGGAAAGATTATGAAAATGCGCTACTTTTCCTTGTTTGTAGTTTTTTCTAATTTTGAACGATTTAAAGGTAATTTAGAAAAACGGTACACTTCCATCGAGTTCGTATTTTTGACCTAATTTTTTAATTCTACGTCCGAATGCACCAAATGATATGGAATTGGAAACTTGAGGAAATGCGAAACTTTTTGGTATATATTGTTTCTCCCAATTCCTTACGGTTTTCAGTCAATTTTGAAAATCACTAAAAATGTTTTTTGGCCGTAATTTCTACAAACTTATCGGAATGGGGCAAATAATATACCATTGAAAACTACGGAAAGTGCGGTACTTTTTCATGTACATGGTTTTCTCTTATTCCTAACTGTTTTCAAGTAATTTCAAAAATAGCGAGATCATGCGTTCTGCCTTTATCGCCAAACATATTCTTCAAAAATGCACCGCGTGAAGAATTTGAACTTCTCGGCATGTGTACTTGAAGTGCACTCTGTTTTTCACGAGCTATTTTTGCTCGCAACTCTTCATTCACTCACCGGAATTGAGCAAGTGATATACCGATGGAAAGCTGTTGTAAACACGCAAATTTCACATGTTGATCACTATTTCATACTCGTGATAGTTTTGAAAGTTTTTCATCTGAAATTCATTCAGTATAGTAGTTGAACTTCCTGCTATTTTCACGTTGAACTTCACTCTGTTTTTGACGTGCTGTTTTTTTTTTCGTAACTCCCAAACCACTTACCAAAATTGAGTAAATGATATATCGATGGAAAGTTGTTGAAAACACACAAATTTTTCATGTTGATCAGTTTTTAATACTCGTGACGGTTCAAAATATTTTCTTGAATGCGTAAAAATGTGTTTTTAACGATATACATAAAACTTTTAAACCATTCATCAGAATATAGCATATAGTATTCATGTTGGAAAGCTTATGAATAGGAGCATCTTTTTCATGTAGACAGACGTTACAATTTTTTTCCGTTTGAGAGCAGTTTTAAAAAAGGCAAAACCAACGTCGTTTTTGCGTGTTTTTTACATGTAATTGAAGGTCGGACGCCTCGCACTAGAGATCTTGAACTTCACCGGGAGGAGCACGTGAACTTCTTGCAAAAAACATTTTGAGCTTTTAGTTTTCTATTCTTATATTATTATCTGAAACGCATTCCGTGTAGTAGTTGAACTTCCCGTTGTTTTCACCTTGAAATTTTGTCACGTATTTTTGTTCAACCTCTCTCACAAGAATTTTTGAACTTTCTCAGGCTGAGCACTTGAACTTCTAGCAACAAAACTTTTAGCCTTTGTTTTTTATTCTTTTTGAATAGGACTTCTTCATTTATTATTTAGTAATGAGAAAACATATAAGTTTGTTTAACCTTCGAACTTGTCTTTTTATTTTACTACGAACTTCTTACAAAAATATGGTTTTAAGTAAGCAAACAATTTTCTAGGTTTTTAAATTTGAACTTCTAGGTTTTTGGACCTTCTCGGTTATGTCAAATTGAACTTCTATGGTTTTTCAATTTAAAATTCTATGGTTTTTTGACCTTCTTGGTTATTTCAATTTTTCTAGTGTTTTTTCTTTAAAAAATCCATTTTTTATAAAAAAATTGAACTACTCTGTTATTTTCAGTTGGCCTTCTCTCTTAATTTTTAGAAACAGTCAGTGGAGGACCACGTGAGAAGCGGCGGCCTTTTTCTCCACAACAACTTCATTTTCTTTTCCCTATCCACTCACCACACATCACCGAACACACTACTTTGTCCCTCTTTTTTTTCTGAACTTTTAGGAGTGGGATCTGTGATCATTCTGCTTATTTTTCATTTTTCACTAGATTGCATCATTAGTAGTACGGTTGCTGCAACTCACTCTAATCTACTGTTTTTAGACGAGTTCTCTCAAGTTGTACTTCTACTGTTTTGTTTTTGACTTTCTTCGGGGTTTTTCACCTTTGAACATTTGACAGTTTAACTTACATGCATCCTTGTACAGTTCTACTATTCATACATGTGAACGTCGGTGCCCTGTAGTTTGTATAGAACATAAAACTAAGAAATGACCAGAAATAAAATCAAACAGAAGATCATAATTCCAAATCCGAAAAGCTTCACATTAGTTAACCATGCACGTTTAGAGTTACAACTATCAGGAATACAAGTAATATTTTTTTAGGAATGAAAATTATGCTGACGGGCATTTGGACGAGCACCTTCCATGCAAACCAAACAAGCAATCACTCTGAACCTGGTATTGCAAAAAATTGAACAGAGAGCAACTCTGGTCACCGCGGATGGTCGTGGTCGCCCTGGGAACAGTGACCACACTGTGCAGGGTGTGCGAAGGCACTGCGATAGCGCCCCACCGCCGGTGGCATCAGCTAGGATCGGAGAAGCGACATGGATCAATCTGGGCGGCGACGCGTTATGTGGTGGGTGGCGGGGGTCGGCGTAGGTGGTGCGGTCACGAGGGGATGGCTCCGAGGTGGCCGTGGGGATCCTCTGGGGATGGCGCCTACTCGATCCATGACGTGGGATGATGGTTGCGCGCAGCCGGCTGCAAGTCGTGGCCTCCTTCGTCTGAAGTTCGGCATCGCCTCCATCTGCAGCATAGCACACAATCCGCGCATGGGGTGGTGGTCGTCAGATTCTCAGAGAGTAAAGGGCGGTGAAGGATCCTTGCTGGATCCGGCGACCCCGAGAAGCTCTTGGGTCTTTTGCAATTTTACTGCCTGAGTTGTTCGACCTAAACTTCCTCCGGTGCTAGGTTGAACTTTCGCCAACATTGGACAAATGGGGCTTGCGATATACCGTTGGAAAGCTATGAACACGAGTATCATGACCCAAGTTAATTTTTTGTCAAAATGTAAGCGATTTAAGAGCAGTTTTGAAAACCGTTTTTTCTTTGTACAAAAAACATAATTCATATTTTCTATCACATTTCTAAACCGTTTGTCAGAATGAGGCAAATAATATGGCGTTGGAAAGCTGCTGGAAAACCGCTCCTTTCACATGTTGAAAGTTTTCTATAATTCCCTATGGTTAAAGAGTAATTTGGAAAATTGTAAAGTTTTGCAAATCAAACATCCGAGTTCGTATTTTTGATGCCATTTCTAAAAGGCTAATCCAATTGAGGCAAATAATATGGCGTTGGAAATCTTATGAAAATGGGCTACTTTTTCATGTTGAAAGTTTTTTTCTAATTTTGAACGGTTTAAGAGTAATTTAGAAATCGGTACAAGTTCCACCGAGTTCGTATTTTCGAGCTAATTGTTTAACTGTAAGTCCGAATGCAGCTTGAGGAAATGCGAAACTTTTTGGTATATATTGTTTCTCCCAATTCCTTACGGTTTTATGTCAATTTTGAAAATGGCTAAAAACATTTTTTGCCGTAATTTATATAAACTTTATCATAATGGGGCAAATAATATACCGTTGAAAAGCTATGGAAAATACGAAACTTTTTCATATTGATGGTTTTCTCTGATTCCTAGACATTGGCAAGTAATTTTGAAAATGGTGCAATCATGTGTTCCGCCTTTATCGCGAAACAGATTCTTCGAAAATGCACCGCGTGAAGAACTTGAATTTGTCAGCATGTGTACTTGAACTTCACTCTGTTTTCACATGCTTTTCTTGCTGGTAGCTCTCCTTTCACTCACCGGAATTGAGCAAGTGATATACCGATGGAAAGTTGTTGTAAACACACAACTTTCTCGTGTTGATCATTTTTTCATACTCGCGACGGTTTTAAACGTTTTTCATCTGAAATTCATTTAGTGTAGTAGTTGAACTTCCTGCTGTTTTCACCTTGACCTTCTGTGATGTACTTTCGTTTGTAATTTTCTCATCCATTCGCCAGTGCTACACAAATGATATCCCTATTGTACACAATCTCTCTCATGATATATTTTTCAACTTTCTACCGACCGAGGACTTGAACTAATAACAACAACAAAATTGAACCTTGCCTTTTAATTCATTTTTCTTGTATTAAACACGCACCATGTAGTACATGAACCTTTTCCATTTTTATAATTTGAATTTTTTATTTTCTGTTTGAAATCAAATTGCTCCTAAATAATGGCTGAACTTTCTTTGTGGATTGAGAGAATTATTTTAAAATGCAAAAAACAATTTGTTTTTGTGTTTTTGAACATGGAAATACAAGGTGAACCCCTCCCGCGAGATTTTTTGAACTTCCCCAGACAGATCACTTGAACTTCCTTCAACAAACCTTTTAAGCTTTTGTTTTTCTGTACTTTTATTCTCACATGAAATGCATTCCATGTAGTACTTAAAATTCTTGTTGTTTTCACTATGAACTTTTGTCACATTGTTGTGTATACATCGAATTACACGCAGTTGTAGGTCACATGTCATGTTTTGCCATTTTAAAACATGTAATTGGAGGTCGGACATCCCGCAATAGAAATTTTGAACTGTGCACGGAGGTGCACGTGAACTTCCTTCAATAAATCCGAGTTTTTTTATATACATTGAACTACTTCGTAATTGTAGTTTGAACTTCTTGATTTCATTGACCCGACCCATTTTTAAAATTTGAAGTTGTATATTTCTTTATTTAGAAATGGTGAAAATATTTTTTATGTTTATCGAACTGTTCTCTTTGTAAAACTAGAACTTCTTGCTTTTTTATTTTTGTAATTCATGTCTTCATTATTTAATAACGAGGAAATATCTGAACTTTGTATAAACATCGACCTGCTCCTTTTTAAAATTTGAACTTCCTAGTTTTATTTCTTTTAGCAATGAAAAAATCCTAGTTTTTAATAAACATTGGACCTCTTCGTTATTTTAAATTTAAAGTTCTTTGTTTTCATTATTTTAGAAACAGATAATTCATTTATTTAATAAACATTGAACCACTCCATTATTAAATTTAGACTTCAGATGTACACAAAAAAAAATGAAGGAAGAACATTGTTTTGTTTACAAGTGTTTAGGGGAGGTCATCGGAAGACATTTTTTTATTTTTCTGTTTTCTCGAAATTTCCACTGTTTTATTTTTTACACTTCATTTCTTCTTCTTTTCTCTGTTTTCCTTTTGACCTTTGCTGGAATTTATTTTATGTCAACTTCTTGGGCTTTTTTCTTATATTTTCTCTAATTCTTTTGCGCACTTCTTTTGTGTAGGTATGTGCACTCCCGAACAAAACATACGACCTTCAAGTTCACACAACCATAACATCAAACAAGTAGAGGACAAATTCACTACATAACACATACATAAACTTGTGTCTTTCCTTTTTAAGATCTTAGTAAATAGTGACCCACTTCTTCTAGAAATTTGACACGGTAGTCCAGAATCAGGTAAACACGATGTGCATCTGCTCCATTTTCCTTTCTCTCAATTTTTCACATGCTTTTTGTTATCTCTGAATTTCCGAAATGACACGACAAGGTGCGGGCAGAGGTGTCTGAACTTCATTCTTTTATCTTCCCGCTACTTCAGAGAAACGGAGAGAGGAGTGTTTGTTGCATCGACACAAAAAATGGAGCATGGTCAAAGAGGAATCTGAGAGAAAATCTTTGCTAGTGCTCTGTCGGTAGAAGTTTGAGGCGGGATCCAGATGAAGTTTAAGACGAGTAGGCGCTTTGGCGAGGACGAACGCATGACATCGGCGGGAATCTGGAGGTAAGACGGCAGAATAATACATTTAGAACTACAACACTTTTTTGTTGAACTGCTACTGAAGACATTGCCATAGGTTTTATGTGTACATAATACCGAAGGAGTGCTGCAGAATTTTCTGTTTTTGGTAAACAATTAACATCGTCCTCACTATTCCAGGGGGCGAGGCCCCCGATGGATACGTTGGAGCAGGGAACGGGAGGGAGGATTCCGTCATGGATGCGCCGATTTTTTGGGTGATCGAGGAGGGAATGATTCAACAGGACGCCGTGGTCGACGCGTTGTGCTCAAGGGACGCAGGAGCTCGCTAGAGTAGCACCGCTTCCCATTGCTACTTCTCGAGCTAGCGTTGTATTCCCTCGAAGAGGAATGGGTGATGCAGCATAGTAGCGTAAGTACTTCCCTCAGTTTTTTAGAACCAAGGTATCAATCAAGTAGGAGACCACGCGCGAGTCCCTCGTACCTGCACAAACAAATAAGAACCTTGCAGCCAACGCGATAAAAGGGGTTGTCAATCGCTTCTCGGTCACTTACAAAAGTGAGATCTGATAGATAAGATAAGATAATATTTTTGGTATTTTTGGTATAGAGATTGAAAGTAAATAATGCAAAATAAAGTAAATAGTTGATGGAAGATTAATATGATGAGAATAGACCCGGGGGCCATAGGTTTCACTAGTGGCTTCTCTCATGATAACAGAATTCTACGGTGGGTGTACAAATTACTATCGAGCACTTGATAGAAGAGTGCATAGTTATGAGAATATCTTGGCATGATCATTGTATATAGGCATCACGTCCGTGACAAGTAGATCGAAACGATTCTGCATCTACTACTATTACTCCACACATCGACCGCTATCCAGCATGCATCTAGAGTATTAAGTTCATAAGAACAGAGTAACGCCTTAAGCAAGATGACATGATGTAGAGGGATAAACTCAAGCAATATGATATAAACCCCATCTTTTTATCCTCGATAGCAACAATACAATACGTGCCTTGCTGCCCTTGCTGTCACTGGGAAAGGACACCGCAAGATTGAACCCAAAGCCAAGCACTTCTCCCATTGCAAGAACTATAGATCTAGTAGGCCAAACCAAAACGATAATTCGAAGAGACTTGCAAGGATATTTAAATCATACATAAAAGATTTCAGAAAAGAATCGAATATTGTCCATAGATAATCTTGATCATAAACCCAAAATTCATCGGATCTCGACAAACACACCGCAAAAAGATTACATCGAATAGATCTCCTCGAAGATCGAGGAGAACTTTGTATTAAGATCCAAAGAGAGAGAAGAAGCCATCTAGCTAATAACTATGGACCCGAAGGCTGTGGTAAACTACTCACAACTCATCGGAGAGGCTATGGTGTTGATGTAGAAGCCCTTCGTGATCGATGCCCCCTCTGGCGGAGCTCCGGAACAGGCCCCAATATGGGATCTCACGGGCACAGAAGGTTACGGCGGTGGAATTAGGGTTTCGTTGGTGTCCTTGATGTTTTCAAGGTATGGGAGTATATATAGGTTGAAGAGGCACGTCAGCGGAGCCACAGGGGGGCCACGACGGTGGGGCGCGCCTACCCCCCAGCGCGCCCCTGCCCTCGTAGCCGCCTCTTTTGCTTCCTAGCGTGTACTCCAAGTCTTCTGTGTTGATATCGTTCCAAAAGTAACTCTCCTGGAGGTTTCATTCCGTTTGGACTCCATTTGATATTCCTTTTCTGTGAAACACTGAAATAGGAAAAAACAACAACAATTTGCACTAGGCCTTGTGTTAGTAGGTTAGTCCCAAAAATAATATAAAATGTATGATAAAGCCCATTAAACATCCAAAACAGAATATATAATAGCATGGAACAATAAAAAATTATCGATACGTTGGAGACGTATCAAGCATCCCCAACTTAATTCATGCTCGTCCTCGAGTGGGTGAATGATAAAAATAGAATTTTTGATGTGGAATGCTAACCAACATAATTCTGAATGTAATTTTCTTTATTGCGGCATGCATGTTCAGATCCGAAAGATTCAAGACAAAAGTCTATATTGACATAAGAGTAATAATACTTCAAGCATACTAACAAAGCAATCATGTCTTCTCAAAATAACATGGCCAAAGAAAGTTATCCCTACAAAGTCATATAGTCTGGCTATGCTCTATCTTCATCACACAAAATATTTAAATCATGCACAACCCCGGTTTCAACCAAGTAATTGTTTCACACTTCAATTTTTCAAACCTTTCAACTTTCACGCAATACATGAGCGTGAGCCATGGATATAACACTATGTGGAATAGAGTGGTAGTTGTGGAGAAGACAAAAGAGGAAGATAGTCTCACATCAACTAGGCGTATCGATGGGCTATGGAGATGCCCATCAATAGATATCAATGTGAGTGAGTAGGGATTGCCATGCAACGGATGCACGAGAGCTATAAGTGTATGAAAGCTCAACAAAAGAAACTAAGTGGGTGTGCATCCAACTTGCTTGCTCACGAAGACCTAGGGCACATGAGGAAGCCTGTCACTGGAATATACAAGCCAAGTTCTATACTGAAAATTCACACTAGTATATGAAAGTGACAAAACAAGAGACTCTCTATCATGAAGATCATGGTGCTATTTTGAAGCACAAGTGTGGAAAAGGATAGTAGCATTGCTCCTTCTCTCTTTTTCTCTCATTTTTTTTCTTTCTTTTTCTTTCTTTTTCTTCTTTGGGCCTTTTCTCTTTTTTTTTCTTTTTTTTTCTTTTTTATGGCCTCCTTTTTTTCTTCTCTTTCTTTTCTTTTCTTACGTCCGGAGTCTCATCCTGACTTGTGGGGGAATCATAGTCTCCATCATGCTTTCCTCACTGGGACAATGCTCTAGTAATGAAGATCATCACACTTTTATTTACTTACAACTCGAAGCTAGAACAAAATATGACTCTATGCGAATGACAATGATGAAGCGTGTCATATGAACGAAACGGTGGAAAGTTGCATGGCAATATATCTCGGAATGGCTATGGAAATGCCATGATAGGTAGGTATGGTGGCTGTTTTGAGGAAGGTATATGGTGGGTGTGTGGTACCGGCGAAAGTTGCGCGATACAAGAGGGGCTAGAAATGGTGGAAGGGTGAGAGTGCGTATAATCCATGGACTCAACATTAGTCATAAAGAACTCATATACTTATTGCAAAAATCTGCAAGTCATCAAAACAAAGTATTCAACGCATGCTCCTAGGGGAAGGGTTGGTAGGAGCTAACCATCGCGTGATCCCGACCTCCCCACAAAGGATGACACTCAATAAATAAATCATGCTCCAACTTCATCACATAACAGTTCACCATACGTGCATGCTACGGGAATCACAAACTATAACTCAAGTGTTTCTCAAATTCACAATTACTCTACTAGCATGGCTCTAATATCACCATCCTCATATCTTAAAACAATCATCAAGTATCAAACTTCTCATGATATTCAATGCACATTATATGAAAGTTTTTACTATACTCACCTTGGATGCCTATCATATTAGGACTAAATTTATAATCAAAGCACATTACCATGCTGTTCTAGAGGATTCTCAAAATAATATAAGTGAAGCATGAGAGATCCATAATTTCTACAAAATAAAACCACAACTGTGCTCTAAAAGATATAAGTGAAGCACTAGAGCAAAATTATCTAGCTCAAAAGATATAAGTGAAGCACATAGAGTATTCTAATAAATTCGGATTCTTGTGTATCTCTCTCAAAAGGTGTGTCCAGCAAGGATGATTGTGGTAAAATAAAAAGCAAAGACTCAAATCATACATGACGCTCCAAGCAAAACACATATCATGTGGTGAATAAAGATATAGTCTCAAGTAAAGTTACCGATAGATGAAGACGAAAGAGGGGATGCCTTCCCGGGGCATCCCCAAGCTTAGGCTTTTGGTTGTCCTTGAATTTTACCTTGGGGTGCCTTGGGCATCCATAAGCTTAGGCTCTTGCCACTCTTTGTTCCATAATCCATCAAATCCTTACCCAAAACATGAAAACTTCACAACACAAAACTTAGCCTAAAATCTCGTGAGCTCCGTTAGTATAAGAAAACAAACCACTACTCAAAGGTACTATAATGAACTCATTCTTTGTTTATATTGGTGTTAAAACTAATGTATTCCAACTTCTCTATGATTCATACCCCCCGATACTACTCATAGATTCATCAAAATAAGCAAACAACACACGAAAAACAGAATCTGTTAAAAACAGAACAGTCTGTAGCAATCTGTAACTTTCGAATACTTCTGTAACTCTAAAAAAATTGAAATAAATTGTTGGACGTGAGGAATTTTCTATTAATCATCTGAAAAAAGAATCAGCTAAAAAGCAATCTCCGGTAAAAAATGTTAGCTAATCTCGTGAGCGCTAAAGTTTCTGCTTTTTACAGCATGATCGCATAAACTTCACACAAGTCTTCCCAAAGGTTCTACTTGGCACAAACACTAATTAAAATACTAAACCACATCTAAACAGAATCTAGATGCAATATTTACTCCTAAACAGAAGCAAAAACAAATAAAATAAAATTGGGTTGCCTCCCAACAAGCGCTATCTTTTAACGCCCCTAGCTAGGCACGATACAAGAATAGATCTAGGTATTGCCATCTTTGGTATTGGGAAAGAAAAGGGAGAATTTATTATCTATAGCATTTATCTTTCTATTTTGAGAAAGCACATGGCCATTAATGGTGGAATAAAGATTAAGCACGCTAAAAAAAATTGCATCTAAGCTAGCCTTCATTTCTTTGATAATTTCATTCTGATAAAAGCACAAAAGAGAAGTAGACTCGATCTTTTCATCCATAGGGTGTCCAAATATAGCTTTCATATTTTCATAAGTATCGATGGCATCACCCTCAAGGAAACCTTCTTCAAAAATAGAATCTAAAACTTGTTTGAAAGAAGAAGGTAGGCCAACATAAAAACCTTTTAAGTATATCTCAATTTGATATTGGGGCACATAGCTGGCTTGGATCTTTAGAAGCCTATACTAGGCATCTTTCAAGGTTTCATCAAGCAAATAACGAAAAATTCCAGGGTCATCTTCATCAAAGTTACTCAAGCTTTCATTAATAACCCTGGTGGGTCTTTCCATAGCATCATTATTTATGAGCTTTGAAAGGACGGAAGGACTATCCAAGGTATTAAAACCTGGGAGAGATCCCTTACCCCCTTTTTTGTTCAGCCATGACGACCAAGCAAACGATAAAACACGCGGAGCAAATAAGAGGGCGAATAAAACGACAAAGGTGAAGTGGGGAAGAGGAAAACGAGGGGCAAATAATGTAATGCAAGGGATAAGGGTTTGTGATAGGTACTTGGTATATGACTTTTGCGTAGATCTCCCCGGCAACGACGCCATAAATTCTTCTTGCTACTTCTCGAGCTTGCGTTGTATTCTCTCGAAGAGGAAAGGGTGATGCAACACAGTAGCGTAAGTGTTTCCCCCAGTTTTTGAGAACCAAGGTATCAATCCAGTAGGAGACCATGCGCGAGTCCCTCGTACCTGCACAAACAAATAAGAACCTTGCAGCCAACACGATAAAAGGGGTTGTCAATCCCTTCTCGGTCACTTACAAAAGTGAGATCTGATAGATAAGATAAGATAATATTTTTGGTATAGAGATTGAAAGTAAATAATGCAAAGTAAAGTAAATAGTTGATGGAAGATTAATATGATGAGAATAGACCCGGGGGCCATAGGTTTCACTAGTGGCTTCTCTCATGATAGCAGAATTCTACGGTGGGTGAAAAATTTATGGTCGAGCAATTGATAGAAGAGCGCATAATTATGAGAATATCTAGGCATGATCATTGTATATAGGCATCACGTCCATGACAAGTAGACCGAAACGATTCTGCATCTATTACTCCACACATCGACCACTATCCAACATGCATCTAGAGTATTAAGTTCATAAGAACAGAGAAACACCTTAAGTAAGATGACATGATGTACAGGGATAAACTCAAGCAATATGATATAAACCCCATGTTTTTATCCTCAATGGAAACAATACAATACATGCCTTGCTTCCCCTGCTGTCACTAGGAAAGGACACCACAAGATTGAACCCAAAGCGAAGCACTTCTCCCATTGCAAGAACTATAGATCTAGTAGGCCAAACCAAAACGATAATTCAAAGAGACTTGCAAGGATATTTAAATCATACATAAAAGATTTCAGAAAAGAATCCAATATTGTTCATAGATAATCTTGATCATAAACCCACAATTCATCGGATCTCGACAAACACACCGCAAAAAGATTACATCGAATAGATCGAGGAGAACTTTGTATTGAGATTGAAAGAGAGAGAAGAAGCCATCTAGCTAATAACTATGGACCCGAAGGTCTGTGTTAAACTACTCACAACTCATCAAAGAGGCTATGGTGTTGATCTAGAAGCCCTCCGTGATCGATGCCCCCTCCAGTGCAGCTCCAGAACAGGCCCCAAGATGGGATCTCACGGGTACAGAAGGTTATGGCGGTGGAATTAGGGTTTCGTTGGTGTCCTCGTTGTTTTCAGGGTAAGGGAGTATATATAGGCTGAAGAGGCACGTCAGGGGAGCCATAAGGGGCCCACGAGGGTGGGGGCGCGCCTACCCCCTGGGCGCGCCCCTGCCCTCGTGGCCGCCTCTCTTGCTTCCTGGCGTGTACTCCAAGTCTTCTGTGTTGATATCGTTCCAAAAAAAACTCCCCCGAAGGTTTCATTTCGTTTGGACTCCGTTCGATATTCCTTTTCTACAAAAGACTAAAATAGTAAAAAAAAAGCAATTTGCACTTGGCCTTGGCTTAGTAGGTTAGTCCCAAAAATAATATAAAAGTGTATAATAAGCCCATTAAACATCCAAAACAGAATATATAATAGCATGGAACAATCAAAAATTATAGATATGTTGGAGACGTATCACCCGTCCTGGGGGTTGAGGAGGCGCTGGTGAACCCCGTGACAATTGCCGCAATGGGAGCAAGAAGCATTGACGAGAAGTAGTGGTGTGCCAGCGGATTCAGTGTTTTCGAGGCCATGGATGCGATGTGTGGATGGTTGGGAGGACAGCGGCACCATAGGCGCCAGATCTTGCTCATGGACGGATGGAAGGACAGGGTCGCGCTGAGAGAGAATCACACTGGAGGAGGACGTAGCGGCCAAAGGAATGGCAGGTCACGCCAGAGGGGAATAGTGGTTCGGGCCAGAGGGCAGGGGAAAGGCGCGACGGAGGTGGTTGGGGCGGAGGGCGGCGGCGGAGCTGGTCGAAGCCGAGGACGACGGAGGAGGTGGTCAGGGTAGTGGCTGCAAAAGATGTGGTCGGTGTGGTGGCTGTGGAGGGAGGTGGTCGGGGTGATGGGCAGCGGCGGAGGTCGTCGGGCAAAGGTAGGAGGCGGAGGTGTTGGTTGTGACGTCCCAACTCAGGTGGTGGTCTGGCGGCGATGGGATCGTGGGAGGTTGGGGGTTGGGGAAGTGGTTGGTCGTAGGGGTGGTCGAACTGTTCCAGGTCGTGGGGTATTTTTTTATGTCACTACATTCGCGAGTTCAAGAACATGCGTGTTAGCTCTACATAGGGCCGATCATGATCCGAATAACTATTCTGATCCCAAGAGGCCTGCTTCGGTAGACCCCCCTTCGCAAACCGTATAAGGGTAGTATGGTCAATTCATCAAGCCGTATACTCATACGCATATGTGCCATTTATGAGGCATCATCCCTACTTTTTATTAAATTGGAAAAATAGCACATGTGACAAGATTCGGACTCAAGACCTCTTGGTCTAAGGACTACCACTCTAACCAACTAGGACACTCTAATGCGTGTGCTTATTCAGTTCTTTTCTTGTTTTATTCTACTTCGCATTGCGGCTGGGCCGGCCCATGGTTGAACAAGTCCATTTATCAATGTTTGTTTTTTGTTCTTTCTATTCTTTTTTTTTTCATTTCCAGTTTTCAAAAAAGCTCACCCATATAATTTTTTTCTTAGAAGTTCCAACTTTTTTCGCTTTTTCAATATTGTTCATAAAATACACACATTTGCATTTAAAAAAATTGTATAGATATGTCAAAAAAATTGTTTGTTTAAATAGAAAAATGCCGACATCAATATAATTATATTTATGAACATCTATTAAATAGAAAAGTTGTTCGTTCATTATGTGATTGAAAAATATATTTGTTTATTGTTCGTTTAAGTAGAAACATGCTCACATAAAACAATTGAACACTTCTTAAATTTCTAAACATCTATTAAATAGAAAAGTAATAATGAAAATATATGAGTCAGCCACTACTGCAGGATGCTGCTAACGTGACACTACGACCATAGACCATTTGACGAAACTCTGTGCAATGCATTAATCGCAAATGGTGATGTAAAATAACCGTCAAAAAAGATGAAAAATGTTTGCGTTGAAGGATAAATCAAACACGGTTCATATTTTAGTTGCATGTGCGATGAGGGGCATACGGTTATGTTCAATGAACTATTTGCGATGAGGCAGAACAAAAGAAATTGGCAGCCAGATGAAGGCATGTGCGTGCGATATACGACATATCGTTCACTCGTTTAAACTGTTTGTGATGAGGCATAACAACAGAAACGAACATCCAGATGAAGGGGTGTGCGTTATTGATGAGGATATGACTACCTTGGATACGACCAAAAATATTGCATACATGTATATTTGTGAGGTGATTTCTAATGCAAACTATGCAACAATTTATTTTCGTCATCCAGGACAAAAATAGTTCACAGACTTTTGTGCCATGTCTAATTCCAGGTGTATGAGACATTTGTACAATCCATATATGAAGATAAGGGAAAAAGAGAAGTTTAGGTGCTGTTTAAAAAGTTCTCCCACGTCACTTTTGGGCCAAGAGAAGATAGAGTCCAAGTCTCTCATGTTCTGCATCCAGATTCGGACTGCACAGACATACCTGACTCAAAACGGCAAGAACTCCTTCATACGGACTCCGAATTGGGTAATTCTTTTTTTTGTTGGAAACTAGATTTCGTACACTTTCCAACCCAATTGGATTCACCTTCAAATTATTCCGGAGCGTTGAGATACCGACGAAACAATCTGACGTTGCAGCAGAATCCGAGTCAAACTACAAGTCCAAAGATGTTACATCACATCTACTTGGGCCCATGAGCCTTGTACGACTTAGGGTTAGTTTTAGGCTGCCTTGGGACGTCCTTCCACCTTCTTGGCCGCCACCCCTTGCTCCTATATAAGTAGATCCATCTAGTATCTTTTTCTTTGGGATTTGTTTAGTCAAAAGTTAGCCATTGCAACTTTGTGTACTTCGTTTGTGTCCAACGACCAGACCAAGACCGCTTATGGATCCTCACCTTTATCAATACTTCATTTGTATTTGAAATATTCAGATTGCTTTATCATATTCTTGCTTGTTCTTCGATTGCATGCAGGAATAGACCTTCGTGGTCAGGCTGATCATGCTTCTGTCATTGTCAGTAACCCCTGGAGATTGGTTTAGCGATTGCTAAGGCGCAACGTCATGCACGTTTGTAGTCGGATTGTCAAAGTCGACTCCACCAAATCGATAGTTATCATCTCATCGAAAGATCGGGCCCCTTGCCTCTATCAAGTGGTATCAGTTTTCAGGTTGCTCGGTGAGAATTTCCAGTTATTCCTTGATTAGATTTATTTTCTTACCTATTGTCGAAGGAAAAGCCACACAAAAAAGTTAGATCCATTTATCCTTTGTCCTAGCCAGTCTGAGCCTTTGCAATTTTCTTTTCATTGTTTCCTTTGTTGAATTTGCGGTTGCATCGTCGTGTCGAGTTGCTGGCCTTAGTGTCTAGTTCGTTAGAGTTTCGAGTTCTGTTCACATTAGTCACGTAAAAGAAAGTTGGAGAGAGTGTTGTTGTATATTCTGCTTGGCAGTTGTTTTCATCATTATCTTTACTGCCGTTGTGATCTTCACTTATATCCTGCTGTCCAGAGCTAATTCGTATCCTTTATTGATGCTAGTTGTGCTACACTCTGACATCATTAGTGTTCTAGGCTCGCGTCTCTAGTCCGGTCTAGTCTAGGACCAACACAGTACCGTCGTTGAGCGTTTATTCAACATTGCATCTCTGAATAGATTATTGCTAATCTTTTGCTACCATATATAGCCAACCCAGCTTCACATATTTCTACACCGTGCATATTTACGTTCACCTGGAAATCACTTTACTCAATCTTCGGAGTTATTTGACAACGCTGGTTGCCTATCACCACCTGCTGCATGGTAAGAACTTGTAAGATATTGATATTTGCTTTACTGTGAGTGCTTTACCACCACATCCTAGTAGTTCATAGGAACATTATTCTCGAATTTTGTTTCTTGTTTCTACTAATCATGACAGGTACCGGAGACAGAAGTTCTTGGATGACGGATACATCTTCACCATCACGAGACGTGGGACAACACACACAAGCACATGGTCAGGTTATTTCTTTACCGTCATTTGAGGATAGATTTAATCCTGCTATTTATCTATCTTGGGAGCTTGAAGTAGAAAAAGTTTTTAGTCACCATCATTTTTCTGAACTTGAGAGAGTACGAGCTGCCACTAGAGTATTTACTGGTTTTGCTTCTGTTTGGTGGAGTGTGCATTATAAGAAAAATATTGATAACCAACCCACAACTTGGAAAGATTTGAAGGCTGTAATGAGAAAACATTTTTTCCTCCTTATTATCGCCGTGAATTGCTTCGTAAATTGGAACAATTAAAACAAGGCAGTAACACTGTTCATGCTTACTACCAAGAGTTCAAATCTTATATGCATCATTGTGACATAGAAGAATCTGAGGATGATACAATGAATAAATTTTTTGGTGGTTTGAACCATGATATCCGTGCAAGATTTCAGTATATTCCTCGTTGCATTATTGGTATGTATGTTCGTGCTTGTACCTTTGAGAGACAAATACAGGAGGATGCATTGTGTGACTACAACAACTACTATTCCAGTTCATGCTCACCACCACTGGTTGGTTCCTCTGCCATTGCACCTACTAGAGCAGCCACCCCTCCAATTGTGAGCATGACATCATCTAAAGTGTATGGTACATTGTCATCGTCCATACCTACATCAGCTACGTCTTTGCGACAAGGTAACAGTAAAACCAATGATGATATAACTTCACATGAGGATGATGCATATCTAGTTAACTTCAATACATCATGTATTGAATTACCTGTTGATTTGAGCCACTGTTCAAGATATCTTTCGATATGCCGATAAATCGGCCGATTTATCGCTTACCGCTGTGTGACCGATAAGATAAATTGGCCGCTAAATCAGCCGATATGACGATAAATCGGCCGATATGCCGATAAAATGGCCGATTTACCATTTATCATGGGTCGACCGATAAGTTCCCGATAAGCGATATCCCCAACATTGATTTGAGCACACCACCTAGTTTAGATAATCATGTTACTGTCATGAATGCGTCATGTGATCAAACAACTAAAATACCAACAATTTTGAGCGCACCCATTGAATTAACTGTTGATGCAAAAGAATCATGTATATTAGAGAATAAATCAGATTTGGATAAAATAAATTTGAAAATTATTGTGCCAATGTTTAATCATTTTGATACGACCTCTAATCTTGGTGACGATTCTATGTCAAATGACTTATTGCATGTTTGCTTATTTAGGCATGTTGTAGCCTGTGAATTTCATGCAAGTAAGGTTTATTCACCAATGTTGGGATGGTTTAATGATGAACATTGTCAATCTTTTGATATGAATAAGAGCTTCACTTATTTGTGCAAACTGAGTTGCAATATTTTCATGCCTTCTACTTCTTGTGATAATATTTTGGCTTTATATTTTATGAACTACGAAAGTTACTCATCTATATATGTGTCATATGTGCAAAAAATAAGGGAAGTAAACATGGATGATATATACGTATACAACATGTACACCTTGTCTATTTTCTTACCCAAATTTCAGATTAAGTAACGCCGAGGACGGCTTTATTTTCAAGAAAGGGAGGATGATGAGGACATGACTACCTTGGATACGATCAAAAATATTGCATACATGTATATTTGTGAGGTGATTTCTAATGCAAACTATGCAACAATTTATTTTTGTCATCCAGGACAAAATACTTCACAGACTTTTGTGCCATGTCTAATTCTAGGTGTATGAGACATTTGTACAATCCATATATGAAGAGAAGGAAAAAGAGAAGTTTAGGTGTTGTTCAAAAAGTTCTCTCACGTCACTTTTGGGCCAAGAGAAGATAGAGTCCAAGTCTCTCACGTTCTGCATCCAGATTCGGACTGCACAGACATACCTGACTCAAAACGACAAGAACTCCTTCATACGGACTCCGAATTGGGTGATTCTTTTTTTGTTGGAAACTAGATTTCATACACTTTCCAAACCAATTGGATTCACCTTCAAATTCGTCCGAAGCGTTGAGATACCCACAAAACAATCTGACGCTGCAGCAGAATCCGAGTCAAACTACAAGTCCAAAGGTGTTACATCACCTCTACTTGGGCCCATGAGCCTTGTACGACCTAGGGTTAATTTTAGGCTGCCTTTGGACGTCCTTCCACCTTCTTGGCCGCCACCCCTTGCTCCTATATAAGTAGATCCATCTAGTAGCTTTTTCTTTGGGATTTGTTTAGTCAAAAGTTAGCCATTGCAACTTCGTGTATTTCATTTGTGTCCAACGACGAGACCAAGACCACTTACGGATCCCCACCTTTATCAATACTTCATTTATATTTGCAATATTCAGATTGCTTTATCATATTCTTGCTTGTTCTTTGATTGCATGCAGGAATAGACCTTCATGGTCAGGCTGATCATGCTTCTGGCATTGTCAATAACCCCTGGAGATTAGTTTAGCAATTGCTAAGGCGCAACGTCGTGCACGTTTGTAGTCGGATTGTCAAAGTCGACTCCACAAAATCGATAGTTATCATCTCATAGAAAGATCGGGCCCCTCGCCTCTATCAGTTATACCGCATACAGTTCACTCGGATGAACTGTTTGCGTTGAGTCAAGAGAACAAAAATGGTTCAACTTAAAATGATGTGTGTGATATGTGGCAAACACGTCTTTAAATGGAAATGTGTGGGACCTTCTTCAAGCCAATCAACATGTGTTCAAAAAACAAAAAAATGTAAAAAATTACAAAATAAGGATCTCGAGGTTAATTCAACTAATATGATGGAGCACTATATACATTAAACACAATTAAATGTTCACAGTGATCCATCAAATCAGTTAATTTAACATCGAGCCCAATTTCCATCCGGTCACCCATCTGATGACTATTCCAGTCTCAGCACAGTTAACTTGGGCATTCTGTTAGATGGCCAATCGGTAGGGAAGTTGTTCCTTGCTACTATAGGATCCCTCTTTGCATCCTTTATTGCGAACCCAGATGACCGACTGTTGCTGCCCAATGGTCAATGACACGTCCCCCGCGAATGTAGAAGCTTCCCTCCCTTGGATGAGTGGCAAATGATTATTCCAGAAGAACTGTTTGCAATGATGCAAAACAACGGAAACGGGCAACCAGGTTAGGGTGTGTGCGATATACTGCATACCGTTCACAAGGATGAACTGTGTGTGATTAGGCAACACAATAGAAACAATCCAACTGAACAATGGTCAATGACACGTCCCCCGCGAATGTAGAAGCTTCCCTCCCTTGGATGAGTGGCAAACGATTATTCCAGAAGAACTGTTTGCGATGATGCAAAACAACGGAAACGGGCTACCAGGTTAGGGTGTGTGTGATATAATGCATACAGTTCACTAGGATGAACTGTGTGTGATTAGGCAACACAATAGGAACAATCCAACTAAACAAGATGTGTATGATACGCGACAAATAGATCCGTAATCAGAAATGTGTGCGAAGATCAATAATAACACAAACAATTAATGCTAATAAGCCGTGTGATTTGCTCTACCTACAGAAGAATTATATATATATATATATATATATATATATATATAAGCCGGAGGGACGCGAGAGCAGAGCGCGCCATGGCCGCCTCAACCGCAAGAAACACTTAGAGCAGTCTACAAGCCGGCCGACAGTTGCGTCGTTGCGCAGAGAGCGGCCGTGTTCTACTACCGCCGTCTTGGTCTATTAGTCTCCTTTATATTTTTCTGCCATATTTTGACCATAAATTTAACCAACAAAATGGTAATGCATGTTGCAAAAATTACATAATTAGAAACTATGTTCAAATACGAATCCAACGATATAATCTTTGGCGACATGCATTCGTATTTTATTAGTCAAATCCTACTTATAAACCAGGACGGGGTTATAGTAGGTAATTAAGTGGCAAACATTTTTTTAACCGTATGGGTACGTGTCATTTCGTCCTCCTCTCGCACGTCTTGCCACCCCGCTGGCGCAGACGGCTTAGAGCGCAAGCTTGAGTAGCGCACATGGGTGTTCTTTTGGCAAAACGGTGGTGAGCCCGCTCCCGTGCAACCGCGCAGGTTCCCGCACAAGCTTCCCGCCCGACTCAGTGAAATCCCCCCAAAATCGCAATGCTTACTAGCCTAGTATATAAACCCTCATGGTCGGTGAGTCCTGCATCGTATTTTCCCCTCCCTCCCTGTAGCTTAACTCATCTGCTTCTCCCACAATCGCCAATGGTACCGGTCCTTCGTCGTCGCTCAGACACTCCACCGTCATCAGAGGATAGCTCCAGCTGGAAGGCTACACTGCTACCTCTTTAGCTTGCATTGGTTTTTCCCTTGAAGAGGAAAGGGTGATGCAGCAAAGGAGAGTAAGTATTTCCCTCAGTTTGAGAACCAAGGTATCAATCCTGTAGGAGACAACACGCAAATCGCCAAATACCTTCAACTTCCACCCAATGCTATAAAGGGGTTGTCAATCCCTTCACAGTTACTTGCAAAAGTGAGATCTGATAGAGATAAATAAACTGTAAAGTAAATATTTTTAGTATTTTTGGTTTATAGATTGGAAAGTAAAAGATTGCAAAATAGTTGATTGGAAACTTATAAGATGGAAAACAAACCCCGGGGCCATATGTTTCACTAGAGGCTGCTCTCAAGATAGCAAATATTACGATCGGTAAACAAATTACTGCCAAGCAATTGATCGAAGAGCGCATAATTATGACGATATATAAGGCAATGATCATGAATATAGGCATCACGTCCATGTTAAGTAGACCGACTCCTGCCTGCATCTAATACTATTACTTGACACATCGACCGAAACAATTCTGCATCCAGAGTATTAAGTCCATACAGAACAGAGTAACGTATTAAGTAACATGAAATGATGTAGCGGAATGAACTCAAGCAATATGATGAAAACCCCATCATGTTATCCTCCATGACAACAATACAATACTTGTCATGTCCCTTTCTGTCACTGGGATTGAGCACCGCAAGATTGAACCTAAAGCAAAGCACTTCTCCCATTGCAAGAAAAACCAATCTAGTTGGCCAAACCAAACAAATAGTTCGAAGAGAATTACTAAAATATAAAATCATGTATATAAGAATTCTGATAAGATTCGAATAATATTCATAGATAATCTGATCATAAATCCACAATTCATCGGCATTCAGAATCAAAGAGAGAGAAGAAGCCAACTAGCTACTAGCTATGGACCCGTAGGTCTATAGAAAACCACTCACGCTTCATCGGAAGGGCAATGGTGTTGATGTAGATGCCCTCCGTGGTCGAATCCCCCTCCGGCAGAGTACTAGAAAAGGCCTCCAGATGGGATCTCGTGGATACAGAATGTTACAACGGTGGAAAAGTGGTTTTGATGCCTCCTCTAGGGTTTCTGGAATATATGTGAATATATAGGCGAAAGAAATAGGTCAGTGAAGTCACGGGGGCCCGCAAGGGTGGGGGCGCGCCCTACCCCCTGGGTGTGCCCTCCGTCCTTGTGGCTGCCTCGTGGCTTCCCTGACGCACACTCCAAATCCTTTGGATGTCTTCTGGTCCAAGAAAAATCCTCATAAGGTTTCATTCCATTTGGACTCCATTTGATATTCCTTTTCCGTGAAACTCAAAAGCAAGGAAAAAACAGAAACTGGCACTGGGCTCTATGTTAATAGGTTTGTCCCAAAAATAATAAATAATAGCATATTAATGCATATAAAACATCCAAAACAGATAATATAATACTATGGAACAATAAAAAATTATAGATACGTTGGAGACGTATCAAGCATCCCCATGCTTAATTCCTGCTCGTCCTCGAGTAGGTAAATGATAAAAACAGAATTTTTGATTGGAATGCTACCTAACATATTTATCAATGCAATCTCTTTATTGTGGCATGAATATTCAGATCCATATATTTGAAGCAAAAGTTTACATTGACATGAAAACAATCATACTTCAAGCATACTAGATAGTAAATCATTAAGCTTCAAAAATAACATGGCTAAAGAAAGTTATCCCTACAAAATCATATAGTCTTATTATGCTCCCTCTTCTCAGCACAAGGTAAAATCATGCCCACCCCTGTGTCAGCCAAGCAATTGTTTCATACTTTTTAACACGCTTCAGCCTTTTGAACTTTTCACGCAATACATGAGTGTGAGCCATGGATATAGCACTATGGGTGGAATAGAAGGTGGTAATAGACAAAAGTGGGGATAAAGTCTCACATAAACTAGGCAAACTAATGGACTATGGAGATGTCCATCAATTGATATCAATGTGAGTGACTAGGGATTGCCATGTAAAGGATGCACTAGAGCTCTAAGTATATGAAAGTTCAAAAGAAAACTAGTGGGTGTGCATCAACTTGCTTGCTCATGAAGACCTAGGGCATTTGAGAAAGCCCATCGTTGGAATATACAAGCCAAGTTCTATAACAAAAAATCTCACTAGTATATGAAAGTGACAACATAGGAGACTCTCTATCAGGAAGAACATGGTGCTGCTTTGAAGCACAAGTGTGGAAAAAGATAGTAACATTGTCCCTACTATTTTGTCTCTCCATTTTTTATTTTTTTTTCTTCTTTTTTTGGTGGACTTATTTGGCCTCTTTTATTTTCATTTGGGCTTCGTTGGCCTCTTTTATTTTTGATAACCTCACATGGGACAATGTTATAATAATGTTGATCATCACACTTGTACTAACTTACAACTCAATATTACAACTCGATAGTAGAAAAAATATATGACTCTATATGAATGCCTCCAGCGGTGTAATGGGATGTGCAATGATCAAGATTGACATGTATAAAAAATATGAATGGTGGCTTTGCCACAAATACTATCTCAACTACATGATCATGCAAAGCAATATGACAATGATGATGCGTGTCATAATAAACGGAACGGTGGAGTTACATGGCAATATATCTCGGAATGGCTATGGAAATGCCATAATAGGTAGGTATGGTGATTGTTTTGAGGAAGGGAATAAGGTGAGTTGATGCACCGGCGAAAGGTGCGCAACACTAGAGTGGCTAGCAAGGTGGAAGGGTGAGAGTGCGTATAATCCATGGACTCAACATTAGTCATAAAGAACTCACATATTTATTGCAAAAAGGTTTATCAGCCCTCGAAGCAAAGTACTACTACGCATGCTCCTAGGGGAGAGATTGGTAGGAGTTAACCATCGCGCACTCCTGACCTTCATGCAAAGGTAAACAATCAAGACACAATGTGCTTCAATTCGCTAACATAGTTAGGAGACTATACGTGCATACTACAGTAATCATGAACCATAACACAATTATTTCCTCAACCCCACAATTTACTACTAGCATGATTCTAATATTACCATCCTCATATCTCAAAACAATCATAAGGAATCAATACTTCTCAAACTATTAAATGCTCTATATATGAAAGTTTTTATTATATCTCCCTTGGATGCCCATCATATTAGGAATAAATTCGTAACCTAAGAAAATTGCAATGTTGTTTAGAGACTCTGAAAATAATATAAGTGAAGCAAGAGAGTTCAACAATTTCTACAAAATAACACCACCGTCATGCTCTAAAAAGATATAAGTGAAGTACTCGAGCAAAATTGCCTAGCTCAAAAGATATAAGTGAAGCACACAGAGTATTCTAATAAATCACGATTCAAGCGTGTCTCTCATAAAGATGTATTCAGCGAGGATGGTTGTGGCAAACTAAAAAGCAAAGACTCAAATCATACAAGATGATCCATGCAAAACACATATCATGTAGTGAATAAAAATATAGCCTCAAGTAAAGTTACCGATAGACGAAAGAGGGGATGCTTTCCCGAGGAATCTCCAAGCTTAGGCTCTTGGCCGTCCTTGAATATTACCTTGGGGTGCCTTGGGCATCCCAAGCTTAGGCTCTTTCCACTCCTTATTCCATAGTCCATCAAATCCTTACCCAAAACTTGAAAACTTCACAACACAAAACTCAACAAAAAACTCGTGAGCTCCGTTAGTAAAACAAAGCAAATAACCACTCAAGGTACTGTTGTGATCTTATTCTTATTTTATATTGGTGTAATATCTATTGTATTCCAACTTTTCCATTGTTTATACCCCCCGATACTAGCCATAGATTTATCAAAATAATCAAACAACACATAGAAAACAGAATCTGTCAAACACGGAACAATTTGTACCAATATGAAAACTTCGCATACTTCTGGAACTCTAAAAATTCTAAAACATTAGGACGGCCTGGGGAATTTGTATATCAATTTTGTGTAAAAATTTCAGAAGGTTTTCATGTTCCAGTGAATTATTGAATTTTCTCCACTCGACGCAAAAGTTTCTATTTTTCAGCAAAATCAAATCAACAATCACTGTAAGCCATCCCAAAGGTCTTACTTTGCTCAAACACTAATTAAAACACCAAAACACAATTACAACAAAAGTAATAATGTGTATTTTGACAAAAAATTAAAATAAAAATAAAAATATTGGGTTATCTCCCAACAAGCACTTTTCTTTAATGCCTTTTAGCTAGGCGTTGATAATTTTAATGATGCTCACATGAAAGATAAGACTCGAAGCACAAAAAGAGCATCATAAAGCATGTGAAAATCAAGTCTAATATACTTCCTATGCATAGGTATTTTATAGGGAAACAAATTAGCAAGACAAGCAAGATCTAGCATATGAAAGGAAGAAGAAAGAGCCAATAGAAATCTCAACATAACGCTAGATAATTTAGTAACATGAAAATTCCTACAACCATATTTTTCTCTCTCATAATAATTACAAGTAGGATCATAATCAAATTCAACAATATAGCTATCACATAAAATATTCTCTACATGATCCACGTGCATGCAAAGTTGACACTCTTTCAAAATAGTGCGATTAACATAAAACAAAGTCATTACTTCTCCAACCCCACTTTTATCAAAAAATTCAAAAGATTGAACATTCCCCAAATATATGGGATCTAAAGTTGACACTCTTTCAAACCCACTTTCAATAATATTGCGAACATATTCATCATGGGGCTTAATTAAATTTTCAAGACCATAAGAAGCATTATCACCCCAATCATGATCATTGCAATAAGTAGAGGACATAACAAAACTAGCATCCCCAAGCTTGGGGTTTTGCATATCATTAGCCCAATTGACATTAATAGAATTTATAATAACATCATTGCAATCATGCTTTTGATTCAAGGAACTATCAAGTATGGGTGCAATAGCAATAATCTCATGTTTGACATAAGGAACTATAGCAAATTCATCTCCATAAATATTGGCATCATGGCCACAAGAATAGCAAGCATCACACTCATCAAGGGAGGGTTTCTCAATCAAATCATCGGAATCATAATTATCTATAAATTCATGCATATCGTTATTTTCTCCCAAAGCAATGGTCATTCTCTCAATAAATTCTTTGACATAGGCATTATGAGCATAGTTTTCATAGCAATATTTAAGTATGTCAAATTTCTCAGATTTGTAGAGAGTAATACCATACTTTTCAATCAAAGAAGCAACTTCATAAGCACCCTTAAAAGCAACAAATCCTTCAATTTGTTTGATATCATAGTAACTATAAACACCCTTTTCATAATAAGATAAGATTTCATTATCATTAAACTCACATAGGTAGGGAAGGTGTTTTTTAGGGTTCTTAGAGCAACAAGTAAAATCACAAATTTCACAAAGATTCCAAGCATAACATAGAAAACAATTTATTTGATTCCATAAGAGACTCCCTTTTTCAGATAAGCTGTGACGCACAAAATGAGCATGCTCATCTAAGGATTTTCCCTCAACTAAACTGGTTGGGGTTTCAGCACAAGCACATACGGATCAAAGATGATCCAGGTAGAAAAATTTGAGGTGATCCATATCAATAGATTTTTAGCAAGCAAAGATGCGAGCAAAATAGAAGGCACATGGTAACACAAGCAAAGATAGCAAACGAAAAAGCGAATAGAAGAAGGGCGAAGAAAAGGCAAATCTTTTCGAAAAATCATTTTAGAAGTGGGGTAGAGGAAAACGAGAGGCAAATGGCAAATAATGTAAATGCAAGAGATGAGATTTTATGAAGGGTACTTGGTATGTCTTGACTTGACGTAGATCTCAACGGCACGAGAGATTGGCAAGTTGAATGAAGACAAATCTTGACTCTTGACTTGGCGTAGATCTCCCTGGCAATGACGTCATAAATTCTTCCTGCTACCTCTTGAGCTTGCGTTGGTTTTTCCCTTGAAGAGAAAAGGGTGATGCAGCAAAGGAGAGTAAGTATTTCCCTCAATTTGAGAACCAAGATATCAATACAGTGGGAGACAATGCGCAAATTACCAAATACCTGCACAAACAATCAAACAACTTGCACCCAACGCTATAAAGGGGTTGTCAATCCCTTCACGGTTACTTGCAAAAGTGAAATATGATAGAGAGAAATAAACTGTAAAGTAAATATTTTTGGTATTTTTGGTTTATATATTGGAAAGTAAAAGATTGCACAATAGTAGATCGGAAACTTATAAGATGGAAAATAGACCCTGGGCCATAGGTTTCACTAGAGGCTTCTCTCAAGATAGCATATATTACGGTGGGTAAACAAATTACTACCAAGCAATTGATAGAAGAGCACATAACTATGACGATATCTAAGACAATGATCATGAATATAGGCATCATGTCCATGTCAAGTAGACTGACTCTTGCCTGCATCTACTACTATTACTCCACACATCGACCAAAACGATTCTGCATCTAGACTATAAAGTCCATAAAGAATAGAGTAATGCATTAAGTAAGATGACATGATGTAGCGGAATAAACTCAAGAAATATGATGAAAATCCCATCTTGTTATCCTCGATGGCAACAATACAATACGTGTCATGTCCCTTTCTTTCACTGGGATTGAGCACCGCAAGATTGAACCCAAAGCAAAGCATTTCTCCCATTGCAAGAAAAACCAATCTAGTTGGCCAAGCCAAACCGATGGTTCGAAGAGAATTGAGAAGATATCAAATCATACATATAAGAATTCAGATAAGATTCCAATAATATTCATATATAATCTGATCATAAATCCACAATTCATCGGATCTTGGGAAACAGACCGCAAAAGAAGATTACATCAGATACATCTCCAAGAACATCTAGCTACTAGCTATGGACCCGTAGGTCTGTGGTAAACTACTCATGCTTCATCGGAAGTGCAATGGTGTTGATGTAGATGCCCTCTGTGGTCGAATCCCCCTCCGGCAGAGTACCCGAAAAGGCCTCCAGATGGGATCTCGTGGATACAGAAAGTTACGGTGGTGGAAAAGTGGTTTTGATGCCTCCTCTAGAGTTTCTGGAATATATGTGAATATATAGGCAGAAGAAATAGGTCGGTGGAGTCACGGGGGGCCCACAAGGGTGGGGGCGCGCCCTTCCCCCTTGGGTGCGCCCTCCGTCATTGTGGCTGCCTCGTGGCTTCCCCGACGTGCACTCCAAGTCCTCTAGATGTCTTCTGGTCCAAGAAAAATCCACATAAAGTTTCGTTTCATTTGGACTCCGTTTGATATTCCTTTTCTACGAAACTCAAAAACAAGGAAAAAACATAAACTGGCACTCGGCTCTAGGTTAATAGGTTAGTCTCAAAAATAATATAAAATAGAATATTAATGCATATTCAATATCCAAAACAGATAATATAATAGCATGGAACAATAAAAAAATTATAGATACGTTGGATACATATCAAGCATCCCCAAGCTTATTTCCTGCTCGTCCTCTAGTAGGTAAATGATAAAAACATATTTTTTATGTCGAATGCTACCTAACATATTTATCAATGCAATCTCTTTATTGTGGCATGAATATTCACATCCGTATGTTTCAAGCAAAAGTTTATATTGACATGAAAACAATAATACTTCAAGCATACCAGACGGTAAATCATTAAGCTTCAAAAATAACATGGCTAAAGAAAGTTATCCCTACAAAATCATATAGTCTTATTATGCTCCCTCTTCTCAGCACAAGGTAAAATCATGCCCACCCCGATATCAGCCAAGCAATTGTTTCATTCTTTTTAATGCGCTCCAGCATTTTCAACTTTTCATGCAATACATGAGCATGAGCCATGGATTTAGCACTATGGGTGGAATAGAAGGTGGTAATAGACAAAAGTGGGGGGAATGTCTCACATCAACTAGGCAAATTAATGGACTATGGAGATGTCCATCAATTGATATCAATGTGAGTGAGTAGGGATTGCCATGTAATGGATGCACTAGAGCTACAATTGTATGAAATCTCAAAAGAAAACTAGTGGGTGTGCATCAACTTGCTTGCTCATGAAGACCTGGGGCATTTGAGGAAGCCCATCATTGGAATATACAAGCCAAGTTCTATAACGAAAATTCCCACTAGTATATGAAAGTGACAACATAAGAGACTGTCTATCATGAAGAACATGGTGCTACTTTGTAGAACATGGTGCAGCCCAAAGGTGGGACGTGGCCGTCGTGGTCGCCACCCCATCGTCGGTCGTCGTGGCCATTACCCGCTCTGCCACTGTTTCCCTAAGGCGGGAGGTGGTGGTCACGGCCGTCACCCCATCGTCGGCCGCTGTGGTCACCAGCCCACCGTCGACCGCTGGGATCATCACCCACTCTACCACCGCCGCCCGAAGTTCCTGCGGGAGGAGGAGCGCCTGGTAGAGCATGCAAAGAGCCTTACCATAGCTGGGGCCGTAACACACGCTGACGCAGAGGCAAGGAATCAGGAGATCTACGAGCAGTCCCACCGCTTCGAGTGGTGTCGTCTAGAGCGGCAGAGGGCCTTCGAGTTGAGCGTCGCTGAAGGTGCAGTAGCGGCAGGCACCGTATTGTAGTTGTCCAACTCATCGGTAAGCTGCTCCTCCTCTTCCACTTACTGAACGTGCTCGACAGAGGAGAGGCTGCCAGAAGTAGTACAAAGCCCCTCTGTAGTAGTAGTATTTAGGGGCTATTGTGTTCAGTTTATCTGACAATAGATGTGGTGAAACTATCCAACGTACTTAAAATTAGCTAGTATATATAGTTGAACTAGCTATTTCAGTATATGGTTGGCAACAATTGGGGAATGTTTGGTCGGTTCAGTTGTTGAGTTGAACTGTTTGTATAAAGAACAACTGCTTAATCTATGAATGAAATATATGCTTAATTACTGAATTTTAGTTGCAAAAATTATATAATGCTAGTGATTTTTAGCTGCATATTTTGACAAATCGCAGTGTTACAAGGTTGACAAATGGCAATGTTACTAGATCAACAAATGTCAATCTTTCAAAAAGATCTTTCGAGTTTGACAAATGGCAATATACCCAATATGACAGATGCAAATGTTACCAAATTGTCTGTACGTGGTTGCACACAGGTCATCCGAAAAAACCGTTTGCGTTGAAGGGAGGTACAAATCCTGCTTGCCAAATTTTCTCTTGGCTTAGCGCTGAAGTCTCACTTTGCATATCTTATTTAATCTAAACCATTTGCGATGAAGAGATGAACAAATCATGTGCGGTAAATTATCTTTGTCGGTTTACATATGGGTGTTCTATCTAAACCGTTTGCGATCAAGAGCTGCACAAATCCTGCTCGACACATTTTCTCTAGGCTTCTTTGAGAAGCTTTCGGTTTGCATACGGCTGTTCTAACTAAAACATTTGTGATGAGTGTTTTATATTTTAAAACCGTATTAAAATGCAGCTTGGGCGCCATTAATGGAGAGGATGCGAGCAAGGCGCGCGTCCATGGAAATCAAAGGGCTCGATTCCGAGTGAGCCTGTGCGGTGTACAACTCGCACACTTCTCGGTGAGCCTGCGCATTGGAGTACAACTCGCACACCTCCCATTTATTCAAGCACCTGTCCACACGACACCTCCTAGCCATTAAAATAGTGGGGCGTGCCGTCACCTAAATGGTTAACAGAACACACACGAGTTAAATTATACAAAACTTTTGAGATGTTACAGTGGCAGCTATTTGTTTCGAAATGCCTTTGTTGACTGTTATTTGAGTGTGCCTTCTCTGAAAATGGACACGAAAAATAGCACAACATGTCGGTGCAATTCCATGATAGCATGCCAAGTTTCATGAATTTCAGACGAGTTTTGAATTTACTAGAATTTAAAAACAAAGTATCTCAACGTTTTGCCGGCAATCAACAGTGCCTTGGTGTTTGAAATTCATTCCCATTTATTGCATGAGACCTAAGCATGCAACCAAGGACACATATTTGATTTTTCAACCAATTTATATGCACTGGAGCATGTGCATGTAGTTCGAATTTGAATTATGCACATAAAATGCCTAGAAAATCGATTTAATGTATAAAAATGTCCAAACAAACCACGAAAAATTCCAAAATTTAACACAACACTCATGTTGATGTATGTTGATAGCAGAAAAGGTTTGAAAGCAATAAGAGGCAACAGATATCGTTTTGTCCCCAAAGGTGGCACGTTCCCTACCAAAACCATCATGCTTGTTGTGAGAAGCTCTCGTTTGTGAGAAGCTTATACCCCAAATCTGCCCCAAATGGGACAAAAAATTTACCACAGCAGGTTGATGATGCTCCATGATAGCATGCCAAGTTTCATGAATTTTAGACGAGTTTTGGATTTACTAGAATTTAAAAATCATGTATCTCAATATCTGTGGCCGAGTCACGGTAGCAGGGTCTTTGACATTCATTCCCATTTCTTACATGGGACCTAAGCATGCAACCAAGGACACATATTTGAATTTTCAACCAATTTATATGCATTAGAGCATGTGCCTGTAGTTCAAATTCGAATTATGCACATAAATGCATTGAAAACTCAATTAATGTACAAAAATGTCCAAACGAACCCCGAAAAAAATCCAAAAGTTAACACAACACTCCTGTTGTTCTATGTTGACACCAGATTAAAAAAAAATTGAAATCAAGAAGAGCAACGGATATCATTTCGTCCAGAAAGGTGAAATGTTCCCTACCGTAACCATGAGGCTTGTTGCGAGAAGCTCTGGTTTGTAAGAAGCTTATACCCAACCTGCCCCAAATGGGACAATATTTTTACCACATTTGCCCCAAATGTCGTTCCATGATAGCATGTCTAGTTTCATGAATTTCACACGAGTTTTCGATTTACTAGAATTTTAAAACCATGTATCTCAATGTTAGCGGGGGAGCGACGGTGGCAAAGGTGTTTGACATTCATTCTCATTTCTTGCATGGGACCTAAGGTTGCAACCAAGGACACACATTTGATATTTCAACCCGTTTATATGCACTGGAGCATGTGCGTGTAGTTCAAATTTGAATTATGCACATAAACGCATAGAAAACTCCGTTGATGTATAAAAATGTCGAAGCAAACCACGAAAAATCCAAAATAGACACAACACTCCTATTGTTCTACGTTAACACTAGAAATGTTTTGAAACCAAGAAGAGGCAACAGATATCCTTTCGTCCACAAAAGTGACACGTTTCACTACCGGAACCATGATGCTTCTTGTGAGAAGCTCTGGTTTGTGAGAAGCTTATACTAAAACCTACCCCAAATGGGACAATATTTTTTACCCCAGCATGTTGATGCCATTCCATGATAGCATGCCAAGTTTCATGAATTTCAGATGCGTTTTGGATTTACTAGAATTACAAAAGCAAGCACCTCAACGTTTGCTGGAGAGCCACGGTGCCGTGGTGTTTGAAATTCATCACCATTTCTTGAACGGGACATAAGCATGAACCCATGGACACATATATCATTTTACGACCCATTTTGGTGCACCGAAGCATGTGCATGTAGTTTAATTTTGAATGGTGCACCTAAAATACCTAGAAAACCAAGTTAATGCATAAAAATGTCCAAACGAACCCTGAATAATTCCAAATTTTTTGACGACACACCTATAGTTTCATGTTCACTTCTGATAAAAGTTCTAGCTATTCAAACACCATCCTTTGCAGCTGTGACCCCATTATGTAATTCAAATCAAGATGAAAAATCAAGTAGATAGCACATAGTTTATTAGCACCAACCGTGTGAGATGCAACACAAAATATCTTGGAACACCGGCGGGGTATAGTACGCATACGGCTTACGCGAGAAGGTGTGGCGGCTAAAGTCCAAAGCCGACGTGTCAAGCACACTAGCTCGCTCCCCAAATATCATTTCATTGTTCAATCATTGCCGGTGAAAGATGGGGACATGGACTCGCTTCATGAGGGTAACTTTGGTGGCCCACTCCGGACAGAGCGCGGCCGCAGCCGCTAGGCGCGTGCTAACACCCTTCGTGAGCGTGGCCGCAATCTGCGACCGAGCGGTCAAGGCAGCCCGAACGGTCGTTGTTGCTTCACAGGTGGCGGCAACAACATCTGCCTCGGGGATAGTAACTGGTGAGAGCGGCACAACAGTTGTCCGTTCCGCAGCAGCGGCCCTAGACCTGATGGAGGCTACCCACGACCATGTCGAGGCCACCCACGCCCAGCTCATGGCGGTCACCGCACAAACCGAATGAAGCTTCTCCGACAATGGTCGGCAACCCATGGCCGAAGAGTTGGCAATCGCCGAGATTGTTCGAGCAGCCGTCCATTCCTGCGTGGCATACCTTGCCACGACGGAGCCCGCCCAAGCCCAGATCACGGCCGCCCATGTCTAGCTCGTGGTGGCCTATTCAAAAGATATGGCGGATGTGGATGGCGAGATGCTTGCCGAATATGGTGCGATGGATGCCATGGAGCCCCTTCCCCAGGAGATTGCCAGACGTGAGATGGACATGGAGGAGGCGGCGGAGATCGATGTGCACCAGACGTAGTAGTACTCTTTGTTTTGTGTAATTAAGAGCGTCGTTCTCTAATTTGTTAGAGTAATGTTTAGGTCAGCTAGCTTTGTTTAATTGCTGAAATTGCTCGATTAAAAAGTGTGGGTGTGCTGTAGTCTCCTTTGTGTACACAAATTATGCATTGACGTGGATGACCACTGTAATCAGGGAAATTCGAATCAAAAAATTCACGTTCAAACTCATCACACACGAGTTAAGTTGTATGAATCGTTTGTGATGTTCACATATCATACATAGTGCTGAATAAGGGACCGTGTCTGATGACACTATGCGCGCCAGTTTTTTCACTGAACCGATTCAAAAAAATTGGCTTCAGCGGAGATATCTACCTCCCTGCCCCCTCCCCCTTACCAACAGCCACATTTCCCCTGTTTTCGTATTCCTTTCCAAGTTGAAACCTTCACTCCTTGCTTCCACCGCCTCCTCCTCGCTGGCGACCCTATTTCAGGCTACTCGGCCTCGACTATCCAGGCAGGTAATCCACACCCGACCCCCCTCCCCCTCCCCCTTCCACGCCCGACATGCCCCGATCACTGGCGCGACACCTTCCACCAAAATGACCGACCCCTCCACCAAATAAGAGCCGCCCTAAGCCATGGTGCACGTAGTATAGACATGAGCTCAAGGAGCGTTTGGCAGCGGAGAAGCAAATCGCGGTCGCACACGCGGATGATGTCACGATGGCTGCCATTCGTGCCGACCCCCAGATTTTGGTGGAGCACCTCGCTATTGAGGCCACCGTTGACACCTCACGCGTTGACGCAGCGACGCGGTTGGCTGCTTTAAACGACAGTTCGTGGCGTTTTCTCGAGGCCACCATCGATGCCTTCGACGAAGATTACGAGGTGTTTCCTCAGCTTCATAACCAGCAGGTTGGTGCCCGGAGCGGCTAAGGCAACTCACCACTACGACGTGGGCACCCATGATGTAGAGGCCTCACCCTCTTCCATGTCCAAGGAGCCAATCATCATCGATATCTCTGACGATGAGGAGTAGCTTGTCTTATTAGCTCACTATAAGGACCCATGTTAAGTTTCCTAGCGACTGCCTTTCCTTAACAAATTCTAGTGAATTGTTCTATCTACTTTTACCATGCAATCTGTTGCTCTAGTGTATATGTTATATATGACGTGCAATGTGGTGCTCACTTATTTACTATTTGGTTAATTAGTTGTCGTGTTCAGTTAACTGTTTGGTTCAATTCTGCAAATGTGATGTTCAATTCTTCAGGGTGCAAATTTGTGTTGTCTTCCATGTGAGAAATAAATCGAATTTATCTTTACAAAATACATGAGAAACAAATATAATTGTTATATTTCCAAGTTGTCAAGCATGCTTGGTTTGGTTAACTGTCTGATCTTCTAGTATGTTATACATTGTGCAATGTGGTGCTCAGTTAACGTTTCATTCATTTGTTGTGGTGTTTAGTTAACTGTTTGGTTCAATTCTGCATTGTGATGTTCAATTGTTGTGGGTGCATTCTGTTATTGTATACCATGTGAGAAATAAATCGAATTTGTCGTACTAAATACATGAGAAACAAATACAATTGCTATATTTCCAAGTTGTTATGCATGCTTGGTTTGGTTAACTATCTGATCGTCTATTAGGAGTATGTTATATTGTGCAATGTGGTGCTTAGTTAATGATTGGTTCATTTGTTGTGGTGTTTTGTTAACTGCTTTGTTCAATTCTGCAATGCAATGTCCAATTGTCGTGGGTAGAATTTTGTATTATTGTGCATGTGAGGAATAAATAGAATTTGGTTGCACTTAATACATGAGAAACATATACAATTGCTATTTTTCCTAGTTCTTAATCATGCTTAGTTTGGATAAATTGGTTTTTTCCATGTGGCTGGAATTAATCTGACGAAACTACAATGTGCTTATTTTTCATCAACACATTTTACTAATATCATGCGAATCCTCACTTAACCTGATCACTAACTACCTTATATGTGTTGCAGGGAAACAACGGGAAGCACTGAGGTTTACAATCGAGGTTTGCACATGCATGGTCCTTTGTCCAATATCACATTATTGTGCAATTGCATGAACCATTCTAATATTTAGGTTTTTAACAATTTGGTCTTGCTCATGTAGGTCCTGCTCTCAGAGGTTTTGACCCATTGTTAGACCCTTTTGGCATATGGGGAAATGAGTTGTCCATGAATATCAGTCAACTCAAGAAACTCAGAAAGATTGTTAGGATAAATAAATTAGTGACAAAAAACAACAAGATCTTTGTCTACACAATAAAGAAGACATTAGTTCACTACTTGTAGGATCGAAAGTAGGTCTAGAGGGGGGGGGGGTGATTAGACTACTTGACAATATAAAAGATCTGCCTTTAGATCATGCAATGTTTTTGGCAGTTTCACAATTAAGGTCAATTCAAGTAACACCCTACACATGCAATTCTAGAGTATATGCAGCGGAAAGTAAATTGCACATGTAAAAAGGAGGTGGAGAAGATCAAACGCAGTTTGGTGACACGGAGATTTTTGTCGTGGTTCCGATAGGTGGTGCTATCGTACATCCACGTTGATGGAGACTTCAACCCACGGAGGGTAACGGCTGCGCGAGTCCACGGAGGGCTCCACCCACGAAGGGTCCACGAAGAAGCAACCTTGTCTATTCCATCACGGCCTACGCCCACGGAGGACTAGCCTTACTCGGGGTAGATCTTCACGAAGTAGGCGATCTCCTTGCCCTTACAAACTTCTTGGTTCAACTCCACATCTCAGAGACGGAGGCTCCCAAGCGACACCTAACCAATCTAGGAGGCACCACCCCCCAAAAGGTAATAGACGGTGTTGGTGATGATGAACTCCTTGCTCTTGTGCTTCAGATGATAATCTCCCCAACACTCAACTCTCCTCACTGATATGGCTGTGGTGGAAGAAAGATTTGAGTGGAAAGCAACTTGGGAAGGCTAGAGATCAAGTTTCATATGGTAGGAATGGAATGGCTTGATCTCAACACAAGGGTAGGTGGTTCACTTCTCAGAAAGTGTATGGTAGAAGTGGTGGTACTTTCTGATGGCTCTCCTCACGAATGAAGAGGGGGTGGAGGGGTATATATAGCCTCCACACAAAATCCAACCGTTACACACACATTTGACCAATCTCGGTGAGACCGAAGTGAAAACTCGGTCAGACCGAAAGTTCAAATATAGTGAACGTTGGGATTTTCGGTGGGACCGAAAATACCATCTCGGTGTGTCCGAAATGAGTCAAAGGTTAGGGTTTGCCATCTCGGTGTGACCGAAAACAACAACTCGGATATTCCGAAATGCTGTCATTGGTTACAGAAGGTTGGCAGAACATTTTCGGTGAGACCGAGACTCAGAATCGGATGGACCGAGAAGTTAGGGTTTGGGGAAAGAACTGAAGTGGTTCATCTTGGTGGGACTGAGTTTGCAGAATCGGTTTGTCCGAGATTACTTATGAGTGTGTTGTAAAGTGAAGAGTGCTGATAGTTGAGGGAGCTAGATCACCAAGCACTTGAGCAACAAGAACATTAACACAACCTCATCCCCTTTTAATAGTATTGGCTTTTCCTATGGACTCAATGTGATCTTTGATCACTAAACCAAAAATGGAGTCTTGAGCTTTTGCCAATGCTTGTCTTAGCATTTTGAGGGGTCCACTTCTTCAGACATTTCCATACCCATATCATCGAACTTCTCTGAAATGATTCTCAAGTGAATATTAGTTCAATGATATATATGTTGTTATTAATTACCAAAACCACCCGGGGATTAGTTGCACTTTCAATCTCCCCCTTTTTGGTAATTGATGACAACATATAGATCAAAGCTTCGACAAAGGATATATTCAAAGAATAATATCGTCGCTTTGAGAAGTATGTGATAAACAAGAGCTCCCCCTAAATTTGTGCATTATTTAAAATTTGCGTTTGAATGCAAATGCACAATCGATTAGGATTATGGGTCACTCTTCCATGTCACATACATCTTGGTGGAGCGCACAAAATGATAAGAATGAATAACATGCACTCAATCACCAAGACAAGAGTAAATAGCCATACAACAAGGAATAGTATAGGATAAGCAATAAGCACACATTAAAGCATAGTATGACTAAGCACTCATTAAGGTAGCATCAAACGTAGTAGCAAGCACACTTAAAGTTTCGAAGGACCAAAAGAAACCAATGTATCTCAAGGAAAACCGGCAAAAGAACGAAAAGACGAAAGAGCACTCTCTCTCTCGAAGCCCTATGATCTATAACAATTTCTCCCCCTTTGGCAACAAGTTACCAAAAAGTTCGAAAAGGTATAGAGCTAAGCGTCACTGCGGGCTCTGCTGGCGGCTCCCGTCTGGGTAGATGTCGGTGTAGAGATAGCTGCATCTGCGAAGACCTCTGCTGATGTCTGCGGTGGAGGAGTGGATGCTGGAGCTGGAGGAACTGCTGGAGCTGAAGTGGTAGCTCTGGAGTCTGTCACTGGGATAGCTGCAGATCTGGATCCTCTGGGAATCTGAGCAGTCTGGCGATGAGAGTCCTGGACTAGATCATCCTGCATAAGCTCTGCTCTCTCCTGCCTAGTCTCCTCCATGTCTGCCTCAAGCTTGTTAACAGACACCTGAATCTCAGTCAGCTTCACGTCTAGAGCGTGGATCTTGTCCTCGACAATCCTCTCAAGGCTCTCCTGAGATTGCTCAATGCTGGCCAGGCATTGTTCAATCCTTTGGGTAGCTTCAAGAATTTGTTCTCCAAAGCTCTTTGGCTTAGCTGCTGCTGCTGCTGCCTCTTTGTCAGCTTTAGCCTTCTTCGCAGCTTCAATTTTGGCTTGTCCTTCAACTGAGGTAGGATCCTCTTCATCCATCACAACTACGTTGTCCTCATGCTCTGGCTGCAGTGGCAAGTGCTTCCTATCCAACATGAATTTGCCCGTGCCAAACTTGGCGTTGATGAGCATCTGTATCTGCGGTGCAAACCCACACGACCTCTTATGGTCAGCTGCAGTCCTCTTAATGGTTTCTACCATCAAGTCCATCACCTTAAAAGGTGCCTTCTCATCGAGAATGTGCAGCATGTTGATAGAATAGCCTCGTATCATCCGGTGGTCACCTGACTTAGGCATCAAAGTATGCCTCAGAATAGTGTTAGTGGTGGTCAGACCTGCCTGGAGATAATACACTGAGCCAAGCTTCCATCCTTCCAAATCAGCAGCCGGGATCTCCTTGTACATATTCTTCATGGAATCATGACTCTTCTTAGGAATCCCATAGACATTAATGTCGTCCTCTCTCTGTACTGGAGCGTTCAGAAGTTCTGCCCATTCTTCAACAGTCGAAGAAAACCGTTGACCTTCAGTCATCCAGGTGATCTTGCCATCAGGATAGAAGTGGGCTGTGGCATAGAACTGCATGATCATCTCGTCATTCCAAGATGTCAGCTCTTGACCCACAAAGTCAGCAACTCCACATGCAGTAAAGCTCTCATGCACATGGGGAAAGAAGTCCCGGTGCTCTTCACTGTCAATGTACTCCCAGTCAACATACCTGGTGTCAGCAACAATGGGCTTCTTATCCATTAGCACGGTCTCATAGAAATCCTGCTGCTCTCTGGTGTGGAATCTGGGGTCCACAGCAGTCCTTCTCCTTACGGCATATGGATCAGACTGTCTCCATAGCCTGAGACCTTTGTCCTTCCTTGCCTTCATGTCCTCAGCTTGAGGATGAGCATCATTGTGGAGTGGCAACTTGGGACGGAGCTTGAGCAACACATGCTCTTCATCTGATTCAGACTGTGGCATCTCACCTTTGTTCTTCTCAGAAGCTGGAATGCTTCTGGTTGTTCTCTTGGGCTTGGCTGGAGCTACCTTGGAAGGAGCAGGCTTCTTGGGCTTAGAGGAGGCTTGAGCCCGAATAGCATCACCCATGAACTTAGCTTTCTGAGGAGGAGGCTGGGGTGCTTCTTCTTCTTCTTCTTCAGCATCAACTTGAGGTTCAGCATAAACAACCCTCTTCCTTTTGGAAGTCTTCTTCACCTTGCTTGGAGCAGGCTCTTCCAAGTTGAGCTTCTTAGCAACTGCTGACTGCTTCACTTTGCTTGTGCCTTTCTTTGGCTGCTGCCCTTGGTGCTATTTGGCAACCACATTCCTCTTGGGCTTGGAGGTAACTTCCTCAGCAACAAAGTCGGAGTCCTCATCATCAGAAGTTCTCTTCTTCCTGGTTCTCGTAGCTGCAGGAGGCAGACCACTAGGGGTGCTCCTCTCACCATCATCACTAGAGCTGCTTGCAGGACTTGTATCTGCCTCTGGAATTTCAGCAAACGGTGATTCAGACCTGTTCTGGCTGTCACTGACATCTGACATGGCTGAAAAACCTGTGAAAAGATAAGGTATAGGCAGAGTGGAAGAGTTATCACAACTGCAGAAGTTTTTGAAAAAAAATGAGTTAAAAACTTAGTTTTGAGTTTTCACAGAATGTATTTTGGTCAAACCGATTTCAGGTTTCGGTGCAACCGAAGTGCTCAACAGAAACCTACACACCACTTTCGGTCAGACCGAAATGGGTTTCGGTCCTACCGAAAACTTAGGGTTTCACTGAAACTTCTTTTCGGTCGTTCCGATTGGCACAACTCGGTTAAACCGAACTATGCAGTGCAATGGCCAGAGGCCAAATCGGTCATTCCGATTTTCAAAATCGGCTTCACCGAGATGCATTCCGTGGAAACCTAAACCTAAGAATTTTCCTCGAAACTAGAAGATCTGAACTATTGTGTGGGGAACATATCAAACATGGATTGATTCATGGCAACCTATCGTGCAAGAATCAGAAGTGGAGCACGAAAAGGGATCGGGACACACCCTAACTTGGTGGTGTCCCTCTACGGCGGCAACGGTGGAGATGATTACCGTTGACGGCGGCGGAGACCTGCGGCGAGGGCGCACAGGTGACGAAGGCGACGATCCGTAGACCAGGGCGGCGGCAGCAGGGGTCTTGGGGGTGAACGGTTTGAAGAAAGAAATCGCGCGCAGCCCCTCAGGTATATATAACCCCGTGCTGTCGGTGGGACCGAGTTGAAAAACTCGGTGTCACCGAGATGTATATCTGCTATGCAGTTACACATACCGGTCAGACCGAGAGTTTGAACTCGGTTTCACCGAGATGAAACCTAGATCAGTCTAAGCGTTTCGGTTGGACCGATATTGAGAAACCGGTCAGACCGAAATGGACTTAGAAGGTTTTGGAAGTCAGCCTTAGACGAATCGGTGGTTCCGAGTGCTCCTCACTCGGACTGTCCGAAAAAGACTTGTTCAAAGTTGTGATATGAGCATGAATAGAGTTTTGAGACAAGAAAGCATAGATAGCTAGGGAAAGGTGCTTAGGCATTCTTGTCCATCCATTTGGCCAGAAAAAGAAACCAAAACAATCAAAACCACAAATGGATGTCCTTGAATGAATAGAATCATGCATTCAACATGCTCACACAATAAGATAGCAACTGAAATATGTGTCAAACATGCACAACCAATCACTCTAGCTACTAGCACACAATTTGTCGATGACTAGGTCATCTATATATGAGTATATTGACTTAGGAGCCAAATGAGAACATTTGATCATAGGTCATACTCATCGTTTAAGCACAAGTGGGGTTACCACTTTTACATAAAGCATTTATGTGTTCACATCATTTGAAGATGCTTTAGCTCAATTTTTTGAGTAAAGCTCCCCCTAGATGTGAGAACCCCTTTTAAAGGGTCAAACTAACCTTGGGTTGTCGTAGAAGACTTCATGTAGATGTTGAAGATGTGGATGCTCAATGTTGATGTAGACCATCATGAGTTAGGAGCAATCCTTTGGATTAGGGCACTTTCAATACCTACATGGGTTAGTCCCACAAGGAACAAACAAGAATATCCATAGACATAGAGTGAAGTACACAAAAGATGATGTCCATGAAAACAATGATTACCTTGTCCCTTGACTTACCAACAAGAGGGTTTGTGACTCCATGAACAAGTGCATGATGTAGAAGTTGATCGCACAAGTTCTTGCCAAAATGAATATGAGTGTAGTTTGTTGGCGGAGTCACGCTCAAGAACCTACTAGTTCTTCTTCTTTGGGATCCACATCATCTTGATGGGAATCCTTGGTGTTGTAGTTGAGCTTGACGAAGTAGAACTTGATGTGTCCTTGGGAACCCACTTGACCATGGCTTGAGGTGCTTCAATGAATGCATCAATCTCTTCTTGAAGCTTGTCCTTGGCCTTTAGCTTGTGGTCTTGTGGTGGAAGGTCATCTTGAGCTTGTTCCACATTGGAAGAAGTAGGATCATACTTCTCCTTTTGTGAGACAAACTGTGGAGTAGGGTATTGACCTTCTTCCCACTCAACACCTTCGGCGTTGAACTTTCGCTCAAAACCAATCCCTTGATTCTTCCGGTGTCTTCCTTGTTTGCGAACAATCTCCTCAAAGTTCTTGCTTCCGGCAAGACTCTTGTAGACACCTTTCTCTATGATTTCCTTCAATAAGCTATTTTCTTGCTCAAGTGTAACTTGGCTTGAAACATTGTTAGTGGAATCAAGAGAACTACTAGAAGCAACAATATTGTATTTAACATTGTTATTGTTACTACTAGAGGAAGAATTTTTCTTATGCTTGTCATGCTTAGTCTTAATAGGTGGCAAGAAATTAGACAGAAGAAGTCGTTTGGCAAGATATGAAGAACTCTTCTTTCGAAGATCGTCATTGATCGCTTTTAGAAACTCATGTTCTTGCTCTAGAGTGAGCTTCTCGAAGCGTAGCTTCTCATGAGATCTTAGGAGCTCTCTATGATCTTCTTGAGTTGTTTCATGAGCTAACTTAAGAGTGTTTAGTTCTTTAGTTAGACGCTCAATCTCCTTCATAGCGTTGCCATTCGACTCTTCTCGACTATAAAGACTACTGGCATTTTCATCATTACTAAGCTCACTAGATTTATCATGCAAGAGCTCATCTTCACCAAGCAAGTCATCCTCATCACTATCAAAGTCAATGAATTCAGGGTGTGTTACCTTGGGGCCTTTAGCCATGAAGCATCTTCCAATTCCCTCATTTGGTGAATCAAATAAGTCGTAGGAGTTGGAGTTGGAGGATACGAGTGCAAGTCCAGCAACACCTTCATCTTGACTATAGTCGGAGTCGGAGTGATAGCTTCCATCGGATTGATTGTCAGAGTCGGAGCCGGAGACCCATTCACCAACATGAGCTTGATGTCTTCTTCTTGTGTAGCTCCTTGATGACTTGTCTTTCCTCTCCGAATCCTTGCTTCTCCGAGAGGGTCTTCGTTCATAACGATCATCTCTACTCCTTCTCTCTCTCCGAGGTGACTCATCTCTTGCTCTTCTTCTTGGAGATTCTTCTCTTCTTTTGTGGGGAGCCGTACACTCATTTGAGAAGTGTCCGGGTCTTCCACAATTGTAGCAGTTTCGATCACGACTAGAAGATCTCTTTTCATCATATGATCTAGATTTTGAGCTTCTTTCTTTGCCTCTATTCTTGTAGAACTTGTTGAAGTTCTTGACCATTAGGTTTAGCTCTTCATTGGAAATTAGCTTGTCACTTGAGGTAGTAGGAGCATCACTTGTAGCTTTGTAAGCACCACTTGACTTGTTGTGAAGCTCTTCCTTATCCTTAAGTGTCATCTCATGAGCAACAATTCTTCCAATGACTTCAGTTGGCTTGAGAGTCTTGTAGTTTGGCATCATTTGGATCAAAGTGCACACGGTGTCATACTTTCCATCCAAAGCTCTGAGAATCTTCTTAATGATGAATCGGTCGGTCATTTCTTCGCTTCCTAAGCCAGCAATCTCATTTGTAATGAGAGCAAGCCTAGAGTACATTTCAGCGACTCCTTCACCATCCTTCATCTTGAACTTGTCAAGTTGACCTTGAAGAATATCTAGCTTTGATTCCTTCACAGATTCAGTACCTTCGTGCATTTCAACCAAAGTATCCCAAATCTCCTTAGCATTCTCAAGACGACTGATTTTGTTGAACTCTTCGGGACACAAAGCATTGAAGAGAATGTCACAAGCTTGAGCATTGTTTTGCAACATCTTCAATTCTTCGGGTGTAGCTTCGCGATCCGGAACTTTTCCTTCTTCAAAGAAATCACCTTGCATACCAACACAGATAATGCCCCATGCGGCTGGGTTATGACCAAGAATATGCATTTTCATTTTATGCTTCCAACTAGCAAAATTTGTACCATCAAAGTAAGGACCTCTACGATAATTACCCTCACTAGACGCCATACTCTCCTAGGTTGTGAAACCAAGCTTATGGAGTCCAATGCAATGGAAACCAAGGCAATGGAGACCAAAGCTCTGATACCACTTGTAGGATCGAAAGTAGGTCTAGAGGGGGGGTGATTAGACTACTTGACAATATAAAAGATCTGCCTTTAGATCATGCAATGTTTTTGGCAGTTTCACAATTAAGGTCAATTCAAGTAACACCCTACACATGCAATTCTAGAGTATATGCAGCGGAAAGTAAATTGCACATGTAAAAAGGAGGTGGAGAAGATCAAACGCAGTTTGGTGACACGGAGATTTTTGTCGTGGTTCCGATAGGTGGTGCTATCGTACATCCACGTTGATGGAGACTTCAACCCACGGAGGGTAACGACTGCGCGAGTCCACGGAGGGCTCCACCCACGAAGGGTCCACGAAGAAGCAACCTTGTCTATTCCATCACGGCCTACGCCCACGGAGGACTAGCCTTACTCGGGGTAGATCTTCACGAAGTAGGCGATCTCCTTGCCCTTACAAACTTCTTGGTTCAACTCCACATCTCAGAGACGGAGGCTCCCAAGCGACACCTAACCAATCTAGGAGGCACCACCCCCCAAAAGGTAATAGACGGTGTTGGTGATGATGAACTCCTTGCTCTTGTGCTTCAGATGATAATCTCCCCAACACTCAACTCTCCTCACTGATATGGCTGTGGTGGAAGAAAGATTTGAGTGGAAAGCAACTTGGGAAGGCTAGAGATCAAGTTTCATATGGTAGGAATGGAATGGCTTGATCTCAACACAAGGGTAGGTGGTTCACTTCTCAGAAAGTGTATGGTAGAAGTGGTGGTACTTTCTGATGGCTCTCCTCACGAATGAAGAGGGGGTGGAGGGGTATATATAGCCTCCACACAAAATCCAACCGTTACACACACATTTGACCAATCTCGGTGAGACCGAAGTGAAAACTCGGTCAGACCGAAAGTTCAAATATAGTGAACGTTGGGATTTTCGGTGGGACCGAAAATACCATCTCGGTGTGTCCGAAATGAGTCAAAGGTTAGGGTTTGCCATCTCGGTGTGACCGAAAACAACAACTCGGATATTCCGAAATGCTGTCATTGGTTACAGAAGGTTGGCAGAACATTTTCGGTGAGACCGAGACTCAGAATCGGATGGACCGAGAAGTTAGGGTTTGGGGAAAGAACTGAAGTGGTTCATCTCGGTGGGACTGAGTTTGCAGAATCGGTTTGTCCGAGATTACTTATGAGTGTGTTGTAAAGTGAAGAGTGCTGATAGTTGAGGGAGCTAGATCACCAAGCACTTGAGCAACAAGAACATTAACACAACCTCATCCCCTTTTAATAGTATTGGCTTTTCCTATGGACTCAATGTGATCTTTGATCACTAAACCAAAAATGGAGTCTTGAGCTTTTGCCAATGCTTGTCTTAGCATTTTGAGGGGTCCACTTCTTCAGACATTTCCATACCCATATCATCGAACTTCTCTGAAATGATTCTCAAGTGAATATTAGTTCAATGATATATATGTTGTTATTAATTACCAAAACCACCCGGGGATTAGTTGCACTTTCACTACAGGATGGTACTAACTATTATACCTTGCCTTTTTATTCCTTTGCCCCATTTCCAATATAAAGAAGATATTTATGCACATCCTTGTTTACCAAAGTAGTTGACCGATGATTACCTTTCAAACCATCTGTATGGTCAGGAGGCAAGGAAGGTATTCATACAACACCCATGGTTCAAAATTGAAGTATTCTTGAATAGGACGAAGGATGGATGGTCAATCATCCACAGGCACTGGCCTAAAGTTGCAAAGACCTTCGATATCATTGAATTCGCCATCCGCTTCAGCCGTTTTCCAGTTGAGATTCATCTGTCTATGTACCGTCTATGATGTTAATTTCAAAAGGTTATAGATGTTGCATGTGAAACTTGCTGTTGGTGCAGTTGTGTAATGGGGTAGCTGAGTGCTGAAGCTATATGATGTTGTACTCTGATGTATTTCAATTATGAAATCTTGCTCCTTTAATATGAAAATGAAATATATTGTGTGCTTAACATGAAATGTCAATTAGATTAATAAATAGATTATTAATAATAGGACAATTAGCCTGCTAATGGCCAATCAGCCTGCTAATTGGGTTTTTCTATTGCAAACGGATATTGAGAAAACACCATGGGCGATGACCTCAGGGAACGCACACACTTTCTAGGAATAAACCGTGTTGGATTAATGAACAATCACACACGACATCCTCTTGAAAACTGTTTGCGTTAGGCCACCTTGTGCAAAACGTTTACCACATAAAAAGTATGTGTGATGCACAACATTTGCCACACAGTTTCTTCTACGCACCGTGTGTGATGCATTCAATAACGCAAACGATAAAATTGTTTATATCGTGTGCAATGGGAACGCTATCACAAACGTTTTAATGGGGAAAATTGTGTGTGATGTACCTGCGAACGGAAACGTTTTTCTTGGAGCGACTGTGTGGGATGTATATACGAATGGAAACATACTTCTTGGATTAACTGTGTGGGATATACATACTAACGGAAATGTATTCCTTGGATTGACTATGTGGAATGTCCATACGAATGGAAACGTTTAGCGGGGACTGACTGTGTGGGATGTACTTATGACGAGAAACGATTTCGCCGGTATAATTGTATTTTTTAGCACCACTATATGTACAACCGTATTTGATCGCTCGCCGGTCACACACGACCTCATTTTGCCGAGCGTGTGTGTCAGGAGGGCATATCCCCCACGGTTTCTGTGTCATGTGGGAAGGACCCCCTTCGTAGTCACTCACTAGGCGACGGTTTCAAATGTCGTCGCGGAAAGGGGTTAGAAACCATTTGTATAGCACCTCACTGTACTAGTGAGCGACGAGTTTATTATTCGATTTTTTTTTCATTCTTGTTTTTTTTTCATTTTTCATTTTTGTTCTTTTTTAAAACAATGCTCACATCAAAAATTGACCCAAATTAATACACACACTAGTATCACCATGACAAACATCCATGATAAAATTTTCATTGAGTTCTGACATTATATATATATTTTTAGGGTTTTCTCGGTGAAAAAACCCCCAAAACACTAACCGAATGTTACGGAACGTGCGTTTGGTGTCAAAATTACTCCAAACTTTGCATGAACGCCTGCCATGATTATGGCCATCGGCTGGTAAAATTTGATGTCGTTTCATGAATTACAAAAAGCACACCATTTTCAAAGGTGATGATTCAGGTAGGCCGATAGATATGTCGAGATGCACTTTTTTCCATAACAATAAAATTGACCCAAAAATTTTCCACACACTAGGATCACCCTACCAAGCATCAATGATAAGTTTCATTGAGTTCTGAAATTTTCTAGGCAAATATTTTCTTATTCGTAATTTCTGTCAATATCAATCAACATGAACATTTTTTATATCTGAATTATTTCTTGAATTTTGTTAACAATTTGGTAAATTCAAATTGTGTATGAAAACTTTATAAACATGAAACTTTCTTCAATATTGTTAATAAATTCAAAAATATTGATGTTGTACACAAATTGCAAATCACATACTTTTATAGAAATTTATAAAAAATATTAGACACAAACAATTTTAAAATTTATGAACAAAGTTATAAAATGGGAACATTTTTACAAAATTCCAGAATTTTTTTATATTTGAAAACAATATCATTTTTTTGTTTTCCAAAATATTTCAAATTTTAAAATTGGTTTTAAAATGAATAATATACGAACATTTTTGTTGAATAGAACAATAAATGAACGAATGTCCTATTTAATAGATGTTCAAAATTTTAATTATATTGATGTCAGCATTTTTCTATTTAAACTATGATTTTTTTACATATCTATACATTATTTTTAAAATTCGAACATTTGTACTTTATGAACAAAATTTTATAAGTGTGGGCCTTTTCTGAAAAAGAAAAAGAAACAAAAAATAATAAAACGAAAAAGAAATAGTGATGAAAGTATATATTCAAGAATGGGCCTGCCCAGCCGCGAACTGAACTAGAAGAAAAGACAAAAATAAGTAAATATGCACAAGCATTAGGATGTCCTAATTGGTTAGTGTGGTTATCCTTAGACCAAGAGGTCTGGAGTTCGAGTCATGTTACATGCAAAAAGGGAGGCGTGTATTATGAAGGGGTATATAGAGATTTCAACAGTCAATGTGTTTAGGAGGTCTGTCGAAGCAAAAGTGAAATATATATAGGGTGGGTCTATTATGATAACACCTTTAAGACCCTTATTATGCTAACACCTCATATTATTCTGATAACACCCATGACCTGCACCGGTAGCTACAGACTAACAACAACAAAACTGCACTGAACAAAAACCCCTACCCCCACCTAATCCCCCTACCCCCACTTAATCCTATCGCCCTCTCCCCACTCCCCTCATCTCTGCTCCTCAACCGCCGCCGCACCACCTCCACCTCCCACCCCGCCGCCGCACCACCTCCACCTCCCACCTCGCCGCCGCACCACCTTCCTCCCTGTGCCATCGGACCCCCTCCCTCCCCACTCCGGCGCACCGCCTCCCACGCGCGCCATCGCACCACCTTCCTCCGCGCGCCACCGCCGTAGTTCCTCCCCGCCGGCCATTGCTGCTACCTACTACCACGGGAAGAGAGTGTTTCACCAGGCTTCCGTCGGCGACATGGGGGTAGGAGGTGCATCCACCTCCAATAGCAGTCCGGTGCATGGATTCGGGCATTGCCCTATCTAATCCAGCCGGCCATATCCACGCAGACCGGCGCACCGCCCACGCCCTATTCATCATCCCCGAGGCGACCAAGCTCTCCAACGGCGGCCGCCGTACTAGATCAGGTGGGATCCGGCGAGATTCGGCCTGCCCGCACCTCCCTCCTACTGACCGCCAACGACTTGCACCTTGCCCCTGATTGGCTGGGGGTCGTGCAGCTCGGGCATGCAGTTCCCTTCTGCTTTTTCGTGTGTTCCCTTCTGCTCTGTCGTGCAGCTCGCGTCGTCTGCCCGCGGTCCTGCGTGCTGCTAGCCTCCATTGTGCAGTACGATTGGGCGTGCCATGCTGTTCGGAAGTGCTCTTCTGCACTTCACTGATTCTAGGATTTCTGAAGAGAAAAAAAGTGCAAATGAAGTCGGCTATGGTTTGCTATTGGGTTCATTTTACTCATTTTTGCAGGAAAAGGTGGAGTGTTGCAGTTCTATTGGATGCCCCAATGCTCAAATTTGTTGTTGTTGAAAACTGCACTTCATTAGTTCATTATGAAACACTGCAGTTCATTACAGTGATTCGGCTGGTAGAGAGTGCAGATTCTATATGCGTGTGTAGCTGTGTATACCAATCAGATGGATGTCCATCTTTTGAAGCTCGCTTTGTTCTCCGACGTGGTTCACTATAAAACTCATTTGTTGTCCACTTGGTAAACGCAGAACAAAAACATCTCGAAAATGAAGCTCGCTTCTTTATTAGATGTAGTTCACTCGCTCAGTTCCTGCGGTCCACTCGTCTGGTCAACGCTCATAAAAAATTAATAAGTACGAAAAAGACAATAAGAAATCATGAGGTTCACTTTTGGTAGTGTTACGGTTCAATTTCGGGAGTGTTGCTGTCCACTCTCGTTCGAAAAAAATGTTGGAAAAAAGACAACAAAACTCGTCTGAGAAAAATTTACGTCCAACAAAAGAAATCATGAAGTTCAATTGAATGTCTGATGCAGTGCGCTTTTCAGTTTGAAGCAGTGCGCTTTTCTGTCCGATGCAGTACACACGACGATTTTGGTCTCGTGAAAAACAGAGTGTACGTTTTTTGATAAAATCAGAACTGCTCTTAAACCATAAGGAATTAGAGAGCGTGTTCTGCATGAAAAAGTTGCGCATCGTCGATTTCTTTCCGATGGTGTATCATTTGAATCATTTCGACGAGCGATTTGAAAAAAATTCACGAAAAACGACCGCTGCCTCTGGTCGTCAGCCGCACGATTTTCAAAACTAACTAAAAACTGTAAGGATTCTTAAAAACATTTCAACATATGAAAGTTGCGCCTTGTCCGTAGATTTTCAACGGCGTATTACACGCCTCATTTCGATAAACGGTTCAAAAACTGAAGCAAAAACAGTACGAAAATTGTCAAAAAAAACGAAAAAACAGAATTCCGCGATTTAGTAAATTTAAAACTGCTCTTCAACCGTAATGAATTAGAGAAAATAATACATATGTAAAAGATGCGTCTCGACGATATCTTTCCAACGGTATATCATTTGATTCATTCCGGCGAGCGGTTTAGAAAAAAATGTGAAAAAACGATCGCTGCCGCTATTCATGGGTCGCACCATTTTCCAAACTGTTCTTAAACCGCGAGGAATCTCGAAAAGTGTTCAACATGGTGAAGTAGCGTCTAACCCATAGCTTTTCAAAGGTATATTACACGCCTCGTTCCGACATACGGTTTAAAAACTGAAGCAAAAACAGTTTCGAAAAAGTACTGTTTGCAGTTTTTTTGCGACGAGAAGTCCACTCGCGTGAGTCTTGCAGCACACTTGGCTCAAACAATGACATGCACTTGCGTTGAGTGTGCAGTTTAGAAGTGTTATCAGAATAGTTATTCTGCTAATATTAGCAGAATATACCAGCTATTCTGTTAATTCTGCTAACAAAAAAGCTTATTCTGCTAACAAAAAAGCTTATTCTGCTAACACCCTGACTCCAGACCCCATCGACCCGAACACACAAAGGAAAAAAAGATAGACGAACCCCAACCGAAACCCACCCTGGCTCCTCGTGCCCATCGACCCCCACTCCTCCCACCTTTGTCTCCCAGATCTTCTCCCCCCCGCACCATCTCCCCATCATCTTCCCTCCTCCCGCCCGCGACCCCCCATCTTCTTCGCACCGCTCGCCCCCGGCCACCACCCACTGCCACCCCCATC
>LR738712.1:320718895-320739679 GCA_902687465.1 Secale cereale | reverse complement strand
CCTTCGCACCGCCCACCCCTGGCCACCACCCATCGCCGCCCGCCCCCGACCACCGCCCCGTGGCCCCTGCCCCCGCCCCCACTCAACCCGCTCGCCTCGGCCACCTCCCCTTCGCTGGATCCACCCATCTCCTCGCCTCCCCTTTGCTGGATACGCCCCGTGGTGAGGGATTTGGGTGGTGGACATCGGCATCCATGGCGGCCGGTGTTGTCCCCTACTGGTGCCCAACTAGGTGAGGCCGCCACCACCCCTTCCCATGACCGGGTCTGTCGTGGCCACGCCTTGCCTCGCCACCCTACGACAGTCCAACGGTGGAGCTCACCGATCCAAGCCACCACCTATGGAGCTGCTCCCACCTTCCTCTCGATTTTTTCTTTGTCAAGGGGTAGGTGGTCCACCGCACGTTCACCGACGCGACCGACCAGCAAGTGTCGTCCTCTCTGTCCATCCTTCCATCTCGTTCCACCTCCGCCGCGAATCGTCACTGAGGAAGCATCGGCGTGGCCCCAGAATGATGTGAAAAGCGGCGCCTGTGGCTCGCAGTTCGCCAGAGGCAGGAGTGCAGCTCGGTTCCAAGGCGTGCGTGGCTCGGGCAGCTTTTAGGTTCAGTTTATTCCTTGTTGTTTGCTCTTGACGTTTATTACACTGATTTGTACAGGAAGGAAAAAAGTGGCGATGGTCTGTTCGTGGAGATTGACCCAAGTGGCGTGTCTGGGCTGGAGTATACTGTGGCAGTAGAGAACTCGTGGCAGCCCCCATTTAGTTCGGTTGAGTCGCAACACATCACCAGCTCGATCGTCGTACATTTGTAAGGGAGCGTTGGTTCTCTCTTGAAAAGAAATAAAACAAATCTTCAATGTGGCTCACTCTTGGCTGTTACTGTAGTTCTGCTTACTGTTTTGCAGGAGGAAAATGGAACAAAAGGGAGAAAAGTGCACTGCAAGTACAAATGTTGGCATGCAATTTTGTATTTTTCATGTTCTATAATTTTTAGAGAAAAAAATGATGTGGTTCATTTTGTAGTGGTGGTGTGGTTCGCTTTGTAAAAAAGGAGAAAAATAAATTCTCATGAGAGGTTCATTTCTTTTTCTAATGCAAATTATTTTCTTTGTGCGACGATCGAAAAAAGTAGTTCACTACATTTGTGTTGCAGCTCATTACCCCTCTGTATGAAGTGCAATTTGTTTTGTGTGTTTCAAAATTCATTCGACTAAATCAATACTTGCAGTGCGTTTGGTCATCGGATGTGGTTCACTTTTGAGAGTGATGCTGTTCATTTGCGCACATGTGGAACTACGAAAAAAATTAGCGAAACAACAAAATAGTAATGCAGTTCACTATGATATATGTCGCGGTTCACTTGCCCCCGTCTCTGCGGTCCACTTTTGTTCATATTTTTTTAAAAAAATACAACAAAACCTCGTCAGAGAAAAATTTACGTCCCACAAAAAATAAATCATGCAGTGCACTTTTCCGTTTGCTGAAGTACGGTTTTCAGTCGAAAGTAACGCAGTTTTCTTTCTGATGCGGTAAATACGACGATTTTGGGTTGCGAAAAAACAGAGTGTACGCGTTTTTGTAATTTGAAAACTTCTCTTAAATCGTAATGAATTAGAGGGAGTGTTCTACATGAAAAAGTAGCTTCTCGACGATATCTTTCCAACGGTGTATCATTTGGATCATTTCGACCAGCGATTTGTAAAAATTTCGCGAAAAAAGGCCGCTGTCTCTCGTAGTTAGCCACGCGATTTTTAAAATTAACTAAAAACCGTTAGGAATCTCAAAAACATTTCAACATATGAAAGTTGTGCCTCATTTGTAGCTTTCCAACAGCGTATCACACACCTCGTTTCGACAAATATTCAAAAACTGAAGCAAAAACAGTATGGAAATTGAAAAAAAATCGAAAAATAATAATTCCGCATTTGCTAAATTTAAAACTGCTCTTAGACCGTAACGAATTAGAGAAAACATTAGATATGAAAAAGATGCGCCTCGACGATATCTATCCAACGGTATATCATTTGATTCATTCCGGCGAGCGGTTTAGAAGAAAACGCGGAAAAAGCTCGCTGTCATTCGTTGTGAGCCGCACAATTTTCGAAACTGCTCTTAAACTATGATGAATTTTGAAAAGTGTTCAACATGGCGAAGTTGCGTCTACTACATAGCTTCTCAACGGTATATTACACGCATAATTCCGATAAATGGTTAAAAAACTAGAGCGAAAAGGGTACCCAAAAAATAAAACGTATAGTTTTTTCGAGACGAAGTTCACTCGTCGTTGTGTTGCAGTACCTCAGCTACTGAGAGTGCAGTGCTCTAATATTAGCAGAATAGACCGGCTGTATATATATATATATATATATATATATATATATATATATATATATATATATATATATATATATATATATAGAGAGAGAGAGAGAGAGAGAGAGAGAGAGAGAGAGAGAGTGTGTGTGTGTGTGTAACACTATTCTGATCCTGGAATCATAATAGTTATTTGGATCACGATCCGCCTATATAGGGCGTGATGAGGTCCTCCGAACTGGTACCGAACAAAAACAGCCCACTACGTGTACCATCCCCACGACCCACCCATCGAACTTCCCTAGCCCGATCCCCACGATCCCATCGCCCCCATCCCCAATTGGCGCCGCCGTCACTGGCTCACCGCCCGGAACGCGCCACCGTTCCGAACCGCAACCGCCACCATCCCTCGTCGCGGATCGCGCCGTCGCCACCGCCCTCGCCGCGGATCGCACGACCGCCACCATCCCAAGCCACGGATCATGCCGCCGCCACCGTCCCTCTCCGCCCTCCGCCCCGACCACCTCCTTCACTGCCCTCCGACCCGACCATCTCCACCGCCGCTTTCTGCCCGCCATGGCCCGAGAACTAGTGGCCGCTGCGGTGGCGGGGTAAGAAGCATAGAAGAGGATGAATGGTGAATCAACGATGGAGGCCCAGTGCGGCGGCGCCATATGCACGATATGGCAGCGTCATCCGGTGATTCGAGGCCCTGGTTGCGGTTGTTGGAGGAGAGCTTGCGCGTAGATCGATGCAAGGGAGAGGGCGCTGGACTTGAGCTCGCCGAGGCACAGCGCGGGACACACAACAGGTCACGTAGGAAGGGAGGGCAGGACGCGCTAGAGGGTAGAGAAGGTCGATGCTGGCAACTCCCCACGGCAGGACCGCTTGCCCGCTCCCCGACCATCTCGGCCTATCCCGATAGCCCTTGCAGCCTCCGTTCTTGTTCTTCAAGCAGCAGTAATCGACCCCTATTCTTGTTCATCTTCAGAAGCAGTAACATCATTTATTTGCATTGGATGGAAATTTTGATCTGGACTGATGAGTGATTGATGACTAGGATGTAGTGCAGCTCCTTTGACATTCCCTCTGACATATGTTCGCATCCCTCACGTGTGACCTGCTCTGGCATCTCTCATCGACCTTCCACGATGCATGTGGTCGACCTTCCCCGACGTCTCTCGTTGCTGTCGCACACGGCGCTCTGCGGTTTCCTGGTAGCTATCCCTGCTGCTGTGTGTGATGTTTCCCTCGCACCTTCCCCTGTGCATTTGTAGCTATCAATTTGGGATAATGCTTGTGGCTAGCGAATGGCCTCCCCCGCTAGCACGTTGCTCCTTATGCTTCATCTATAGAGGATAGAGCAGCAGCAACAAATCTCGTTGGAACCTTTTTATTCGGATCAAACTCCTGTTGTTTTCTGCTATGGATTTCATAGTACAGTGAAGAGGAAAGCAAAGTCACAGAGACAGAGAATGAGAGCGGACATCAATAGTGATGAGAGGATAGGATTGGAACGTGTGGGGGAGAAAGCACCACATTTTCAATTAAGAATTGACCACTAGTTTTTTCAACTAGGTGTCCTTTTTCTATATTGTAAACAAATGGTATTTTCTGCAAACTATGAATGTACACAAATATAAAATTGAGTTGTGATTCAACTATGCATGATGCTTTTTTTAGAGAAAAGAAATTATGGAAGTTCATATATTGATTCTGAGAGTTCAAACTATGTGTATGTGTGTGTGAATACTTTCAAGTCCACCAATTGTTTATTGATATTCCATAGAAGAAACTGGACGCAATTTATCATTTGTTATAAAATGAATCTAAGCCGAGGCACTACTTACTCATATGCCGATGAGATTTCATATAAAAAATAGAAAGAAATTGATCTATTGTACAACTATGTATTTTTCTATTTTTTTTATTTATTTTCTAAAGGTCACGAAGTTGTGTTCGAGAAGGTCAAGTTTGAGTGTCAAGTTAAAATATTATTGCCTCGTAGGATCATGTCTTCACAAGATGTACCACTATTTTTTCTCTCACAAAAAGTGTCTTTTCAGCATACAACATATCCAAAAGCCCGAAGAAAATCATGGCAAAAAATATAGAAAGTCCAGAGAGGTTGGGGACAAGGTTCAAAGAGGATTTCTGTAGTGAATAATTTTTTATTCCTAGGCGATGTACCTTGTTGTTTCTAGATGATGAGCATTTTGTTCCCATATGCTCCTTGTTTTTCAAAGAATGACGTTCAAAAACAATAAAACAAGAAGTTCAAAAACCTTTTAATTTTTGAAGAATAAAAGGTTAAAGTATAAAATTTTCATTGCTAGAAGTTCAGGTGCTCGTCATGGGAAAGTTCCAAACTTATTGTGAGAGAGGTAATCGGCACGGTATATTATTTGTGCAATTTCGATGAAGGGGTGAGAAATTACGAACAAAAATACGTAATAGAAGTTCAAGGGGAAAACAACGGGAAGTTCGACTACTACACGGAATGCGTTTCAGGTGAGAATAAAAGAATCTTAAACTAAAAGCCTAAAACATTTATTGCAAGAAGTTCACGTGCTCCTCACAGTGAAGTGCGAGAACTCTAGTGCGAGACGTCCGCCTTTCAATTACATGTAAATAACAGGCAAAAACAATACTGTTTTTGCCATTTTTAAAACAGCTCTCAAACGACAATGAATCTGTATTGTTTGTCTACATGAAAAGTTGCTCGTATTCATAAGCTTTCCAACGGTATGTTATATGCTACATTCCGATCAATGGTATAAAAGTTTTATCTATAATGTTTAAAGCACATTTTTACGCATTCAAAAAAATATTTTGAACCGTCGCGAACATGGAAAAATGATCAACACGAAAAAGTTGCGTGTTTTCAACAGCTTTCCATCGGTATATCATTTGCTCAATTCTGGTAAGTGGTTTGGGAGCTACGGGCGAAAAACATCACGTCAAAAAATAGAGTGAAGTTCAAGCAGAACTGCCACAGAAGTTCAAGTACTTCACGCGATGCATTTTTGAAGAATCTGTTTCGCGATAAAGTCAGAAAAATGATCTCGTCATTTTCGCAATTACTTGAAAACGGCTGGGAATCAGAGAAAACCGTCAACATGAAAAAGTTTCGCATTTTCTGTAGCTTTTCAACGGTATATTATTTGCCGCATTCCGACAAGTTTGTAGAAAATACAGCGAAAATACGTTTTTCGCCATTTTCGAAACCGACTGAAAACCGTAAAGAATTAGGAAAAACAATACATACAAAAAAGTTTCGCATTTGTCCAGGGTTTCCAACGCCATATTACATGCTGCATTTGGACGCACGGTTAAAAACTTAACTTAAAAAAACAAACTCGGTAGGACTTGTATCATTTTCTAGATTACTTTTAAACCGTTCAAAATTGGAAAAACTTTCAAGATGATAAAGTAGCGCATTTTCAGAAGCTTTCCAACGCCATATAATATGCCCTAATTGGATTAGCCGTTTAGAAATTACCGCAAAAATATGAACTTGGCTCTTCGATTTGCGAAATTTTACGTTTTCCCAAATAACGTTTTAACCATAGGGAATTAGAGAAAACTTTAAACATGTGCAAGGAGCGACTTTGCAGCAGCTTTCCAACGACATATTATATGCCGCATTCCGATAAACGATTTAGAAATGAGATCGAAAATACGATTCACGTTTTTTGTGTGAAGAAAAAACAGTTTTCAAAACTGCTCTTAAACCGCTTACATTTTGACAAAAATTTAAGTTGGGTCGTGATACTGGTGTCCATAGCTTTCCAACGGTATATCACAAGCTTTATTTCGGCAATGTTGGTGGAAGTTCAACCTAGTTAAGAGGGAAGTTCAGGCGTGCAACTCAGGCAGAAAAATTGCAAAAAACGCGAGTTCATCACGAACCGAGAGAAAAATCCGTCCATGAGCGAGATTTCTATTTAAAAAGTGTATTTAGCTGCTAAAAATTGTTTAGAGATTACACTTACATCACATAGAACACGGCTAACCAGAAAAATTCATGGGGAGAGCCACGGTAGCGAAGATAGCCCGAAGGTCGGGTTCCTACATAGGAAAGTTCTGGCGCGTATCTCAGGAAGTACATGTTGTGGTCAGAATAGTATTCTGATCCCGTGATCAGAATTGTGTGTGTGTGTGTGTGTGTGTGTGTGTGTGTGTGTGTGTGTTTACAGTCGGTCTATTCTGCTAATATTAGTAGAATAGTTATTCTTATAACACTTCCGCACTGCACTCTTAACAGAAGCAAACTACATCGTCTTCACGTTGGGCACTGCAATGCTTCACGGGAGAACTGCTTCATTTTTTGGTGTTCCGCCCGTGTTTTCTATGTGGAATCGGGTGTTGCGGGATGATTTAGTTTGTCTCTGCAGCTCATTTTACCTTCATTCTTTCTAATTTATAGGAAAATCTACTATAAAGCTTTGAAATCGAGGGATTTGGCGGACGAGCTTTCTCTGTTCGTTCGTGTTCGCTTCAGATGCGAAATTTTTGTGCACGCATGTTATTTTTTAGTAGGACTTCTTTGATTGTGTTTGTTAGTCGGTCCGTTCACTCTATAATTTGTTAATTTTTAGGAGTTAGATTTCAATTCCTCTTAATTTGATTGTGCGGGCGGGTGAGCTTCGTCCGCTCCTTCGTTCTTGATGATTTTTTGGATTTTGCGCATCCATGCGTATTTGAATATTGTAATTAGTGTTGATATATGTTTGAATTCATTGTATTGCGGGTATAATTGTAATTTTTTAACTGCGTTTTTAAAATGTGAGCTGATGCTGTTCGTCCAGTTGTTGTGTCTTCCATGTAATTTTTTTGCAGGGGTATTTTTCAGTAGTTTAGTGGTTGGACAATTTTTAGGCGAGTTATGGAAGTGCGAGTGAAATTGACACCTCTGTTAGTCTACACATGTCTGGAGTTCTACTGTTTTTAATTTTATTTGTTGTAGTTGTGGCATACGTTGTAGTGCACTGCATTTTCGTTATTAGTGTACTTCGTTGTAGCTACAATTCAGTGGTTATGGAAGCTTACGAGATCTGTTTTCTTGAACTAAATTATGTGTTCTACAGGACTTCATAATATGCACTTCCGTACTGCATTAGCAATGTGGTTAATGTTCTGTTCAGAGGACTGCTTTGTTTTTGAACATCATATGTTAACTGCAAAGTTTCGACCATTGGTGTTTCCTTGTTACTATTCAGAGGAGTGCTTTTCTATTATTATTAGTACCACAATAAATATAATTGAGACAACTGCATTTCTGCCAACAGCAGCTTGTCTAAAAAAGATGATAAAATGATGCAGTTGAGGTTGCATACTTTAAATAGGCATCGTTCAAAGCGTCTGATGACATAATTTTAAAAGCATACAGAATAAGCAAAGCTTTAGAAATATTGGTTTCTTCATATTTGGACAGCCTAGAGTGCAAATATTGTAAACTTGAGTGAGTCTTCTTCTTTGTAGAAAAACACCATGGCCACTTCTCCGACGTCAAAGCCATTCCGGGAGACAAAATCTTTCCAACAAGTAGTTATGTTGATGCAGTCTTCGGAGTCGATGTGGTAGTCAGCTTGCATGTCTGCATACCCATTCTTGTGTTGTGTCTGCAAAATAACCTTCCCTGAACTCGGAGCGGGAAATTTTATTGTGGATGGCAGTTTCTGCATATTGGAATGGGTGGAAAAAGAATTTTATAAGTAAACAACAAATGTTTTTCTTTATACTAGGATGATATGTTTATGTTGGCTTTAATAGTTACGTATATATGATTGTTATTTTCTAAAGTAGTTGCAATGTATGAACAAACTTATATACGGAATTGACCTCTAGTTTTACTAGGATATATATTATACTGCAACATGCTTGTACTGTAAGGTGAGTTACAGTGTACTTCGTCAGCATGTTAAGAGAACTGCAACGCTGATCTACTTACCCTTTTTTTGTTCGTGTGTTAGTGTTCTGATCTAACTAGTGTCGATACGTGGTGTGGTACTGAAGAAAAGTAGGTGGAAGCATCTAGTCTTAATAGCTGACAAATCTAAACAACAATACAAATTATGTTTTGTTTTTTGTTGACACTACTAAACAAATTGATTGAACTATATATTCATATGTGGATTTGCAAGATAGATCATGTCCAAAATTGTGAGGGAAAAAACATAACCAACTTTCCTGCAGATCTGCGTTTGTGAGGCGATGAAGAAATGGCGGCTCAAACCCCCTGTTTGGTATCACGAGGCACCCGAGCATGCTGCGCCACTCGACGTTGGTGAGCTGTAGACCCTCTGCGTACACACATGTGTCCGCTACCGGTGCCATCCTTGCCAAACACCCGCACTTACAGTCTATGGCAGGTTCAGTGGAATTCTAGAGAAGAGCTGGGGATGGGATGAACCCTAGATCTATGATTTGAAGAAAAAGAGGAACGGGGAAGGAGTTATGTTAGTCTGGAGCTCGAATGGATACGTTTTTATGCAACTAATTGACCAACGGAAGTAATAAATGTTTGTGGTTGGTGTTAGGTGGTGGATTGGTTCTGATTCAGTGTTCGCGAATGCATTTGAGTAGCAAGAGGACTGCTTATTTGAAAAAAGAGAACTGCATTATCATATCAAGACGAACCGTGGAACGTGTGGTTGGGCCTGCATTTGTGTATTGTATGTGGGATTTTTTTTTCAGTGGCCTCTTTTGTTGTTGTTGGGCCTGTGTTCGGGGAGTGAAGACGCATTGGGCCCAAGTCGGCCTGTGAGCACGGCTGGTTCCCGGTGCGTTGTGTGCGGCCTAATGTTTAGTCCCACCTCGCTTGCGGGAGGCGCGCCCAACCTGTTTATAAGCGCTGGCGAGGCAGCCGTTTCTTAATCCTCTAGTTACTTATTTGGGCGCTTATACACGGCGCTCGCTGCTTTCTACTCTCTGACCTGTGGGCCCTTGTGGGACCGGCCCCACGCAACGTGTCTTAAAACGAGTCGCCTCCTTTTGGCGCAAACCTACTACGAGACTGGCTGGGACCGGCTGCACCTGGGTGGTCAATTTTTTCTTTATATTTCCTGTCATGTATTTTTTTCAATGTAAGGGCGTGCACTACTTAGCAAACCATCCTTGCACTGCATTGATCTGGGTTCTGTACTGCATGTGCACTCATTCCGTACTACATGTACAATTCTCATATTTTGTTTTCGTGCTTTTGCTCTTATGTAATCTTTTTTTCAATGTGGGGTAGTGCATTGCTTAGTAGACATGCTTGTACTGCATTGTTTATGTTGCTGCTCTGCACGTTCATATATTACCGCACTACATTTTTTTCCAATGTAGGGGCATGCACTGCTTTGTAAATCATCCGTGCCCAGCATTGATCTGGGTTATGTACTACATGTGCACGCAGTCCGTACTACATGCACAGTTCTCATTTTTTGTTTTCGTGTTTTTTGCTCTTATGTAATCTTTTATTCCAATGTAGGGGAGTGCACTGCTTAGTAAATCACGCGTGTACTGCATTGATTACGATTATGTACTTCACGTTTATATATTTCCGCACTACATATACAGATCGCATTTTTCTTTTTGTGTTTTTTCTCTTATGTATTTGTTTTTTCCAAATTTAGGGGCGTGCACTGCTTTGTTGGGTATGTGCAAACTTCATTTGACAGAGTCTGTACTGCATTGGTACACAACTTGCACTGCTTGCGACCTTGTTTGCGCACTGCTCGAATCTAATAATACATAAGAAAACAACAGAGAACAAATTATCTCAGGCATTATGTACGACAAGTTCATCATCAGCAAACTAATTTCAACAGAAAGCAAACTAACATAATCAAAGTTCATCATTACAAGCGATTCTGCATGGCAAGCAAACTAAGTTCAGCGAAAGAAAATGATCACAAGCAAACTAACGATACATAAGTAAACAACATAAAGCAAATTTGATGATAATTCTAAAACGACGCTGGCATTGTTGGCTCTTTGGCCAGCACCATCTTCTTCTTCACCAGGTAGCGTCTCCCCATCCCCAGCTGCTCCTGGCGTGCTTAGGGGGGCTCCTCTTTCTCCATCTTTGCACGGCGAAGCTCTTCCTGGGTGAGGGTTATGCGGTTCCATATCTCGTACGCTGCGTAGGCGTCCTTTGCCGCGTACTCGATGTGTCTCTTGGACAGAGGCAGGGTGGCCCAATGCCTATGTTCATCGTCGGTGATCTTCTTCTTCATGTTGTTGTAGTAGTCATCGATGAACTTGTCGAAGAAGTCTCCAAGGGAGTCCTACTCCTTGGTTGCCTCGGGCACCCTCCACTCCTTCTGGATGTCGACGAAGTTGGCGACCTCCAGATTGACGCGCTCGAGCCTGGTTTTGTCGCCGTCGATGGAGAAACCTGCAAAGGTGTACCTGGGGTCAGCGAGAAAGTTGTCGAAGACGGTGCACCTTTCAACGGCGCTCATTTGGAAGAACAGCACCGGGTGATCCTTGTCGATGGAGAGTTGGCAAAGGGCGGGTTTCTGCGTCGCTTCAGGCTCGTTGTTGTACTCAAGATCAATGCTGACGATCTTGTGGCGCCGGAGGCCGAGGTGGCGCTCATACTGCCCGAGGGTGGTCGCCATCTGCTTCTTGTCGTTGGTGTGGATGACGTGCAACTTGGTGTTACCGTGGGCCTCGACGTCCGTGTACTCGTCGGCGAACGCCATCGCCGGTAGTAGGGCTTGGTGTTTTTCCGTGGATATTGATGTGATGGAGCGATTTGGTGGCAGCGCAAATGGATACATGTGTTGTTGTGGATGAGAAGGCCTTTGGCAGGGGTCTGAATTTAAGGGAAGGGTGCGGGGTGGGATGGCCGCATCGGATGAACTGCACGATCTCGCTGACGATGCGGTTGTTCAGATCGTGGGTTGGTGTTGCGTCTGTGATCGTGGGCTTGTGGCGATGGAACCGCTCCGATAGGGTGGTTGTATGCGAACGTGGTTTTATTTTATTTTCGACCAGTAATTTTTTGAACCACCGCTTTCTGTGCGAACGGGCATTTGTTACGTTTTATGTGTATCCTGCGTGATAATGAAACTGCATTGGTTATAGTTCTGCACTGCATCTTCTTAAATACAGAACTGCATTTTGTCTACAGGTGCGTACTTCACCGTTTTTTGCGTGTCCTTGCTGCAGCCCCTGAAAAAAAGTACAATGTATTCCGCAATGGAACTGTATTGCTATACCGTACTGCTAGGTGTAACTATGTGCACTACATTTATCTAGTGGTGCGTACTGCATCTGTTTTTTGGCTGCACTTACTGCAGTCCCTGGTACGTAAGGGGTAGGGGGTTGGGGGCCCAATTTTTTTTATTTTTTTGTGTGTCACTTATTTGAAGGTAGACTTTTTCTTTTCGGTTGCATTTTCTTAACATGCGTGTTGTTTTTGATTTTAACTTTTTTTACGAACTGCGTTTATTTTATTTTGTTTTACCGATTGAACTTCATTGTTCTTCATATAGAACTGCATCATGTGCGTTTTGATGTGGTCTTTCTTATTTTTAGCCAGGCCGTTTTTGGGCCGGCCCGTCTTATGTTGGCCTTTGCCACAGGCGGGCCTGCTACGTGTCTGTTCTAGGCGATCCCACTGTTCCGGGCGATCCTTCTCGTCTTTTTGCAGTTTCTCCCGAGGCATCCGTCCCTCGAGCAAAACCACCGTCGCCCGGAGCAACCGCCGTCGCCCGAGGAACCGGCGCCCTCATGAGGTACTTATTCCTGTATTCTGCATCGTCGTCCGCTCCGCGAGCCCTTGCTGGTGCGCTCCAGCGGTCCTGCCTTGTCCGTTCTCGTCGCGGCACCCTCCTCCCTCCCCGCTGTCGCCGCCGTCACTATCGCCGCACCTTTTTTGTGGTACATTCCGCTTGTTCTCGGTCTTGTTCGTCCCCTCGTCTTGTTTTGTGATTCTCGTAGTTGCTGTTGCTATTTTTGCTTGTGTAATTTTTCCATAGGTAGCCGATTTTTATCTCGATTTGAAGTTGATACTCGTGTGTACCAAGGTGGATCTAGGGTTTCATTAGATTTTCGTGATTTTGTTGCTTATATCTGTCACTTCGTCGTTGTGGTGCAGGTAAACGCCATTTCTTCGCCGAGCAAAGTGGGAGGAGGAGTTTAAGGTGTGTGGAGTGCTTATTTTAGGCTTTTTGTTTATTTTGTTTGATGTTTATCTAGTTTCCTAAATCATCCTGTATATTGGATTATGCTCTGTTAGTTGGCGCGTCATGTTTTGTAATTTATGTTTCTTGTTCTTTTTGAATCAAGTAGGCGATTGCGGTTCTCATAATGATACACCAATTGGCTCTCGTTGTCTTGGTGGTAAGGATCATGGTGTCGAGGGAGGGCATCAAGTGAATTCGCCGATTGAATGTTCTCCCCTAAGTGTGGCTCCTCCTGGTATGTGATTGATTTGTTTATTTTGTGTATGCTGGTTATTTGATGTTGTACAAATTGGCGTTGCCTTGTTGTATCTAGTCCGGCATTTTGTTGGTAACAAACGTGAAGTTAGTGTGTGGAGGACTGCATTTATTTTGTATGTGTGAACTCCACTATATGTATGTGTGAACTGCATTATTGTTTTATTCAAGTTTTTTGTGCAATGCATTATTTTTTATTTCTAGCTTATGGCTGTAGCACTGCATCTATATGTCTAAGTGTACTGCATTTGTTCTTTTTGTGCACTTTTTAACGACCATAGTCAAACTTCATTTGACGTAGTGTCTGTTTTCCATCCTGGGGCGCCTGGATTTGAGGAGGTTACTCAATTGATTGACCATTATTTTGCAGAGGGTAATGTTGGTGTGAGCTTTGACTAGGGACGTCTCATCTTGTTTGAAACTCAATCGTAGTCTGTTGATGGTACAGAGGAAGTTACACAGGATTGGATGGTCCCGGAACAGCTTCATGAATATGAGAGGAAGCAAAGGAAGAAGAAGTTGAGGTTTGAAAGTGACTCAAAAGAGTTTGCGGAGAAGGAGAAGTAGAGGAGAGTTGTAGATGGTGCCAAGGGTGCCAAATTTGCCAAGGTGAAGAAGCCTTCTTTGCATAAGAAGAGGTTGAGTACTGTTGATGAGGAAGGATGTACACCTCGGTGGAGTCCACGAGTTGCTTACATGAACAAGAATCTTGGCAAGAGAACTGCTGAAGTTGGTGGAAAGGATGATCGTTAGCGCAAGCGACTACATGTCACTGAAGGTGCCAACTGTGATGACGACGACTGTGTGCTTGCTAATTTTGTGAGGGGTGTTCATATTGGTAGACGCAAAGACTGTGGTTCATCTAAGACTCTACCCAAGCGTGCCCGTGATGATGTCGATGAAGATGTTTATGGTGACTCTGGTGAGGAGGTGGATGTTGTTCCAAAGGTTTGTTGAAGTGGTCTGCATTTGATTCCTTCATTGTTATTAAATCTGTGTTTTCTCTGTCTCTTTTTTTCATGGCTAGTCTTCTAATGTGGATTGCATTTCCCTTTACACAGAGGAAGAAGTCTAGTAAGAGCAATGCAACTGAAGATGATGCTGAGGAAGATGATTCTCGATTTAACAAGACCGTACGTTTGTCGCTTCCCACTGTTTGCAAGGCTGCTGCCTTGTTGAAAGAGGCACACTATAGTCGTGTTTGGGATGCTGTATTTGGTGTTGTCTTTGAACTGATAGTACAAAAAAATGTGTCGCGGATTCTTATGTGCTATCTGATGGGAGTGATTGACCCTGCCATCATGATAATGGACTTTGGGAATGGCATGGTTCTTCGAATCAATCGTGATGCAGTTCATCACATTTTTGATTTACCCATGGGACATCAGACTGCACCCATGCCTGCTGCCAGCGGCCATGATGACTCGTTGAGTGCCCTCAAGGCTGAACTTGGCTTTCACCGTTCAAAAAGTATAGGTGTCAAGGACTTGCTTGAGAAGTTGAAGGTGTTGGTGCAGGAAGATGATCATGTGACTGTTGACCTTGCTGTGAATGCGTTCTTCCTAATACTCTACCAGAATTTCTTGTGCCCCGGGCCTGCAGTTCATTTGGGTAGAGTTGCTGCAATGTTAGAGAACATGGACTATGCGGCTATGGCTCAGATGGACTTTTGCCAGCTTGTTGTTGATGAGTTGTAGGCAGCTGTGGTGAGGTGGCAAACAGAAGGCAGCAAGCAGAATTGTGCAGAGGGTTGTGCCATTGTCCCCCTGATTATGTATCTTGACTACTTGAAGCTTTGCAAATTTTCAGTCATGCACACGTTGACGCCACGTGCATCGTACCTGACGACCAAGGACCTAATGAAGTAATACAATCAGGATGTGCTTGTAAAGGGAAAGATTTACTTGGAAACTTACACATTTGGGAAGCTGCCGGTTAGTGTATCTGAGTTTTTAATATCAGTTTTTTTAAAAGGTGCAGCCATTATAAATCTGAACTTCTCTAGTACTGAGATGTGTACTTCCCTTTGCCTCTTGTCTTTTTTTGCAGTGGAAGGCATCAGGTGATATTGTGTGCTATCGTCCTGTTGCAGCTTATGTGGCAGCTCTGATGCGGGACCTAGCACTCATGCTAGATTTTATGAGCCTATATGTAGCCAGCTTCCTGCCTGTGACGATGAGGTGCCGCGTACTCGTGGTTTCATGGCTCGACAGATGTTTGATAATAGAAGCTCTTCTAAACATAGATTTGTTGGCGGCAAAAAACACGAGGAGATTGATGAGCTGCTTCTGAAGGTGTTGAAGTTGACTGAAGATTTGCCAACCTCTGGTGAAAGGTTGAGGACAGTTGCTGGTTTTTTCCCTATTGGCCATGGCCCACGAGATGAAGATAGTGTTGCCGCTCACAGTTTTGACTGTGGCGTGATTGAAAGCCTGAAGATTGCAGTGACGAATGTTCGGTCTTCGTATGCTCAATTGAGACATTCACAAGAGGAAAAATGCGGTCAGTATGAGAAGGATGTTGGGCATATTTTGGTTGAAATGATCCATCAGGACGCTGGCGTTGGCGCTGATAATGTATGTTCTAGGTTTTTTGTGGCTTTTGAACCTCTTTTGTGTATTATGTGGACTGCTCCTCATTATTTTTGTTTTTTGTGATAGGCTGGAGTGGAATCTTCTGGTGTCCATGGAACTAGGGACGATGGAATTGGTCAGGTACAAGTACTTCTGCCATGACTGTTCTGTCATGCGTCCCTCTTCTTAAACTTGCATTTTTTTTGTTTTTTTTGTACTTCACGGTTGTAAACTGTGTACTGCTTATGCACAGTTGAAGTTTTTCCTTTTTTTGTTGTTACCATCTTAGTTTTGTTTTTGGTTTGTTCTATGCATGTAGACTGGTGTTGTTGCTTGTGATGTGCACAAAGAGTCCTACGATGGCTCTGGGAAGGACGAGGTCTTGGCTGATGCATCATCCCCTCCGGATGTTGTAGCTGATAAGGTATAGTTGTATTGCTTGTTCTGTTAGTGTGTTGTAATCTAATTTTTTGTTGTTTGTTGTAAACTTGATGTATGTTGTTATGTTTACTCATATGCATTTTTCATTTACATATGTTAGCTGCAGTAGTTTTACACGTGTGAGCTTTAGTCTTTGACAGAAGTGAATTGGATTCCATTTCGCATGCGTGATCCATAATGTTTTACGTACGTAAGCTTTAGTATCCAATATAGCTGAACTGCAGCGTTTGATAAAGTGGACTGCAGTTCTTTTTTTACTTATATGTGGGTTGAAGTTGTAGTTGTTTTGATACACATGGGTTGCAGTTGTTGTTGTGTTAATTATCCCCATGCTTATTTTTTGTGTTATTGTGTGTTTTTTAATCTTTCCACAGCCTGGAGAAGAAAACGTGGAAGTTCACGTTGAACTGAATCAGGGCGGCTGTGCTGTTGATGGTGGTGGCAGTGTTGGTGCTTCTGCATCGGTAGCTGTTGACTGTGTAGACCCTTCTGTAGCTCAAGAATCCCATGATGTTGTTACCCCTAGCCGGCATGAAGATTCTGATTTTGGTATTGAAAAGCCGCTGGAGAATGTCGTCCCTACTATTAGTGTTGTTGCTTCCCCTGTTTGTCTGGTGGCCAGCAATGTTCCTGAAGTATCGAGAGTGGAGCCTCATGTAGCTGCAGTATCTAAGGACGTTGCGGTTGACCAGACTGTTGTAAGTCCAGAGAATGCTGATGTTGCTGCAGAAGGGCAGTCCAGTGAGGTTGTGGTGGATTCGTTGCAACCTATCCAAGAAAATGTTTTGGTCAGTTCTGAAGAATAACAGCATGGAGACTCTGACACTTAAGGCAAGAGTTTTGTTTCGAACAGTGCAGTTGAAGTTTTTCTCATTTCATTCTGTTTAATGACTATGGTATCTGTATTCGTTGTTTAATGATAATTAAAACTTGATCTTTTGTTTGTGATTTTCAATATAGCTAGCAGAATTTCCTTATCTTAATTTTTGAACTTCATTATTTTGGATAAGTGAACTTCATCTTTTTGTTACAGATGACGAACTTCCTGTTGTGACATCGTCGAGCATTGATCCAGCTCTTCTGAAAAGATACAATGACTTGTATGCTGCTGTTACGAGGGTTCAGAAGGACAAGAAGAAGAAGAAGTATGGTTATTTAGAAATTGTTTTGTGCATATGTATTTTATAATTTTGGATTTTAGCCCTTTTTCTTTGTTGTTATTTTTTTAGTATCTTATGTTTCAGTTTTTCATGAAAAATTCAGGGACATGATTGCTTTTGAACCTGAGATGGGTCATATTACCATCTGCGAAGTTGGTTAATCCTTTTGGGATAAAGGGATGCTCACTACAAGACTTGTATATATTGGGGTTTCTTTGCTGGTAGATAAGTTTAAGGGATCTCCGACAATGGTTGTCCCGTTCCATATTTGTGTAAGGATGCAGAAATTTTTGTTTTATTTTTTTGATTTTCTTTTCTGATTTTGTGCGACGACATGTTTTCTTGAGCACTATTTGATTTTGGGTTTTGTATTGGCAGACAAATATTTGGAATGGTGGTATTATAGGCAGGAGTGTTAAAATGATGTTCTCTTCAAAAGCCGAGGAGCGTGTTGATAAAAAGGATATGGTGAGTAACATTTTTATGTGTTGAAATCTATATTTTGCTTGGTTGTTTTTATAGTGTTCTGTTTCTTCTTCTTATAATAATTTTATTTATTTATTTGAGCTTCGAACAGGTCCTTTTTGCAACTTTTGATCCGCCAGATACGAGGGATGGTGTTGGTCATTATTGTGTAGTTGAGTTAAATGTGAATGAAAGGCGGTTTGAATTTCTTGACTCGCTCAATAAACCTGGCAGCCCTGATGCGATCAGGGTTTTTAGGAGGATGGTTAAAAATATCAAGCGTGCATGGAAAGAAGGAAGCTCAAGTTCTGATGAGCCGCTAAATCCTTCTACACTTGATGGATTTATGTTGAAACATGGCATTGTCCCATTACAGCCTAATGGGTGTGTTCCGTACAGCCGCTCTTCACCATACTTCTCAAGTTTTTTTTAATTTCATTTTATGAAACTGATGTTTTTTATTCTTTTATTTGCAGGCATGATTGTGGATTCTATATGTTTCAATTCCTGCAGACTTGGGATGGTGTACAAGTTGCTAAGTTTGGGATGGAGCACATTGGCTACATCAGAAAGGCCATGCTCTATAGTTGTCTCACATTGAGAAAGTGTTCCCTTGATTTAACATCACTTTTAATTTTTGCAGATAAAGGTTGTTTTAGTGAACTTCTTTATCCTTCCTTTATTTATTTTTTGTCTACTGCTTGCTTCCGGTTCTTACGTTTTTTTAACTAGTTTGTTTAGTTAATTTTGTGATTTAGAATGTATGTGTATATTTCTTTGTTGTGTTAATGAGATGCATTTTATTTTTTGGGCAAGTGAGCTGCATTGTTTCTTTATGAGTGGGCTGCATTTTTGTATACAAGTGGGCTGCATTGTTGTATACATTTCTTTGTTCTGCATTGCTGTAGGCAAGTGGACTGCATTGTTGTAGACAATTGTGCTGCATTCTATTCTTTAGTGAACTGCATTTTTATTTTAATGAGATGCATTTTATTTTTTGGTCAAGTCAGCTGCATTGTTTCTTTATAAGTGGGCTGCATTGTTGTATACAAGTGGGCTGCATTGTTGTATACATTTCTTCGTTCTGCATTGCTGTAGGCAAGTGGACTGCATTGCTATAGACAATTGTGTGCATTATATTCTTTACTGAACTGCATTTTTTATTTTAATGAGATGCATTGCATATTTTTTGGTTTTGTATTTTTGTGCTGATTGTTTCCATGTTTTTTCTACATGGTTTTAGGTTTTGATGGGGGGCTTCATGAAGGTTGTACGTCACTGTTCAAGTGCCAGTGTTCTGATGTGGTTATGGAGGATTGCGCCATTTTAATCTCTCCAGATAATTCTGGTTCTTTGGCTTGAGAGTGTTTGAACCCAGTTGTGGTGTCTGGACCTGATGGTGGAAGTGTTTCTCGACCTAGCTCTCCACGCAATGTATTTGATGTTGATGATGATGATTTTGTTACGCTATGTCCTCGCATCACGAGGACTCGGAGTGCAGCAATTAATCGTCCTCCTGTGGATGACGTTGAAGTTTTTTCGAACAAGAGGGCAAGTGAGAGGGCTTTTAAATTGAGATGCTCTATAGAGAAATTGTAGCCTCCGAGGTTCAAATATATTGATGAGGTCAGGAAAATAAAGGATCTTGTTCTAAGCAAAGATTTTGTAACCAAATACCACGAGTAAGTTTTATGTGTGTGCCCTTGATCCTTTTTGTGTGTTTTGTTTTTAATTTTAATTTTATTGATCCCATCTCTGGATGTTTACTGCAGGAATATGTTCTTTATGGTGAACACTCTTTTTGGTGATCTTGATACTAACACTGCTGAATATATCTATAATGCATTTGGGATAGGAGCTTTAATGGATTCGTATCTCATGGATTTTTTCAGGAAGTACTGGAAGCCAGACCCTGAAATGGGTTTAGTTTATCATTCTGATGAACGTGTGGTACTTTCACCGTTATTTATCACGGTAAACGTGTGCTGTCATTTTTTTCTATTTGTACTAGGTTTTTTATGTCCATGCCTTCATGCATTTTTTATTATTTTTTTTCATGTTCCTTTTTTGTTCTTTTTTCTTTGTAGTATGTTCTTCAGATGGAAACTTTTGTGAAGAGAGATGACGAAGGAAACCCTGTGTTGCCAGTTGTGCATAGCCCGTTTGTTTTACAAGATGCAGTTAACTAGTTCAAGGTTTTTGTGGGTGACGACGTAAACCTGTTGGATGCAAAACTGGTAAGTTCATTGTTTCCCGTCATTTATTTTTTATGGTTTGATGCATTTATTTGTATAGTTATTTTTTGGAACAGTGGTTCTTGTGCTACGTGTCGAAATAAGTTTTCATTTCATTCTTTGTTTTCTTGATGTGAACAGATTATGATGCCATGCTCCAAGGATGGTCATTATTCCTTATACACGATGAACCAGCATCGCCAGACGTTTGATATCCATGACACTAGGAAGTACACTGGCCATGCTGATGTCACGACAAAGTGGCGCAGGAGTGATTACCACTCAGATTGCACTATAGTTGTATGTCATTTTTTCTTGCCAAGTGCAAAGCTTTTTTGTGTTTCTGCTACTGCATTTTTTTATAAACTGCACATGCAATGTTCGCACCCATAGAACCACACTTGTTTATGTAGTCCACTGCAACATATGCGTGACAGAACTGCATTTTTCTTAGAGCCCCATAATCCTTGTAAAAAGGAGAAAAAAGGAAACTGACCTCACGTGCATTTAAAAGAGGGACTGTCTAGACGTTGAGAACAACTTTTGTATTTTTTTGGTTCGTCCGAATAGTAATTTGATCCGTGGTGTGTGTTATTTTTACATTGTGCTTCCTATTTTTTCCAGATGAGGAGGATGACTCAGTTGCTGAAGGCGATTTATGGTGAAAAGGTGTATAAATCTAAGAACCACCCTGCCTGGGTTAAATTGGCAGAGAAGCCCTCTTACCCAGTCGTGCCAGCGCAGGGAGCAAACGAGTGCGGAATCTATGTTCTGAGGGTGACGCAGTTGTATGACGGCCAACGTCTAGTTGAGAAAATTATCAAAACCGACGTAACACCTTCTTTGTTTTCTTCTTTTTCTTGTTATTTTTTTATTATTTTACCTTTTCACTTTTTGTTCTTTATGACAACCTTTTTATTTAATCACTGTCTCCAGGCGAGTCTGTCACACCTCGTCGCCTCCCTGTCTATCTTAGGGGTGTGGCTCTGGGGTTTGTGTGCGTCCTATTGTTGGAAAAACAAAATGTCCGCACTGCGCCTGTAAACCAAGCGCACTGTGTGCATTAGCGCGAGGCCGAGCAGGGGGGGTGGGAGGGGGGGTCGTGACCCTCCTCCCCACCCCCCTGCGAGGCCGAGCCGGAGCAGGCGGCGACACGGCG
>LR738712.1:320629192-320718835 GCA_902687465.1 Secale cereale | reverse complement strand
CTGTAAACCAAGCGCACTGCGTGCGTTAGCGTGAGGCTGAGCAGGGGGGTGGGAGGGGGGGTCGTTACCCTCCCTCCCCACCCCCTGCGAGGCCGAGCCTGGAACGAGCCGGAGCAGGCGGCGATGCGGCGTGTCACGGCGCCGCATGCGCAGGTGAGTCCTTCACACCCCGTCGCCTCCCTGTCTATCTTAGGGGTGTGGCTCTGGGGTTGCGTGCGTCCTATTGTTGAAAAAACAGAAGTCCGCACTGCGCCTGTAAACCAAGCGCACTGCGTGCATTAGCGCGACGCCGATCAGGGGGGGTGGGAGGGGGGTCGTGACCCCTCCCTCCCCACCACCCTGCGAGGCCGAGCCTGGAATAAGCCGGAGCAGGCGGCGACGTGGCGTGCCGCGTTGCCGCATGCGCAGGCGAGTCCGTCACACCCCGTCGCCTCCCTGCCTATCTTAGGGGTGTGGCTCTGGGGTTGCGTGCGTCCTATTGTTGGAAAAACAGAATGTCCGCACTGCGCCTGTAAACCAACCGCACTGCATGCGTTAGCGCGAGGCTAAGCAGGGGGGTGGGAGGGGGTCGTGACGCCCCTCCCCACCCTCGTGCGAGGCCGAGCATGGAACGAGCTGGAGCAGGTGGCGACGCGGCGTGCCGCGGCGCCGCATGCGCAGGCGAGTTTGTCACAACCCGTCGCTTCCCTGTCTATCTTAGAGATGTGGCTCTGGGGTTGTGTGCGTCCTATTGTTAAAAAAATAGAATGTCTGCATTGCGCCTGTAAACCAAGTGCATTGTGTGTGTTAGCGTGAGGCCGGGCAAGGGAGGGGGGGGGCGTGACCCCCCTCCCCACCCCCTACGAGGCCGAGCCTGGAACGAGCCGGAGCAGGCGGCGATGCGGCGTGCTGCGGCACCGCATGCGCAGGCGAGTCCGTCACACCCCGTCGCCTCCATGTCTATCTTAGGGGTGTGGCTATGGGGTTGCGTGCGTCCTATTGTTGAAAAAACGGAATGTCCGCACTGCGCCTGTAAACCAAGCGCACTGCGTGCGTTAGCGCGAGGCCGAGCAGGGGGGTGGGTCCATTACAGTGCGTCGCCTCCCTGTCACACCCCGTGCGCCAATCAACCAAGTCAGGATGTGACGTGGGATTGTGCCGTTGTAGCCAAGTGGATAGATTCGCCGTGGTAGTGTCTTTGATTGGCTGAAAAAATATTCCTCTAAGCGAACTGCAATGCTTTATTGACAGCACATCTTCCGTCCCATACCGGACTGCACAACGGACTGTATCTTTTTAAGGTGAGGGGGTACTGGAGTAACTTGCTAGTTGTGCGTCATTGGTCTTTGTTTGTTTTTGGGCTGTGAGAATTTGTTGGGCCTGTGGTCGGGGAGTGAAGACGCATTGGGCCCAAGTCGGCCTATGAGCACGGCTGGTTCCCGGTGCGTTGTGTGCGGCCTAATGTTTAGTCCCACCTCGCCCGCGGAAGTCGCGCCCGACCTGTTTATAAGTGCTAGCGAGGTAGCCGTATCGAACTCCTCTGGTTACTTATTTGGGCACTTATACACGGCGCTTGCTGCTCTATGCTCTATGACATGTGGGACCATATGTGCCCGTCCCCATGCATTGTGACTCAGAACGACCCGCCTTCTGTGGGCGTAGACCTACTACGAGACTGGCTGGGGACGGGTGCACCTGTGGTGGTCAAATTTTTTCTATGTATTTTCTATCTTAAGTATTTTTTTTCAATGCAAGGGTGTGCACTGCTTAGCAAAACATCCTTGCACTGCATCGATCAGGGTTTTGTACTGCATGTGCACGTATTCCATACTACACATGTTTGCGCTACATTTTTTGTGCACTCATGGGTTGCATGTATCTTTATTGTTTTTCCCTCCTACGTATCATTTTTTCTAGTGTACGGGTGTGCACTGCTTTGTTGCTTCTATGTGCACTGCATTCGTCATACTCATGTGCTACAGGTGTACATATTTTTGCACTGCGTGCATCCTTCTTTACGCCAAAGTTGTGACTGGTTATGCCAACGCTGCGGACTGCATGACTTATATTTAAGTATTGCATCAGGTGGCCTAATTCTGTGTTGTGCACTACGCGAAAGTGCTTCTCTTGTGCTTCATTTTGAGTATGTACCGCACTTCATGCACACATATAGTGAACTTCCTTGTAAGACTTTGGAGAACTGCACACATTATTTAGTGTCCTATTACGGGACTGGCTTGGGCCTGGTTGTAGCTGGGTGGTCAATTTTGTTTCCTTATCTGAAGCATTTTTTCTTTTGGAGTATATATATTTGGTGGTAGTACAAATGATGCCATTTGTACTAATTGCACCAACGTGGAGTACTGCACTGCGCGTACCAAGACTGTATGTTGTGCACTGAACGAAAGTTGCTGCAGCCCCTTTCGTTCTGCATTTATGCATGTACTACAATTCATGTATACACTTTGTGAACTGTCTTATATTTTTTATGTGAACTGTATTCACGTTTCTTTATAAATATTAATATTAATGTTCTTTTTCTGTAATTACTTTTTGTGGACTGCATGTGTACAAATGTGTAATGCTTATCTTTTACCATTGTGAACTGCATTAATCTTTCTTTTTTAGGTATGAGTTGTAGTCAGATTACTTAATTTTTTTAACGTTTGTTTTTGAATATGTTTTATGTGAATAGTATGTTTTGGTATCACACATTAAATTTTTGAAAGTTTTCTGGTACTTGTTCTAACACAAACTAATCTTCACCGAAAGCAATTGATCAGTAGCAAACTGTGATACATAAGCAAACAACAGAAATAAAATTTAATGCTAATTCTAAAACGACATTGTTTATACAAAAGAAATGTTCGATATGAAGCAACGGACATAATCAAAACTTGCATACATGAAACAAAAAACAAAACAACGACTAAACTAAAGTGAAACTAAAACATAGCCCTGAAATATTTCTATTTGTTATACTGGATTACAGCCTTGTTCTTCTTCTGCTTTGCTTCTTTGTCTCTTTTTGCCCTGTCCAGTCCCATGATGACATCGTAGATGATTCTCCATGACTCATATGTTGCGAATGCATCTATTGCTGCACACTTAATAAGCTTTTCTGGCAGTGGGCAAAATCCCCACAGAGTATGGTCCTCCTTGCGGTTAAATTTTTTCTTCATGTCATGGTAGTGAATGTCTATCATCCTGCCAGCAACATCAACCAAAGAGTCAAACTTCTTTTTATTGTATGGGTCTCTCCATTCCACCTGAATATCAATGTAGTTGTCGGAGTTGATCTCCAAACCAGATAGCTTCAGCTTGCTTTTGTCTCCTTCAATGGTGAATACGACGAAGGTGTACTCACCATTCATGAGGAATTTGTCTAGTTCCATTGGCCTGCAAGATGTTTGTATAGAGTGAATATAGTTTATTTTATTAGAACTACCAATGTTTTTTGTTTTTTCTGAAACTGAACTACAATATGAATATCTGAATCTGTTGCATTTAGTAGTTGCTAATACTTTGTTTAGCATAACTAGTAAATCTGATAATATATTGCATAAACAATGCATGTTTTGTGCATGATTGTATTCTTGAACTGAATTTCATACATGTTTTGTATAGTAATGTTGCAGTTTTCTATTGTTCAGTCAAATAGTTTGTACTTGGTAAAACAAAATAAAACTGCGTGTATTGCTAGATCATATAATTCAAGAATTGAACACATGAGTGACATACATGGAGCCAGATGAAAACTGTCAATGAATTCATATGCCATGCTTTTGAAAAATGAGAACCAAAGTTTAAATATTGGCGATTGCAGTGAAGAAAATTTAAAATCAATTTTGACAAGCATTAGTATAGATTGATAGTTATTCTGACCTGTCTTTAGCTGCAGAGATGTGGTAGACAAGGCGTTCTTTTTCTACGCATAGCTGGAGCACTACCGCCCGCTGTGGCTTCACGTAGTGCGTGTACTCGACATCAACGCCGACTAGTTTGACGGGCATTCCGCAGAGCTTCCTCCTGAGCATGGACAACATCTTCTCCACGTATTTACCCTTGCTTGTGCAAACGACGTGGAGCTTGTGGTTGCCGTGGAGGTCGACGTCGTGGAGCTCCCTGGTGTACTTGCGGCACTGCTTGTACAGAGGTGCATCCGCCATGACTCTCCTCTACTCTCTCGTGTTTTTCTCGAGAGAGAGGTTTGTGAAAGGAATTGTGGAGAAGAAGATGCAATGGGGTTTTGGGCGGGGGGACGAAGCAGTTGTGTGTTTTCTCCTCTGCTCTCCTTGACAGGACGTGTGAGAGGTGGAGCGGGTTGGTAGCATGGTGGAGCTCTGTTTTAAGTTACCTGTCAACTGCAGAGAGGTTCTGCTATGAGGTAGTGCGTTGGAAATCCGGAACGTCGTCGCCTCTTTTTTCATGACTGGTTCAAGGTATTGACGCAACTGTCAGAAAATGTGATGATTGTGTTTTCGGTGAATTTTCCTAGTAAGTGCACTTCTTTTCGACTAGAACATAACTGCGTACGTCCACATAGTGCACTGCATGGAAGTGAAGTTTATTCTTCGTGCACCGGATTATATCGGATTAGTATTTATACAGATGTACGCACACTTAGTTTCTTGATGGAGTTCTTTCAAGCAGTTCTTTATTTTATAGCGGACTGCTTTACTCAACTAACAGGGCTGCATTCTTCATTTTAACCGTACTGCAATGCAGTAGAAAGAGAACTGCATTTGAGAACAACTAATACTTCGTGCTTCCACGTGGGGAACTGCATTGTTGGACGTCGTGGACTGCATTTGTACGATGACTTCAGGCTTCCTGCGTTTTATTTTTGAAGTTATTGTTTTTTCTCGGTGGGCCTTGTCGGGCCTGTGGTCGGGGAGTGAACACGCATTGGGCCCAAGTCGGCCTTTGAGCACGGTTGGTTCCCGGTGCGTTGTGTGCGGCCTAATGTTTAGTCCCACCTCGCACGAGGAAGGCGCGCCCGACCTGTTTATAAGCGCTGGCGAGGTAGCCGTATCGAACTCCTCTCGTTACTTATTTGGGCGCTTATACACGGCGCTCGCTGCTCTATGCTCTATTACCTGTGGGCCCATATGTGCCCGTCCCCATGCATTGTGACTCAGAACAACTCACCTTCTGTGGGCGCAGACCTACTACGAGACTGGCTGGGGACGGGTGCACCTGTGGTGGTCAATTTTTTTTATGTATTTTCTATCTTAAGTAATTTTTTTCAATGCAAGGGCGTGCACTGCTTAGCAAAACATCCTTGCACTGCATCGATCAGGGTTCTGTACTTCATGTGCACGCATTCCGTACTACGCATGTTTGCGCTACATTTTTTGTGCACTGCATAGCATTTATCTCTATTGTTTTTCCCTCTTACGTAGCATTTTTTCTAGTGTACGGGTGTGCACTGCTTTGTTGCCTCTACGTGCACTGCATTCGTCAAGGTCCTGTGCTGCAGGTGTACATATTTTTGCATTCCGTGCATGCTTCTTTGTGCTAAAGTTATGATTGGTTATGCCAACGATGTGGACTGCATGGCTTACATTTAAGGACTACATCAGGCATCAGGTGCACTAATTCTGCTTTTGTGCATTGCGCGAAAGTGTTTTTCTTTGTGCTTCATTTTGAGCATGTACTGCACTTCATGCACACATATAGTGAACTTCTTGGTAAGACTTTGGAGAACTACACACGTAAAATGGTATGTGGATTATAATTTTTTAGAGAATTATTATTTAATGATCTGCTTTTAGTTCGTGGGAATTTCTGTAGTCAAAGTCTTTGTAGAACTTCCTGGTAATTATTTTTCTTTTGTAACATAAACCTTTATTGATTGTCCTTCATTCTTTGTAACGTAATTTTCATTAACTCCCCTTTAATTTTCAGCTTTGACCTTTTTGCATTCCTATTCTATAAATGTAGGCCAACTTCTACCCTTCCTTTGCAGTTCATTTCTCCTCTAGCCGGAAATTCCCTCCTTTCTCTAGCCTCTCTTTATTTTTTTCCTTTTCTAGTTTTTTGTTACGATGGCTCCAGGCCCCCGCGCCATTCTCTCCTGCTGCGGCCATGGTTGTGGTGTGCCGATGCACTGCGATTGCTCCGCTTGCTCGTAGGCCCATCGTGCTCATAGTGGGGGGAAGGTATTGTGCCGAGCTGGGCGAGCGGAGCAGCTTGCATATCGCACAGTATTCACAGAAGGATTGGATATGGGCCACATCAACGTTTTTGCATTCTATTCCGCCCTGCTTTGTCGTGGCCTTGGCCGCACTCGTCCTTTTGTCCATCAGCTTACGCCAACATATGTGGAGACTCACTAAAAGATGGTATTTTTCGCTTGATCTGATTTTTTCTTTGTGTTTTCTATTTTTTTGTATAATTCCATAATAGTCTGAACTTCTAGTTTTTTAGGAATGCACTTATTTTGTTTTATTGAAGTGTACTGCACTTTGTACTTTTATGTTGTTTTTATTTTTTTGCTTGTGTGCATGAAGCTCGTGTTTTTTTTTTGCATTGTTACAATATTTGAACTGCTTAGATACTAGATGAGAAGTAATAGTTTCCACAATTTTTCCCGCTTGTACGTTTTATACTATATGCAGGTAGTTTCAAGAACTTCATAATAGTTGTAAGCGTACTTCTTGTTTGCAAGTTCCGCACTGCACATTAGATTGTGTTTAATCTGTACTGATTTTTTGCAGAAAATTCCCCAACGAGCTGTTAGGTATCTCCGGCTCAAGAAGAAGGGAATTCTCCAAGTTGTTCTTGGTAATGGACACGTTCAACCAGCCAAGTACCGTGTAGGCGTTGACGGGCGGCTGTGTCTGCAGAAAGGGTGGAAGGAATTTGTCATTGATAGTGCCCTGAAGTCTGAGCAAGTTATTGTCCTCAACTTCTTTGAACTTGAGGATCGTACGGTTAGAATCACGTTTGACCTGATTGGTTAAGGTTATGAGGTTGATTTGTAATAAGTACTTTTGAGTGTTCGAACGCTTCATCTTTTTGATGTGTTTTGTAATAAGCACTTTTGTGGTGTGAACCGCTTCAATTATTATTCTGAACTTCGTGGTGCCATGCAGCTAACTACATTTTTTACATCGTTTTTGGATTAATATGTGTCAAAGTTTTACTCTAGACTGCTATATATATGGTATACTCTATACACCATTTCTCTTTAGATGGTTTAGTTGAATAACTCATAGTCAGTGGGAAATTTTCTTTTACACAAAATTTAAACTGATACATAAGTCATACATATAAGCAAACTGCTGCGCATATGATAAGTTTATTGAAGTTCATCTATTTGGTCGTTAACCTGCTGCTTCTCCGCGGTGACTGGATCGTGTCTAATGTCACACTTTTTTTGTTTTCCGTGGCAGAGTTGCTGGTTCTTGTCTCTGCACCGTTGTGTTTGTAGTCCCTCTATAATGCCCAGGATGGGACTATATCTCCTACGTGTCGAGGCACGACTTAAAGATATAAGCCCATTCTAAGCTACATACGAGTCAAACATAACCCCACCGTGTTCTCTTCTCAAAGTGAAAAGAGACAGTCACGGTTACTCACACAGTTGTGTGTTTTACTTAGGATCATCTGTCATGTTTCTACAACCGGACATTAACAAATTCCAATCTGCCACATAACCGCGGGCACGGCTTTCGAAAGATCATAACCCTGCAGGGGTGTCCCAACTTAGCCCATCACAAGCTCTCACGATTAGCTGAAGTGATAAATATAATATCATCACCCCTTATCTTCGGGAAATCCGATCAGGCTCGGCATCCCGGTGCACAAGACATTTCTACAATGGTAAAACAAGTCCAGCAAGACCTCCCGGCGTGCCGACACCCTGATAGTAGCCGCGCGTATCTCGTCTCAGGCCATGACCGGATGGGCGATTCTACAGGTTATACCAGATACCTCGAGTTTCCCCGTGGCGGCCCCGCAGAACCCTCGTTTGGGACCAACACCATCAGCACTGGCCCCCTGCTATGTAGAAAGAATACCCCAGGGACGCGACCCCCTACGCAATTTTAATTAATTAATTAAGTTGTTATTATGAGGCAATTAAAACCAATGTTGGACCTTGCTGGAGGAGTTTTATTCAAAGTCGAACTGTCAAGGGGTCCCCATCCACCCATCATGTAAGGAACGCAAAATCAAGGAACATAATGCCGGTTTATCGGCGCCTAAGGTGGCATGAGTGGAACAAAACACCGAGCAAAAGGACAAGCCTTCCACCCATGCCCAGTATATAGGTGTGTTAATAATAATATAACATGTTGTGATATGACAACAACAAGTTCCCTCTTGGAACAAACTTCATCTTCACCTGCAACTAACAACGCTATAAGAGGGGCTGAGCAAGCGGATAACATAGCCAAATAGTGGTTTTGCTAGGAAGGTTTCAAAAGTTAGAGGTTTCATGGCAACAAGGAGAGGCTGACATAAAAGATGGGTAGCGCGACTTGTAACGATAGCATCGAGACAACTAAGCATGGCAATGGTAGTAAAGGTATCCAAGGGTATGATCATCTTGCCTGGGATTCCGCAAGGAAGAAGAACGGATCCATGAAGAAGACGGAGCAACATAGTCGAGCGAATCCTCACAACTCCGGAACGAAACCGAAGCTAACAAGAGAAGCAACCGGAAAGAAGCAAAACAACACGGTAAACACACAAGCATAAACATGGCATACGATGCACATCCAAGTATGATGCATGTCCAGTTTAAATATGCATGGCAAGGCAAAATGCACAAACAAGTACTACAAGTTAAGTGGAGCTCAATATGCAACGAGTTGCATATTGACGAAACACCACATTTTATTTATTTAGTTGACTCTCGTTTATTTACAAGACAAGATTAAATGTTTTCAACATGGCAAGAGGTGAAGCAAAACAAACTACCTATTTAGGCATTTTAAATGAGGCCGGAAATAACAACAACAATTCCGGGAAATCCCCATGAGCATGTTTAGCAATTTAAGCAAACAACAATTCACACATATCAATGTTGTTAACATGATGCGGATGACATGATCAAGTTTATGCATGTTTTTATTAAAAGGGAACAAGAGAGATATGAAGCACTTATCACCGTGGTGGAAAGAACGGGTGCCACGGCAACGATCCGAAAATGATGCAACGCAACATCTCGGTTCCGGTAACTCGTCGAGAGACTGGTGCAAAAGATGACGAAGAGCGAGCGAAACAAGAGGAAAGGTGGGGTGATCCCGTCACCGGGTTCCCACGGGTTGGCGACGAGGCAACCGAGGAGCATGACAAAGACGAAACGGGCACGGTGCACACAAGGGAAACATTTCATACAACACACAAGCAAACGTTCTCGGGTCATCGTCTCGGGGTTATACCTTCGAAACACTTGTTTCGGGGCGGTTCGAGGTCGTCGAGGAAGTAGTGAAAGTAGTGGTACACGGGTCGTAGAGGAAGTAGTCGTTCACGTTATCGTGTCGGGGTACTTGTCGCGGCATCGGACATCTTCGGGGCGACAGTAGTTGTACACGGGATCTCCATGTGTAGTCGAACTTGGCGTATCCGAAGGGGTACTTGGCGTCGGTAGATGTACTCGTTCGGGTCATGTAGAGGTACTTGATGCAACACCGGGTGTAGTCGTACACGGGTCTTTGGATTTGCCGGTCTCGGGACTTGGCGACGGTAGGGGTACATGTTTATGTAGATGCTCCGGTCGTCGTACATCGGTCCTCTGTCAAGTTCAACAACACAAAGCAACACACAAAAAGCACAGTGTAAGGCAGCACGGGGCGACGAGGCCGGGCTGGAGGAGTCGAGGCAGGGGCCCCGGGTCGCGAATGGAGCTGCTCGTCCATGGCGCTAGAGACGAAGGGTGAGGAGGCAGCAGCCAAACAAAAGGAGACAGCACGGCGACGAGGCCGTGGCAGCGGCAACTTGGCAATGGAGGCGATGGAGACTCGGCCCTGCAGCCTTGGCGCTGGACAGCAAAGGAATGGCACGGGACGGTGATCCTGGCCGGCCCGCGACTGTGCTCGCCGACGCAGAAGAAGAGGCGGCCGGAGGGGACTTGGCGGGGCGCGTCGCTGGTCTGGTGCTGGAGACGGAGGCCTTGGCGCGTGGAGGACGGGCGCGGCTGCTCGAGGGCGAAGGGCGCAGGGGCCATGGCTCGAGGAGGGAGCCGAAGGCTCGGCGCTAGAGCTCCTCTGGCGCGGGCGCTGGGGCGTCGCAGGGGCGCTGGAGATCGTGACGCGATGCGGCCCTGGCCTGCCGCGCAGAAGGAAGGGTCGAGGGGGGAGGCGCGACCAGACGGCGGGGAGGTTCCGAGGACGGAGGAGCGCTGTGCTGCGGGATCGAGCAGAGCTTCGAGGGAATCGGGCGCACGAGGGGCTCGAGAGGAGGTCGAGGGAAGAGAGTGAGAGGATCGGGCTCGGGGGGGTCAGGGCGCTCGAGGGACTTGGCCTCGATGGAGGAGGGTTGCTGGATGAGTGCGGCGGCGGGGGTGCGGAAGAAGAGGAGCGCTGGCTCCTGGCTAGGGTTAGGATTGGAGTGGGCCTTGAGCGGTTGATGGGCCAGGGAGGAGAGGGAGGCTGGCCGCTGGTGGAGGCCCAAGTGGGCTGCGGCTGGGAGGAGATGGGCCAGGGAGGCATGGGCCCCTTCTTCCTTTAGCTGATTTTTAGCAGAAAACAATAGCGAGAAGAAAATAATGAGGAGGGAGGTTAGGGAAAAAATAGCACATGGGACTATTTTTCTCGGGCATCATAAAATGAGCACGGTCCGAGAAAAATAGAAAAGGCATGAACGAAAAAAATATAATTCAAACATATTTGAATTTAATCAAATGGGTTTGAACTAAGACTTCATTATAGAAGTGTCCAAAAATGTTGAGGATTTTGGAGGAACCTCGATAAATGGGAAAAAAAATTATAGACATGGAAAAAAGGTGAAACTTGAAGCAACAGAGGTCTGGAGAATAATTGCAAGTGTGTTTGGGTTAATTCCAAACAAATGGAATATTTAAAATAGCTCCCTAAATACCGGGAGGATATGTTATAAAGAGAAGTTACACTTCCCTCGATTTAAATAGACCGAAGGTCCACACGATTTATTTGGTTGAGATGCAAAATAAATATGACATGAAGGCATGATGACATAATGCAATGCAAAAATAAATAACACAAGCACAAAGAAACACACGGGAGAACCCGGAACATCTGGAATCTTCTGGAATCTTCTGGGACGTCGGTCTTCGGGCGTCACACCCTCGCGTGCTGGTTGATGGTGGCTTCTGTTTTTGAGTGCTGTGAACTGCATCTTTCTTTGCTTCCCGTGTGTTGGCTGACTGCGGCTTTTGTTTTTCAGTGTTGTGAACTGCATCCTTCTTTGCTCCCCGCGTGCTGGTTGATGGCTGCTTTTGTTTTTGAGTGATGTGAACTGCATAATTCCTTGCTCCCTGTGTGATGGTCGATGGTGGCTTTTTTTTGAGTGCTGTGAACTGCATCCTTCCTTGCTCCCCGCGTGTTTGTTGATGGCTGCTTTCGTTTTCCAGTGATGTGAACTGCATCCTTCTTTTCTCCTACCTTGTTTTTTGAAAGTGGTGTCGTTCTCTGTTGTTTCTGTACAGCAGCATTCCCTTGTGGTGTTCTTGTTGGCATTGTTTCCTCATGTTCTTCATCCTCTTCACTCTCTTCTTCCTCGTCTTCTTGCTCTTCCTCATCTTCATCATTTGTTTCTTCATAAGCCACTGCTTCTTTAGTTTCTTCATGTTCTTCGTCCTCTTCACTCTCTTCTTCCTCCTCCTCTTCATCTACTTCTTTGATTTCATCTTCTTCTTCTTGCTCGCTTTCTGGTCTTATTCTTTTGAGGCACGTTCTTGCATTGTGCCTCGTCCTCTTATTGCAGATGCTGCAAAGTCTTCGTTTCGTCCATTTCTTAGTGCTGTGAGTGGAATTTATGTTTGGTTGTGCATCGACATGTCCTTGGTTTTCTTGTTCATGTCTTTTTGTACATGTCCTGGAATTGTGGCCACTGATTTCATTACATTTATTGCACCTGTTTATTCCCAGTGGGTGACCATCACTGTCCAGCTCAGGCTGTGGCTTATTGTTTTTGTCATCATTTTTCTCCTTGCATGCAACCTTTTTCTGGGTTGTGTCGGCCCCTTTCTTCCTTCCTCTTGTGTTTGAAACAGGAGGTGGAAGAATTATTTCTTTTTTGATAGCACCAGTTCCGTTGTGTTCGGTATTTTCTACTTGCTTGACATTATTGTCATGCTGGCATTTCTCTGCTTGCTTTAGTTTTGCTGCTTCTTCTTCTTCTTCGTTGAGCACATCAACTTCCTCGATCAGTGCCCTCATACCAGCCAGCGCTCTGTGGCACCCAGCGTCGGACCTTGTCACTCTGTTTGCAAGGTCCATTGCTGTTTCTGTCAGCAATTTTCTACGGCAAAAAAGCGAGGTTCCATCTGGTGATGTTTGTTCATAGTCTCTTCTGTCAAATGTTGCATTTAATCTTGTGTTATGGGTGTATCTTTTCATGATGTACACCTCACGAATCTTGAGCACTCTCAAATGAGAAAGCATGCATAACACATGGACGCAAAAGAGCCCTGCAGACAACGCATCTTTTCTTTGTTTTGTAAGTGAACTGCATGAAATTAATAAACACATATTTTTTTCGTTATTTGTTCATTTTAAAGAAGTGAACTTCATTTGGTTTTGTGAATTAGTCATGCATGTGGACTTTTAAAGTTCAGTAAGTCAGCTTTCGTGCATGACTATCAGAAACTAGAATATTTTGTGATAGGAGTCTCACCTGTGTGTGTCGAGAGTTTGCACTCACATTCGTAGACACCTTTCTGTTCATCGGCGACCACTTGGAAATTATGTCTTACCCAGTTAAATGCATCCAATCTATTGTAGTGATGTACTAGATACTTTGTCGGGTTCTCAGGGCACCGTTCTGCTCTGAATGCAGTGCTACGGTAGAGTGTTTCTTTGAAATCTAAAAACACTGCCCTTTTATACACTTTTGATAGTTGAACCTCGAACCCAAACTGGGTTGTTGTCTTTACCTCTGACTGCATGATCAGAAATGCACTGTTACGAACCAGAGAAATGAAAAAATTGTTTGTTTTTGTAGTTATATTTTAGCAGTTTTTTGATTGACATTTCGTTTACCTCATTTGCTACTGTCTCTGTGTGCTCGACGACCTTCCTGGTCTGAACACACTTGTCCACCTGCTGAGCAAATAGATGGAGATCATGCTTCTCTTTGACATAGTTTTTCTTCAGTATGTGGTTCATGCTCTCGCTTCTCTGTGTGGAAGTCATCCTTGTAGTAAGCCGAGATCCACTCGTGCCTGTCATCCCACGGTGAATTCATCACTTCGTCCTTTTGCAACTTGTATTTCTGAATGAGGTCCTTCCATGCCCGTTCAAATTCTGACGGCATTAGTGGGTGGTTGAGCACCGCATTGACTTCATCCTTCAGTTTCTCATGCGCCTTATACATCAAGGCGAGGTGGTCTTTGTACTTCTTCATGATATGCCACCGACACAACTTATGCAGAGTATGTGGGAGGGTAGTTTTTAATGCTACCTTCATCGAAGAACACTGGTCTGAGAAGGCTCAAATAGTGTTTTTTTATTAAGTTGTTTGTGTGTGTAATATAGATGGAAGAATTATATGTGCACCAAACAAACGTAAGTATGCAGGTATTTTTTTGTACCTGTGAGCATGCAGATTGGCGGCTTGTTGTTCATACACCTCAGAAATGTTTTGAAAACCCAGTCGAATGATGGTATTGTTTCGTCTCGCACGAGGGCAACAGCAAATATGGTGCTCTGTAGATGATGTTCACTCCCACGAACACTCCCAGCGGCATGTGGAATTTGTTCGTTTTGTACGTCGTGTCAAATGTAACGTAGTCTCCAAAATCTTGATACGATCCTTTGCAACTTGCTTTGGCCCAAAAGACGTTTCTTACACGGTTATCCGCATCAACGCCATAATCATAGAAAAACTCTGGGTTTATCTTCTGCATATTCTCGAAGAAATCCAGAAGTTTCTTGACGTCATCTTGGGACTCTTCTTTGGCAAACTTTTGTTTCCTGCATTTTCAAACCCAACGCAAACTCATCTCATCAAACAGGAAATAATTACCGACAGGATGCTCAAGCGATATGGTTTGTGATGTGCTTACTTGTTTACCCAGTCGCCGCTAGTATGTCCCATGTACTACAGACTGCCGGACATACGCGACAGCGTTGACATCATCTGAGCGTGTATGTGGTTGTCTAGTTGCATGTCTTTCACTAACTGGTCTATCAAAGGATCGTCTTTTTTGTGCGATCGCATGTGCAAAAGCATCCCAGGGGTTTCCAGCATCTTGTGATTGTGGTTGAGTTCAACCATTTCTATCACAAATTTGCCATCCTTCCTCTTTTTGACTCTAATCTTTGCCTTGTAGTCAATCCGTTTTGATGTCTTCTGATGTTTCCGGTGATAATCTGACACAGTCTGCTTGTGCGTTCCTTCTCTTGAGCAGACAATGTAGGCATTTGTCCTGTGTTTTGCCCACTTGCATATGCCAAACCCTGCACATCTTGCATAATTGTTGTAAAAGTCCCATGCCTTGTTGTACGTGGTGAACTTCATTCCAGCGGCAGGTATGAGGTTCAGCGGCATGTTTTTATCCTGCATTTAGTGCAATGCTCTATGAGATAATTTGTTTTGTTCTGTTTTTTAAATACGAGGAGTGCATACGAGTTTAATAAAGCATTGCAATGTTCCTAAGTTTTCAGAAGAATCCAGTGTATTAGATGCTAGGTCAAACCTCACAAGAAATATCAGTGTGCACTGCAATGTTATCTGAATGGACTGCAACTATCATTATTATTTTTCAGAACATAAACTTACATGTGTGTAGAGTCGTTCACCCAATGGTGTTTGCAGCTCGCCGAGTTATATTGGACATGGTGGGGTTATAGCAGATCTGTGTAGTTGAGGATCTCGCGGCAGCAATAGTGAGGAGGATTTGTACCTGCTGTTGACTTTTGACCTAGGCACCGTTGGTGGTCGCAGTGTTGAAGTTGATGTAGCAGGTCTGCTTGGAGCTCTGTTTTTCGGTGCAGCAGGTGGACGTAGAGCTCTTTTTTGGGGTGCATAGGTGGACGTGGTGGTAATCCAGTGTTGTGACAATGTGTCAGTGGGTTGGTTTGAAAATTTTGGAGCCGTGGCACATCATCTGTAATGCCCAGGATGGGACTATACCTCCTACGTGTCGAGGCACAACTTAAAGGTATAAGCCCATTCTGGAATGATCTCAAGTTCGGTATCTTTGCACATCTCATGTAAAAATAGGATGAAAAGGAAAAGAGATAGTTGGCTTACACTCGCCACGTCACACAATTCATTACATACTCAATCATCAGCCAAATAACATCACAACCCGACTACGGGTGAAGATCCAAATGAAAGATACCAAACATACATAAAGCCACAGGTTCGAATCGACCCTAGTAGAAACCACTAATGATCATCGGGATAGTGCACATAGTAACGGCTACGTTCCTCATTGTACTCCCAGTATAGCTCTGTGCCGTCACCTGAGTAGCTCACCATGGTACCTGCATCTGGTGTGGTGTAGAATCTGTGAGCCACGGAGGACTCAGCAATCCCGTTCCCGGGTAGCAGAACTATCTAAGCCTTGGGTGTGGAACAAGGCTGAAGAAAGAATAAAAGGTTGCAGCAGCACTAGCACTAGCTTACGTAATAAGAGCGAGAAGAGAAGTGCCACGAGCGACAAGGTGATCACGAAGTGATCCTATCTAAGCACGTCAAACATAACCCCACCGTGTTCACTTCCCGAACCCCTTTCCGAAAATGGCCGTCACGGTTTCTCACGCTGGTAGTGTGTTCTGAACATGGTGTCAAGTTTTCTACAATCGGATATTAACAAATTCCCATCTGCCACATAACCGCGGGCACGGCTTTCGAAAGTTCAAAACCTTGCAGGGGTGTTCCAACTTGGCCCATTACAAGCCCAGGATCCGCGGAGTCGCAACTCCAAGGTGGGAAGGCCCGAGTATCCTCGGAATCCCGTGCTCAAGATACTCCGACTAAGGTAAGACTAATCCAGGAAATCCTCCCGGCGTGCCAACACCCTGACAGTAACCACGCGTATCTAGTCTCAGGCCACGATCGGATGAGCGAAGCGTACAGGTACCAGATACCCCAAGTTGCCAAGGGGCGGACCCGCACAGTGCTCTAGTTTGGACCAACACTCATGTGGAGCACTGGCCCGGGGGTTGATTAATAAAAGGGGATAGCTAGTCCCTATGCAAGTTTTAGTTATTAGGCAAATGGAGTACCAATGTCGGGACTTGCTGGAAAAGACTTAGCGCTAAGCGGTTTATCGAGGGGGTCCCATAACCCCAACCGTGTGAGGAACGCATAATCAAGGAACATAACACCGGTTTATACGGTTCCTAGGGCGGCATGAGTGAAACAAATCACCGAGCAAGAGGCTCAGCCTTCCACCCATTACCAATATATAGATGATTTCATTTAAGAGTTTATATAGTGTGATATCCCAACAAGCTTCAACATGAAGCAGGAATCTTCAAATCTTCTCCTGCAACTAGCAATGCTATAAGAGGGGCTGAGCGAAGCCTACGTAGCCAAACAAAGGTTTGCATAGGTTGGGTGGTTAAACATATTCATGGTTACAATAGGAGGCTGACAAACAAACATGGGCATCGAGGCAATAAGCTAAAGAGCGAGACTTCTAGCAATAGGCAAAGATAGTAATGATATCTGGGTCAGGTCATCTTGCCTGTCGAGTCGTCGATGGGATCGTAAGAGGGCTCCTCGTTCTCAACCTCGGTAGTAACCTCGTTCTCGTACTCGGTCTCGGCTTCCGGCTCTACTCAATACAAGAACACACGAGGCACGAAATCAAACAAGGTGCAATGCGCAAACTACAGGATGCATGTATGATGCACTTAGGATGCAGAACATGACAACATAGGAAGCACAGGGAAACAACACAAGAAACTTGACAATATGCTCAAGCAAGTAGGATGCAAGACAAGTCTATTTATAATGCAAAACATGGCAAGGTAGGAAGCACAGAGAAACAACACAAGAAACATCAGGTTTAAATGAGGCCGGAAACTACTTAAGACAAATCCGGTAAGTCCTCATATGCATAGTTTGAAATTAGTCCAGATCTGAACAAACCTTAAGTTAAAGTTGTTAAACAGCAAGTTAACATGCACCATGACAATCTACACGAAATTCTAGTCAAGTTTCATATAAAGTTTGTTTAAAACGGAGCTACGGTCTAGAAGATATGATCAAAAGAAGATAAGCATGGCAACGGTGCAAGATGCACTCAAACATCAAGAAAACATACTCCAAACATGTTAACAAGATGATATTATGAATCTACATGCAAAATCACACAAGTTTCATGTAGGGCACGCTCAAAACAGAGCAACGGGTTAAAAGATACACCCGAAACAAGAAACGAAGCAAAGCTGAAATTAACAGCCACATAGCAACTTTGGGTCAAGAAATATAAACTCTACAGCACTCCAACATGGTGACAAGAAGCATGGACATGAAGTAGACATATCCTACAGCAAACAACTCCATTGTAGCAACTCCATAGGAGGCATGGATCGATAGCAACAAGCTACAACATTTTGATCATGACAATAAAAACCTGACAGCAATATTTTATAGCAACTTGGGAGCAAGAGTTAAATATGCTAAAGCAACCCAAATGAGCATGTGAGGGCATGGATAGATAGCCAACAACATATACAACAAGGAATAATCAATGGCCACCCCAAAACTAACATGGATTTGCCTAGAACAACAAGCAAACATAGCATCAGGATATTACAGATTCCAGACTTAGTGAAATTTCACTAAGTGTTAAAAGAGCAATATTATCATGGCATGTTTGTGAGCATGTTTAAGTCATCTCAAGGCATAACATGGAAAATGGTTTTTACCACGGCAAAGAACACATGATGGGTAATCCAAAACAATAGCAACGAGCTCCTCAACTAGGCATCTCGTAACAAGTTACAAAACATAACAGCCACATGCACTCTTGCAACAGAGATAAACATGGCAATATGAACTCTAACATGCATCCTATAGCAACCAACACGTAGAGCATCTCATGATGAACATTTTGACATCTCATTTGCTTCATTTGGATAAACATGCACCAAGTTATCACATCTCAAACATGGCATGAAAACAACTAATACCAGCAGTTTATATCATGTAGCACTCTTGTCATGAAGATTAAGACATCTAGATGGACTCAAACATGCATGACACAATGGAACAAAACGTAGTACATGTCACCACGATCATTTTGACATATCATACGCACAAAACGGACAAGCACAGTAAAAGTTATTGCCATAACAAAAATGCATCAGACAACTAAAACTAAAATGACTTAGCAAAAAAACAAGGGTCAACCTGCAGACTGGATCGGGTCAACGCGGGTCGGCGGAGCGGGTCACCGGGTCCGCGGGCGCGGGCGAACGGGCGCGCCCGTTAGGGTTCGCAGCCCTCGATCGGCTGGATCGGGACGAGCTCGTGAGCTCGATCGGATCGGCGCCTTCGAGCTGGTCCGGCGGCGGCCGGCGGGCCGCGGCAACTCTGGCCGACGGGGGTTGCTGGAGGGGAGTCGGCGAGGCCTGGCGGCGAGGGGGCCGCCGGAGGAGGCTGAAGGGCGGCGGTGAGCTCGAGGGGTGCGAGCCGACGGCGGTGCGAGCTCGAGGGGCGCGGCGGCGGCCTGGAGTATGGCGAGCGGTGGCGGCAGCGGCCTGTTGCCGGGGCGGCGGCGACGCGCCCGGCCGGCGGCGGGTTAGGCGCCGGCGACGGAGGGGTGCGCGGGGGCGCAACCCGGGACGGCGGCGGCGGCGGGCCCGCGCTGGGCCTGCGTGCCGGCGCAGTGGGGAGCGGCGGTGGGTGCCACGTGGTAGGAGGGGATTCGTCCGGCCGTCGGCTGGACGTGTCCGGCGGCGGTCGGACGTGTCCGGCGCGGCGGGGAGGAAAGAAAAATAGGGTTTTGGACGAAAAAATGGAGGGATGGACGTTTTTATAGGCACAAGGAGCTAGGAGTGTTCAAATGGGGAGCGATTTTCGTCCACGCGATCAGAAATCGACGACCGAGATGATGGGAAGGGTTGTGCTGGGTTGGTGGGCTGCTGTGGAGGGGGTCTTGGGCCTCAAAGAGGAGGTACTTTTAGCCCACAAGGTTAACCGTTGGAGTACCAAACGAACTCCAAATGCGACGAAACTTGACAGGCGGCCTACACGTACCAAAACAACATCGCACGACAAGTCTCACGCCTTTCCGGAAACGTTACATGGCCAAACACAAAAGAAGCACTCGGGGATGCCACGGGCACGTGTGAGAGCGTCGGAACTCGAAACGGACAACGGGAAGAGACGAGTGGGACCGGATGCAAGTGACAACACAAATGCAATGCAATGCACATGACAACATGACATGGATGAAATGCACACATGCACACGACAAAACGAGAAACCCGAAAAGAAATAAGAACCCGGAATGGAATTGATGAAGCCAAAGTTTATATATTGCCATATAGGGAAAGTGTTACATCCGGGGCATTACAAACTCTCCTCTACTACGAAAAGATATCGTCCCGAGATCTAGGACTGGAAGAAGGAAGGGTACTCGGAACGAAGGTGATCTTCTCGTTCCCACGTAGCTTCTCGGTCGATATGGTGTGACCACTTAACTTTCAAGAACTTGATTGACTTGTTGCGGGTCTTGCGCTCGGTTTCTTCAAGAATAGCAACGGGATGCTCTCGGTAAGACAAGTCTTGTTGAAGATCAATCTCCTCAAACGGAATGGTGCGTTTAGGTGTCTTGAAGCACTTGCGTAGTTGAGACACGTGAAATACATCATGAACATTAGCGAAGTTGTAAGGGAGCTCAAGCTGATAGGCTAGATCGCCTCTTTTGCCAAGGATCTTGAAAGGGCCCACGTATCTAGGAGCAAGCTTTCCTTTGATACCGAACTTTGGGTGCCTTTCATAGGAGAAACACGGAGATAGACATGATCACCAATGTTGAAAACCAAATCACGATGCTTTCCGTCATAGTAGCTCTTCTGACGTGACTGAGCGGCCTTGAGGTTCTCACGTATGACTTTGCACATTTCTTCGGCTTCTGAGATCAAGTCATTGCCAAGAAGTTGACGCTCACCAGTCTCGGACCAGTTGAGAGGAGTACGGCACTTTCTACCATAGAGAATTTCAAACGGAGCTTTGCCGGCACTTGCTTGGAAACTGTTGTTGTAAGAGAACTCGGCAAATGGGAGACAGTCTTCCCACTTCATGCCAAAAGATATGACACAAGCTCTGAGCATGTCTTCTAGGATCTGGTTCACTCTCTCGACTTGACCACTAGTCTGAGGGTGAAACGCGGTGCTGAAACGGATCTTAGTGCCCATGGCAGACTGAAAGGAGTCCCAGAACTTGGATGTGAACAAACTTCCACGGTCTGAGGAGATAACTTGAGGAATGCGCAAAGGTTTATCCAAATAAGATGATGAGAACTCATGCTTGGTAAAGAATGGCCTTGACATGAAACTGAGTGATGCACCAGAGTCAAACAATACTTTTGCAGGAATTGAGTTAACTGAGAGGTTACCAAGTGTCACATCAGAAGAATTCTCCGCTTGAGCTGCATTCATCAGATTCACTCTTGCTGACTTGGGGTTGTGCTTGACAATAGCAGTGCTGACAGGTGGAGGAGGCGGAAGGCGCCTTTGGTTGGTGCACTTGTTAGCATAGTGACCCTTCTGGCCACACTTGTTGCAAACCACTTCTGAGAGAGGACGGTAATGAGGAGCACTTGACTTTGAAGCTTGAAAGTGGTTCTTTGACTGATTGCTTGGGTTGGGTGGGTGGGAGAAAGCACGGCCACCAGAGCTCTTGTTGTTGTTGTTGGGAGCTCGGATCACTGGAGGAGGTGGAAGCCAAAACTTCTGTTGCTTTGTGACCACTTGGGAAGAAGAGGAGGAGTGAACAGCGTCTCTGATCCTCTTTTTGGAAGCTTCCATCTTGAGCTGGGCTGCCTCTTGCGTAAGTGCCATGTTATAGAATTGATCAAACTCATCAGGCTCGAACAAGGTGAGAGCAAGTTGGAGTTCATCCTTCAGACTACCACGGAACTGATAGATCTTGCTCTTGGCATCTGGGATGTCTTGCTTGGCATAGCGGGCAAGGTTCTGGAACTTGACATTATATTGGTAGACAGACATAGAGCCTTGCTTCAGGTTGCGGAATTGCTCACGCATACCCTCAATGACACTTGTTGGAATGTGGTGTGAACGAAAGTCCTTGCAAAAGTCATCCCCGGAGATTACACGCCCTGCTCTGGAGTCTTTGTACTGCTGCCACCAATCAGCGGCTGGGTCCTTGAGTTAGAAGGCTGCAAACTTCACATAGTCCACGCAGAAACTGAATGCCTTTGGTTGATTTGCCAAGAACTGGTTGAGCGTAGCAAAATGAGGTTGGTTGAACAAATTGCCTTGGTCTTGTTTCCCATGAGCACCCTGATTTGCTTGATTTGCTTGAATGTTCTGCATCATTTGCAAAAGCATCTGGGTGTTCTGGTTCGTAGCTTGCATAATTGCTCTCCAGGCCTCAAACGGAGGAGGAGGGGAAGGAGGACGATCAGGAACCTCTTCACCCTCTGGGTTAGCGTTGGAACCCTTTTAGGAGCCATCCTGAATGAGATGACAACTATTAGCCATTGATTGAAAGAATAAATAAGCCGAATCAACGGCTAGAATTGCAACATAGTCTTCACAAGAATCATTCGAACAAGATGAACGAATGAAATCGACAGTTCAATAGTAACAACAATCTTCACAAGAAGCCACTTGGGAGAACAAAAGGTAAATAAAACAACAAGGTGCAGATAGAACAAATACAAGATAGAAGCTTCGTTCGACATATTCCTGCTGAAAGCTTATGGATGTGTTATAAAAGGGTTTTGCAATCCCTAGATCAGCATAGCCAAGGACCCTTTAAGATGCAACTCCCGATCGGAACAACGGCCATAAAACTACTTCACTCAATGTAGAACCCCGAACTCCATATCATGCATTCGTTGGAAGAATGCCTATGATCTACTAGATGAACCCACCTATTAATTTCCGAAAGTTTCCAGTTATGCAATCAGGTGTTGGGGATACAGGGGAAGCATCGCGCACTCAACTCTAATCCTACATCCATCTGTATCCATCCTTCAACACATAACCAGTTATTTCCGGAAACCGTCTAACTCGGACCTTCGAAACGCATCTACTATACAAGCTATGGCAATACTCCCGAACTACCTCCCCAGTACTGGGTGACGTCGGGGTTATCTTGCCACTAACCGCATAGGAGAGTTTTCGATGTCGGCTGTCTTAAGTATTCCAGAACTGCCGCGATATATTTGTGACGACAACACCTCGGAGCTAAACTCCCCGGGACACTGCCACAACCCCTAAATGACAGGAGGCATCGAGAACAATGTTCTCGTCACAAAGACATCGGAACAATCCAAACAATACTCGCGAGATTCCTAAAAAAGAATTTGGTGAGTTTTTGAGAGTAGAAGAGGCAAGAGTAATCGTCAGGAGTCCTCACCAGAGTGAAAAGAGATGAGGAGCAAAAGAAATCCTACTCTCCGATATATATATAGGACTCAAAACATTTTTAAGTGTGTTCCTATACTCAACTGTCAACGATTCGATCAATAAGTGGGGGCTTCTAGGTCGGAGAAGGCATTTGTGACCCGTCGTGGCACACGGCATGGCACATGTGCTGTCCTGGAAGCACAGACGGTTGTACCAAGAGGGAACGTTCATGTGGCCCGACGAGGACGTCGGTTCCTCTGAGTGAGGGTGTATGTGATAGCCTGGCTTATTAGGGATGATAGACTACTGATATCAATAAGGAATTCCTTCTTTTCCGGGAGCCCATTCGGATAGAACTCCAAAGTTAAGCGTGCTCAGCTTAGAGTAATTTCAGGATGGGTGACCGACCGGGAAGTTGCTCCCGGGTGCGCATAAGTGAGGACAAAGTGCGCAGAAAAGACTAGTATTGATATGTGAGGCCAGTCTAGATCCCGCCAGGAGTAACGACCACCGGCGGGTGTGTCCGGGGCCTTACATCATCATAGTCATAATCATCATCTGCTGCAACATCGTGTTCAACTGCATCATCATTGTCTGTTCGGACATGCTATCCAAACGTAGTGAACTCATGCTTATACTCAGGGTTGAGAACTGTTATTGGCTCATCTTCATCGTCATCATCTTCATCATTTCGTTGGTGAGTTCCCTCCCAGATGAATGTGACATTATCATCGTCTTCGAATACCTCTTCTTCCTAGAAAAAATCCTCTTTCGGAGAGTACTGCACCCTGCTTGTTGTTGTGAAGAAACCTCGACCCACCCAGTATCTCTTTCAGAAGAAGCTTCACTCTTCTGAAAGTTGTTGTTCTCAGTATTGTCAATTGTGTGTGGCATTTTGTATCTGCTGAACATCATTTCCTGCACACAAAATGACCGAGCTACATTGTCAGGTTAAATGAATTGAATCATGCGAACTGCAATGTGTTTGAAATGGTACTGCCAAAGTATTGCACGCTGAATGCATCACCCCACAAGGTGAACTGAAGTAACCGCACTGCATCGTTGTCCATATTGAACCTACACAAGTGTACTGCATAACTGAGCAAGGTGAACCGAAGCAACAGCACTGCATCGTTGTCCGTATTGAACCTACACAAGAGTACTGCATAACCGAGCAAGGTGAACCGAAGCAACCACACTGCATCATTGTCCGTATTGAACCTACACAAGCGTACTGCATAACGGAGCAAGGTGAACCGAAGCAACCGCACTGCATCGTAGGTGTACTGGACTGCATGTACTGCTTTGTCTGGAATAAATAAACTGATATGGTTGAGGAAGTGTACTGCTTACCTCGTGTTGCAGTGATTTCTTGCGTTTGCAAGAGGAAGTTCCCTTCTCGTCCGTTTGCACAACTTTCGCGTTCGCCCGTGTAGTCCACTTGCCCTTCAGAAGCTCACGAGCGGTCTGGACATTGCTCAAGGTGAACGGAGATGGAGGACTTGCTCTGAAGGTCGTTGCAGACTTATACCAAGAAGGTGATGTGGATGGAGGATCCTTGCGCACAGTCCTCCTTGCTCGAATTGGTTTGATGTCGAGGCACCACCAATCCACATCTGATGAAGTACAGCTAATTGCGGCTGATATGCTGGTGGTGGAAGTGTTGCTCGGTTGCTGCCGCCAAAGAAGGCCGAGAGGCGATGGGCGGCGTCGCTGCTTGGCCGCTGCCGCGGAAGAACACTGGTAGCGGAGGGGCGACGTCGCTACCGACCGCCACCGCGGAAGAACGCTAGTAGGGGAGGGGCCGTGGCGCTCCCAGGCCGCCGCCGCGGAAGAAAGCGGGGAGGGGAGGGGCAGCATCGCTCCCAGACCGCCGCCGCGGTAGAAGGTTGGGAGGGGAGGGGCGGCGGCGCTCCGAGGCCGATGCCACGGTAGAAGGCTGGGAGGGGAGGGCGGCGGCGCTCCCAAGCCGCTGTCGCGGTAGAACGTCGGGAGGAGAGGGGCGGCACCGCTCCTAGGCCGCTGCCGTTGTAGAAGGTCGGGAGAAGAGGGGCGGCGGCGATCTGGGCAGTGTGCATAATAAACCTGCTGTTAGCAGAATAAGGTCTTAAGGGGGTGTTATCATAATAGACCCACCCTATATATATATATATATATATATATATATATATATATATATATATATATGGAACACCTTGCATTCCAAGTTTTACGTTCGACCGACCAAATCGGCGATCACTGCAATGGTTACATTGGGAGGGAGATCAGATAACCAGATACGGCGGCCCCTAAGAGAATTACATTTACCTATGGCCACCATTTCATGGACAGGCTTGTTACAAGCACGGGGGCAATGGATGACACTCCACTCACTAAAACCCATCTGAAGCAGACACCTTGTCTCGCGGAAAAGAGCCCCCAAGGCGGACCGGTCGAGCACCGCGGTGTTGATGGATTGGGCAAGTTCTAAACAGTCGGTCTCGAAATCGACACGGCACATACCACGATCATCATCAAGGTTGATGGCGTTCAGTAGGGCAGTAGCTTCAGCGTGTAGGGCATCACTCACATGCTAAATCTTACCAGCAACTGCAAATAGAACATCACCCATATGGTCACACGCCACACAACCCCATCCCGAGCTCCGGTTAGACGCATCAAAGGCTCCATCAATATTAATTTTCACCTTGTCCACATTTGGTTTGACCAACTGGGAATGGGTGAGCATCTTTACATTCCCTGGAGATACACAAAACTCACGCCATTCAGCAACATGCTTCTGGAGTAGAAAATAGAACTCTTCAAGCTTAGCTCTATTCTGCTTATGATTGGCTTTATTTCTCTCCGTCCACCATAGGCATAAGAGACAAATGATTTTTAATTTATTTTCCTCCGGAAGGGCAAAAATGTATAGTAGGAGTTCGTGCGGGGATAGACATTGCAGAAGGTCTAGCTGGATCGCCTCGAATTCGCACACATGCCACACCTTCTTTACTTCCTTACATCTAAAAAAGAGGTGGATGCCGTCTTCTGGAAGCCTATGGCATAGAACACACGTAGTATCTAGCTCTACCCCAATCCGTTCAATATTCCTCAGCATAGGGTGACTATTGTGAGCAACCCTCCACAAAAAATGATGCAGTTTCCCTGGGCATCTAACCTTCCAAAGTTCTTGCCATAGCTTGCTATTTCCAGTGTCACCCAAAGAGCTCTCTCCCTGCTGCCGGCGGGCCTGCCGTTTCAACATATCAATCTGAACTCTATATGCAGACTTCACTGAAAATAGCCCCTTGGTATCAAATTGCCATGCCAGAAAGTCCTCATGATGCTGAAAACTGGAATCTTGAGAATTACAGCAGCCTCTTCCGTGTTGAAAGTTTGTCTGCCAGCTGTTCATCCCAGGAGTGTGTGTCAGGGTCTAATAACTCAGCAACTTTTATCAGAATAGTGTTGCCTCTTGAGGATCTTGGAAACCGAACAGCGCCGGTGGGGAGCCAGGGGTCCTGCCAAATCCGAATATTCTCGCCCGTACCCACTCTCCACACCATACCCTCCTTGATAACCTCCACACCTTGCAAAATACTTCGCCAAACATAGCTGCTACCAGGGGCCGTAGAAGCTGCAAGGATGTTGCCATCTGGGTAATAATTTGCACGAAGCACACGAGCACAAAGTGAGTCCGGTGCCTGGATCAACCTCCAGACTTGGCGGGACAACATGGCGATGTTGAACGCGTGTAGGTCTCTGAAACCAAGCCCACCCTGCTTCTTTGGGAGAGTCAACCTGTCCCAACAAACCCAGTGATGTTTATGCTCGTCCTCCTAATTATCCCACCAAAATCGACATATCATCTGGCTAATGCTCTCACATAGGGACTTAGTGAGGTCAAAACAGGCCATAGCATAGGCGGGGATTGCCTGGGCTACGGTTTTGATTAAAATTTCTTTTCCATTTTTTGACAAAAGTTTGATTTTGTATCCCTGAGGCAGCTCCCAAATTATGTCTCGGAGGTACTCAAAGCAGAGGCGATGCGACTTCCCACATAACGTGGTAAACCTAGATACTTGCCCTGCTGTCCCTCATATTGAAGTCCAAGTAAGTTCAGAAAGATTTGTTTCCTTTGTTGTGATGTATTCTTACTGAGGATCACAGCTGACTTGTCACGGTTTATAGTTTGGCCCGACCCCTGCTCATATATGACAAGAATTTCATTGACTGTTGACACACTATCCTCGGAGGCTTCCAACAACAGTAAAGAATCGTCCGCAAAAAGCAAATGTGTGACGGATGGAGCTTCAGGTGCCACCTTAATACCTCTAATCGAGCCCACCGACTCGGCATGATCCAATAGGGCAGAGAGGCCCTCGGCACATAACAAGAAAAGGTACGGGGAAATAGGGTCTCCTTGTCTCATACCCCAGCCCAGAATCACCGTATCAGTACATGAACCATTAATTTTGAATCGGAAACGTACTGTACGCATGCACTTACTGATTTGCTCCACAAAGGCACTAGCAAAACCCAACTTTGTCATAATCTTCTCCATAAAGTCCCAATCCACTCTATCGTAAGCCTTACTCATATCTAGCTTAAGGGCCGCATAACTAGTCGCCCCAGTTCTCCTTCTCTTCAGGTAATGTGTCATCTCATATGCCAAAATAGTATTACCGGAGATGAGTCTACCCGGCACAAACGCACTTTGGTTTGGTGAAATGACCTCCCCCAATATGCACTTCAGTCGGTTGGCCAAGACCTTGGACACGAGCTTGTATACGACATTACGGAGGCTAATAGGGCGTAGATCTTTTAATCTTTCTGGGTTCTGAACCTTTGGGATAAGCACCACTAAGGTGTCGTTCCATCCCTCCGGAATGCTGCCGCCTCGTAATACCTGCAAAACCTCGCGTACCACATCATCACCAATCAACTGCCAATAATGTTTATAGAAGAACGCTGGTAAACCATCGACGCCCGGTGCTTCAAGGTCACCAATACTATCAAGGGCCTTCTTGACCTCCTCAGCAATAAATTTTGCTGTCAAGAACTCGTTCATTTGGGTAGAGACCTTCGAAACAATGTTGTTTAGGATCACCGCCGCATGTGCACCTGCCATGGGGGTAAACAAGCTAGAGAAGTAGTCAGAAACGTGGGCCTTTAAACCCTCCTCCCCTGTAACCTCCACCCCATCCTCTCTCACCAGTCTTGTAATTTTGTTTCTGCGCTTCCGTTCTGATGCATAAGCCTGGAAATATTTTGTATTCCGGTCACCTTTTGACAGCCAATCAGCAAGCGCTCTTTGTCGGATTGCCATATCTAGTTGTTCTTCAAGTTTCTCAAGCTTGTACTTGACTGTCAACTCCTTCCGAATCATGTTTTGTGATAAAGGTTGACGACGGACCTCCTCTAGCTCGTGCTTCAGTTTCGTTGCTCGTTTCTGCAGGTCACCCAATACATGACGACTCCATACATGTAATGCATTAGTAACTGTTGTAAGCCTACTAGCCACCGATGGGCCAGGGGCCCTTTCCCATTCTTGTCACACCAAGTTATCGTAGTCCTCCTCAAGCAACCAACGAGCTTCAAACCTCTTCACCTGTGTCCCACTTCCCTTACTCACCATGTGCCTTCTACCGTCAACCCATCAGGTAACCGGCTGGTGATCCGAGTGCTCTAGATTACCATTAACAACTTTATAATATGGAAAACACGCACACCAAGAAGGAGTAGCCACAACTCTGTCAAGACATTCACGGATATAACCTTCAACACGAAAATTGTTATTTCCCCAAGTGAACACGTCACCCTCAAAGCCCAGGTCCTTTAGGTTACAGAAATCTAACACATCACGAAAGTTTTGTAAATACACATGGCCTCTTGGAACACCACCTTGCTTCTCATGATTAAAGAGGACCTCGTTAAGGGAAAATGGGTTAATACTCCTAGGAGTACATACTTCCACGCCACGTGTGATTGTTTAGTTTTCCACCTATGTATGATTAGCTTCACGATAAAGTCATTTAGCTTTTAAAAATTAGTTAATCATGTGTGACCACGCGTAGTTGGAAAATTTGTTCCATTTTTATCGGGATAAGCCACCTACAGATTGGTTTTAATCCCCCAAAAAACTGGATGAAGCAACCGTATAACTACAAAAATATTGTTTTGATCTGAGCGGCTCGGCGGCAAACTCAGCCGGCGCCAAGATGCGGCCCTATGTGACGCCCCCGATTTGTCCGTACACTAATCATGCACGCAAATGTGTACGGCCAAGATCAAGGACTCACTAGAAGATATCACAACACAACTCTAGACACAAATTAAAATAATACAAGCTTTATATTACAAGCCAGGGGCCTCGAGGGCTCGAATACAAAGGCTCGAAAACACAAGTGTCAGCGGAAGCAACAATATCTGAGTACAGACATAAGTTAAACAAGTTTGCCTTAAGAAGGCTAGCACAAAAGTAGCAATGATCGAAAAGGCAAGGCCTCCTGCCTGGGACCTCCTAACTACTCCTCGAAGCTGAACTCCATGTAGAAACATCATCGGGTCCTCTGGCTCCTGGACTCCACCATCTGGTTGCGTCATCCGAGAAGAAAGGAAGAAAGGGGGAAAAGGGGGAGCAAAGCAACCGTGAGTACTCATCCAAAGTACTCGCAAGCAAGGATCTACACTACATATGCAATGATATCTGTGTAAAGGGATAATATATGTGGGTTAAACTGCAGAATGCCAGAATAAGAGGGGGATAGCTAATCCAATCGAAGACTACGCTTCTGGCCACCTCCATCTTGCAGCAGTAGAAGAGAATATATGGAAGTAACAAGTATCCTCGCGTCACGCAACCTCCGTCTTGAAGCAGTAGAAGGGAAAAAGATGGTAAATTCACCAAGGAACAAAGTATAGCATAATCCTACCCGGCAATCCTCCCGCACATCACCCTGTGAGAGAGCAATCACCGAGTTGTATCTGGCACTGGTAAGGGTGTGTTTTATTAAGTATCCGGTTCTAGTTGTCATGAGGTCGGAATACAACTCCGGGTCGTCCTTTTACCGAGGGACACGACTATTCGAATAGATTAACTTCCCTGCAGGGGTGCACCACATAACCAAGCACGCTTGACCCCATTTGGCCGGACACACTTTCCAGGGTCATGCCCGGCCTCGGAAGATCAACACGTCGCAGCCCTACCTAAGCACAACAGAGAGGTCAGCACGCCGGTCTAACTCCTAAGCGCGCAGGGATCCAGGCCCATCGCCCAACGCACACCTGCACGTTGCGTACGCGGCCGGTGAGCAGACCTAGCAACCTCCATTACTAAGGAAGTTGCTTACGCGGTCCAACCCGGCGCGCGCCGCTAAGTCGCGGACGTCAAGAAGGCTTCGGCTGATACCACGACGTCGAGTGCCCATAACTGTTCCCACGCAGCTAGTTAGTGCGCATAGACCAAATGGCCAGACTCAGATCAAATATCCAAACTCGTTAAGCGTGTTATTATGAAATAACCGCGGACAACGACCAGGGCCAGGACACCTCTCCACTGGGTGTCTCAACCTGCCTTGTCGCTCCGCCAAAAAGATCCACTCGGGGGCCGTCAGGAACTCAGGCCCACCACTACCTGGATGGAGCCACCTGTCCTTTCAGCCCCCACAACAAATCACTTGCGGGTACTCAATGAGCCGACCCGACTTTAGTCAAATCATGTGTCATGTAATGTATGTATATAGTATATGCCCGTGATCACCACCCGAGGTGACCACGGCCCGATAGTATAGCATGGCAGACGGACAAGGATGTTGGGCCACTGATGGAATACTAGCATCCTATACTAAGCATTAGGATAACAGGTAAAGGTATCAACAGTGGTAGCAACAATGACAGGCTATGCATCAGAATAGGAGTTATCGAATCAACAACAGTAGTAAACTAATGCAAGAGTAAGAGGGAGGAGAATAGGCGATATCTGGTGATCAAGGAGGCGCTTGCCTGGAAGCTCTGCAGGCGAAAGGAATCTTCGGAAGCGTAGCCGTAGTCGAACACCGCAGCATCAATGTTCTCGGGGTCTATCACAGTATCGGAGTCTACCGTAAATAAGCAACGAAGGGGAAACAAATAAATAACAGAGCAAACAATAGCACACAAAGCATAACAGGGAAATACGCAGTGCTACGTGTGACCTAACGCGGTAGGAGGTGATACTGGCAAGGATGAAAAACATCCGGGAAAGTATTCCCGGTGTTTCGCGTTTTCGGGCAGATGAAACGGAGGGGGATGTTGCATGCTCGGTATGATAGAGGGGTGTGGCGGACGAACGGACCGCGTATCCGGATTCGTCTCGTCGTTCTGAGCAACTTTCATGTACAAAGTATTTTCATCCGAGTTACAGTTTAAAAGATATGATTTTCTAAAGCTTTTATTAATTTCTGGGATTGAATATTAATTAAAATTAATTCGAAAAGGATTTATGGCATCAGCATGACATCATGCTGACGTTAGCATGGTTGACTGGTCAACCTGACCAGTGGGTCCCACTGGTCAGTGACACAGCATAATTAGTTCTATATTTAATTAACTAAACCTGATTAGTTTAACTAATTTAAAGTTAATTAGATTAATCACAATTAATTAATTTACTCTTAACATTATTCAATTTAGTTAATTGTCCATTGGGTTAATTAAAGACAGGATTAATTAGATTAATTATCTAGTTAATTAATTAATAAATTAATATTATTAGTTAATTATAAATATATTTTTTATCTATTTTTATTTTTATCATCTCTTTTTTTTTGTTCTAGGGGTGGGCCCCGGCTGTCATTGGGCCAGGGCCATACCGGGCGGCTAACGGGCGTAGCCCGTTGGGCATTGGGCACCCGGGCACGGCTACGGGCGCCGGGCGTGCAGGTCCGAGGCCATCAGGGGGGCGCCGGCCTCGGCGGCCGCCGGAGTGGCACGGCGAAACGGCGGTGAGGGCGGGTGGTGGAGGCGCCGGACGGAGACAGCGGGAGGAACTCCGTCCCGAGCGGCAAGGAGCAGCAGCAAGCGCATACGCGCGCTGGAGCACGGCCGACGGCGAGGTAGGGAGGCGGTGCGGTGCGGCGGGCCAGGTGAGGTGCGCGGCGGTCGGTGCGGCGGGCCAGGTGAGTTGCGCGGCGGTCGGTGCGGCGGGCCAGGTGAGCTGCGCGGCGGTCGCGACCGGCGACGAGAGAGAGGAGGGCGGAACGGGGCTCACATGGGGGGCAGAGTAGGGGTGGTGCTAGGGCGGTCCGGCGAGGAGGGCTCCGCGCCGCCGCGGGGTCGGGCGGTGAGGCGACGGCGGCGACGGCGGAGAAGATGTGGGGCGGGGGCAGCCGGCCTGGGGCGCGGGCGTGCCCACCGGCGCCGCGGGGAGCGGCGGCGGACGCAACCGAGACGGCGCGGCAGTGGTGACAGAGGCGGGCGCCTGTCGGAGCCGGACAGGTGCGCGTGCATGTGGTCGATGAGACAGCAGGGCCGTCGACGGCCAGAGTAGTGGACACGGAGGGAGAAGAGGTGTGAGGGAGGGTCGGGCATGTCTGAGCAGGGGTCGAGCGCTCAGCCTCGTTCCTGGCGGCGCGAGGTGGGGAACGAGGGGAATGGGATGAGGGGTTGCTAGGGTTGGGTCGTCCGTGGGGTTGTAGGGGTTAGGTGGGCTGAGGCTGGTAGGGCCGGTCGGCCTGGTCAGCCAGTTGGGCCGGTTGGCCCAGCGGGGGGGGCGTTGTTTATTTTCTTTTACGTATTTCCCTTTTCATTTTATTTAATTCCTTTCGATTTTAATTCATTTTCTAATTAATTTTAGTTTTATTAATTACCACAGTAGAACCTAAAATAGTGCTCCAATACATGCCCCTGCCACGACAAGTTTGGCACCTAAGTAATTTAGTTTAATATTTTATATTTTATAAAGGGCATTTAATTAATTGTGTAAGTCACTGTTCTATTCATTTAAGGGTACTTATATACTTATACAGATGCTTGTTTCTACACCAATATTAATTAGGAATTATTTCCCACGTGATGCACATTTTAGTTTTGACATTTGAAAACTTTTATGGTTTGACTTCAATTCAAATTCAAATTTGGATCGCTTTTGAACTAACATGAAATTAGTAACCGTAATCGTGGTGACGTGGCATCATTTCCAGAGGGTTACTGTAGCTTAACTATCCGGGCGTCACAATTCTCCTCCACTACAAGAAATCTCGTCCCGAGATTTAAGCGGTGGAGTAAGGGGGGTGGGAAGTGCTGGTAGTGAAATTCTAGCGAGTCTTCTCGGTCTTGACTGCCCCTTTCGAAGAGGTTGATACCTTTCGTTGATGTCTTCATTTCTCTGCTTCAAGTCATCGTGATCAAGTCGTCAACCTTTCTTCGGGATCTCCATCGTCCTACGAACGCGATAAGGGGGGTAATTTTGGAAGAACGCATCTCCACAAGGTTGGGCATCCGACGGTGAACTAATTGGGAAATACACGAATTACCCTACGAGTAGTATTGTAGTGAACTCCTTGAGAGCAATACACGATGGTAGAAAGTTTTCAAATGGGTAGGCATCATTCGACGCCTAGACAGCAGCTGGAATGGGGGCTTGAACAACGAGAATAACATGGTGTTTGATACCAGGATGAAACATAGTAGAATTTAGCTCGTGAATCAGATACGAAGCCAGGTGCAAAGGATACCATAGAATTCAGGTTGTAAAGAAGAGTCAGGTTTCGATCCAGTGGACCGGTGGGTTATGGGCCCACCATGTGGATTGAAAGTAAGAAGGGTGGTGACATCTTGCACAGCCTCGACAGGGAGGCAAGTCAGTGGATAGCTTGTCAGCTATGTCGCCAACAATGTCGGTACCAAGGACGGGGAACGAAGAGAACCATTTTCCCGCTCGTTGAAACGAGGCGGACCAATAGGCAAAGTTCTCGTCCGTCGGTGGTTACCGGAATGTTATCAACAATAGTAACAGGGTCTTACAGACAGAGTTGTACACCAAGGTGTTTACATAAGCAGAAAATTATTACTGCTAGATTATATGTAGATCAAAAAAAGATTAAACAAACAAATGAAAGGAAAAATTGTGATTACACACAATTATTAGGAGTATATCCTTCCCATGGACAAGAAGAACAAGGCATACAGGGTAGGAGAGCAAGTACCCAACCATTCAGATAAAGAGGCAAGGATTAAACAAGATGTTACCCATACAACGGTGTTTGGATAACTGACCAAGAAACATTTAGCATTGGGCTTCGAATGCCCTTGTTGAAAATCGGAGTACCACAGACATGCTTCGAGATAGCATTGGCATGGTCTTGAAGAAAAGGTCGGACTTGGATACACAAAGGATTCATCAGGAACAACTTATAGAATGAGTTTTATAATTTCCTCCTAGAAGAATGGTTATCCTTGCAAAAGAAAATCATAATGATGGGTCCTCCAGCCAGGGGTGGTAGGCATGACATCATATTACCGGGTCCTCAAAGGACCAACATTATAACTACTGAAAGTTGTCCCAACCATCATATCTGACCGAGATTCAGATCCGATTGGTGTCATGATACCCTAGACTCAGGATGTTCGAGAAGAAAAGGTGCAACACAAATCGACGAAAGGTCATTGCAAGATTCTCGGGAAATGAACTATGGGAGCGGGTTCCCGAAACAAAAGTTCATCCTTAAACCAAAGATAGGATGAGGAGGTGGTTGATGGGCTCAGCGACAATTCATTGAGAAATCCAAACGGATGGATTTCCACAATAATGTGAACAAGAAGATGACACTTGTCAATTCAAATGGTATAATGTTTTATGCTCGAGGAAAACATACACCATTAATCAATAGTTGGAAGGTGTGCCCGAAATATGACCTTAGGCAGCAAGATCAATGTTAGAGTGACGATTCAATAGCCAACAATCGAAGAACGAATTGTCGATCGTTGACTTCAAAGCAATAGGGTTGCTAGAAGTACAAAACTCAAGCAGCATCGTTAGCATATTGGTATCCCAGTTAAAAACAACACGGGGACCAAGGAAGAATGGTGATGGTGAGAAGTATCATCATACCGAGAATTTCTAAGAGGCGGAGCAATTCCCACAACATTCTCGACATAAAAGACATTAATACTTCAAGGTAGAACACAACACTACCTGGAGAGCAAGTTGCATTCATAATGCGGACAAGTTCGTGATGAAAGGAAGTCGAGGGTGTTGCCGATGGTAATAAAAATCATCGAGGGCAAGGAGGGCATTTCTCATCATGAATACAATTGACATCTCGGAAGAAGTCAAAGTGTTGAAGGTGATCCGACACATTGGCCGGGAGGTGTCAAGAGGATGCAATCAAACAACAATGGCAACAAGCAAGGGAATGACAAAGTGGCAAGTTATAGGATCAATATATAAGATGCAAGCTCGGAACCAAGGTTGCCTTTCAAGACAAGTAACATGAGGTTGAAAGCTCGACGTAAGTTGTGCTCAATCTCTGAAGAATCCGTGCACCAAAGAAGGACGAGGTAGCACAGTCAAAGATAGCTAGACAAGGGATGTACCCGATAGTCAAGGAATAAACCAGATTGAGTTTAAAAATTTCCCAGTAACATCTACTAGGGGCGTTGAATTTTTAGAGCAGATTTGATTTACTAAACGGTGTCCTCGGTTGACGGCAACCTAGAACCCGTAGAGTGATTACGACAAGCAAAGGTAATACTTCATCAAAAGCTCAAAAGGTGTAGTGCAAAGGCATGATATCCTCGAGATATCAGGGGGTAAAACTCGAAGGTAGAACACGATAGAAGTAGAACCGAGTCATTGACCCGTGATAGTAGATGATTCAACCTTGCCAAAAATAGACGAGGCACTGGAATGAATTTCCGTCAGATATATTAGATCAGGACAGCATGGTTGGAACCATAACTGTAAGGAATCAATTTTATTGACACCGAAAGAATTATTTAGATGTAAAATCATTTTGCAAGAAGCTCCCGAGACGGTCTACATCGTTTCCATGGGCCTGAACAAAAGCTCAAGGTCGACTCCCATTTCTCCAATGCATACGTTTCATTTACCTCTTGCTTTGATAAAACTGTAGTGTTGGAATTTTATCCGGTAGAACACCGGAAGGGTATGACTTGTGAAAACTTTTGGGTTCTCACGGATTAGGGGAAGGCATAGGTTCAACCCATCGGGCATCTTAGTAACATATACCACAAGTTTCAAAAGTAACAACACAAGCTCGAAAGCAGAGCGTGATTGGACAAGGAGAGGATACAATTTACCAAAGGCATTATGTATCAGGGGGAGAACTCAAGGTTTTGATATGTCGGAACGGTCGGATAATAATCCACAATGGATCGGACGATCCAAAACGGAGCTAATGTGAGTATCGGTACTCACTTAGAGGAAGAAAGAATGCAGAGGCATCAGCTTCAAGAATCACCCGATTAGCCTCATACTTAAATAGAAAGAAATTATGGTTTCCAAAACGAAGGATCAGAAGCAGACGCTCTGATCAAGGATGGATAAGTGGAAAACACTTAGTTGGAAAATCAATAAGGGTTTGAATTGCCGAGAACAACCCATGTCCGGAATGACGTCTGAGCCGGAAAGATAATTTTAAAAAGGATAACCTGATGACTGTGTGCATACGCACACATTGAATCAATAGGATCAAAATGGCTAAGATAAGGGATGTTAACGAAGACTACTAGTCATATGGAATTAACCATAAGGTCAGCACGCAAGAATTTCAAGAGTAACTGGCTGCAGAGGATTTTCGAAAGATCGAAAAGTATTCAGAAGAATTTTGTGAGTCACATGAACAATTGAGAAGCACGGATCCTCGATACATGTGACGAAATAACCGTAAGGGTTTTCACGCGAAATAAAACTGCAAGACAATAAACTCAAAGGATTCTCGAGACAACGAAGAATATTTCGAGGAATCTTGTAACAACAAGAGCGACGAGGAATGATCAAGAGAATGACAAGTGCAAGCAGATATCCATAGGGACATATCGGTGGAAGTGAATTACAAAGGCGATGAACACAAGTTCTCGGGTTAATAGCGGAGAATATCTTCAGGGTCTTCTGGTGCAGCAGGTGATCATCGATAATAAGGTGCTCTCCGGGTGAAAGTGATAACGAGATCCTAATGTTAGATTTAGTAAAATTCATTTATCCTGAATAGAAGAGAGATCAGAGTCCCAGAGTATAGACGAGGAGTAAAAGATCCTAATACCACCCAATGGTGTTGTGGGCCCGTAAGCCACACAACAAGTTAGTAATTTTGTTTTTCAAAGACTAGACTCAACTTCGGCCAAGGAGTTGGAAAGGGGATTCCTACAGGCAGTCGGCTCTGATACCAACTTGTGACGCCCCCGATTTGTCCGTACACTAATCATGCACGCAAATGTGTACGGCCAAGATCAAGGACTCACTAGAAGATATCACAACACAACTCTAGACACAAATTAAAATAATACAAGCTTTATATTACAAGCCAGGGGCCTCGAGGGCTCGAATACAAAAGCTCGAAAACACAAGTGTCAGCGGAAGCAACAATATCTGAGTACAGACATAAGTTAAACAAGTTTGCCTTAAGTAGGCTAGCACAAAAGTAGCAATGATCGAAAAGGCAAGGCCTCCTGCCTGGGACCTCCTAACTACTCCTCGAAGCCGAACTCCATGTAGAAACATCATCGGGTCCTCTGGCTCCTAGACTCCACCAGCTGGTTGCGTCATCCGAGAAGAAAGGAAGAAAGGGGGAAAAGGGGGAGCAAAGCAACCGTGAGTACTCATCCAAAGTACTCGCAAGCAAGGATCTACACTACATATGCAATGATATCTGTGTAAAGGGATAATATATGTGGGTTAAACTGCAGAATGCCAGAATAAGAGGGGGATAGCTAATCCAATCGAAGACTACGCTTCTGGCCACCTCCATCTTGCAGCAGTAGAAGAGAATATATGGAAGTAACAAGTATCCTCGCGTCACGCAGCCTCCGTCTTGAAGCAGTAGAAGGGAAAAAGATGGTAAATTCACCAAGGAACAAAGTATAGCATAATCCTACCCGGCAATCCTCCCGCACATCACCCTGTGAGAGAGCAATCACCGAGTTGTATCTGGCACTGGTAAGGGTGTGTTTTATTAAGTATCCGGTTGTAGTTGTCATGAGGTCGGAATACAACTCCGGGTCGTCCTTTTACCGAGGGACACGACTATTCGAATAGATTAACTTCCCTGCAGGGGTGCACCACATAACCAAGCACGCTTGACCCCATTTGGCCGGACACACTTTCCAGGGTCATGCCCGGCCTTGGAAGATCAACACGTCGCAGCCCTACCTAAGCACAGCAGAGAGGTCAGCATGCCGGTCTAAGTCCTAAGCGCGCAGGGGTCCGGGCCCATCGCCCAACGCACACCTACACGTTGCGTACGCGGCCGGTGAGCAGACCTAGCAACCTCCATTACTAAGGAAGTTGCGTTACGCGGTCCAACCCGGCGCGCGCCGCTAAGTCGCTGACGTTAAGAAGGCTTCGGCTGATACCACGACGTCGAGTGCCCATAACTGTTCCCACGCAGCTGGTTAGTGCGTATAGACCAAATGGCCAGACTCAGATCAAATATCCAAACTCGTTAAGCGTGTTATTATGAAATAACCGCGGACAACGACCAGGGCCAGGCCACCTCTCCACTGGGTGTCTCAACCTGCCCTGTCGCTCCGCCACAAAGATCCACTCGGGGGCCGTCAGGAACTCAGTCCCACCACTACCTGGATGGAGCCACCTGTCCTTTCAGCCCCCACAACAAATCACTTGCGGGTACTCAATGAGCCGACCCGACTTTAGTCAAATCATGTGTCATGTAAAGTATGTATATAGTATATGCCCGTGATCACCACCCGAGGTGACCACGGCCCGATAGTATAGCATGGCAGACGGACAAGGATGTTGGGCCACTGATGGAATACTAGCATCCTATACTAAGCATTAGGATAACAGGTAAAGGTATCAACAGTGGTAGCAACAATGACAGGCTATGCATCAGAATAGGAGTTATCGAATCAACAACAGTAGTAAACTAATGCAAGAGTAAGAGGGAGGAGAATAGGCGATATCTGGTGATCAAGGAGGCGCTTGCCTGGAAGCTCTGCAGGCGAAAGGAATCTTCGGAAGCGTAGCCGTAGTCGAACACCGCAGCATCAATGTTCTCGGGGTCTATCACAGTATCGGAGTCTACCGAAAATAAGCAACGAAGGGGAAACAAATAAATAACAGAGCAAACAATAGCACACAAAGCATAACAGGGAAATACGCAGTGCTACGTGTGACCTAACGCGGTAGGAGGTGATACTGGCAAAGATGAAAAACATCCGGGAAAGTATTCCCGGTGTTTCGCATTTTCGGGCAGATGAAACGGAGGGGGATGTTGCATGTTCGGTATGATAGAGGGGTGTGGCGGACGAACGGACCACGTATTCGGATTCGTCTCGTCGTTCTGAGCAACTTTCATGTACAAAGTATTTTCATCCGAGTTACAGTTTAAAAGATATGATTTTCTAAAGCTTTTATTAATTTCTGGGATTTAATATTAATTAAAATTAATTCGAAAAGGATTTATGACATCAGCATGACATCATGCTGACGTCAGCATGGTTGACTGGTCAACCTGACCAGTGGGTCCCACTGGTCAGTGACACAGCATAATTAGTTCTATACTTAATTAACTAAACCTGATTAGTTTAACTAATTTAAAGTTAATTAGATTAATCACAATTAATTAATTTACTCTTAACATTATTCAATTTAGTTAATTGTCCATTGGGTTAATTAAAGACGGGATTAATTAGATTAATTATCTAGTTAATTAATTAATTAATTAATATTATTAGTTAATTATAAATATATATTTTTATCTATTTTTATTTTTATCATCTCTTTTTTTTTTGTTCTAGGGGTGGGCCCCGGCTGTCATTGGGCCAGGGCCATACCGGGCGGCTAACGGGCGTAGCCCGTTGGGCATTGGGCACCCGGGCACGGCTACGGGCGCCGGGCGTGCAGGCCCGAGGCCATCAGGGGGGCGCCGGCCTCGGCGGCCGCCGGAGTGGCACGGCGAAACGGTGGTGAGGGCGGGCGGTGGAGGCGCCGGACGGAGACAGCGGGAGGAACTCCGTCCCGAGCGGCAAGGGGCAGCAGCAAGCGCGTACGCGCGCTGGAGCACGGCCGACGGCGAGGTAGGGAGGCGGTGCGGTGCGGCGGGCCAGGTGAGGTGCGCGGCGGTCGGTGCGGCGGGCCAGGTGAGTTGCGCGGCGGTCGGTGCGGCGGGCCAGGTGAGGTGCGCGGCGGTCGCGACCGGCGACGAGAGAGAGGAGGGCGGAACGGGGCTCACATGGGGGGCAGAGTAGGGGTGGTGCTGGGGCGGTCCGGCGAGGAGGGCTCCGCGCCGCCGCGGGGTCGGGCGGTGAGGCGACGGCGGAGAAGATGTGGGGCGGGGGCAGCCGCCCTCGGGCGCGGGCGTGCCCACCGGGGCCGCGGGGAGCGGTGGCGGACGCAACCGAGACGGCGCGGCAGTGGTGACAGAGGCGGGCGCCGGTCGGAGCCGGACAGGTGCGCGCGCATGTCGTCGATGAGACAGCAGGGCCGTCGACGGCTAGAGTAGTGAGCACGGAGGGAGAAGAGGCGTGAGGGAGGGTCGGGCACGTCTGAGCAGGGGTCGAGCGCTCAGCCTCGTTCCTGGCGGCGCGAGGTGGGGAACGAGGGGAATGGGATGAGGGGTTGCTAGGGTTGGGTCGTCCGTGGGGTTGTAGGGGTTAGGTGGGCCGAGGCTGGTAGGGCCGGTCGGCCTGGTCAGCCAGTTGGGCCGGTTGGCCCAGCGGGGGGGGGGGGGCGTTGTTTATTTTCTTTTACGTATTTCCCTTTTCATTTTATTTAATTCCTTTCGATTTTAATTCATTTTCTAATTAATTTTAGTTTTATTAATTACCACAGTAGAACCTAAAATAGTGCTCCAATACATGCCCCTGCCACGACAAGTTTAGCACCTAAGTAATTTAGTTTAATATTTTATATTTTATATAAGGCATTTAATTAATTGTGTAAGTCACTGTTCTATTCATTTAAGGGTAATTATATACTTATACAGATGCTTGTTTCTACACCAATATTAATTAGGAATTATTTCCCACGTGATGAACATTTTAGTTTTGACATTTGAATACTTTTATGGTTTGACTTCAATTCAAATTCAAATTTGGATCGCTTTTGAACTAACATGAAATTAGTAACCGTAATCGTGGTGACGTGGCATCATTTCCAGAGGGTTACTGTAGCTTAACTATCCGGGCGTCACACCCTAGCAGCGGTATGTCGACGACCGGAGACAAGATGCCATCGGCAGCCAGATCTTCCCAGAGATATCCTGCTAGGTATGAATATATTTAGATGTTATCAATTCCAGCTCTATTCCTAGATCGAAATATGTTTGGAGTGTCAAAGTTCCTTTGAGAGTTAAAGTGTTTATGTGGTTTGTACATAAACAAGTCATTTTAACTAAGAATAATTTGGTAAAACGTAACTGGACGGGTTCTACGATATGTTCATTTTGTGACCGGAACGAAACTATCAAACACCTCTTTCTCGATTGTCCGTTGGCAAAAAATTTATGGTGGACAGTTCAGATTGCTTTTAACATTACTCCTCCAAATTCGATTAGCACGTTATTTGGGAGGTGGCTAGACGGGATAGATCCCGCAACAGTGAGACACATTCGTGTAGTAGTATGTGATTTATTATGGGTAATTTGGAACTGCATAAATGATTTGGTTTTTAACAGAACAACAAATACTCATTTTTTGCAGGTTATTTTCCGAGCTACAGCGTTGATCCGTATGTGGTCGTTACTCACTCCGACGGAGGCCAGGGAGCATTTGATTACTGGGTCTGTCCGATGGGAGATGGTAGCTCGGGTTATTTTCAACCGGTTTGGATGGCGGTCATGTAATAAGATAGACAATTAGTTTTCCTATCTATCTTTTGCCAACCAGTTGTGGCCTTTATTTCCTTTTGTTCTTTTGCTCTGTGTGAGCTTGTGATCCAGACTACAGAACCTTTGTTGCACTTATTTGCTCTTTAATAAATGTGGACGTATATATCATTCTGATGCAGAGGCCGGGGATATCCCCTTTTCGAAAAAAATGAATATATTTTTATGCATGCACCCTTGACTTGCATGAAGAGGCAAATCAACACAGTTCCTCGCATGCATGTTATTCCAATTGGCATTGAATCGTGATGAGCTACTTCTATCCATCAGCAAATTCATCCGTTCTATTTTTACTAATTAATTTATATGGTATGCATGCAGAAATCAAACTGCATACAAACTGGGTTCCGTCTGCCGCCGACGCTTCTTCTCCGTACAAGGCATGCATAGCTGTTTGGTTTTCCGCCACGACGAGTACAGTTACACAATGGCAGTGGATTTCAACGATGTGACATGGCAATCTATATCGCTCCGGCATGATTGATCTACCATGCATAACCATACATGGACACTACGAGACATAAGTGATTCAAATAGAGAAGTTTAGTCTTGTTATCTATATGTGAAAATATTAGTATAGAAAACGGATTATGCTCCAATATTGTATTTTTTGTGGGGATTGGACATTGTATTGTTATTCTATTAATTATACCGCTGTTTCCGTACTATACTTTTCAAATTAGTTATACTCTATGTTATTGTATATTTCGTTTCTGAAGGCACTACACCATTTTTTTAGTTCATAATTTCTGTTAGATGAATTACATTCAATTCTAGAGTAATATACTCAGTCACAAAAATATTGTATACAGTCCGTATAGCTCCAACTATGCCGACGGCCCCGACAAAAAGCCACCGGCATAGTGGGTTATTCCGGCAGTGGTAAAAATGAGTTGTGTATAATAAATCACAAAAAGGAGTGTATACTCCATGAAAAAATAGCATATACTCCACTGATTCGACAGTAGTATATGTACTCCTAGTTACAAAGGGCAGTATATACTCCTAATTACAGAAAGTGGTATATTCTCACAAGTTGCAACAGTATATGCTAGTAATTGGTAAGCAACATATTCCACCTCAAAAGTTGTATCTACAACCTAAAGAAGTATGTATATATACTCTAAAATTTCATTACATACTCCTTAAAGATTGCAGTATATACCCATTGTAAAAAAAGGTTAGTATCTACTCCTACAAAATGCAGTATATATACTTTGAAAAAGTCAGTATATACTCCTCGGAAAAATGACAATTTACACTACTTAACAAATGAAGTATATATGTACTCCTACAAAAATTAATGACACTACATATACCCTCCACTGAAAAATGACAGTATGTACTCCATGGAAAAACAAGCAGAATATACACCTAAAAATTGCAATATATTTCTTGCAGGTGTCTATACCTCCATAGACCTTCTATTAAAAAATAAAATATACCCCTTCCTATTAAAAAACTGTCTAAGCTAAACTCTAGCCGTGACATACAGTTTGCATAACGAACAAAGCTAGTGGCCTTGTGAGCCTTGATTTTAGGAAGTAGGTATGCCTGCTTATGTTAATTGGCTTACCTGCACGGGTTAGTTGGCACTTGTCATCGAGGGCCGGCCATCAACACTGGTTGATTTTATCCATTGAGGTGGGAGTACGTACTTTTGAGAGTATAAAAGAGAAGTCCTATATATATTGTGGATATCAAAATTGACCGTGGTCACAACTATCACTACCGTCCGAGAGGGTCTGCTCCGTGATCCATGCGCATGAGGGAGAGGTAGAAATATGGGTGCCTTTTTTCTCAATTTCGACCGCACTTCACCCGCTGATTCCCTAACACTTTCTGCAGCGGGCAAAGTCTTTCGCAGGTGTCGGAGTTAGTGGCCCAGCAAGAGGCACATGGATTTTGTGTGGTCCGTGGCCTGCCACTGTTTTCCTGCGTCCCATACTACGCTCACGGGTCGACACTTCCTTTGATTTTTGCATTTAGTGATTTGAGACGAGGTGGCCGGCCATTTCAACCCCCGTTCTTTCCCTCTCTCATCAGTTGTGATGCTTGTGCCTTTGCGCTGATTTTTAATCTCCTGGGAGTTGACTAGTTAGTAAGTGGTGATGGACATATTGATCGAGCTCATTTTCTGGTCATGGCCGAAGCACTTCTTTTACACAAGTACTCCCTCCGTCCGGAAATACTTGTCATCAAAATGAATAAAAGGCGATGTATCTAAATGTATTTTAGTTCTACATACATCCCTTTTTGTCTATTTTGGTGACAAGTATTTTGGGACAGAGGGAGTAGTTGTTAGAATAATCCTTGCTTGTTCAGATACAGTTAGTTCAGATAGAGTAGCTGTGTTTTTTCCTTCAGTTTCGTCAGTTAGCTCAGTTTCGTCAGATAACGCTGCCGCGGGAATAGCTCGTCAGGCAGCGATCGAGTCCGAGTCCTGCGCCCTCTAATCTGTTCGTGGGATGGCACGAACGTTGTGGAGAGGAGTGGCGCACTGTCCGGAAGCCATGAACCCCGTTTCCTTCGATGTAATCCTGCATAAAAGGTGGATCAGTAAAACAGAAAACTGCGGCAAGTTAGCGCAGGCAAAACCTTGTCTTCCACCTCGGTTAGTTGCTAGTTCATCGTTCTCAACTCTGACAATTGGCATCAGAGCCTCTCACCGGTCCAAGGCATGGCGACCGACGACACCGGGAGCAACAAGTCGCCACCGACGCCGCGCGCAAAGATCACCGACGGCACAGAGGTTGCCGTGGCTGAGAGATCCATGGCGCGGGTGGTGCGCGACACGGGCGGCACGGCGTGGCCGCAACTGACGAGGACCAACTACACCGACTGGGCCGTCCTCATGCAAGTCATGATGGAAGGGCGGCACCTATGGGACAACGTGCAGACGGGCACGGCGGAGCGCAGCGACGATAGGCTCGCGCTCGAAGCAATCCTGCGCGGGGTGACGCTGGATATGGCACCCACCCTCGCCGGCTAGGCCACGGCGAAGGATGCGTGGGACACCGTCAATACAATGCGCCTCGGTGTGGCGCGCGTCCGCGAGGCAAAGCTCGCGACCCTCTCCAAACAGTACAACGACATCCGCTTCGCCGACGGCGAGACCATCGACGACTTCGCCATGCGCATCACCAACATGGGGGCATAGATGGCACAGCTCGGGGAAACCGTGCAGGAGAAGCGGATGGTCCGCAAGTTCCTCTCCGTCGTCCCGAAGAGGTACTCTCAGATCGCCTTGTCAATAGAAACATTCGTCGATCTGGACACGCTCTCTATGGAAGAGCTCACCGGGCGACTAAAGGCTGCCGAGGAGAGGTACGACCTCGACCAGGCGGAGTCGGGCGTGGGACGGCTTCTCCTCACGGAGGAGGAGTGGCACGCACGTCTCAAGAGCAGGGGCGGCTCTAGCAGCGAGGCACAGCGAGGCGGCGGCCGACGCGGCCGCGGCCGCGGGCGGGGCCGCGGTGGTGGGCGTGGCAACGAAAAGAACAAACAGCCCGTCACCGACGCCGACAAGTGCAGGTACTGCGGCAATGTTGGCCACTGGGTCAGGGACTACCGCAAGAAGAAGAGGGAGGAGGAGACGAACCACGCTCACGCGGAGGGCGCTGACGACGAGGATCCCACCTTCCTCGTGGCACAGGTTTGCACCGTCACCGACGTCGGAAACATCAGCGACGACTACGTCGAGCTCGTCGAGGAACACGCCGAGGTCCACCTCGGGCGCACAGAGGAGGAGTACGACTCCAAGTGGTACCTGGACACGGGGGCTTCCAACCACATGTCGGGCAGCGCGGTGTGCTTCAACGAGCTCGACCGCCGCGTCGGAGGCACTGTGAAGTTTGGGGACGGCTCGATCGTGTCGATCTGCGGACGCGGGTCAGTGCTCTTCACGGACTGCAACGGTGGGCACCGTGTGCTCACCGGGGTCTACTTCATCCCTCGCCTGCGGAGCAGCATCGTCAGCGTCGGGCAGCTCGACGAGAGCGGCTGCAAGACAGAGATTGCAGGCGGTGTGTTCACTCTCAGCGATCGCCGCGGGCACGTGTTCGCGCGCACAACGAGAGCAAGAAACCGCCTCTACCCCTACGACATGCAGCTGGCCCGGCCGGTGTGCCTGGCCGTGCGCACCACCACTGATGAGGCGTGGCGTTGGCACGCAAGGTATGGGCACATGAATTTTAATTCACTTCAGATGTTAGCCCGACAGGACATGGTGCGCGGCCTGGCTGCTATCGACCACGTAGATCAGCTCTGCGATAGCTGTCTGGCCGGCAAGCAGCGTCGATCGCCGTTCCCGGACACGGCGAACTACCGGGCCGAGCAAGTTCTGGAGCTGGTCCATGGCGATCTCTGCGGCCCAATATCTCCGGCGACTCCTTCAGGCCGGCGCTACTTTCTGCTCCTGGTGGACGACCTCTCCAGGTACATGTGGCTGACCCTGTTGAGCAGTAAGGACTAGGCGCCGGACACGATCCGCCGCTTCCAGGAGCGCGTCGAGGTGGAAATCGGGCGCAAGTTGCGCGCTCTCCGGACTGACCGCGGTGGTGAATTCACCTCCGTCGAGTTCGGCGAGTACTGCGCTGACCGCGGCGTTCAGCGTCAGCTCATTGCGCCGTACTCACCCCAACAGAACGGGGAGGTTGAGCGCCACAACCAGTCGGTGGTGGCCATGGCGCGGAGCATGATGAAGGCAACGGCGATGCCAGGTAGGTTCTGGGGCGAGGCGGTGACCACAGCCGTGTTCATCCTCAACCGCGCACCGACGAAAAGTGTGTGTGGTATGACCCCGTATGAGGCGTGGCATGGCGGGCGACCAGTGGTGCACTTCCTTCGCACTTTTGGGTGCGTGGCACATGTCAAGAATGTGCGCCCGCACTTGAAGAAGCTCGACGACAGGTCGACGCCAATGGTCTTCATCGGCTATGAGGAAGGAGTCAAGGCGTATCGTTTCTTCGACCCAGTTGGAGGGCGCGTCCACGTGACGCGCGACGCCGTCTTCGACGAGGCGGCGCACTGGAACTGGGATGCCGAGGAGAGTCCCACTGGCACAAACGCCTTCACTGTCGACTATGAGGTGCGCCGCGTCCCTGCTATGGCAGGGAAGATCATCCCCAACACGCCGCTGCGCACGCCTCCCACTGAAGCCGGAGCGTCGACTGAACCAGGGAGCCCGACAGTGGATATGTCTGACGGCCCTGAAGACGCAGCTGCGACAGCGACCCCAACACAGATCAAGCCCGCTACGCCCGGCACGGCAGCGCTTTTTGCATCTCCTGCAACACTCGACATGGCGGCCAGCTCTGCATCCTCTACGAGCACCACACCGATCACTTACGTGACGCCCCCGACGCCGTGCTCAGAGATGCATGACGTCGCCGTCGACGCCCACGGTCCCCTTGGCTTCCGGCACGTGACTGACCTGTTCGGTGCGCGCCCGGACACAACTCGTGATCAGGAGGAGCAACTGATGCTCACATCTGCAGAAGAGCCGTGTACTTTCTCTGAAGCAGAACACGAGCCCTGCTGGAGGAAGGCCATGCTCGAGGAGATTGCGTCGATCGAAGAGAACCAGACGTGGAAGCTCATTGATCTTCCCCCAGGTCATGAGCCCATAGGCCTAAAGTGGGTGTTCAAGGTCAAGCGCGATGAGAGCGGCGTGGTGATCAAGCACAAGGCACGGCTTGTCGCAAGAGGCTTCGTTCAGCAGCAGGGGATTGACTTCGACGAGGCGTTCGCGCCTGTTGCACGCATGCATTCCGTGCGCTTGATGCTTGCTCTTGCCGCACAGGAGGGCTGGGGCGTACATCACATGGACGTGAAGTCTGCATTCCTCAACGGCGAATTGATAGAGGAGGTGTACGTCCGGCAGCCACCGGGATTCGTCGTCGCAACGGAAGAGCACAAGGTACTGCACCTCAAGAAGGCGTTGTACGGTCTCCGTCAAGCTCCACGCGCCTGGAACGCCAAGCTCGACGCCACGCTCGGCGCTCTAGGGTTCACCAGGAGCAGTTCGGAGCACGCCGTCTACGTCTGCCGAGGGCTTTTGGTGGGCGTGTACGTGGACGACCTCCTCATCACCGGGCCGAACAACGACGACATCCGCGACTTCAAGAGGGAGATGATGGCCAAATTCCGTATGAGCGATCTCGGCCTGCTCTCCTACTACCTCGGCATCGAGGTTCACCAGAGCGTGCACGGGATCACGCTCGGCCAGGCTGCGTACGCACGCAAGATACTGGAGAAGGCTGACATGTTGGACTGAATCCTTGCCACGCACCGATGGAGCCGAGGCTCAAACTGAGCAAGGATAGCCAAGCTCCTCCAACAGACGCCAGCGACTATAGAAGCATCGTCGGCAGTCTCAGGTATCTGGTTCACACTCGACCAGACATCTCTTTTGCCGTCGGGCATGTGAGCAGGTTCATGGAGGCGCCGATGATGGAGCACCTCGTGGCGGTCAAGCACATTCTTCACTATGTGGCGGGGACGATCGACTACGGCTACAGCTACCGGAGGAGCGGCGGCGCAGTCTTGTCCGGGTTCAGCGACAGCGACATGGGTGGTGATCCGGACACCCGCAAGAGCACCACCGGCCACCTCTGGTATCTTGGTGACAGCCCGGTGACTTGGCAGTCGCAGAAGCAGAAGGTGGTGGCTCTCTCATCTTGTGAAGCAGAATACATGGCCGCCACGGCGGCGGCATGCTACGGCGTGTGGCTGACCCGTTTGCTCAAGGATCTGACGGGAAGAGTTGCTGACGCGCCTGTACTGAAGATGGACAACAAGTCTGCAATAGCTCTTGCCAAGAATCCTGTTCACCATGATCGCAGCAGGCACATAGACCTGCGATTTCACTTCATCAGGGATTGTGTGGAAGAGAAGAAAATCACAGTGGACTACATCAGCACAAATCTTCAGCCCGCGGATATTCTGACAAACCCTTTGGGCAGAGTCAAGTTTCAGGAGCTGAGGAGCAAGATTGGAATCGTCAAAATAAAGTAGGAACATCAAGGCTTAGGAGGAGATTGTTAGAATAATCCTTGCTTGTTCAGATACAGTTAGTTCAGATAGAGTAGCTGTGTTTTTTCCTTCAGTTTCGTCAGTTAGCTCAGTTTCGTCAGATAACGCTGCCGCGGGAATAGCTCGTCAGGCAGCGATCGAGTCGGAGTCCTGCGCCCTCTAATCTGTTCGTGGGATGGCACGAACGTTGTGGCGAGGAGTGGCGCACTGTCCGGAGGCCATGAGCCCCGTTTCCTTCGATGTAATCCTGCGTAAAAGATGGATCAGTAAAACAGAAAACTGCGGCAAGTTAGCGCAGACAAAACCTGGTCTTCCACCTCGGTTAGTTGCTAGTTCATCGTTCTCAACTCTGACACTAGTCTGATCATGGTTGAAGCACTTTCTTTTTACACAAATAGTCTGATAACGGTTGAAGCACTTACGTGAAACATTGAAGAAAATGTTATCTGGATCAAAGCATGTTGACTTTGTCCTCTATGACTATATTATTATCTGAATGAAGGCACAAGCACTTAGTTTCTCTGAAATATTACAAGTTACGGAGGGAGTACAACTTATCTGAATATGATGTTCTTTTCATGCTTTATAAACCATTGGTACTGAATTTAATCAACAACATTTTGACTTTTCGAGTAATAGTTTCAGTCTTGGATTCAGAAATTTAACTGTGTGCCATCGATGGGCCTGGGTTCAGAATTTTTAAATGCAACTATGATGCCCTGGTCCTACAACCGAATGACGTAGAGGAGAGAGCGCCACATGCGAAAGGCCATGTTTAGAAAGGCTGAGAGTGCATTTTCCTCGTCTGTAAGAATTCACCAGCATTGATGAACACCATTCGTCTGACTCAGGGTGCCCTTGAATCGGACAAAGCAACACAGCTGACCAGTGTTTCAGGCTTGGTGAACACAAAGACATTGATGACTTGCTGCTGGTCATATTTTAAACGGTACATAGAGATACATAATTTATTATGCCTCCGCTGGGCTACTACCAAATGAAAATGTTATGTGCATCCATCGAACGCTACCTATACCTGCATGATGCTTAAGTACAAAAGTCCAGGCGTACGTCGCGATAATGGGTTTGCGAGTTACCATGAAGAACCACCAAAACTATGAGGGGAGAACCGCCTACGAAAGAAAGGGAACCGAACATAGACTTTGTGAAGAACCGTTGGCCCTCATTCATAGAACCGTTGTTCAACCCACTCAGAAACGTATGTCGCGATAATGGGTTCGCGAGTGACCGTGAAGAACTGCCAAAACTACGAGGGAGAACCGTCTACGAAAGAAAAGGAACCAAAAACAGACTTTGTAAAGAACTGTTGACCTTCATTCATGGAACCGTTGTTCAAGCCACTCAGAAACATACGTCTCGATCATGGTTTCACGGGTCACCATGAAGAACCGCCATGACTACGAGGGGAGAACTGTCTATGAAAGAAAGGGAACCGAAAATAGACTCTGTGAAGAACTGTTGACCCTCATACATGGAACCGTTGTTCAACCCACTCAGAAATGAACGGCGCGATCATGGTTTCACAGGTCACTATGAAGATCAACACGCCGGTGTGGTGGCAATCGAGCCACAAGAGTAGACCGGGGCGCCCACACGAGAATGCACTACGGCCGCGCCTTTGTGAGACGACGGAGCACGGCCCCGCTGCCGCCATCATGTACTCCTAGTCTTTATCTAGCGGCGGCCATGAGATTAGGAGGCGGGGAAAACAGACGTCTGAACTAGTCCGCAGACCGATGCGGGACATCGTTAGATGAAAAACAATGTTCGAACAGCTTGGTCTGAATCTCGGATAGTTTGAGGGTCTGCGCTTTGGTGATGCCATAATATAATAAGTATATGGCATTACAAATTTTATAGAGCTGTAAAAAGTTAATGAATGCAACCACACGTACAGAATATCTTGTATGGTGGTGCACGTCACGAGTCTTTGGTCTCGATACTTCTAGTGTTCGTCTCGTGTGTGAAGGATTGGATCTTCCGCGAGCAGTATAAACATGTAAATTGAAGATTACAAGAGGGATGTATTCGTGATCCCGTCCTCACGTGACTGTGCCACTAGGCTGATGCTATTCTTCGGTCTGATGATGTCCCAATGATTCTCTGACCTAAAGCGCGGGTAGATATGCAAGATGTAGGGGGGAAAGGTGCTTGTGAGGAGGAGGAGCAGCATCATCTAGAGGAGGAAGATTCGTTGTATCACCTAGAGTAGACTGAGAAGTTGCATCTCCCACGTATATGATGCGTGGACCTGCCATTTCCAAGATGCAACCAATGGAGGTTCATGTGAGATCCATCCACCTTGGATGTGCACTATAATTAGAGTATCTCGAGCCGTTGAGCCCCAGACACGCCCAAATAGCGCCTCCTGGGGTGAGCCGATGAAAACCGCGCCTTGAGGGCGTTTTCCCCCCAGTCGTCGACCCCCACGGCGTTTTTTCGTGTTTTCAATACTGAAAGCCCGGCCACATCCGCCCAGCAACGCCACGCGCTCCCCCATCGCTCACCACCACTGTCTCCCGTCCCCAGGCCCACTGGTTGGCGTCCTATTGCCGTCTACCCATCCAACAGTGCACCCTCGCTCGCCTCCTTCCTCGCCGACGCTGCCGGCCAGTTCAATATAGGTAGTGAAAAGGATACATAGATAGTTCATAGCATAGACTGTTAAAAGAAAAGATCAACTACTCGTCGTTTTTCGACTGTGACTCGGTAATGTCCTCCTCCGATGTCTGAATGTAGGCGTCAGCATACCACTCCTCCTCGGAGTCCAAGGACGACGCTTCTCCTAGCTTCATGTTCAATTGAGTGCCTGCTTCCGCGCACGCTTGTCCTCCCGATAGGCGGCTCGCTCCTTCCTCCTCAGCTCCCTCGCCGTCCTCCGTTGCTTGTAGAACTAGCGCTTGTTGATGATGTCCCTCGGGAAGCCATGGCTTCTGTCGGATTTAGGGATCCGCAAAACCCAAGAAGTTCGAACACAGGGGCGTGAACGAAGATCTCTCCCACTCACGTGTATCATCTCGCTCTCGTATCGGTGGAGGGATTCGAGCAAACAACAGATAGAACACACAAGAGTTTACCCAGGTTTGGGCCACCGTGTGGTGTAAGACCCTACTTCCTGCTTTGGTGGATTAGCCTCGGGAGGGCTGGAATATGAGCTAGTACAGTGGTTCCTGAGCTCGGGAGGCGAGCTGAGGAGGGTCAGGAGGCAAGAGTTCTTGCTCCTTGTGTGGTGGCAGAGTGTATCGATCACTTCCCTTTTCACAGTGGGAATCCTAGCTACTTATATAGGCGGCCACGGTTCTCTTCCCCCGAAATGTTTAGGCGGGAAGGGATTCCAGAACGGCCATTTTTGAGCGGGAACACAAGGACGTTCCTACCCTAACAAAAGCGGTCTTCGCCTCCAAAAGAATCAGGCGATGACGCGGTGGTGGGATAGACGGTGACATCCTCCTTGTTGTCCTTGCAGTCTTCGGTCTTGTTGCACCAAAGGGGAAACCTTTACCCCGCTCCTTGGGAACCCGCGACTGCGTTGTCCCCTTTGCACCGAAATGGCAACTGCGCCGCTGGCACCCGCTGGCGCGGTGCATCACTGCTGACATCACTGCCTCCTCCCGAGGCAGGCTTGGCCTTGGATTCTTCGCCCCTTCGGAGCACCTTGTCGAGGCCGCTCCTAAGGGGGCCTTGACGCCGTTCTCCTCGCGAGGCTTAGCCCCCTCGCGAGGGTCTTGGACAGCTGGTCGATCAGCTGGGCCGTACCAGGCCGTTTGTAGGAGCGCGTCGCGGCCCGCAAATAGGCAAGTCTGGGTACCCTGGTTCCCAGGACGCCGACAGTAGCCCCCGGGCCCAAGGCGCGCACGGAGTTGGCTTTAGGGCGAAGCCTTAGTCGAGGACGAAGCGCTGCGGGCCCCAAAAAGGTTGTGCGCCAGGCTGGCGCGTGACAGTTGGATGGGATGTGGGCGACCTCGCTCCCCATGCCGTCTCGGTGACCGTGCGTCTTGACAAAAAGGGGCCGTCTCCGCTGGGGGAGTTATCGCTCCCCTTCCTTCCTGCTCGGATTTCTCCCCTTTACGCCTCCTGCCTTACTGAATCGCTTGTGTCCTTCGGCTCCCTCAACCATGGCGAAGAGGAAAAAGAGTGCCGCACCAGCGTCTAGATCTGCTTCTTCCCTTGAGGTGGCACTCGAGGAGTCCTCCATTACCAGGAGGAGGACTACTCAGAGGTCCAACCTTTCTTGTCGAGCGCCCACAACGAGCACGGCCCGACGCGGATCTGGCCCGGATCCACCATGACGCGGATCCTACCGAAGTCATGCTACCCCTTCTTCCTCCACAGCATCTCCGTGGGGCTCGTGCCACCTTCCTCCGAGTTCTTCTACGCCATCCTGGAACATTACCAGGTGCACGCTCTCCACATCCAGCCTCGCTCCATCTTCGTCCTGTCGCTCTTCGCCTTTTACTGTGAGGCGCTCGTGGGGGTGAGCCCGACTGTCGCCCTCTTCCGCCATTTCTTCTCCATGCGTCGGTACGACGATGGCCCATGCTCGAGCTATGTCTCCTTCGTCTTCCAGCACCAGGGCTGTCGGCTGATGATGACCGGGAAGAAGATAGAGTCCCACCGGAAGAGGTGGGTCTATCTGGATGCCCAGCGCGTCCACCCTTTGCTGGCGCTGCCTACTGCCCGTTCGGCGAAGTCCGCCGGCTGGAGCTACGCGAAGCTCACCGACCCCCTTGTCGGGCCTGTCCTGGCAAGGATTGAGGCCGACCTGAGCTCGAGGCTCAAAGGGGGCCAGATCATGAAGGAGTTCTTGAGGCAGCGTCTGGCTCTGCTGCAGGCTCACTCGCGCCCCATCTGGGAGCTGATGGGCGACGACGACAGGTTCTGGCTGCACTCAGGGGTGCTGGCCGAGGACGATCTGGACTTCACCTCGGGAACTCTCCTGTGGATGGTTCCGGAGGATCTCCCCGGGGCCCACTTGCCGCTGTACAGCCGCCCTGACAGGGTCGAGCTATTGAAGGCCATGTCGGGTTTTGGTGCGCCCGTGGGCGCTCCGCCCACGTTCGATGTGTCTTCTGGTGCTGACGACGAGAGCGACGAGGGGGGGGGGGCTCAAAGGAGACCCTGGACGACGAGGGGGACTCCTCCGAGGCATTCGCTGGAGCAATGACGCCAGGCGTAGGTGCCGTCGGATGGGCCCAGGCGGCCACTCCGTGTCGATCCAGACACGCTGCATCCGGGGGAAGCAATGTGGCGACTCCGCCAAGGAGTACCGTGCCAGCGAATCTGGCGACCGCGGCCGCGCCCAGGACCGTGGCCTCACGCCTCGCCCAGATCCGGGCTATCGGCATGCCCATGGCGCCAGCGGGTGCTGCTGACCTGCTGGCGAAGAGAAGGGTGCGCCTCGCCTCCGACGAGTAAGTGTGCAATTTCTCGCCTATCCTTAGTTGTCGTGTCCCTGATGTGCTTTCCCTGACGCACCAGCCTAGGAGGTGCGATGAAGAAGGCGAAGGGGGAGGTCACGCCGCGATGCCCTGCCCCTCCTGCTGCTGATGCGACCTCAGGGAAGGATGCCACGGTGCTGGGCGCCTCGGTCGACCAAGCCACCGAGCATGCAGCGGTGGTGTCGCTCGAGGGTCTCCCTGCCTCCTGCGAGGTTGCGGTGGCCTCTGCTCCGGCTGCTCTGGCGAGGGGGGCCGGAGCCCCCGAGCCCCTGGTCAAGCAGTCGGTCTTGTCGATGCCCGTGCGCCAGCCGGCACAGCCTGGTTCTGAGTCCTTAGAGGCTACCTCCGCCGCGCTGGGTCGTCTTCGCGTCGAACTGCAAGATGGTGAGGGCCACCTGATGGAAGGGCACCTGGGGCTGATCCGCGGGTGGCTCCTGGCAAATGAGTCTGCGCGGACCTCCTGGGACCAGGCCTCGGCGGTCGCTGCCAAGGGTCAAGAGGAAGCTGTGGCGGACACGCTGGCTCGCGACACCGCGTGAGCCGACGCCGCGTCCTAAGAGAAGCGCTGCCTCAAGGCGGAGAGCGAGCTGGAGGCCCTCCGTGAGGAAGGCACCGGGCGCGGCCTGGAGCTCAAGAGGTTGGAGAAGGAGCTCGAGGCGCAGAAGATTGAGACATCCCGGCTGCAACAGGAGCAGCTCGCTGACCCGCCTTGGAGAAGCTGAAGGTTGAAGTTGAGCAGGCCAAAGCGACCAAAGCTGCTCGCGACAAGGAGGAAGCCCTTGCGGCCTCGGCGACGGTGAGTTCCGAGGCCCTTGTCGCCTTCGACCTTGAGGCCCGCAAGGCGCTGCAGGCCGCCTACGGGGAGGGGTTCAAGGAACCGCTGGCCGCTCCGGAGGGAGGCCCCGCCGGGCTCCTTGCTGCGCTCGTAGAGTCCCTGTGCGGGGTTGCGGCCGCAATTGGCCAGTTAGCCGACGTCGAGAGCCACACGCTCCTTACCTTGGTCCTGACGCAGGTGTGCAGCCACCTATGTCTTCGCGACCCCACCCTTGACCTGGCCTCGCTGTCCGAGCCCATAACCAAAGTCATGGAGGGCACGGCTGCTGAGGCCCTAAGGGTGAAGACCACGTCGTTGGTGGAGGCGTTCCTCCAGGCCACTGCTACCGCAGCCGAGGAGGTGGAGACCGGTGATAATGCGCTCGGCAATGCCTGATATGTTCCTGTTCAGAAAGAGAAGTGTGAGTGCCTCGGGGAGGCGTAAGAACTTTGTTTGAATTGGAAAACCATGGCATTATTGTAATAGCTAGATTATTTCCATGCTTGCTTCCTTTCATGTTTGCTTAGGTGCTCTGCGTCGGCAGGGCCCAACCCCGCCCATACCTCGATCGCCATTGAGCCCTCCGGATGACCGGGGTTACCGTAGTAACTAGACCCAAGGGATGAGGGGCTACGTGGCTACTGAGGCCCCTAGATCGCGATGCCCAGGGGTCCCCCTTGACGTTCAAGCGATCCCGTTTGCGTTCTGCGTCGGTAGGGCCCAACCCCGCGCATACCTCGATCGGCATTGAGCCCTCCGGGTGACCGGGGTTATCGTCATAACTAGACTCAAGGGATGAGAGGCTGCGTGGCCAGTTAGGCCCCTGGGTCGCGATGCCCAGGGGTCCCCTTTGACGTGCGAACGACTCTCATGAAGGAGAACGAGCACCATACCTTGCACACGAGCCTTTGCCTGGGATGGGGGCGCGAGAAGGCCAGGTGTCTGGGCACCTAGTAGGATGGCGTCTGCCAGGCGTGACCTGAGCATAGCCCCCGTGCCTAGCCCCCCTCGCGACACCCATCCAAGGAGAAGCTATGAGCGTCGTGAGCTAAAAAGCTCCCTGAGGTTGGTGCGACCACTGGGGGCCGCCCTCAGTTATTTATAACTAGCGCGGAGCATAGAGCTACCACACTTGCGCGGAGTGTGGGCGTAACCGTGCCTCGGTCGTAGCGGCCAGCGCGGAGCTTGGTGCTTCCACTGGTTCGTGGGCATAACCGCTCCTCGGTTGGATCTGCCAGCACAGAGCTTGGTACTTCCACTGGACCGTGGGGGGGAGCCTCCCACCAGAGAGACTCCGGGAGTGTACAGCCACGTCCTGACACGTGGCTTGCACGGTAGGACAGCCAAGGTGTATATGGGCCCTCCTCAGGACGAGCTGAACGACTCTGAGGAAGTTCTCGTGAGCTTACGCATCACTCATGAGACCCTACCCTGAGGCGGGTTGCGCCTGAGTCTTCTTCTGCAAAATGTGAAAAGAGAGGTGTTGTGTCGACCTGCGCCGAGTGCATCTCTAGAGGGTATCGCATGAGAAGGCCGCAACACCAGCGACCCCAGGAGGTGACGTCAAGGGAATGGCTCGCGAGACAGAGCTCAGCCACTGGATTTGTCGACGCTGTAGGGACGGACCCGAGCACAAACGTCGTGTCCAGTCTTCTCATGCAACGATCCAAAAGAAAAACAACCGGTGCGCGGTTCCCACATGAGCGAGGCACCTGCCACGGGCCTCTACTTACCAATCCGCGATTAGCCCATGCGAGAACAAGGCACCGAGGACCATGGGAGGTGACGTCACGGGAATGGCTCGCGAGACAGAGCTCAGCCCTTGGGTTTAGCGACACTTCAGGAACGGACCCAAGCACAGACGCTGTGCGAGTCCTTAATCTTGGGGCGGTCGCGAGTGGGCTCACAAGGGCTCATGAACTTAGTGGTGGTGAGGACGCCAAGCATGTAGATAATGCGAATGGAAAGAAACATCTATCCTTGATCATGCAAAAAGGGAGACAACTACGGGGGAACAGCCCCTAGCAGTCCGAGGATGATGCAGCCCGAGAGGCGCCCTCGATTGGATACGTGAAGTGTCACCTGATACTTGTCGAAGAAGAATTGAGGTAGCTGAAGACTCCAGCCATGCGGGTCGCTCCTGAGGATCGTCGGGCTCTGAAGGCTCTCAGTGGTCGTGCGGGTCCGGTCCTCGATCCGTCCGGACCTCCTGCCACTGAGCCTCCCAAGCCCCCCAAGGCCTGCTGCGCGAGACGCTGGAACGTGGCAGCTACATTGCGGAAGTCGAAGAGTGTGCGGACGTAGCTGCAGGGGAGGGCCCTCCTCCGGCCGACCGCCGTCGGCCAGAAGGGCTCCTGAGAGGCGGCTCGGTTGAGACCCGCGATGTCGACGCAGACGCGGAAGCGGTCGCTCGGGCTGCGAGCATGTGAACTTGGGGTTGTGCGGGTACGCCCACCGCGGATGAGTCTTGCGTACTGAAGTTCCTCGGTAACTTGGTTGATGAAGTCCTGAGCCCCCAGCGATGAACAGTTCATGCTGGGCTCACAAAAACGCGCGTCAAGACACGCTTGCAGGTGGTGCCCGAACACCTCCCTTGAGACGCCGGTCAGGCCGGAGACACTCCAAAGGAGAGCCCCCGAGCCCATCATGAGAGGGGCATCGAGCGCGCCCCCCTATGCGAGGGTAGAGGGCGCCTCGTCAACAGGCGCAAGTCCTGAGGTCAGGCCGTCAGGAGCCCCTGCGTCCTGAGGTCCGTTGACGGGTAGGTTCTTCTTCTTCTTGGGGGCGGTCTGCAGGGCGAGGACGGCTCCATCCTCATCGGAGCATTCGACCACTGCGGTCTGGTAGGCGCGCTCCAGGGAACGCACCGCTTCCTTCTCGTCAGAGGCGATCGTGATGACTCCGCCGCTCCTAGGCATCTTGAGGACGTTGTAGCCGTGATGGGTTGCCGCCAAGAACTTGGCGAGGGCAGGATACCAAAGGATGGCGTTGTACGGGAGGTGGATGTTGGCGACGTCGAAGTCGATGAGCTCGGTGTGTTAGTTGTCGCGGTCTCCGAAGGTGACGGGGAGGCGGACCTGCCCCATCGGGAGTGTGGAGCCATCCATGACTCCGTAGAATGGGTTGGTCGGGTGGAGCTGATCGTAGGGAACCTAGAGCGTCTTGAAGGTCTGGACGGAGAGGACGTTGAGTCCTGCCCCGTCGTCGATGAGGGTCTTGGTCACGAGGACGTTGCTGATGGTCGGGGTGCAGAGTATCGGGAGGGCGCATGGGGCCGTAGTGCACTTGAGCTAGTCCTTGGGGTCGAAGGCGATGACTTGCTTGGTCCACCCGAGGTTGCGGGCGGCGTCAGGCTTGGGAAGTGCTGGGTTCACCTCACGGCCAAATGTTGGAAATATGCCCTAGAGGTAATAATAAATTGGTTATTATTATATTTCCTTGTTCATGATAATTGTTTATTATCCATGCTAGAATTGTATTGATAGGAAACTCAGATACATGTGTGGATACATAGACAAACACCATGTCCCTAGTGAGCCTCTAGATGACTAGCTCGTTGATCAATAGATGGTTACGGTTTCCTGACCATGGACATTGGATGTCGTTGATAACGGGATCACATCATTAGGAGAATGATGTGATGGACAAGACCCAATCCTAAGCCTAGCACAGATCGTGTAGTTCGTATGCTAAAGCTTTTCTACATGTCAAGTATCTTTTCCTTAGACCATGAGATTGTGCAACTCCCGGATACCGTAGGAATGCTTTGGGTGTACCAAACGTCACAACGTAACTGGGTGGCTATAAAGGTGCACTACAGGTATCTCCGAAAGTGTCTGTTGGGTTGGCATGAATCAAGACTGGGATTTGTCACTCCGTATGACGGAGAGGTATCTCTGGGCCCACTCGGTAGGACATCATCATAATGTGCACAATGTGATCAAGGAGTTGATCACGGGATGATGTGTTACAGAACGAGTAAAGAGACTTGCCGGTAACGAGATTGAACGAGGTATCGGTATACCGACGATCGAATCTCGGGCAAGTACTATGCCGATAGACAAAGGGAATTGTATACGGGATTGATTGAATCCTTGACATCGTGGTTCATCCGATGAGATCATCGTGGAACATGTGGGAGCCAACATGGGTATCCAGATCCCGCTGTTGGTTATTGGCCGGAGAGTTGTCTCGGTCATGTCTGCATGGTTCCCGAGCCCGTAGGGTCTACACACTTAAGGTTCGATGATGCTAGGGTTATAGGGAATAGATGTACGTGGTTACCGAATGTTGTTCGGAGTCCCGGATGAGATCCCGGACGTCACGAGGAGTTCCGGAATGGTCCGGAGGTAAAGATTTATATATGGGAAGTCATCATACGGTCACCGGAATAATTCGGGGGGTTACCGGTATTGTACCGGGACCACCGAAGGGGTTCCGGGGGTCCACCGGGAGGGTCCACCTGCCCCGGAGGGCCCTATGGGCTTTATGTGGAGAGAAACCAGCCCCTTAGTGGGCTGGGCGCCTCACCCCTAGGGCCTATGCGCCTAGGGTTTGTGGGAACCCTAAAGGGGGGGGCGCCCCCCTTGCCTTGGGGGGCAAGGCACCCCCCCTGGCCGCCGCCCCCTCCTCAGATTAGATCTGAGGGGGCCGGCCCCCCTCTCCCTTGCCCCTATATATATGTGGGGGGTGGGAGTGCAGCCGCACCACAAGTTCTGGCGCAGCCCCCCCTCTCCCAAGTCCTTCTCCTCTCCCGCAGGTGCTTGGCGAAGCCCTGCAGGATTGCCACGCTCCTCCACCACCACCACGCCGTCGTGCTGCTGCTGGATGGAGTCTTTCCCAACCTCTCCCTCTCTCCTTGCTGGATCAAGGCGTGGGAGACGTCATCGGGCTGCACGTGTGTTGAACGCGGAGGCGCCGTTGTTCGGCGCTTAGATCAGAATCAACCGCGATCTGAATCGCAGCGAGTACGACTCCTTCATCCGCGTTCTTGCAACGCTTCCGCATCGCGATCTCCAAGGGTATGTAGATGCACTCCACTCTCCTTTATGCTCGTTGCTAGATTACTCCATAGATAGATCTTGGTAATGCGTAGGAAATTTTTTTGATATTCTGCTACGATCCCCAACAATGGTATCAGAGCTAGGTCTATGCGTAGTATCTTGCACGAGTAGAACACAAAGTAGTTGTGGGCGTGGATTTGTCAATTTACTTGCCATTACTAGTCTTATCTTGATTCGGCGGCGTCATGGGATGAAGCGGCCCGGACCGACCTTACACGTACTCTTACGTGAGACAGGTTCCACCGAATGACATGCACTAGTTGCATAAGGTGGCTAGCGGGTGTCTGTCTCTCCCACTTTAGTCGGATCGGATTCTATGAAAAGGGTCCTTAGGAATGGTAAATAGAAATTGGCATATCACGTTGTGGTTTTGGCGTAGGTAAGAAATGTTCTTGCTAGAAACCAATAGCAGCCACGTAAAAACTTGCAACAACAATTAGAGGACATCTAACTTGTTCTTGCAGCATGTGCCGTGTGATGTGATATGGCCAAAAGGATGTGATGAATGATATATATGTGATGTATGAGATTGATCATGTTCTTGTAATAGGAATCACGACTTGCATGTCGATGAGAATGACAACCGGCAGGAGCCATAGGAGTTGTCTTATTTATTATATGACCTGCGTGTCACTAAATAACGCCATGTAATTACTTTACTTTATTGCTAAACGTTAGCCATAGTAGTAGAAGTAATGTTTGGCGAGACGACTTCATGAAGACACGATGATGGAGATCATGATGATGGAGATCATGGTGTCATGCCGGTGAGAATGATGATCATGGAGCCCCGAAGATGAAGATCAAAGGAGCAAGATGATATTGGCCATATCATGTCACTATTTGATTGCATGTGATGTTTATCATGTTTTACATCTTATTTGCTTAGAACGACGGTAGTGAATAAGCTGATCTCTCACTAAAATTTCAAGAATTGTGTTCCCACTAACTGTGCACCGTTGCTAAGGTTCTTTGTTCCGAAGCACCACGTGATGATCGGGTGTGATAGGTTCTAACGTTCGCATACAACGGGTGTAAGCCAGATTTACACACGCGATACACTTAGGGTTGACTTGACGAGCCTAGCATGTACAGACATGGCATCGGAACACGGAAGACCGAAAGGTCGAACATGAGTCGTATAGAAGATACGATCAACATGAAGATGTTCACCGTTGATGACTAGTCCATCTCACGTGATGATCGGACACGGCCTAGTCGATTCGGATCATGTATCACTTAGATGACTAGAGAGATGTCTATCTGAGTGGGAGTTCATTAGATGAACTTCATTGTCATGAACAATAGTCTAAGTTGTCTTCGCAAATTATGTTGTAGACCAATAACTGCGTTGTAGCTCCCTGTTTAATACGATCCTAGAGAAAGACTAAGTTGAAAGATATTGTAAGCAATGATGCGGACTGGGTCCGTAGTCCGAGGAGTGTCCTCACTGCTACACAGAAAGCTTACGTCTTTGATGCACCGCTCGATGTGCAAACCCCTACAACGTTGTCTGTGGATGTTGTGAACACCTGACAGACACGTCCTGATGACTACTTGATAGTTTAGTGCACCATACTTTACGGCTTAGAATCGGGATTCTAATGACGTTTTGAACGTCATAGAACATATGAGATGTTCTGAGAGCTAAAATTGAGATTTCAGGCTCATGCCCGTGTTGAGAGGTATGAGACCTCTGACTAATTCTTTTGCCAAAAAGATGGAGGAGAATAGCTCAACTAGTGAGCATGTGCTCAGAATGTCTGGGTACTAAAATCACTCGAACCAAGTGGGAGTTAATCTTCCAGATGAGATAGTGGTTGACGGAATTCTCTAGACACTATCACCAAGCTACTAGAACTTCGTGATGAACTATGACATGCAAAGGATGGAGATGATCCCGGAGCTATTAGTGGTGCTTAAGACCACAAAAGTAGAAATCGAGAAGGAGCATCAAGTGTTGATGGTTTATCAAGACCACTGGTTTCAAAAGGGCAAGGGCTAGAAGGGAAACTTCATGAATGGCAAACCAGTTGTCGCTCTGATGAAGGAACCCATGGTTGAACCCAAACCTCGAGACTAAGTGCTTCTATTGTAAGGGGAACGGTCACATGGTAGCGGAACTACCCCAAATACATGGTAGATATGATAGCTGGAAACTTCAACAAAGTATATTTGATATACGTGTTATTGATGTGTACCTTACTAGTACTCCTTGTAGCACCTGGGTATTGGATACTGGTTCAGTTGCTATTATTAGTGACTTGAAGCAAAAGCTACGGACTGAACGGAGACTAGCTAAGGGCGAGGTGACGATGTGTGTTGGAAGTGTTTCCAAGGTTGATAAGATCACCATCGCACGCTCCCTCTATTTTCGGGATTAGTGTTGAACCTAGATAAATGTTATCAGGTGTCTACGTTGAGCATGAATATGATTAGATCATGTTCATTGCAATACGGTTATTCATTTAAGTTAGAGAATAATGGTTATTCTGTTTACATGAATAATACCTTTATGGTCATGCACCCAATGGTTTATTGAATCTCGATTATAGTAATACACATGATGATAATATTAATGCCAAAAGATGTAGAGTTAATAATGATAGTACCACTTTCTTGTGGCACTGCCGCTTAGGTCATTTTGGCATAAAATGCATGAAGAAACTCCATGCTGATGGACGTTTGGAGTCACTTGATTTTGAATCGCTTGACACATGCGAGCCATGCCTCATGGGCAGGATGACTAAGACCCCGTTTTCAGGTACAATGAAACGGGCAAGTGACTTGTTGGAAATCATACATGCTGATGTGTGTGATCCGATGAGAATTAAGGCGTGTGGTGGATATCGTTATTTTCTCATCTTCACTGACGATTTGAGTAGATATGGTTATATTTACTTAATGAAGCAAAAGTCTGGAACGTTTGAAAAAGTTCAAGCAATTTCAGAGTGAAGTTAAGAATCATCATAACAAGAAGATCATGTTCCTACGATCTGATCAAGGGAAGATTTTCTGAGTTGTGAGTTTGGCAATCACTTAAGACATTGTGGAATTGTTTCGCAGTTGAAGCCACCCGGAACACCACAGCGTAATGGTGTGTCTGGACGTCATAATCGAACCTTATGAGATATGGTACGATCTATGATGTCTCTTACCGATCTACCGCTGTTATTTTGAGGTTATGCGTTAGAGACAGCTGCATTCACTTTAGATAGGGCACCATCTAAGTCTGTTGAGACAACGCCGTATGAACTGTGGTTTGGCAAGAAACCATAGTTGTCGTTTCTCAATGTTTGGGGCTGCGATGCTTATGGCTTCAGCCGGGAAAAGCTCGAACCCAAAGCGGACAAATACATCTTCATAGGATACCCAAAGGTAACAGTTGGGTATACCTCCTATCTCAGATCCAAGGGCAAAAATGTTTGTCGCTAAGAACGGGTCCTTTCTCGAGAAGGAGTTTCTCTCGAAAGAATTGAATGGGAGGAAGATAGAACTTGATGAGGTTGTCGAACCCTCACTTCAACCGGAGAGTAGTGCAACACAGAAAGATGTTTCTGTGGAACCTACGACTGTTGAAGAGGAAACTAATGATAGTGATCATGAAGCTCCAGATCAAGTTGCTATCGAACCTCGTAGGTCGACAGGGATATGTACTACTCCTGAGTGGTACGGTGATCCTCTCTTAGAGGTCATGTTGTTGGACAATGATGAACCTACGAACTATGGAGAAGCGATGGTGGGCCCATATTCCGACAAATGGTTAGAAGCCGAGAAATCCGAGATAGGATCCATGTATCGAAACAAAGTATGGACTTTGGTGGACTTGCCCGATGACCGGCAAGCCATTGAGATAAATGGATCTTTAGGAAGAAGATGGACGTGGATGGTAATGTCACCGTCTATGAAGCTCGACTTGTGGCAAAGAGTTTTTCACAAGTTCGAGGAGTTGACTACGATGAGATTTTCTCACCCGTAGCGATGCTTAAGTCCGTCGGAATCATGTTAGCATTAGCTACATCTATGAAATCTGGCAGATGGATGTCAAAACAAGTTTCCTTACCAGTTTTCGTAAGGAAAGGTTGTATGTGATACAATCAGAAAGGTTTTGTCGATCCTAAGGATGCTAAAAGGTATGCTAGCTCCAGCGATCCTTCTATGGACTAGAGCAAGCATCTCGGAGTCGGAATATATGCTTTGATGGAGTGATCAAAGTTTTTGGGTATACAAAGTTTGTTAGAAACTTTTATTTACAATAAAGTGAGTGGGAGCACTACAACATTTCTGATAAGTATATGTGAATGACATATTGTTGATCCGAAATGATGTAGAATTTCTGGAAAGCATATAGGGTTGTTTGAAAGGAGTTTTTCAAAGGAAGACCTGGATAAAGCTACTTACATAATTGGGCATCAACATCTATATAGATAGATCAAGACGCCTAATGATACTTTCAAAAGAACACACACCTTTGACATGTTTTTGAAGGAGTTCAAAATAAATTGATCAAAGAAGGAGTTCTTACCTGAGTTGTAAGGTGTGAAGTTGAGTAAGACTCAAAGCTTGACCGCGGCAGAAGGAAGAGGAAGGGCGAAGGTCGTCCCCTATGCTTTTGTAATAGGCTCTATACGGTATGCCATGCTGAGTACCGCACCTGATGTGTGCCTTGCCACATGTCTGGCAAGAGGGTACGAAGGTGATCCAGGAGTGGATCACTAGATAGTGGTCAAAATTATCCTTAGAGGAATAAGGAAATGTTTCTCGGTTATGGAGGTGATAAAGAGTTTGACGTAAAGAGTTACGTCGATGCAAGCTTGACACCTATCCGGATAACTCTGAGTGGAGATACCGGATACGTATAATGGAGCAACAGTTTGGCAGAGCTCCAAGTGGAACGTGGTAGCAGCGTCTACGATATGACATAAAGTTTTGCGAAGTACATAGGGATCTGAATGTTGTAGACCCATTGACTACAACCTCTCTCACAAGCATAACATGATCAAACCCAGAACTCATTGAGTGTTAATGACATCTTGATGTGAACTAGATTACTGACTCTAGTAAACTCTTTGGATGTTGGTCACATGGCGATGTGACCTGTGAGTGTTAATCACATGGCGATGTGAACTACATTATTGACTCTAGTGCAAGTGGGAGACTGTTGGAAATATGCCATAGAGGCAATAATAAATTGGTTATTATTATATTTCCTTGTTCATGATAATTGTTTATTATCCATGCTAGAATTGTATTGATAGGAAACTCAGATACATGTGTGGATACATAGACAAACACCATGTCCCTAGTGAGCCTCTAGATGACTAGCTCGTTGATCAATAGATGGTTACGGTTTCCTGACCACGGACATTGGATGTCGTTGATAACGGGATCACATCATTTGGAGAATGATGTGATGGACAAGACCCAATCCTAAGCCTAGCACAGATCGTGTAGTTCGTATGCTAAAGCTTTTCTATATGTCAAGTATCTTTTCCTTAGACCATGAGATTGTGCAACTCCCGGATACCGTAGGAATGCTTTGGGTGTACCAAACGTCACAACGTAACTGGGTGGCTATAAAGGTGCACTACATGTATCTCCGAAAGTGTCTGTTGGGTTGGCACGAATCAAGACTGGGATTTGTCACTCCGTATGACAGAGAGGTATCTCTGGGCCCACTCGGTAGGACATCATCATAATGTGCACAATGTGATCAAGGAGTTGATCACGGGATGACGTGTTACATAACGAGTAAAGAGACTTGCCGGTAACGAGATTGAACGAGGTATCGGTATACCGACGATCGAATCTCGGGCAAGTACTATGCCGATAGACAAAGGGAATTGTATACGGGATTGATTGAATCCTTGACATCGTGGTTCATCCGATGAGATCATCGTGGAACATGTGGGAGCCAACATGGGTATCCAGATCCCGCTGTTGGTTATTGGCCGGAGAGTTGTCTCGGTCATGTCTGCATGGTTCCCGAGCCCGTAGGGTCTACACACTTAAGGTTCGATGACGCTAGGGTTATAGGGAATAGATGTACGTGGTTACCGAATGTTGTTCGGAGTCCCGAATGAGATCCCGGACATCACGAGGAGTTCCGGAATGGTCCGGAGGTAAAGATTTATATATGGGAAGTCATCATACGGTCACCGGAATAATTCGGGGGGTTACCGGTATTGTACCGGGACCACCGAAGGGGTTCCGGGGGTCCACCGGGAGAGTCCACCTGCCCCGGAGGGCCCTATGGGCTGTATGTGGAGAGGAGCCAGCCCCTTAGTGGGCTGGGCGCCTCACCCCTAGGGCCCATGCGCCTAGGGTTTGAGGGAACCCTAAAGGGGGGGGCGCCCCCTTGCCTTGGGGGGCAAGGCACCCCCCCTGGCCGCCGCCCCCTCCTCAGATTGGATCTGAGGGGGCCGGCCCCCCTCTCCCTTGCCCCTATATATATGTGGGGGGTGGGAGAGCAGCTGCACCACAAGTTCTGGCGCAGCCCTCCCCCTCTCTCAAGTCCTTCTCCTCTCCCGTAGGTGCTTGGCGAAGCCCTGCAGGATTGCCACGCTCCTCCACCACCACCACGCTGTCGTGCTGCTGCTGGATGGAGTCTTCCCCAACCTCTCCCTCTCTCCTTGCTCGATCAAGGCGTGGGAGACGTCATCGGGCTGCACGTGTGTTGAACACGGAGGCGCCGTTGTTCGGCGCTTAGATCGGAATCAACCGCGATCTGAATCGCAGCGAGTACGACTCCTTCATCCGCGTTCTTGCAATGCTTCCGCATCGCTATCTACAAGGGTATGTAGATGTACTCCACTCTCCTTTATGCTCGTTGCTAGATTACTCCATAGATAGATCTTGGTGATGCGTAGGAAATTTTTTGATTTTCTGCTACGATTCCCAACACCAAACTGCTTGAAGATGCGATGGGAAGCCGGGGCATGGGCTCCTCCCAAGATGCATGCAACTGCACGCGGCTCCTAGAAGCCCCCTGCCCCGTCTCCCTGGCGGTCGTCGTCGTTCCTTCTTGGCGGTGGTGGCAGCGGAGGCAGGCCTCCATTGCCCTGAGGGCGACCCTCACGAGGCTGGTCGCGCCAGGTGGCGTCACGAGGCTGCTCCTGCCAGTGGTCCTCACGAGGCTGCTCGCGCCACCCCTGGCGCGAGTTCCTACCGTCCCAACGTCCTCCTCCTCGTCCTCCTCCACGGCCGTAGCTGCGGTTGTCGCGCTCAGGGCGCTGCCCGACACGCCCGCCGCGCATCGCCCTAAGCTCCTGGCAGTCGTTAGTGTTGTGGCTGTGGACGTTGTGGAAGACGCAGTATGGTCGGTTGTCTCTGGGGAGGTCATCGTAGCCGCAGCCACGCTTCACTTCTGGCTCCGCAGCCAGCACGGCGGGTCCCTTGCGCTTTGATTCTTTGGCCTTGGTCTTCTTGTCGTCCGCCTCCGTCTCAGGCAGCTCCTGGAGGGAGAGGCGTCCTTCCTCCGCCCTGGCGCACTTTCCCGCGAGCTTGAACATCTCGAGGGCTATGCACAGGTCCTCTTGAATGGCGAGCTCCTCCCTCATCCTGACGTCGCGGATGCCATCAGAGAACGCCGAGATGATGGCCTCGTCCGAGACCCTAGGGATCCGGAGGCGCATGGTGTTGAAGCGTTGGGTGTACTTTTGCAGGGTCTCTCCCGACTGCTGCCTCACGCGGCGCAGATCAGCAGATGCCGGGGCTCGGTCACGGGTGCCTTGGAAGTTGGCAACGAAACGCTCGCGAAGCTCTTCCCAGGAGGAGACGGATCCCACAGGGAGGTTCAGGAGCCAGGAGCGTGCGCCATCTTTGAGAGCCATGGGGAACCAGTTCGCCATGACCTGCTCGGTGCTGTTGGACGCCTCGATGCTCAGCTCGTAGAGTTCAAGGAACTCCATGGGGTCGGTGGTTCCATCGTAGAGCGGAGGCAGGTCCGGCTTGAACTTGCCGGGCCATACGAGGCGCCGCAGCTCAGGAGCTAGGGCGCGACATCCAGCCACGCTCATGATCGCATGTGCCCCCTGCGCCTGCGGTGCTGGTTCTTGGGGCGCTGGCGCCACCACCTCCTGTGGCGCGCGGTCTTGGCGTTGCGGTCCAGGGGGCCCACGAGCCCCTCCATGGAGATGCGATATCACCTGGCAGCTCCTCTCGTCGTGCGCATGGGCTCTACGGGGTCGCTCATGTCGAGGAGCCTCGCGCCGGACCTCCGGGCCGGCGTGGTGGAGTGGAGGCGGAGCCAGGACCCCGCGGCCTTCGCTCCCGGCTGGGGGCGACGGAGGACGTGATGAGTGCGTTGGTGCAGGCACTTCTCCAGCGGCGTTGACGAGCTCGATGATGCGGTGGAGCCACTCATCGTAGAGGTCATCTGTCGGGCGGTAGCGCAAGAGCTCCCGTGCCATCAGCAGCGTAGGCTGCTGGTAGACTGGCCCGCGGCGGACCAGCAAAGATGACGCCGCGGCCGGCGAGGGTGAAGGCGTTGCCATGCGCCATCTCGCCGCACGGACGGTGGCAGCGACGAGTCCTGCTGCTTGTGAACGGTCGGGTCGGTGGCGATGTTGACGACAGGCGATTGGGGCGGAGCGGTGCACCGTTGCCCGCGGGCGCCGTCTGAGCTACGTTCGCGGCGCGCCGGGCGGCGCGAGCTCGTCGTGTGTCCACCATGGCCGTGGAGCGGAGTCGACGACGAGAACGCGATGAGGTCGTCGGAGAGGCGAGATTTCGACACGCCCCCTACCTGGCGCGCCAAATGTCGGATTTAGGGCGTCGCAAAACCCAAGAAGTTCGAACACAGGGGCGTGAACGAAGATCTCTCCCACTCACGTCTACCTAGCGTCTCGCTCTCGTGTGGGTGGAGGGATTCAAGCAAACAACACATAGAACACGCAAGAGTTTACCCAGGTTCGGGCCACCGTGTGGTGTAAGACCCTACTTCCTGCTTTGGTGGATTAGCCTCGGGAGGGCTGGAATATGAGCTAGTAGAGTGGTTCCTGAGCTCTGGAGGGTCAGGAGGCAAGTGTTCTTGCTCCTTGTGTGGTGGCGGAGTGTATCGATCACTTCCCTTTTCACAGTGGGAATCCTAGCTACTTATATAGGCGGCCACGGTCCTTTTTCCCCGAAATGTTTAGGCGGGAAGAGATCCCACAACGGCCATTTTTGAGCGGGAACAGAAGGACGTTCCTACCCTGACAAAAGCGGTCCTCGCCTGTAAAAGGATCAGGCGGTGACGCGATGGTGGGCTCGACGGTGACATCCTCCTTGTCGTCCTTGCGGTCTTCGGTCTTGTTGCACCAAAGGGGAAACATTTGCCCCGCTCCTTGGGAACTCGCGGCTGCGCTGTCCCCTTTGCACCGAAATGACAACTGCGCCGCTGGCGGACACTGGCCCCCGCTGGCGCGGTGCGTCACTGCTGACATCACTGCCTCCTCCTCAGGCAGGCTTGGCCTTGGATTCTTCGCCCCTCCGGAGCACCTTGCCGAGGCCGCTCCTGAGGGGGTCTTGACGTCGTTCTCCTCGCGAGGCTTAGGCCCCTCGCGAGGGTCTTGGACAGCTGGTCGATCAGCTGGGCTATACTAGGCCGTTTGTAGGAGCGCGTCGCGGCCCACAGACAGGCAAGTCTGGGTACCCTGGTTCCCAGGAGGCCGATAGCTTCCACGTCCATCTCCGCGATGGCGAGGGGACGCTGGCGCCTTCGGCTGTCATGACGATCCCCGTCGGTGAAAAGCCGCGGGAGATGCGCGAGATCGTGCGCCCGCTAGGTCGTCGACATGTCAGGGAAATTCATATCCCGACGAGGCCGTCAGAGGCGCCACGCCGCCGCGTCGTATGCGCGGGCCACCTCATCGAAGGTGTTGAGACTGAGGCATTTTTCGCCAAACGAGATTTCAGCGGAGAAGGCATTGGAGCGGCGCTCGCGGACTCCGCGAAAATCAGAAGCGCCGCGACGCTGACTCGGCGGGCGCGCGGTTAGTTCGCGCCAAAACCGTTTCGTCCGACGCCCCCGAGCGCCCCCCAGCGCGCCGTGTTCGGCCTGGGTCCGACGGCGCCAAATTCGGTCCGAGTCGATGAAAAATAGGCTTCTAGGGGCGCGGGTTACCCGAATTTTAGACGCCGGCGCGAAAAAATCACCTGATGATGACGTGTTGTGGGCGCGGCTGAAGATGCTCTTAGTTTTCTTACTTGCTTATGGTCAGTGAGATACAACCAACCAACACATTTGATCAAGCTCTGGCACGGCTTATTGTCAGCTATTAGGTGATAGCTTGGCAAGCAACAAATACGGGAGCGGCCATTACGGCTTAAATTAGTACGCATCAGACTTAAAAGAACCACACTATACGGGAGTGAGAACAGGCAACACGTGGTCTTTAGCGCAATAAAACGGAACGAAGAAGAGTGGACGGAGTCCGTTGCGGTGTGTAAGCATGGTTGGAAAAATCGAAACAGTTGAAACCATAAGGGCATGTACAATGGTTGATAAGATAGTTTTATCTTAAGTTTTGTATGTAAATTAGATATGACAAAAAAAAAGTCTACAATGGATCATCTCTTAGCCTTATCTTCAATAATTAGTTGTTCCTAAAACATAGTGAGACAAATTCTGCTAAGAGATCATCTCTTAGTTTTTCTTAAATAAGAGAAGTCAAGCCTTCTCTTATGATTTATCTCTCATCCACCTCATCATTTATCCTACGTGGCATTCTTAAGATAGAACCATTGTACATGCACTAAGGATCTGCTTGGTTCCCGGGATAACCCCGCGAGGACAGGGATATCACAATTTTTTAGGGATATCAGGTGTTTGGTTCGTGGGCGAGAAAGGATATGGACAGCCAGATTTGTGGAATATTCACTGAAAATCCGGCTCCGCACGTACACAAGATTCTCACGGATATGGACGTCCACCCCGCGCAACTGAAACGTTTTCTACGGCCCTCGCTCATTCACCATCTCCTTTTTCTTCTATCTCGTTGCGGCGGCGGACACATCAGATCCAACAGCGACGGTGAAGGTGACTGCGACGCGGCATGGCTCTCTCCTTCCTTATCTTCCTCTCTGCCATGGCCTCTCTCCTTCCTTTCTTCTCGCCCTAGCTCGAGCTGCAAGACAGCAGAGGCCATGGTGGCGGCGGCGGAGACATGTGAGATTCACGCGCTGCCGCCGGTGTCGTGCGGATCGAGGCAGTTCTCTCCGGCTGGTGCGTCTTCTAGAGACAAAGCGTGGGCATGTGCCTTTGGGAGAGAGGATGTAACATCCCAAATTTTCAATTTGGAATGTTATACATAGATCATACTACATTTGCATATTTTTTTTTTGCATTTTGTGCGTGGCGATCCTCGAAAATTCTAAGCTACTCAAGGACCTACGGGGAGAGTTGGGAATTCTACCGTTTTTGTATTTGAGTTTTCTCGAATACCGGTACGAGGATAACGTTGGTTTTAATTATTTTTCTCTCTAAAAAATATTTCTAAATAAAATATATGAGCGGAGATAATATGACTTCTCCAAAATAACAGAAATATTGAAGGAAAAATATTAAAATCACTTTTGTTTTTTTCGGATTTATTTGCGATTTTATTTGCATAGGAAAAATACGCAGTTTTCAATATTGCATTTAGGTCTGGGAATTTTTTTCACTTTGTCCTACATATTATTAGAGGACGGTGAAAATTTATTTCATAATTTTTGGAGTCCGTTTAGTATTTCTTTTGTTAGTTTTCGTACGCCAGGACTCGTAAAAAAAAGGGGAACTGCCTTTGGACCGTACCCGACTAGGACTCCCTAGTCGGGGGTCCTTTATAAGCCGAGGCCCAGCCGACCGACAGCCAGCCCCCCCGCCTCGCCAACCATAGCCGCCGCCGCCGCCGCGCCTCACCGACGCTCCCACGCCCCGCCGCCGCCCGCGCCGCCGCCGCTGCCGTTGCCGCCGCTGCCCGCCGGAGTCGCCGCCGCCGCCGGACTTCTCGCCGGAGCCGCCGCCGCCTTTTTTTTCGAGGTAGCCGCCACCGTCGGTTTTGTCTAAAAACCGATCGGTTTTTTTCGAGAAATCCTGGATCTGTTTTTGTTAGATTAGATCGTTTTTTTCGGTTTAGTTATTTAGCAGACGTTCGTCCGTACGTTTGTTTTAACCAACGTTGTTCGCCCGTTAGCCGCAGACAGCGAACGTTCGTTCGTTAGTCTGTTCGTCAGTTTTCTTTTTCGGGGTATTTATCCACGAATATTTCGATCGTGATTTCTGTCCTGGTCTTATTTTCCGTTTTTCTTTTCGCTCGAGAGTCGGAATCAGGTGATTCAAAATCCCACATCTTCGTCTCGACGCTCTCTTTCCGTTAAACCAACTAGAACCAAGTTTTTCTACTGTAAAATTTGATCCTAGATCAAACTAGTAAACGTATCTCGTTTCTTTCACAGTTTGAGTTTCGTTGCTTCTTTCGATTTGATTCTTTTTGCAAACCGGAGTTCTTAAGTTGAACTTTCTGGTTAGATCTTATTTTTTGGAGTTTTGTTTGCGCATCATTGCTTGATTGCTTATGTATGTTATTGTTTGCTTGCGATATAATACCCGGACTGTGAAGCGTGCTACTACGAGTCTCTAGGTTTTGCGAATCATCAGCAATGCAAGTAACACTTTGATCATACCCTTTTATTACCCAGTTTTTGTGCATTATATCGAACCCTCACATATTGTATGAGTAGGATCTCTTAACTTGTGGGATTGGGAAGTAGATTGAGGTAGAACCTATTACCTGCATTATTTTCAAACTCTTGGGAGTTACTTCTATGCTATGCTTAGGTTATAATGCTATGCTCGTAGACGTGGTTTGGGTTTGAGTGAAATCCATGATAGATGTGAGTTCTTAATTAAGGGTTCAACTTAAGGTGGCTACTTGAATACACATCTGAGTGGATTGGTTGCAGGGCACCTGGGGTATCTAGTATTGTCCTAGAAAATCCGGGGGTTTCCGTGTGATTGTCCTATGGAATGCCACCCAGGCACAAAGGGATCATAAAACTATTCTTGCTAGAAACTTCCGTGTGCAGCCACAATGCCATTATGGTCTCTGGCATAGTTGAGTAAGTTGCGGGAAACCTTTCCATGATGGGCTAGCAGATGTAGAGGGATTGTAAGTGTATCGGCCCATCTATCGGTTAAGGGGACCTCTTTGGAAAGACTGTGTCTCGGTCATCCACTTCTCAAACACCATGCAATGCGAGAAACCAAACGGAGGCGACCGAGTCTTGTGGGAAAAGTGCACAAACCTCTGCAGAGTGTACAAACTGATCATGATTAGCCGTGTCCCTGGTTATGGACAATCTTGAGTATCTGGTACTTGAATTATTGGTTGATCTCATCACTCTAAACTTAATTTGTTGGGTTAATGATTACTTTAATTTGGGATTGAGTTGGAGGTACCTTCTCAATGATGTTTCAACTACCATGATAGTTAAAATAGAACTTATTCCTTTGTTGTAGGGAAAAATTGGCTTTACACAAAAACTTTAACCTTAGAGCCTCCACCAGCCAAATATTCATATAGTGTAGCCTTTATTCTGTTACTTGCATCTTCTGTGTTATCTTGCCAGCATATTCCATGTGCTGACCCGTTTCGGGCTGCAACATGTTACGTTGCAGACATTTCAGACGAGGAGTAAGACGTTCTAGGTCGTTTGTCATGCACTCAGCTATGCTGTTGGAGTTGATGGACTCACTTATCTTCCAAGCCTTCCGTTGTTATTTTTTTAGATGGCCTTATGCCATAGACTTTTGTAATAAGTTCTATTTGGAGACATTCGATGTAATAAGTGTGTGATTGCCACTCTGGTATAAATCCTTCAAGTACTGTGTGTGTGTCAGCATTACCGATCCAGGGATGACACTAAAACACAGAGACCTCGATCCATTCGGATCGTAGTCGCTACAAGATGGTATCAGAGCACACGCTGAATGTAGGACACGACCACTAAGATAAACCCTAGGTCACTATTCGCTACTCATTTCTGACTCCTCTCCATTTTCTTCCTCTTTAGGATGGTGGACCCAAGGAACAAGTTCACTCAACCATATGAAGACACACCTTTTGGACGACACTTGAAGGAAGTCACTAGGTACCCGAACATAGGAATACCTAGTTTTACCGGGACCTACACCGCCACTTTACCAGAAGTGGAGCGATGGAGCTTTCAAGTTCGAATCCCCGGGAGAACCTTCGCACCATTCACTGAGCCAATAGAGTTTTCTTTTGATGCACCAATGTAGGATCGAAAGTAGGTCTAGAGGGGGGGTGATTAGACTACTTGACAATATAAAAAATCTGCCTTTAGATCATGCAAGGTTTTTGGCAGTTTCACAATTAAGATCAACTCAAGTATCACCCTACACATGCAATTCTAGAGTATAAGCAGCGGAAAGTAAATTGCACATGTAAAAGAGAGGTGGAGAAGATCAAACGCAGTTTGGTGACACGAAGATTTTTGTCGTGGTTCCGATAGGTGGTTCTATCGTACATCCACGTTGATGGAGACTTCAACCCACGGAGGGTAACGGCTGCGCGAGTCCACGGAGGGCTCCACCCACGAAGGGTCCACGAAGAAGCAACCTTGTCTATTCCATCATGGCCTACGCCCACGGAGGACTAGCCTTACTCGGGGTAGATCTTCACGAAGTAGGCGATCTCCTTGCCCTTACAAACTTCTTGGTTCAACTCCACATCTCGAAGACGGAGGCTCCCAAGCGACACCTAACCAATCTAGGAGGCACCACCCTCCAAAAGGTAATAGACGGTGTTGATGATGATGAACTCCTTGCTCTTGTGCTTCAAATGATAATCTCCCCAACACTCAACTCTCCTCACTGATATGGATGTGGTGGAAGAAAGGTTTGAGTGGAAAGCAACTTGGGAAGGCTAGAAATCAAGTTTCATATGGTAGGAATGGAATGGCTTGATCTCAACACAAGGGTAGGTGGTTCACTTCTCAGAAAGTGTATGGTAGGAGTGGTAGACTTTCTGATGGCTCTCTCCACGAATGAAGAGGGGGTGGAGGGGTATATATAGCCTCCACACAAAATCCAACCGTTACACACACATTTGACCAATCTCGGTGAGACCGAAGTTAAAACTCGGTCAGACCGAAAGTTCAAATATAGTGAACGTTGGGATTTTCGGTGGGACCGAAAATACCATCTCGGTGTGTCCGAAGTGAGTCAAAGGTTGGAGCTTGCCATCTCGGTGAGACCGAAAGTAACAACTCGGATATTCCGAAGTGATGTCAATTGGTTACAGAAGGTTGGCAGTTCATTTTCGGTGAGACCGAAACTCAAAATCGGATGGACCGAGAAATTAGGGTTTGGAAGAATAACTGAGGTGGTTCATCTCGGTGGGACTGAGTTTGCAGAATCGGTTTGTCCGAGATTACTTATGAGTGTGTTAAGTAGTGAAGAGTGCTGATAGTTGAGGGAGCTAGATCACCAAGCACTTGAGCAACCAGATCATTAACACAACCTCATCCCCTTTTAATAGTATTGGCTTTTCCTATGGACTCAATGTGATCTTTGATCACTAAACCAAAAATAGAGTCTTGAGCTTTTGCCAATGCTTGTCTTAGCATTTTGAGGGGTCCACTTCTTCAGACATTTCCATACCCATATCATCGAACTTTTCTGAAATGATTCTCAAGTAAATATTAGTTCAATGATATATATGTTGTTATTAATTACCAAAACCACCTGGGGATTAGTTGCACTTTCAATCTCCCCCTTTTTGGTAATTGATGACAACATATAGATCAAAGCTTCGACAAAAGATATAATCAATGAATAATATCGTCGCTTTGAGAAGTATGTGATAAACAAGAGCTCCCCCTAAATTTGTGCATTATTTAAAATTTGCGTTTGAATGCAAATGCACAATCGATTAGGATTATGGGTCACTCTTCCATGTCACATACATCTTGGTGGAGCGCACAAAATGATAAGAATGAATAACATGCACTCAATCACCAAGACAAGAGTAAATAGCCATACAATAAGGAATAGCATATGATAAGAAATAAGCACACATTAAAGCATAGTATGACTAAGCACTCATTAAGATAGCATCAAACGTAGTAGCAAGCACACTTAAAGTTTCAGGAACCAAAAGAAATCACTGTATCTCAAAGAAAACCGGCAAAAGAACGAAAGACGAAAGAGCACTCTCTCTCTCGAAGCCCTATGATCTATAACAATTTCTCCCCCTTTGGCAACAAGTTACCAAAAAGTTCGAAAAGGTATAGAGCTAAGCGTCACTGCGGGCTTTGTTGGCGGCTCCCGTCTGGGTAGATGTCGGTGTAGAGATAGCTGCATCGGCGAAGACTTCTGCTGATGTCTGCGCTGGAGGAGTGGATGCTGGAGCTGGAGCAACTGCTGGAGCTGTAGCTGGTGCTGAAGTGGTAGCCCTGGAGTCTGTCACTGGGATAGCTGCAGATCTGGATCCTCTGGGAACCTGAGCAGTCTGGCGATGAGAGTCCTGGACTAGATCATCCTGCATAAGCTCTGCTCTCTCCTGCCTTGTCTCCTCCATGTCTGCCTCAAGCTTGTTGACAGACACCTGAATCTCAGTCAGCTTCACGTCCAGAGCGTGGATCTTGTCCTCGACAATCCTCTCTAGGCTCTCCTGAGATTGCTCAATGCTGGCCAGGCGTTGTTCAATCCTCTGGGTAGCTTCAAGAATTTGTTCTCCAAAGCTCTTTGGCTTAGCTGCTGCTGCTGCTGCCTCTTTGTCAGCTTTAGCCTTCTTTGCAGCTTCGATTTTGGCCTGTCCTTCAACTGAGGTAGGATCCTCTTCATCCATCACAACTATGTTGTCCTCATGCTCTGGCTGCAGTGGCAAGTGCTTCCTATCCAACATGAATTTGCCCGTGCCAAACTTGGCGTTGATGAGCATCTGAATCTGCGGTGCAAACCCACACGACCTCTTCTGGTCAGCTGCAGTCCTCTTAATGGTCTCTACCATCAAGTCCATCACCTTAAAAGGTGCCTTCTCATCGAGAATGTGCAGCATGTTGATAGAATAGCCTCGTATCATCCGGTGGTCTCCTGACTTAGGCATCAATGTATGCCTCAGAATAGTGTTAGTGGTGGTCAGACCTGCCTGGAGATAGTACACTGAGCCAAGCTTCCATCCTTCCAAATCAGCAGCCGGGATCTCCTTGTACATGTTCTTCATGGAATCATGACTCTTCTTAGGAATCCCATAGACATCAATGTCGTCCTCTCTCTGCACTGGAGCGTTCAGAAGTTCTGCCCATTCTTCAATAGTCGAAGAAAACCTTTGACCTTCAGTCATCCAGGTGATCTTGCCATCAGGATAGAAGTGGGCTGTGGCATAGAACTGCATGATCATCTCGTCATTCCAAGCTGTCAGCTCTTGACCCACAAAATCAGCAACTCCACATGCAGTAAAGCTCTCATGCACATGGGGAAAGAAGTCCCGGTGCTCTTCACTGTCAATATACTTCCAGTCAACATACCTGGTGTCAGCAACAATGGGCTTCTTATCCATCAGCACAGTCTCATAGAAATCCTGCTGCTCTCTGGTGTGGAATCTGGGGTCCACAGCAGTCCTTCTCCTTACAACATATGGATCAGACTGTCTCCATAGCCTGAGACCTTTGTCCTTCCTTGCCTTCATGTCCTCAGCTTGAGGATGAGCATCATTGTGGAGTGGCAATTTGGGACGGAGCTTAAGCAACACATGCTCTTCATCTGATTCAGACGGTGGCATCTCACCTTTGTTCTTCTCAGAAGCTGGAATGCTTCTGGTTGTTCTCTTGGGCTTAGCTGGAGCTGCCTTGGCTTGAGGAGGCTTCTTGGGTTTAGAGGAGGCTTGAGCCCGAATAGCATCACCCATGAACTTAGCTTTCTGAGGAGGAGGCTGGGGTGCTTCTTCTTCTTCTTCTTCTGCAGCATCAACTTGAGGTTCAGCATATACTACCCTCTTCCTTTTGGAAGTCTTCTTCACCTTGCTTGGAGCAGGCTCTTCCAAGTTGAGCTTCTTTGCAACTGCTGACTGCTTTACTTTGCTTGTGCCTTTCCTTGACTGCTGCCCTTGGTGCTCTTTGGCAACCACATTCCTCTTTGGCTTGGAGGTAACTTCCTCAGCAACAAAGTCAGAGTCCTCATCATCAGAAGTTCTCTTCTTCCTGGTTCTGGTGGCTGCGGGAGGCAAACCACTAGGGGTGCTCCTCTCACCATCATCACTGGAGCTGCTAGCAGGACTTGTATCTGCCTCTGGAATTTCAGCAAACGGTGATTCAGACCTGTTCTGGCTGTCACTGACATCTGACATGGCTGAAAAACCTGTGAAAAGATAAGGTATAGGCAGAGTAGAAGAGTTATCACAACTGCAGAGGTTTTTGCAAAAAAAATGAGTTCAAAACTTAGTTTTGAGTTTTCACAGAATGTATTTCGGTCAAACCGATTTCAAGTTTCGGTGCAACCGAAGTGTTCAACAGAAACCTACACACCACTTTCGGTCAGACCGAAATGGGTTTCGGTCCTACCGATAACTTAGGGTTTCACTGAAACTACGTTTCGGTCATTCCGATTGGCACAACTCGGTTAAACCGAATGATGCAGTGCAATGGCCAGAGGCCAAATCGGTCATTCCGAGTTTCAAAATCGGCTTCACCGAGATGCATTCCGTGGAAACCTAAACCTAAGAATTTTGCTCGAGACTAGAAGATCTAAACTAATGTATAGGGAATATCTCAAACGTGGATTGAATCATGGCAAGCCTATCGTGCAAGAATCGGATGGGGAGCACGAAAAGGGATCGGGACACACCCTAACTTGGTGGTGTCCCTCTACGGCGGCAACGGTGGAGATGATTACCGTTGACGGCGGCGGAGACCTGCGGCGAGGGCGCACAGGCGACGACGGCGACGATCCGTAGACCAGGGCGACGGCAGCAGGGGTCTTGGGGGCGAACGGTTTGAAGAATTGAATCGCGCGCAGCCCTCAGGTATATATAACCCCATGCTGTCGGTGGGACCGAGTTGAAAAACTCGGTGTCACCGAGATGTATAACTGCTGTGCAGTTACGCATATCGGTCAGACCGAGAGTTTGAACTCGGTTTCACCGAGATGAAACCTAGATCAGTCTAAGAGTTTCGGTTGGACCGAGATTGAGAAGCCGGTCAGACCGAAATGGACTTAGAAGGTTTTGGAAGTCAGCCTTAGACGAATCGGTGGCTCCGAGTGCTCCTCACTCGGACTGTCCGAAAAAGACTTGTTCAAAGTTGTGATATGAGCATGAATAGAATTTGAGACAAGAAAGCATAGATAGCTAGGGAAAGGTGCTTAGGCATTCTTGTCCATCCATTTGGCCAGAAAAAGAAAAAACAAAACAATCAAAACAACAAATGGATGTCCTTGAATGGATAAAATCATGCATTCAACATGCTCACACAATAAGATAGCAACTGAAATATGTGTCAAACATGCACAACCAACACTCTAGCTACTAGCACACAATTTGTCGATGACTAGGTCATCTATATATGAGTATATTGACTTAGGAGCCAAATGAGAACATTTGATCATAGGTCATACTCATCGTTTAAGCACAAGTGGGGTTACCACTTTTACATAAAGCATTTATGTGTTCACATCATTTGGAGATGCTTTAGCTCAATTTTTAGAGCAAAGCTCCCCCTAGATGTGAGAACCCCTTTCAAAGGGTCAAACTAACCTTGGGTTGTCGTAGAAGACTTCATGTAGATGTTGAAGATGTGGATGCTCAATGTTGATGCAGATCATCAAGAGTTGGGAGCAATCCTTTGGATTAGGGCACTTTCAATACCTACATGGGTTAGTCCCACAAGGAACAAACAAGAATATCCATAGACATAGAGTGAAGTACACAAAAGATGATGTCCATGAAAGCAATGATTACCTTGTCCCTTGACTTACCAAAAAGAGGGTTTGTGACTCCATGAACTAGTGCATGATGTGGAAGTTGATTGCACAAGTTCTTGCCAAAATGAATATGAGTGAAGTTTGTTGGCGGAGTCACCCTCAAGAACCTACTAGTTCTTCTTCTTTGGGATCCACATCATCTTGATGGGAATCCTTGGTGTTGTAGTTGAGCTTGACGAAGTAGAACTTGATGTGTCCTTGGGAACCCACTTGACCATGGCTTGAGGTGCTTCAATGAATGCATCAATCTCCTCTTGAAGCTTGTCCTTGGCCTTTAGCTTGTGGTCTTGTGGTGGAAGGTCATCTTGAGCTTGTTCCACATTGGAATAAGTAGGATCATACTTCTCCTTTTGTGAAACAAACTGTGGAGTAGGGTATTGACCTTCTTCCCACTCAACACCTTCGGCGTTGAACTTTCGCTCAAAACCAATCCCTTGATTCTTCCAGTGTCTTCCTTGTTTGCGAACAATCTCCTCAAAGTTCTTGCTTCCGGCAAGACTCTTGTAGACACCTTTCTCTATGATTTCCTTCAATAAGCTATTTTCTTGCTCAAGTGTAACTTGGCTTGAAACATTGTTAGTGGAATCAAGAGAACTACTAGAAGCAACAATATTTGATTTAACATTGTCATTGTTACTACTAGAGGAAGAATTTTTCTTATGTTTGTCATGCTTAGTCTTAATAGGTGGCAAGAAATTAGACAAGAGAAGTCGTTTGGCAAGATATGAAGAACTCTTCTTTCGAAGATCGTCATTGATCGCTTTTAGAAACTCATGTTCTTGCTCTAGAGTGAGCTTCTCGAAGCGTAGCTTCTCATGAGATCTTAGGAGCTCTCTATGATCTTCTTGAGTTGTTTCATGAGCTAACTTAAGAGTGTTTAGTTCTTTAGTTAGGCGCTCAATCTCCTTCATAGCATTGTCATTCGACTCTTCTCGACTATAAAGACTACTAGCATTTTCATCAGTACTAAGCTCACTAGATTTATCATGCAAGAGCTCATCTTCACCAAGCAAGTCATCCTCATCACTATCAAAGTCAATGAATTCAGGGTGTGTTACCTTGGGGCCTTTAGCCATGAAGCATCTTCCAATTCCCTCATTTGGTGAATCAAATAAGTCGTAGGAGTTGGAGTTGGAGGATGCGAGTGCAAGTCCGGCAACACCTTCATCTTGACTATAGTCGGAGTCGGAGTGATAGCTTCCATCGGATTGATTGTCAGAGTCGGAGCCGGAGACCCATTCACCAACATGAGCTTGATGTCTTCTTCTTGTGTAGCTCCTTGATGACTTGTCTTTCCTCTCCGAATCCTTGCTTCTCCGAGAGGGTCTTCGTTCATAACGATCATCTCTGCTCCTTCTCTCTCTCCGAGGTGACTCATCTCTTGCTCTTCTTCTTGGAGATTCTTCTCTTCTCTTGTGGGGAGCCGTACACTCATTTGAGAAGTGTCCGGGTCTTCCACAATTGTAGCAGTTTCGATCACGACTAGAAGATCTCTTTTCATCATATGATCTAGACTTTGAGCTTCTTTCTTTGCCTCTATTCTTGTAGAACTTGTTGAAGTTCTTGACCATTAGGCTTATCTCTTCATTGGAAATTAGCTTGTCACTTGAGGTAGTGGGAGCATCACATGTAGCTTTGTAAGCACCACTTGACTTGTTGTGAAGCTCTTCCTTATCCTTAAGTGTCATCTCATGAGCAACAATTCTTCCAATGACTTCAGTTGGCTTGAGAGTCTTGTAGTTTGGCATCATTTGGATCAAAGTGCACACGGTGTCATACTTTCCATCCAAAGCTCTGAGAATCTTCTTAATGATGAATCGGTCAGTCATTTCTTCGCTTCCCAAGCCGGCAATCTCATTTGTGATGAGAGCAAGCCTAGAGTACATTTCAGCGACTCCTTCACCATCCTTCATCTTGAACTTGTCAAGTTGACCTTGAAGAATATCTAGCTTTGATTCCTTCACAGATTCAGTACCTTCGTGCATTTCAACCAAAGTATCCCAAATCTCTTTAGCATTCTCAAGACGGCTGATTTTGTTGAACTCTTCGGGACACAAAGCATTGAAGAGAATGTCACAAGCTTGAACATTGTTTTGCAACATCCGCAACTCTTCCGGTGTAGCTTCGCGATCCGGAACTTTTCCTTCCTCGAAGAATTCACCTTGCATACCAACACAAATAATGCCCCATGCGGCTGGGTTATGACCAAGAATATGCATTTTCATTTTATGCGTCCAACTAGCAAAATTTGTACCATCAAAGTAAGGACCTCTACGATAATTACCCTCACTAGACGCCATACTCTCCTAGGTTGTGAAACCAAGCTTATGGAGTCCAATGCAATGGAAACCAAAACAATGGAGACCAAAGCTCTGATACCACTTGTAGGATCGAAAGTAGGTCTAGAGGGGGGGTGATTAGACTACTTGACAATATAAAAAATCTGCCTTTAGATCATGCAAGGTTTTTGGCAGTTTCACAATTAAGATCAATTCAAGTATCACCCTACACATGCAATTCTAGAGTATAAGCAGCGGAAAGTAAATTGCACATGTAAAAGAGAGGTGGAGAAGATCAAACGCAGTTTGGTGACACGAAGATTTTTGTCGTGGTTCCGATAGGTGGTGCTATCGTACATCCACGTTGATGGAGACTTCAACCCACGGAGGGTAACGGCTGCGCGAGTCCACGGAGGGCTCCACCCACGAAGGGTCCACGAAGAAGCAACCTTGTCTATTCCATCATGGCCTACGCCCATGGAGGACTAGCCTTACTCGGGGTAGATCTTCACGAAGTAGGCGATCTCCTTGCCCTTACAAACTTCTTGGTTCAACTCCACATCTCGAAGACGGAGGCTCCCAAGCGACACCTAACCAATCTAGGAGGCACCACCCTCCAAAAGGTAATAGACGGTGTTGATGATGATGAACTCCTTGCTCTTGTGCTTCAAATGATAATCTCCCCAACACTCAACTCTCCTCACTGATATGGCTGTGGTGGAAGAAAGGTTTGAGTGGAAAGCAACTTGGGAAGGCTAGAAATCAAGTTTCATATTGTAGGAATGGAATGGCTTGATCTCAACACAAGGGTAGGTGGTTCACTTCTCAGAAAGTGTATGGTAGGAGTGGTAGACTTTCTGATGGCTCTCTCCACGAATGAAGAGGGGGTGGAGGGGTATATATAGCCTCCACACAAAATCCAACCGTTACACACACATTTGACCAATCTCGGTGAGACCGAAGTTAAAACTCGGTCAGACCGAAAGTTCAAATATAGTGAACGTTGGGATTTTCGGTGGGACCGAAAATACCATCTCGGTTGTCCGAAGTGAGTCAAAGGTTGGAGCTTGCCATCTCGGTGAGACCGAAAGTAACAACTCGGATATTCCGAAGTGATGTCAATTGGTTACAGAAGGTTGGCAGTTCATTTTCGGTGAGACCGAAACTCAAAATCGGATGGACCGAGAAATTAGGGTTTGGAAGCATAACTGAGGTGGTTCATCTCGGTGGGACTGAGTTTGCAGAATCGGTTTGTCCGAGATTACTTATGAGTGTGTTAAGTAGTGAAGAGTGCTGATAGTTGAAGGAGCTAGATCACCAAGCACTTGAGCAACCAGATCATTAACACAACCTCATCCCCTTTTAATAGTATTGGCTTTTCCTATGGACTCAATGTGATCTTTGATCACTAAACCAAAAATAGAGTCTTGAGCTTTTGCCAATGCTTGTCTTAGCATTTTGAGGGGTCCACTTCTTCAGACATTTCCATACCCGTATCATCGAACTTTTCTGAAATGATTCTCAAGTAAATATTAGTTCAATGATATATATGTTGTTATTAATTACCAAAACCACCCGGGGATTAGTTGCACTTTCAACCAACCTGGAGCCTAGGCAAGAGTATGGCAGCCCACGTCACTATGGGAAGGATCGGAGAAGTCTACAAGCAGGAGCTGAAAGACACTATCTACCAGATTTGTGGACGCCGAGATGAGCGTTGGGACATGATCAGCACCCGGAAGGATAGGTCCATTGCAGCATTCATCCAGGAGTTAAACCAGCACATTCGTCAATAGGAGCACCAAATGTGCGCAGGGATGATAGATTTGAAGAAGGCACTAAACCGGAATTTGGAGCTAGAAGAAGAACTGAAGTCTACTCATGACGGATACGAGGAGGAGATGTTGATACTAGTGGAGAAGAATGATGATTTGACAAGGAAGCTATGAGTATTAATGGGATATCCAGCACCCGGAAGAGAAGAGGAGGAAGAGGAACCCAAGGAGATTCGTTCTGAAGATTACATCATCATCGACGACACAGATTCAGACCCCGATGATAGTGATGACGAAGACTATGAAGACGAAGCTGGAGGAGACATCATGAAATTTTCCGCCGATCAAAATTTCTAGATGACCACCCTATGACTAGTAGTTTTCCCTCACAAAGTAGTATTTAGAGCACTTTGTAACGTTAGTTAGATCCTTTTAAGACCTTGCTTGAAATTGATTGGTGTGATATGATTGTGTTTGTTTCATGTGCATATGGATAGTGATTTTCCCTTACACCTCAATTCTATTCTAATCTCTTCCCTCTACACCCATCAGATGCCTCCAAGACGTGAGCCCGGATTTGAGTTTCCCACTGAGCTCACTCAGTTGATCCAGCAGCAGAACACTTTGATGCAACTTCTTGTCCAGAACACTCAGAACAACCAGAACAACAACAACCCTCCACCACCACCACCACCTGTGGACAACCTGACACGTTTCTTAAGGTTGCAACCACCGGTGTTTGCTAGCAGCATTGAACCAATAGTTGCTGATGATTGGCTGCGCAAGATTGTAAGGGATTTGACCACCACCAATTGCTCAAATGCTGAGAAGGTGCAATTTGCCCACACCAGTTGTCTGGACTAGCCGCAACATGGTGGGAGAATTACACAGCCACCTTCCCGGTAGCCAATGTCACTTGGGAGCAGTTCCAGCAAGCTTTTCGCACTGCCCATGTCTCAACTGGAGCTATGAGCATGAAGAAGTGGGAGTTTTGCAACCTGCGCCAAGGAAATCGTACCGTGGCTCAGTACGTAGATGAGTTTAGTACCCTATCTCGTTATGCCCCAGATGACGTGGCCACAGATGCCGCTAAGTAGGAGAGATTTATGGAAGGGCTAAATGATGAGATGAGCGTACAGTTGATGGTGGCAACCTTCAACAACTACCAGGAGTTGGTAGATAAAGCTCTTGTGATTGAAGGGAAGCAACAGCAGATTGAGAGTCGCAAAAGGAAGTATGGACAAGGAAGGAATAATTATAGAGCCCAGCAGAAGCCCCGATTCACTCCGAATTCGGGAGGATATACCCATAACCATGGAAGCCACTCCCACACTGGAGGAATTTCACACAACCACAATGGCTCTAAGAATGGGAATGGGAATGGAGCAAACAATAACCAGAATTGCCCTACCCCATCCACCTCCGCCAAGAAGGATTTAAGCCACATCACCTGTTACAAGTGCGGGAAGAATGGACATTATGCTAATGAGTGCCCTGAAGCTAAGAATGGGAACAACAATGGAAGCGCCGGAAAGAAGCCCAACCCGTTCAACAAAGGACAAGTGAACCACGTGACCGTGGAGGAGGTAGAAGAGCAACCAGATGCTGTTGTCGGTAAGTTTTTGGTTAAGACATTTACCGCAATAGTTCTTTTTGATACTGGTGCATCGCATTCATACATTTCAAGGGGATTCGTAAATAGACATAAGATGGCCACCCAAGTCATTAAGACCCCCATGTTAGTAAGTTCCCCACGAGCAGAGTATATGGCACATCAAGGATGTTTTCAGACGCCATTGATCATAGGATGCCATGTTTTCCCCTCAAACCTAATAATTTTGGAGTCACAAGGATTGAATATGATATTAGGTATGGATTGGCTATCGATGTATGGAGGGAACATCGATTGTGCCAGCAAGTCTATTTTGCTTACCACCCCGAAGGAAAAAATGATTAAGTATGTATCTAGGCATTCGCCTATACGTACACAAGTACACTCTCTTACGGGAGTTGTTCAGGAGGAAGTGCTGGTAGTAAAGGATTATCCGGATGTTTTTCCAGAGGAGCTACCTGGCATGCCATCGGATAGGGATATTGAGTTTTTGATTGAGCCGTTGCCTGGCACCGAACCTATATCAAAGAAACCATATCGGATGCCAGCGAATGATCTGGAGGAGATCAAGAAGCAGATTAAGGAGTTATTGGAGAAAGGTTTTATTCGCCGGAGTTCATCACCTTGGGGAGCCCCAGTGCTTCTGGTCGAGAAGAAGGATGGATCTTTAAGAATGGTTGTCGATTATCGTGCACTGAATGAAGTGACTATTAAGAATAAGTACCCGCTGCCGATGATCAATGATTTGTCCGACCAACTCCAGGGAGCGAAAGTATTCTCCAAGATCGATCTACGATATGGATACCACCAGTTGAAGATCCGAGAGAAGGATATGCCTAGGACAGCCTTCACCACAAGGTACGGGCTATATGAGTATACATTTATGTCATTTGGATTGACTAACGCCCCTACCTATTCCATGAGTATGATGAACCAGGTGTTCATGGAGTTCTTGGATAAGTTTGTCATGGTATTCATTGATGATATTTTGGTGTACTCGAAGAATGAGGAGGAACACGCAGAGCATTTGCGTTTGGTACTGGAAAAGCTCAGAGAACATCAGTGGTATGCCAAGTTTAGCAAATGCGAGTTTTGGTTAAAGGAAGTTGGATTCCTAGGGCATGTTATATCGGGAGAAGGTATAGCAGTGGACCCCATCAAAGTGCAGGCAGTCACTGAATGGTTGGCACCCACTTCAGTTGGAGAGATTCGCAGTTTTCTCGGACTCGCGGGATACTACCGGAGATTCATAGAAAATTTCTCCAAGATTGCTAAGGCAAAGACGACGTTGTTGAAGAAGGAGACAAAGTTCAATTGGACTGAAGGGTGTGAAGAAAGTTTCCAGGAGTTGAAGAAACGGTTGACGACAGCCCCAGTGCAGATATTGCCCGATATACGCAAGGATTTCCAAGTGTACTGCGATGCTTCACGCTTAGGACTTGGAGGAGTACTTATGCAGGATGGAAGAGTCGTTTCCTATGCATCTCGACAACTGCAACCGCACGAGTTGAATTATGCGACGCACGATCTGGAGTTAGCAGCTGTAGTGCACCCACTGAAAACCTGGAGACATTTCCTAATTGGAAATCATTGTGATGTGTACACGGATCACAAAAGTTTGAAGTACATTTTCACGCAGAAGGAGCTGAACCTCAGACAGAGGAGATGGTTGGAGCTTATAAAGGATTATGATATGAAGCTGCACTATCACCCAGGAAAGGCCAAAGTCATTGCAGATGCTTTGAGACGGAAAAGTTATGAGAATACCCCAGGAGATAGTAGAAGATCTCAGGGAGTTGCGCTTGGAGAGAGTTCCTAGAGGTTTCGTTGCAACGTTGGAGGTTCAGTCAACATTGCTGGGGAAGATACGCGAAGCCCAGAAGGATGACAAAGAGATTGTTGAGATAAAGAAGAGGATGAGTGAAGGGAAAAGCCAAATGATTTCGTGAGGATGAGCACGACACCTTGTGGTTTGAGGATCGAATCTATGTGCCCACCAACCCGGAGATCAGGAAGTTGATACTGCAGGAAGCACATGATTCACCATACTCGATACACCCCGGAAACACCAAGATGTATTTGGATTTGAAGGAATGTTTCTGGTGGACGGGAATGAAGAAGGATGTTGCCGAGTATGTAGCCGTATGTGATGTATGCCAGAGAGTAAAGGCAGAGCATCAGAAGCCAGCAGGATTGCTACAACCTATGCCAATACCCGAATGGAAGTGGGAGAAGCTTGGCATGGACTTTATCACCGGATTGCCCAGGACCAAATCAGGATATGACTCAATCTGGGTAGTAGTGGACCGTTTGACCAAGGTAGCCCACTTTATCCCCGTGAAAACCACATACACCAGTGCGAAGTTGGCCAAGATATACATGACCAGGATCGTATGTCTACACGGAGTCCCGAGGACCATTGTATCAGATAGAGGAACACAGTTCACCTCAAAGTTTTGGCATCAGCTACACCAGACTTTGGGAGCGAGGCTGGAATTCAGCATAGCTTTCCATCCGCAGACCGATGGACAGACCGAGAGAGTAAATCAGATTCCGGGGGACATGGTGAGAGCCTGTGCGCTAGATTATGGATCTAGTTGGGATGACAATTTGCCCTACGCTGAGTTCTCGTGCAACAACAGTTACCAGGCCAGTTTGAAGATGGCACCGTTCGAAGCATTGTACGGAAGGAGATGCCGAACACCGTTAATGTGGGACGAAGTTGGAGACCCACAGTTGTTTGGACCGGACTTGATCAAAGAGTCCGAAGAGAAGGTTAAGTTAATTCGGGATAGATTGAAGGTAGCTCAATCCAGACAGAAGAGTTATGCAGTCTCTAAGCGCAAGGAGATAGCCTATGAAATCGGAGACAGAGCGTACTTGAGAGTATCGCCTCTGTGAGGAGTTAAACGTTTCGGAGTTAAGGGAAAACTAGTCCCGAGATTTGTGGGACCTTACCGTGTTTTGGAACGCATGGGAGAGGTTGCCTATAAGTTGGAGTTGCCCGAAGGATTGTCAGGAGTGCACGATGTGTTTCATGTTTCGCAGCTTAAGAAGTGCCATGCGGAGATGGCCGATATCCCACTTAGAGACACAGTACCCTTGGAAGCCATTCAGTTGGATAGCGATCTGACTTATGAGGAGAAGACTGTTAAGATTCTCGAATTTTCGAGCAGAGTCACCCACAGTAAGGTATCAAGTTTTGAAAAGTTCAGTGGAGTCACCACGGCGAGGAAGAAGCCACCTGGGAACGAGAAGATAATCTACGCAAGGACCACCCACACCTGTTCTCTATCCAAGTCGAATCTCGAGGGCGAGATTCATTCTAAGGGGGTAGGTTTGTAACATCCCAAATTTTCAATTTGGAATGTTATACATAGATCATGCTGCATTTGCATATTTCTTTGCATTTTGTGCGTGGCGATCCTCGAAAATTCTAAGCAACTCAAGGACCTACGAGGAGAGTTGGGAATTCTACCGTTTTTGTATTTGAGTTTTTTCGAATACCGGTACGAGGATAGCGTTGGTTTTAATTATTTTTCTCTCCTAAAAATATTTATAAATAAAATATATGAGCGGAGATAATATGACTTCTCCAAAATAACAGTATTATTGGAGGAAAAATATTAAAATCACTTTTGGGTTTTTTCGGATTTATTTGCGATTTTATTTGCATAGGAAAAATACGTGTTTTTCAAAATTATATTTAGGTCCGAGAAAAATGTTCACTTTGTCCTAAATTTTATTAGAGGACGGTGAAAATTTATTTCGGCATTTTTGGAGTCCGTTTAGTATTTCTTTTGTTAGTTTTCGTACGTCAGGACTCGTAAAAAAAGGAGGGGGGGAACCGCCTTTGGGCCGTACCCGACTAGGACTCCCCTAGCCGGGGGGGGG
>LR738712.1:320517881-320629104 GCA_902687465.1 Secale cereale | reverse complement strand
GGGGGGGGGGCTTTATAAGCCGAGGCCCAGCCGGCCGACAGCCAGCCCACCCCGCCTCGCCAACCCTAGCCGCCGCCGCCGCCGCGCCTCGCCGCCGCCCGCCGGAGTCGCCGCCGCCGCCGGACTTCTCGCCGGAGCCCCGCCGCCTTTTTTTCGAGAAATCCTAGATCTGATTTTGTTAGATTAGATCGGTTTTTTTTCGTTTAGTTATTTAGCGGACGTTCGTCCGTACGTTCGTTTTAACGAACGTTGTTTGCCCGTTAGCCGCAGACAGCGAACGTTCGTTCGTTAGTCTGTTCGTCAGTTTTCTTTTTTGTGGTATTTATCCGCGATTATTTCGATCGTGATTTCTGCCCTGATCTTATTTTTCGCTTTTCTTTTCGCTCGAGAGTCGGAATCAGGTGAGTCAAAATCCCAGATCTTCGTCTCGACGCCCTCTTTCCGTTTAACCAACTGGAACCAAGTTTTGCTACTGTAAAATTTGACCCTAGATCAAACTAGTAAACGAATCTCTTTTCTTTCACAATTTGAGTTTCGTTGCTTCTTTCGATTTGATTCTTTTTGCAAACCGGAGTTCTTAAGTTGAACTTTCTGGTTAGATCTTATCTTTTGGAGTTTTTTTTGCGCATCATTGCTTGATTTCTTATGTATGTTATTGTTTGCTTGCGATAGAATACCCGGACTGTGAAGCGTGCTACTACGAGTCTCTAGGTTTTGCGAATCATTAGCAAGGCAAGTAACACTTTGATCATACCCTTTTATTACCCAGTTTTTATGCATTATATCAAACCCTCACACAATACATGAGGAGGATCTCTTAACTTGTGGGACTGGGAAGTAGATTGAGGTAGAACCTATTACCTGTATTATTTTCAAACCCTTGGGATTTACTTCTACGCTATGCTTAGGTTATCATGCTATGCTCGTAGACGTGGTTTAGGTTTGAGTGAAATCCATGACAGATGTGAGTTGTTAATTAAGGGTTCAACTTAAGGTGGCTACTTGAATACACATCTGGATGGATTGGTTACAGGGCACCTGGTGTATCCAGTGTTGTCCTAGGAAATCCCGGGGTTTCCGTGTGATTGTCCTATGGAATGCCACCTAGGCTCAAAGGGATCATAAAACTATTCATGCTAGAAACTTCCGTGTACAGCCACAATGCCATTATGGGCTCTGGCATAGTTGAGTAAGTTGCGGGAAACCTTTCCATGATGGGCTAGCAGATGTAGAGGGATTGTAGGTGTACCGGCCCATCTATCGGTTAAGGGGACCTCTTCGGAAATACCGTGTCTCGGTCATCCGCTTCTCAAACACCATGCAGTGCGAGAAACCAAACGGAGTCGATCGAGTCTTGTGGGAAAAGTGCACAAACCTCTGCAGAGTGTACAAACTGATCATGACTAGCCGTGTCCCCGGTTATGGACAATCTTGAGTATCTGGTACTTGAATTATTGGTTGATCTCATCACTCTAAACTTAATTTGTTGGGTTAATGATTACTTTAATTTGGGATTGAGTTGGAGGTACCTTCTCAATGATGTTTCAACTACCATGATAGTTAAAATAAAACTTATTCCTTTGTTGTAGGGAAAAATTGGCTTTACGAAAAAACTTTAACCTTAGCGCCTCCACCAGCCAAATATGCATATAGTGTAGCCTTTATTATGTTACTTGCATATTCTGTGTTATCTTGCCAGCATATTCCATGTGCTGACCCGTTTCGGGCTGCAACATGTTACGTTGCAGACTTTTCAGACGAGGAGTAAGACGTTCTAGGTCGTTTGTCATGCACTCAGCTATGCCATTGGAGTTGATGGACTCACTTATCTTCCAAGCCTTCCGCTGTTATTTTGTTAGATGGCCTAATGCCATAGACTTTTGTAATAAGTTCTCTTTGGAGACATTCGATGTAATAATTGTGTGATTGCCACTCTGTTATAAATCCTTCAAGTACTGGGTGTGTCAGCATTACCGATACAGGGATGACACTGAAACATAGAGACCTCGGTCCATTCGGATCATGGTCGCTATAGAGGAGGCAAGGCTGCTCCCGTGCGCAGTGGCGGCTGCTCCTGGCGGACGTGCTTGCCTTGTCCTGATCTGGACTCCTCCCTTCTCAATGAATGCTTTGAAGAATTTGTCCCCAATAAGACATGATGTGATGCTAAATCGGTGCTTAGTAGGAACAATGCAATGCAAGGCATATGTACTTAATCAAAATGTCATCACAATTTCTATCCATCACTCACCCCTCAAACCAAACAAGAACTCGGCTAACCTCACCCACCCAACCAAACAGAAAATAGGACTATCCCAGTCCAGCTGGTTGGGGATACCAGTAGCCACATTTGTCTGTCCATTGAACCAAACACATCCTAAGATGATGGGCTCCCGTGGGATAGCCCGTGCCAGGAGACATTGCTGGGCCAGTAGTTGCAAGGTTAGGATGTGCGAAGAATCAAGCCGTGAGAGAGAAAAGGAACCGGTGGCATGGAAAAGTTCTAATCTCAATGCACTCACATAAGGTTCTAATAGTTGTGACCCTGGTACGTTCGGATAGGGAATATCATCGGAACCATTTAATATCAGTAAAACGGAAATCCATCAACTATCACACTCTCTCTATGTGGTGGCTCACGCACTCTCTCAATGTAGGTGCACTAAATGTCACATATGGTGGAATCACACAACTCACTTATGTGGTGGTGGTTGTGGCTCTACTCACATGGGAATTGGGGCAACTCATCATATATGGGGCGAGTGGCGAAGACACTCTCACTCTCAATATTGTGGCACAAGTGTTGGGCCCAAGATGCGATTCTATCCCGATCACGTGACACTTACGTGATTGGGGCACAACCACATTTCGGGCGCTTAGCAAGATGGATATCATTACATCGTACCATTACATACATACATGGGGGATACAACAATACATACAAGTCACATGAATACAACATCATCAATACAAGGCATCCGACTACGGATGCAAACATGAGAAGAACACGACATTCATCCGCTATCCCAGGCTGCCGACCCGGAACCTAACCCAAGACTGAAGAAGAAGAAGAAGAAGAAAGAACTTCAACACAACGATCGTCGCTCTCGCGTCAAGACATCGGAAACCTGCACCTGCAACTGTTGTTGTAGTATCAGTGAGCCACGAGGACTCAGCAATCCCATAACCATGGGTAACAAGACTATCAAAGCTTAATGGGAAGGGAGAGGTAAAGTGGTGAGGTTGCAGCAGCGGCTAAGCAAAATATGGTGGCTAACTTATGAGTACAAGAATAAGATGAGCATCTACGCAAACGGTCGCAAACTAGTAATGATCGCTAAAGATCCTGAACTACCTACGAGTCAAACATAACCCCACCGTGTTCTCTTCTCAAGGTGAAAAGAGACATTCACGGTTACACACACAGTTGTGTGTTTTACTTTGGATCCTCTGTCAAGTTTTCTACAACCGGACATTAACAAATTCCAATCTGCCACATAACCGCGGGCACGGCTTTCGAAAGATCATAACCCTGCAGGGGTGTCTCAACTTAGCCCATCACAAGCTCTCACGATCAGCAGAAGTAATAACAACATTACCCCTTATCTTAAGGACAATCCGATCAGGCTCGGTATCCCGGTGCACAAGACATTTCGACAATGGTAAAACAAGTCCAGCAAGACCTCCCAGCGTGCCGACACCCTGATAGTAGCCGCGCGTATCTCGTCTCAGGCCACAACCGGATAGGTGATCCTACGGGAGCCAGATACCTCGAGTTTCCCCGTGGCGGTCCCGCGGTCTCCCCGTTTGGGACCAACACCATCAGCACTGGCCCCCCTGCTATGTAGAAGAATCATTGGGTAGCGCTAACTCCCTATGCAATTAATTAATTAATTAAGTTTTTATTATGTTGCAAATTAAAACCAATGTTGGGCCTTGCTGGAGAAGTTTTATTCAAAGACGAACTGTCAAGGGGTCCCCATATACCCAACCGTGTAAGGAACGCAAAATCAAGGAACATAACGCCAGTTTATCGGCTCCTAAGGTGGCATGAGTGGAACAAAACACCGAGCAAAAGGCCAAGCCTTCCACCCATGCCCAGTATATAGGTGTGTTAATAATAATAATAGATATTGTGATATTCCAACAATAAGTTCCAACATGGAACGATCTTCATCTTCACCTGCAACTAACAACGCTATAAGAGGGGCTGAGCAAGCGGGTAACATAGCCAAACAATGGTTTTCTAGGAAGGTGTCAAAGGTTAGAGGTTTCATGGCAACAAGGAGAGGGGCTGACAATAATGATGGGTAGCGTGACATATAACGATAGCATCGAGACAACTAAGCATGGCAATGGTAGTAAAGGTATCCAATGGTATGGTCATCTTTCCTGAGATCCCGCAAGGAAGAAGAATGAGTCCATGAAGAAGACGAAGAAGAAGCCTTGAAGACGAACCACATGTAGACGAATGAATCCTCACGATCGCAACGGAACAAGCACTCACGAGAAGAAGCAAGCAATACGGTAAACACCCAACACAAGAACATGACAATATGCTCAACCAAGTATGATGCAAGACAAGTCTATATATGATGCAAAACATGGCAAGGGATGAAGCACACAAGAACAACACAGGTCAACAAGTTTAAATGAGGCCGGAATCAACACATGACAAATCCAGTAAGTCCTCAGATGCATATTTTTTGAAATGGGTCCAGATCTGAACAAACCTTAAGTTAATGTTGCTAAACAACAAGTTAACATGCACCATGATGATCTACACAAAATTCTAGTCAAGTTTCATATAAGGTTTGTTTAATTCGGAGCTACGGCCTAGAATATATGAGCATAACAAGACAAACGTGGCAACGGCACAAAATGCACCCAAACATCAAGCAATCACACTCCAAATAGGTAAACAACCTGATATTATGATTCTACATGCAAAATCACACAAGTTTCATATCGAGCACACTCAAAATGGAGCAATGGTTCAACACATACACACGAAACAAGGTACAATGCAAAGCTGAAGTTAACAGCCACATAGAAACTTTGGAGCAAGGTCAATATAAGCTACAACACCCAAACATGAAAACAAGAAGCATGGATGTGAAGTAGACATGATACTTAACAAGCATGAACTTAGAACAAACCCAAAAGCTTGCTGGAACACATTTAAATAAGCATGGCAAGTTGCAATAAAAATTATCCAGACTTAGTTAAAATCTAGGAAGGCAAAACATCATCATGATGCTGCCATCGGAGGCACAAAACAACAAGCATATCAACTCCGCTAAGTACATAAAAAGCCTGGACATGTAGTAGACATATCATACATCAAACAACTCCATTGGAGCATCTCCATAGGAGGCATGGATCAATAGCAACAAGCTACACCAAATTGAACATGCTGATAAAAGGATGACAGGCAAAATTTATAGCAACTTGAGAGCAAGAAATAAATAAGCTACAGCAGGTCATATGAGCAAGTAAGGGCATGAATGGATAGACGACAACATGGACAACAAGACATGATCATTGGCCACTCTAAAACAAGCATGGATTTGAGTGGGGCATCAAGCAAACATAGCATCAGGTTATAACAGATTCCAGACTGAGCAGTTTTTCACTAAGTATAAAACAGCAACAACAACATGGCATGTTTACAAGCCTGTTTAAGTCACCTCAAGGCATATCATGGAAAGTGGATTGCACCACAGCAAAGACCATATGATTGTGCTTCTAAAACATCTAAACATGTGGCATGAAGACAAACACACAAATATCAATGAGCAAGTGAAATCAGCATCTCATAACAAGTTTCAGCACTTAACAGCCAAATGAACTTTTGCAACAGAGATTAACATGGCAATATGGCACCTAACATGAATGCTACAGCAACCATCATGTAGAGCACTTCACAATGAACATTTTGACATATCATATGCTCCATTGGATAAACATGCACAAAGTTACAAGCATCACAAGTATGCAACAAAATAAAGTTAACAACAGTTTTAACAAGTAGCACTCTTGCAACGATGATTAGGGCATCAAGATGAAGTCAAACAAGCATGGCTCAATTGAACAAAGTGTAGAGCATATCACCACGATCATTTTGACATATTATTTGCATCATTTGGACATACACACAAATAGTTACAGCCACATGAACATGCACACAAATTATGATAGAAAAGGACTTAGCAGTTTTATACCTAGAAGAAAACGGGACGAAGAGGTACAACGGGACAGAGGGATCCAGGCATCTTGGGCGTTTGGATCGGTGGGCGACTTGCTCCCGGGACGTGGCCGTCCCGGCGGTCGTTGCGGGCGCCGGGTTCGCGGGTTGGGTTGGCCCGACCGACCCAGCGGTGCGGCGACGCCCGCTGTCTGGAGACGAACGGCGGCGGGGCAGAGGGACTCGTCGCGGGGACGGTGGGAACGGCAACCGGCGGCGGATCCAATGCGGGGAGGCGGCGTCCGCCGGTGATCCAGGGCGGCTCGCCTGGATCTATCCAAGGAGGGCCCGCGGCGAAGAGGCGAAGCCGGCGGGGGAGGTGGCGCTCACGGCGGCGGCGAGGATGAGGTGCAGAGAGGTGGCGGGCGGCGCTGGTGGCGGAGATGGACGGTGGGGCGGCGCCGGTGGGGCACGCCGGCGGAGGCGGCGGGGCAGGTCTGCGCCGGCGGCGAGGGTTGGGAGCACGACGGCGGCGGGATCGTGGGGGGAGGTCGGGCGCGCGGGGAGCAGGGCTCGGCAAGCGGGGCACTCGGTCGCTTGGTCGGCGCGGGGCCCGGTCGGGCGCGGGGGCGGGCCTGGCCCGGGCCTGGGCGGGGCTAATGATGACGCGACACATGGCGGTGGGCGAGCGGGCCGGCGCGGAAACTGAGGCAGGGGAGGCTAGAGGTAGGTGGAGGGGGGCTAGGGTTCCAAAAATGGAATGGGTAGGCTGCTTAAATAGGCAGTGATTAGGTTTAGGGGGTTTGGAGGGGTTTTTAGACCCTCCGATCACGATCGGACAGTCCGGGTTGAGAGAGGGGGTAGGCTGCGCCTAGGAGGGGTTAGTGGGCTGTGTAGGAGAGGTCTCGGGCTGCGAGGAGAGAAGGGAAAAGAGGCCCGTGGGGTTTTCGGAGACCGAAAATGTCCGACGTTTTGTCCGGCGACTAGTGCCGCTATATTTAATGACTGGGCTATCAAACGAGCTCCGAATGCGATGAAATTTGGCAGGCGGCCTGTCTACACTATAATAAGACCAAATGCCAAGTTTCATCCCATTCCGAGAACATTTTTCAGCTACTCATAAAATAAATATTCGGAGGCGCCGCGGGCGCGTGTGAGTGTGTCTGGGCTCAGAACGAACAACGGAAAGGACGGGCGGACTCAGACGGATGCAAGTTTTGAAAACATGATGATGCAACATACATGATGACATGGCAAGATGCAACACGCAAGCAGATGACATGGCAACGACGATGAATAACTGGCTGACACCTGGCGCATCGGTCTCGGGGTGTCACAACACTCCCCTACTAACAAGAGATCTCGTCCCGAGATCCTAGGAACGAGACTGAAGAGAAAAGGAAGAACAAAGTTCTTCGAGGACAAAAGAGTGAAACCAAAGAATATTGAGAGTTTGAACAACTTGAAAGAAAGGATACAACGGAGATGAACGAAGTTGCAAACACTTCGTTAGACAAGAAGAACAAGGGATACGACGAGAACCAAAAGGTTGAAGGATATGAAGCACTGGTTGAAGGAAAAAGAATGAATTCGAAAACTCTCCGGTTAAAAGAGATAGAAAAGGGATTCAAATTAAGGAATTCGGGCAGCACGCCTGCTAGAAATGGAATGAATAGACCATGAGACGATGGAACGAAACTCGACGAGAGGAACAACAAAAGGCCTTCGGAAGGATTGAAGAATTGAATGAAAGAACGGAGAAGAAAAATGACAACTTCCACCACATATGAATTTAAAAGAGCATCCTTAGGATAAAGGTTTGAAGGGAGTTGTTGAGAAAATCCACAACAAAATAATAAGCTTGGTTTAGGTATGAGATTATACCTCCTACGTGTCGAGGCACGACTTAAAGGTATAAGCTCATACTAGAATGATCTCAAGTATGGTATCTTTGCACGAGTCATGTAAAAGAGGGATGAAATTGCAAAAGAGTAGTTGGCTTACACTCGCCACGTCACACAATACTTTACATAAGCAATCATCATCCAAATAACATCACAGCCCGACTACGGACGAAGATCCAAATGAAAGATACCAAATAAGATAACACAAGGTCCGATCGCCCCTAGTAGAAGCCACTACTGATCATCGGGATAGTATACGTAGTATTGCCCACGTTCTTCGTCGAACTCCCAGTACAGCTCTGTGCCATCACCTGAGTAGTTCACCATGGTACCTGCATCTGGTGTTGTGTAGAATCTATGAGCCACAGAGGACTCAGCAATCCCGTTCCCGGCTAGCAAAAATATCTAAGCCTTGGGTGGGGAACAAGGCCGAAGAACAAAGGTTGCAGCTGCACTAGCACTAGCTTACGTGATTAGAGCGAGAAGAGAAGTGCCACGACCGTCAAAGTGATCAAGAAGTGATCCTATCTAAGCACATCAAACATAACCCCACCATGTCACTTCCCGAACCCCTTTCGGAAAATGACCGTCACGGTTACTCACGCTGGTAGTGTATTCTGAACATGGTGTCAAGTTTTCTACAACCGGATATTAACAAATTCCCATCTGCCACATAACCGCGGGCACGGCTTTCGAAAGATCGAAACCCTGTAGGGGTGTCCCAACTTAGCCCATCACAAGCTCACGATCTGCGGAGTCGCAAATCCAAGGTGGGAAGACCCGAGTATTCTCGGAATCCCATGCTCAAGATATTCCGACTAAGGTAAAACTAATCCAGCAAGACCTCCCGGCGTGCCGACACCCTGATAGTAGCCGCGCGTATCTAGTCTCAGTCCACGACCGGATGAGACAGCCTACAGGAAAATACAAAATACCTTGGGTTTCCCCAAGGCGGCCCTGCAGTCTGCTCGGTTGGACCAACACTCATGTGGAGCACTCGCCCGGGGGTTGTTAATTATGATCACGGGATAGCTAGTCCCTATGCAAGTTTTAGTTTTTAGGCAAATGGAGTACCAATGTCGGGCCTTGCTGGAAAAGCTTTAGCGCTAAGCGGGTTATCGATGGGGGCCCATAAACCCCAACCGTGTTAGGGACGCATAATAAAAGAACATAACACCGGTTTATATGGTTCCTAGGATGGCATGAGTGGAACAAAACACCAAGCAAGAGGCTTAGCCTTCCACCCATTACCAATATATAGATGATTTAGTTTAACAGTTTATATAGTGTGATATCCCAACAATAACTTCAACATGAAGCAAGAATCTTCAAATCTTCTCCTGCAACTAGCAATGCTATAAGAAGGGGCTGAGCAAAGCTTACGTAGCCAAACAAAGGTTTGCTAGGTTGGTTGGTTAGACAGATTCATGGTTACAATAGGAGGCTGACAAACAAACATGGGCATCGAGGCAATGAGCTAAAAAGCGAGACATCTAGCAATACGCAAAGATAGTAATGATATCTGGGTCAGGTCATCTTGCATGTCGAGTCGTCGATGGGATCGTAAGACGACTCCTCGTACTCAACCCCGGTAGGAACCTCGTTCTCGGTCTCGGCTTCCGGCTCTACTCAACACAAGAACACAACATGGCACAAAAGCAAACAAGGTGTAATGCACAATCAACATGATGCAAGACAAGTCTATATGATGCATTTCATGGCAAGGGATGAAGCACACAAGAACAACACAAAACAGCAAGTTTAAATGAGGCCGGAATCAACATATAGCGAATCCGGTAAGTCCTCATATGCATATTTTGAAATTGGTCCAGATCTGAACAAACATTAAGTTAAAGTTGTTAAGCAGAAAGTTAACATGCACCATGATGATCTACACGAAATTCTAGTCAAGTTTCATATAAAGTTTGTTTAATTCGGAGCTACGGTCTAGAAGATATGAGCAAAACAAGACAAGCAAGGCAACGATACAAGATGCATCCAAACATCAAGCAAACACACTCCAAACATGTAAACAACATGATATTATGATTCTACATGCAAAATCACACAAGTTTCATATAGGGCATGCTCAAAACGGAGCAACGGTTCAACACATACACATGAAACAAGATATAACAACAAGCTGAAGTTAAAAGCCACATAGCAACTTTGGAGCAAGCAATAATCATGCTACAACACCCAAACATGGTGACAAGAAGCATGGACATGAAGTAGACATGTTCTACAGCAAACAACTCCATTGGAGCATCTCCATAGGAGGCATGGATCAATAGCAACAAGCTACACCAAATTGATCATGCTGATAAAAACCTGACAGACATAATTTATAGCAACTTGAGAGCAAGAAATAAATAAGCTACAACAAGCCATATGTGCAAGTAAGGGCATGAATGGAAATACAAAAACATGGACAACAAGCAATGATCATTGGCCACTCCAAAACAAGCATGGAATTGAGTGGGGCATCAAGCAAACATAGCATCAGGTTAAAACAGATTCCAGACTTTGCAGTTTTTTCACTAAGTATAAAACAGTAACATTGGCATGTCATGTTTACAAGCTTGTTTAAGTCACCTAAAGGAATATCATGCAAAGTGGTTTGCACCACAACAAAGACCATATGATGGTGCTTCTAAAACATATTGGCATGTGACATGAGGACAAACACATCAATAGCAAAGAGCACTTCAAATCAGCATCTCATAACAAGTTTCAGCACTTAACAGCCACATGCACTTTTGCAACAGAGATTAACATGGCAATATGAAACCTAACAAGAATGCTATAGCAACCATCATGTAGAGCACTTCACAATGAACATTTTGACATATCATTTGCTCCATCTGGGTAAACCTGCACCAAGTTATCACATCTCAAACATGGCAACAAAATAACAAGTAACAACAGTTTATAACAAGTAGCACTCTTGTCACGATGAATAAGTCATCAAGATAATCTCAAACAAGCATGCCACAATGGAACAAAACGTAGAGCACATCACCACGATCATTTTGATATATTATATGCACAAAACGGATCTACGAGCGAAAAGTAACAGCCATGCAAAGGAGGCAACAAAACATAGCAGATCTAGGACTTAGTGAAATTTATACCTCCCGAAAGTCAACGGGACGGAGGGATCCCGGGACGTAGGGGTGCAGATCGGTGGAGGCGGGTTGTTTGGTTCGCGGATGGGTGGATCTGATCCACCCGATCAGATCCGGGACGGCAGCGGCTCCGGCGACCGGCGCCGGAGAAGATGGCGACGCGGGTGGCCGGCGGCGGTGGGGCGGCGGCCGGCGATGGGGAGGTGGCGGCGCGGCGTGGAGGACGGCTGGGGCGGCGGCGCACGCGTCGCCGGGGCACAACCGCATTTCGGGCACTTAGCAAGATGGATATCATTACATCGTACCATTACATACATACATAGGGGATACAACAATACATACAAGTCACATGAATACAACATCATCAATACAAGGCATCTGACTACGGATGCAAACATGAGAAGAACACGACATCCATCTGCTATCCCAGGCTGCCGACCCGGAACCTAACCCAAGACTGAAGAAGAAGAAGAAGAAAGAACTTCAACACAACGATCATCGCTCTCGCGTCAAGACATCGGAAATCTGCACCTGCAACTATTGTTGTGTTATCTGTGAGCCACGAGGACTCAGCAATCCCATAACCATGGGTAACAAGACTATCAAAGCTTAATGGGAAGGGAGAGGTAAAGTGGTGAGGTTGCAGCAGCGGCTAAGCAAAATATGGTGGCTAACTTACGAGTACAAGAATAAGATGAGCATCTACGCAAACGGTCGCAAACTAGTAATGATCGCTAAAGATCCTGAACTACCTACGAGTCAAGCATAACCCCACCGTGTTCTCTTCTCAAGGTGAAAAGAGACAGTCATGGTTACACACACAGTTGTGTGTTTTACTTCGGATCCTGTGTCAAGTTTTCTACAACCGGACATTAACAAATTCCAATCTGCCTCATAACCGCGGGCACGGCTTTCGAAAGATCATAACCCTGCAGGGGTGTCCCAACTTAGCCCATCACAAGCTCTCACGATCAGCAGAAGTAATAACAACATTACCCCTTATCTTAAGGACAATACGATCAGGCTCGGTATCCCGGTGCACAAGACATTTCGACAATGGTAAAACAAGTCCAGCAAGACCTCCCGGCGTGCCGACACCCTGATAGTAGCCGCGCGTATCTCGTCTCAGGCCACAACCGGATAGGTGATCCTACGGGAGCGAGATACCTCGAGTTTCCCCGTGGCGGTCCCACGGTCTCCCCTTTTGGGACCAACACCATCAGCACTGGCCCCCCTGCTATGTAGAAGAATCCTCGGGTAGCGCTAACTCCCTATGCAATTAATTAATTAATTAAGTTTTTATTAAGTTGCAAATTAAAACCAATGTTGGTCCTTGCTGGAGAAGTTTTATTCAAAGACGAACTGTCAAGGGGTCCCCATATACCCAACCGTGTAAGGAACGCAAAATCAAGGAACATAACGCCGGTTTATCGGCTCCTGAGGTGGCATGAGTGGAACAAAACACCGAGCTAAAGGCCAAGCCTTCCACCCATGCCCAGTATATAGGTGTGTTAATAATAATAATAGATATTGTGATATTCCAACGACAAGTTCCAACATGGAACGATCATCATCTTCACCTGCAACTAACAACGCTATAAGAGGGGCTGAGCAAGCAGGTAACATAGCCAAACAATGGTTTGCTAGGAAGGTGTCAAAGGTTAGAGGTTTCATGGCAACAAGGAGAGGGGCTGACAATAATGATGGGTAGCACGACATATAACGATAGCATCGAGATAACTAAGCATGGCAATGGTAGTAAAGGTATCGGTATGATCATCTTGCCTGAGATCCCACAAGGAAGAAGAATGAGTCCATGAAGAAGACGAAGAAGAAGCCTTGAAGACGAACCACATGTAGACGAACGAATCCTCACGATCGCAACGGAACAAGCACTAACGAGAAGAAGCAAGCAATACGGTAAACTCCCAACATAAGAACATGACAATATGCTCAACCAAGTATGATGCAAGACAAGTCTATATATGATGCAAAACATGGCAAGGGATGAAGCACACAAGAACAACACAAGTCAACAAGTTTAAATGAGGCCGAAATCAACACATAATAAATCCGGTAAGTCCTCATATGCATATTTTGAAATGGGTCCATATCTGAACAAACCTTAAGTTAAAGTTGTTAAACAGCAAGTTAACATGCACCATGATGATCTACACGAAATTCTAGTCAAGTTTCATATAAGGTTTGTTTAATTCGGAGCTACAACCTAGAAGACATAAGCATAACAAGACAAACATGGCAACGATGCAATATGCACCCAAACATCAAGCAATCACACTCCAAATAGGTAAACAACATGATATTATGATTCTACATGCAAAATCACACAAGTTTCATATAGAGCACACTCAAAACGGAGCAACGGTTCAACACATACACACGAAACAAGATACAATGCATAGCTGAAGTTAACAACCACATATCAACTTTGGATTAAGGTAAATATAAGCTACAGCACCCAAACATGATAACAAGAAGCATGGATGTGAAGTAGACATGATACTTAACAAGCATGAACTTAGAACAAACCCAAAAGCTTGCTGGAACACATTTAAATAAGCATGGCAAGTTGCAATAAAATTATCCAGACTTAGTTAAAATCTGGGAAGGGAAAACATCATCATGATGCTGCCTTCAGAGGCACAAAACAACAAGCATATCAACTCCACTAAGTACATAAAAAGCATGGACATGTAGTAGACATATCATACATCAAACAACTCCATTGGAGCATCTCCATAGGAGGCATGGATCAATAGCAACAAGCTACACCAAATTGAACATGCTGATAAAGGCTGACAACAAGCATGGATTTGAGTGGGGCATCAAGCAAACATAGCATCAGGTTATAACAGATTCTAGACTTAGCAGTTTTTCACTAAGTATAAAACAACAACAACAACAACATGGCATATTTACAAGCTTGTTTAAGTCACCTCAAGGCATATAATGGAAAGTGGATTGCACCACAGCAAAGACCATATGATTGTGCTTCTAAAACATCTAAACATGTGGCATGAAGACAAACACACGAATATCAATGAGCAAGTGAAATCAGCATCTCATAACAAGTTTCAGCACTTAACGGCCAAATGCACTTTTGAAACAGAGATTAACATTGCAATATGGCACCTAACATGAATGCTACAGCAACCATCATGTAGAGCACTTCAGAATGAACATTTTGACATATCATATGCTCCATTGGATAAACATGCAACAAAGTTACAAGCATCACTAGTATGCAACATAATATAGTTAACATCAGTTTTAACAAGTAGCACTCTTGCAACGATGATTAAGGCATCAAGATGAAGTCAAATAAGCATGGCTTAATGGAACAAAGTGTAGAGCATATCACCATGATCATTTTGACATATTATTTGCATCATTTGGACATACACACAAATAGTTACAGCCACATGAACATGCACACAAATTATGACAGAAGAGGACTTAGCAGTTTTATACCTAGCAGAAAACGGGACGAAGAGGTACAACGGGACAGAGGGATCCAGGCATCTTGGATGTTTGGATCGGTGGGCGACGGTCTCCCGGGACATGGCCGTCCCGGCGGTCGTTGCGGGCGCCGGGTTTGCGGGTCGGGTTGGCCCGACCGACCCAGCGGTGCGGCGACGCCCGCTACCTAGAGACGAACGGAGGCGGGGCAGAGGGGCTCGTCGCGGGGACGGTGGGAACGGTGACCGGCGGCAGATCCAACGCAGGGAGGCGGCGTCCGCCGGTGCTCCAGGGCGGCTCGCCTGGATCCGGCCAGAGGAGGGCCGGCGGCGAAGAGGCGAAGCCGGCGGGGGTGGTGGCGCTCACGGCGGCGGTGAGGATGAGGTGCAGAGAGGCGGCGGGCGGCGCTGATGGCGGAGATGGACGGTGGGGCGGCGCCGGTGGGGCACGCCGGCGGAGGCGGAGGGGCAGGTCTGCGCCGGCGGCGAGGGTTGGAAGCACGACGGCGGCGGGATCGTGGGGGAGGTCGGGCGTGCGGGGAGCAGGGCTCGACGAGCGGGGCGCTCGGCCGCTCGATCGGCGCGGGGCTCGGTCGGGCGCGGGGGCGGGCCTGGCCCGGGCCTGGGCGGGGCTAATGGTGGCGCGACACATGGCGGCGGGGGAGCAGGCCGGCGCGGAAACTGACGCAGGGGAGGCTAGAGGTAGGTGGAGGGGGGGCTAGGGTTCCAAAAATGGAATGGGTAGGCTGCTTAAATAGGCAGGGATTAGGTTTAGCGGTTTGGAGGGGGTTTTGGACCCTACGATCACGATCAGATGGTTTGGGTCGAGAGAGGGGCTAGGCTGGGCCTAGGAGGGGTTAGTGGGCTGTGTAGGAGAGGTCTCGGGCTGCGAGGAGAGAAGGGAAAAGAGGCCTGCGGGGTTTTCGGAGACCGAAAATGTTCGACGTTTTGTCCGGCGACTAGTGCCGCTATATTTAATGGTTGGGCTATCAAACGAGCTCCGAATGCGATGAAATTTGGCAGGCGGCCTGTCTACACTATAATAAGACCACATGTCAAGTTTCATCCCATTCCGAGAACATTTTTCAGCCACTCGTATAATAAGTATTCGGAGGCGCCGCGGGCGCATGTGAGTGTGTCTAGGCTCAGAACGAACAACGAAAAGGACGGGCGGACTCAGACGGATGCATGTTTTGAAAATATGATGATGCAACACACATGATGACATGGCAAGATGCAACACGCAAGAAGATGACATGGCAACGATGACGAATAACTGGCTGACACCTGGTGCATTGGTCTCGGGGTGTCACAACAAGTCACTCAACTCATCATACGTCACCGTGGTCGAAGGTAAAATCCCATGATCAACCATCACACCACCATCGCCATGGATGAAGGCCGAAGATGACACATCATCACTCTCACCTCAAAAGATGGACGCATCATTCTTGCTCGTCACCATGTCGTTCGCCTCAAAATCTTGGTCCTTGAGTGGCTTCGTAGTCGTAGTCGTCACCACGCCTGCTTCAAAAAGAGTCATGGTAGACTCGCCATCGTCAATGCCACAAAGAGGAATGTTAGTGAAGTCGAACTTGGGAGCATCATCTTGGAGCTCGTTGGGCTTGGACATCTTGGTGGTACTATCCTCATGCTCGCCGTCTTGGAGCTGGGTTGTTGAGAAGTGTGCGTGGGGTGGAGAAGCCTTGGCGTTCATGTGTTCTTGTTGCGCCTTGACAACACCAATGTAGAGGTCGTCGAGGGCTTATAGTTCTCGAGGAATAATTCTTGGAGATGTCATTTTTCAATCCCTTTACGAAGTGAAACTTCATCCAAATTGTGTCGTTCACGTCGGCTCGTCGCAAGGCTTTCTTCATCTTCTTGAAGTACTCGCCAATGGACTTGGATCCTTGGATGATGTTCTCCAATTGGCAAAGAAGATGTTCCATGTAGGTGGAAGGCAAAAATTGTCGCCACATAACTCTATTTGTCATGGGCTAAATGACGTTGAGGCTCTTTGAAGGTGTGTGAAGCCACCATGTCGACGCATGTTCGTGGAATTGCTTGTGGCACACTTCAGTTGATATTCAGAGGGGACTTGTTATAGCTTGAGGTAGTCATCCATCTTGCGCTCCCAGTCAAGATACTCCTCGGGATCTGGAGTCCCATAGAAAGGAATCTCTTGGTCAGTGTCGAGGTCAGAGTAGCTCATGGAAGTCGCAGACTTGATCTTGGAAAGGTTCCCTTAAGCGTAATCTTGAGTTGCTTGTTTGCGAAGCTGTCGTATGTCCAAAGCTAAAGATGACTTGAAGTCGCTTGGCAAAGATGTCGAGGTAGATGGTTAAATCGTCGAGCGGTGCTTCGTGTTGAGTTGTTGACCTTCACATTCTCGTCAGTGATGATGTCGATGCCGATGTGGCCTTGTCGAAGATGGTAGCTCGGAAGCATCTGCACTTGAGCGTTTTCTCGAAGATGAGGAAGATCTGTTGGCGGACATGATGAGGGCTTTGAGCTCCTCCATTCGAGCATCCATCTTGGTGTCCGAGTGGTTTTTCATGGCATCAAACTCGTCATTGCTGTTGTAGACCAAAGAAGATGTGCTTTGCTTATCCACCACAAGACTCGAATAGAGGTGAGTAGGAAATTTATCGAAAGTTGAGGATGTATGCCCCTTCACTCAAGGTGAAATGAAAAAATAGTGGAATTGGTACCAGACTTGTTCACTCACACCCACAAAGTAAAGCTTATTGAGTGGCTTCCTTAGGACAAATGGCACAAAATTTAAGCAAATGTTAGTCCAAAATATCGCAAATGTTGAGGAAGATTCACAAAATTTCAATGTAAAGCAAATAGATCAATAGCTATATGGTGGCACAAAGGAAACACACACATGAATAGATAAGTGGGATCCATGCAACCAAGGAAATGAGCACAAATGTGTTACCACACAAAAGGCTCTTATTGCACGGACACTAGAGAGACAATAACTCGATTGCTCAAATGGGCTAGATATGCTTATGAACGAACCTAAGCCAGTAACCATGGCACCATCAATCCCAAGTATGATATGTATCTATGATTCATGGTGTGTCGCTCACGATGATCCAAGATGACCAAGAATGGATATATGATATGAAAAATGGCTCAATGTTATTTCCATTGCTTACAAGATCTTTTGTATCTCCTCTTTTGCTTCGTCTTCCCCTCTTTTTTTGTATGTATAAATGCTACCTTTGACACTATGCTTGATGCTCAAGCCATCCATCACATGAGACAAGTATGTAAGATATGCATGGGACATACTTATGACACAATGATGGCAAGATGATTGCACGCTCAAAGTAGCTATGCGGAGTAAGTGTATCACTATTGTGCACAAATAGCGTGGCCCAAAAAAAATTTGAAGTCGCTAGTCTCGACTGGAAAGGCATGCAATATGCTCGGGGCTATCAAATGAAATGGCAAAGAAATGTACACTTGTTTCGACGAGGTTATCGTTCTTGCTTACGGCTGCGGTGTCAAAAGGTGAAGAAGTTGTTGTCGATGTCAATTCCGTGGTGATGATGAGTGGCAATGTAGAACCGTTTCTAATTAGCTGAAACACCTTAGGAAACGGGAAACCACAACTCAAAATCTCAAATGTCAAATGGTGGTAGTAGGATGCGGTGGTGGTTCCGGAGTTGGCAATGCGGAAGTGGATTTGATGGGTTATGCGAGTCGGAGTTGAAGTCACCGTCCCTAAGTGACCGAAACACCTTAAGTGACAAACCGACAACACAAAAAACTCAAACAAAATTGGGTTAAGTTGAGGTGGCAGAGATGTACGGTGGCAAGGTTATGCAGAGTTATGGTGGTGGTTGATGAAGATGTAACCGTCCCTAAGTAGCCGAAACACCTTAGGAGACTCGAATCACTACTCAAGCAACCATAAATGCTATATGGATCAAAATGGTTTAGGTTGCTGACAGTTATGGTGGTATCACGGATGATATCGTGGATGGCCTAGGCAAAGTTGCCAAATTTTGTAAACTATGACATAGTCAACTGACGATGGTGGTATTTTTGTAGGATGGGGAATGCCAATCGCTACAAAATGAGCTAAAGAACGTCAAAATTGGTCTCAATGAGCTAAAGAACGTCAAAATTGGTCTCTGGGTAAATTAGTTATGGTCCAAACAGAATTTCAAAGAAGACAGTTTCTACATGTACTGGATGTTCGAAAATGGAGGTATATCCGGTGGCTGGCTGGAACAGATGTCCTGAAAAGACCGGAAATCCATTAATTTCCGTTTTATTTAGTGGTATCGGATGTCGAGTGGTCCGGGACTGTCCAGATGTCCGAAAAACGTATGTCGTCCGATGGCTCAGGGTCAGGTCAAGATTTAGATCTAGGACACAGTTTTATGCGAAAATGGATGGTTTTGGGGTCAAAATTGATGGAGAAAGAAAACTGGGGGAATTTTGTGGTGGAAAGGTGGGGAAAGCCAAGATCGGTTTGCCAAACAACAAAACCATGGGTCAAACACAAAAAATCTCACAATTATTCCATGACAGCATTCCTGAAAGCACTGCAGCGGCTGCTGTGGATGTGCCACGTGGCGGGCTGCTAACGGCAGGGAACCATTCACTGCCAGATTTAGACTGGTTGTAATGGGAAGTATCATATATTAGTATCATGCATAAGATACTAGTGTATGATAATATCTTCCTAATGCATAGTATCGTATATTAGTATCATGTACTCCCTCCGTCCGAAAATACTTGTCATCTAACTGAATAAAAGGAGATGCATCTAGATGTATTTTAGTTTTAGATATATCCATTTTTGTTCATTTTAATGACAAGTATTTTCGGACGGAGGGAGTAGTACTTTATTTATTGCCATGCATGACACATAACAGCATAACATTTATTATATTACGATATCATAATATGATACTCAACCATCTTTTTCTTCATTTAATTCTATGACACCTCACTAAAATTATCTAATTGGCATGCATGATACTCCCTCCGTTCCTAAATATAAGTCTTTGTAGAGATTTCACTATGGACCACATAAGAATGTATATAGATGCATTTTAGAGGGTATATTTATTCATTTTGCTCTGTATGTAATTCATAGTGGGATCTCTACAAAAACTTATATTTAGGAACGAAGGAATAAGGAAGTACTAGATATGATACTACCATTACAACCAGCCTTAAACGACGGTCTGACGCTATTTAGTGTGTACGGTTTGGTGAAAAGAACATCATTTGATCTGGGCGGTCGCGGACGGGGATGCTCATCGAAGAACACAGGGGCTGGGCGGCCACCGGACTTGGAGAAGAGGACCTCGGCGGCTCGGACCTCGACAACGACGGCTACAGGGAATCTCCGGCAACGGCGGACCGACCAGAGGAAGAGGCGTACGTCGGCGGTGAGTTTGGCGGTGTCCACGGTGACAGGGGTGTCCTCTCCTGGCGGCGGTGGTCAACTATGGCGTGGCGGTGTTGATCTTCTCTGGTGGGGATCTGTAGCCCCTTAGGTGCTCTCCTATGTGGAATGAAAAACGTGTGAGAGCAAGAGATAGAGAGAGGATAATACGGAGATCACCGAGGAGAAATAGAGGGGATAGGAACCCTTTGTGGTGACGAAATCACTTCGGGGCGAACCTTCTGATGGTGGTCTCTAGCGAGATCGGGCGGAGCACTGGGGCACGGGAAGATGGAGGTTTTACTGAAAAATCGGGTGTGGGGAAGGTGCTGAATACATATACAGCGTGTTTGGCAATATTTGGGAAGGGGAATGGGAGTTTAGAGTAGGGAGTTGTATTGAGATTAAACATGGGATGAGTCATTTTATTCCCAATCCTTTGTTTGGCGCATGATAGGAATTATGTGTGAGAATTGAGGACAAATTGTATTCCCTTGTTTGGTTCGTGGGAATTGACGAGGGACTAGACAAAGGAATTTAACATAAGTTATGATGAACGGTTAAGATTGACTCATTAATACAATTCCCTCCCAACTCCCATCCCCTCCCCTGTTAATAAAACGGTGGGAGTTGGAGCCTCAAGTCCCATGACTATTCCCTTATGAATTCCCAATCCCTCCAACCAAACAATAGATTTGAAGTCTCGTACCTCTTAAATTCCCATTCCCTAGCTCTAATTACCCCCAACCAAATAGGCTGATAGGGTCATAGGCATGCGAAATAGCGAAGGATCGCTCGAATCGATCGATCCGATTTTGTCTTTGGTTCGGCGGCTGTAGTGTTCGGGACGAACACGATGATATGGAGGAGATGATGAGTGGGGCCGAGCGGTCAGCCGCTCAAGGAAAGGAAGAGAAAAAACTAAAGGGAATAGGGCGCTGGGTAGTTGCTGGGCTTCCCACCGCGCTGCGCTGAATTGGGTAGTCGGGCTAGCTCTCCTGTCGCCTGCACTGGCACGTTTGTCTCAAAAAAGAAAAATGCACTGGCACGTGCGAGCAGAGGATAGAGAAGGCCGCGGCTGTGCAGTCCTGTATGAATATATCTGCGAAGATATACTGTACAGGAAATATATCGTGGCTAAAACTAAAATTCCATAATAAATCCTAAAATACTATAAACACATAGGGAAAATAATGATACCAGTACAGACTACAGGAAAACTAGTTCGTTCACTAATGAGATTTTGAAAATTAACTTGAATGCAATAAAGAGCACAGAAAGAGCAGTATAACAAACATCTAACAAACCATTTGGTGTTTCTAAAATTGACATAATACGTCAGGTGAATTCCAAATAATATTCTTGTCATTCTGAAATTTTTATAACAGGGAAGAAGTCATGTTATCTCCACTCCGATAATTTTCCCTAAGATGAAAAACACTTTGAATAATCAGGAAATTCAAATATGCATCGAAATCATGATAAAAAATAATGATCCTATTAACATACCAAATTTCAAAATTTTGGATGTTACAGGTGTGGTCTCTCTCTCTCTCTCAAGAGGAGAAAGTAAGGAGCAAAGCTCAACTAAGATGAGCTAACATATTTTGTCTTGGTGATATCATGACATATGCCAAAGGATGGCTAAAGAGTGGGACATACACAAGGGCACCGATGGTTTCCAGAAACGAGATTGACATGAGCAAGTGCTCGACACGAGAAGTACCCAGGTTCGGGGCTCTCCGGAGAGATAACACCCCTACTCCTACCGAGTGTGGTTTATATGAGGTGGATACAAGTTTGCTCCTAGAGTTGTCTTGAGGCGGAAGGAAGACAGGCCAGTGCATAGGCTGCTCCTTCTCCATGTGTGTGTGTGTGTGTGCGTGTGTGTGTGTGTGTGTATTCTACCGATCATCTACCTGTGTACATGGGGGGCACCGGGGGGGCCTTATAGGCCAGCCCCCCGGGGTTACAATGGTAATACTACACGCATGTGGGTCCCGGACGTCAGTGTCTAGGAGCCGGCAGTGGGGGCGCCGAGCCTGCCGGGTCTGCCACGCGTGGTCTCGCCGGGTCCGTTGGGTGCGGGCCGTACATGGGCTGCCAGGTGCGGGTACGGTCGTCTGTTGGGTACCATGGCACGCCTCGCCAGGCATCATGGTGCGGTCAGCGCCGCCCTGCTACAGGGTTGTGCCCCCAAGACACCGCCCACCCTGAGCGGGTGTATGTGAGCGCCGTTGCCGCGCTCGCTGGTGCTGGCGCAAAGGAGGGGGCAGTGTAGCCATACTTGCTTCTTGCCGATGGTTGACTTCTAGTGGACGGCTGGTATGCGCTAGCCGGCTGGCCAGGTCACTCGGGGGAGCCAGCTAGGAGCGGGCTGGGTTGAGGTGCTTTGCCTGTCCCGATGTTTTGAAAAGAGATCCGGGTTCCGTTGTGTAGGTGCAACAAACTCTGGGTCTGTTGCCCAGACTGTGCACAGGCGCAAGGATAAGATTGAAGCGCAAACCCAAGTTAGAGTATAAGAAACCAAGAGATTCAGAGTACCTGCTCATACCAGAAAGACCAAGGCCAAGGCAGAGAAGCAATACATCACTAGGAGAAGGGCCTCCCTTGCCGGGCAGGCGAGCCCGGCAAGAGGCGAGGCCACCCCCGGAAGCAGATGGTAGAAACACCCCGGCAGGGCCTACCGGGGGCTCACGGAGGCCAAACCGCCTCACCAAGCACTCAAGTGCGTCCCACGTCATCAACCAAAGCAGGAGTAGGGTCTTACGCCTCGCGGCGGCCCGAACCTGGGTAAATTGCTTGTGTGCTCCCCGCCATGCTGTCGTGCGCTAGTCTACTCTTTGTGCAACGCGACGTCCCCCTGCCGAACCAGCAAGGGGCCTCCTGGTCCCATAGGTGGCCGTGGACATCCCGCGACACGTTCCCTGCTCGAGGGCCACCCCCCATAGTAGTCCCCAGAGATATGAAGGCTCGCCGGCGCTAAGCAGGAGGGCCTTCGCAGTTTCCCCTCTGCTGAGGAAATGATTGGGTTGGTGAAGCTCGCAGCTGCCAGGTTCTGGCAGCTCCCACTGAATGCCGTCTTTCGGAAGGCGGATCCTGGCATCCCAGCTGGGGCGGGAAACCGAAGCGTCCACCAGGTCTTGAAGAGGTAGGGGCGGCACCTTCCGTGGCCCGAGGTGCCGCCACATGGTGAGCAACGGCTGGCGTAGGCCTGCTAGGCCACGCGCATGATGGGACGCGATAGTGGGCTGGGCCCCGCCACGCGGCGCCCTCGGCCCGCGCGTGGGGAATTTATTGCGGCAACGGCCAACGATCGCACTTTTCCACGCAGTTAAGTCGTGGGGGAAAATATGCGTGCACAGTGCGGGGAAGTGGAATCGTGGGCACAACCGATCCCACTTCCCCACGTCTCACCATGGTTATGAAATGGGGGGAGGGGTGGCGGAAACGCTCACGAACACTTGATGTCTACACACCCTTCTATTCTTGTAGACTATGTTGGGCCTCCAAGCGCAGAGGTTTGTAGGACAGTAGCAATTTCCCTCAAGTGGATGACCTAAGGTTTATCGAACTCAGGGAAGTAGAGGTTGAAGATGGTCTCTCTCAAGCAACCCTGCAACTAAGATACAAGAAGTATCTTGTGTCCCCAACACACCTAATACAACTAGGAGTTGTATAGGTGCACTAGTTCGGCGAAGAGATGGTAAAATATGGATGATAGGAGTGGCAAAGCAAAGTAATATAAATCTGTAATAAAAAGTGCAGCAAGCAAACAAGTGGTAAACGTGAGCACAAATGGTATTGCAATGGTGGAAGCAAGGCCTAGGCTTCATACTTTCACTAGTGGCAACTCCCAACAACATTATCATAGTCTAATCACATGATATTCTCCATAAAACATGCAATGGAGATGCACTCGGAGGTCATTCCTTTGTGGTCAAGAGAGGACGAGAATTATGTAGGGCTACAAAAGCACACCTCAAAGTTCGTAGTTCTCAATCTATGGATTTCCCAATGTCACCGCGGCCAACCAAAGAGAGTACCACAATCACCACAACATATCTCCAGGATAGTCAAAGACAAGCACCAAGAGACTCTCAATCTTTAATCAACACACAAAAGAGGAAATCACTCATGAAAATATTCTTCTAATCCATGTCCAATAGACCGCTGTCACCTTGGTCTCGGGGATTATACTAGATAAAGACAAGTGAGTACATCAATTCAATACATAGAGGAAGGGGAAATATCATGGGATCACCCTAGATTAACATAGCCTATGATCACAACGAAGATCACATCATGGGAGAGAGAATTGACCACATAGCTACTGGTAGAAACCTCGGCCCCGAGGAGGAACTACTCCCGCATCATGGAGGGAGGAAGCAACATCGATGGAGATGAATCCAGGGACACTTCCCCGTCCCGGCAGGATGCCGACACAGGAATTCTGGTACCCCAAAACTTGGTTGCGATGGCGGCGGAGGTCGGAATTGCTTCTGGAGAAAAGGGTTCTGGAATCAGGGTTTCCGCGACGGGAGAATAAATAGGAGGTCAAGTAGGGCACCAGAGGAGGTGGGAGCACCCCAGGCGGTCCCCCGGCGCGGTCAGGGGTGGGGCCGCGCCATCAGGGCGCCTGGGGCCTCTCTGGCCCCCTCTGGCCCCACTTCTGGCGCATGGAAGCTTCTGGAGCGCTAATTTTTTATATATTTTTCCCGGAATTTTTCTGGCAATTTAAGTAATGGAAAAACCTGAAATACAAAAACAGCAGAAAACAGAAACTGGCACTGGGGTGCACTGAGTTAATAGGTTAGTCCAAATATGATCAAAAGTGTATGAAAGTGTATCAAAAGCATAGCAATATCACCCAAAACATGCATGGAGCAAGCAGAAATTAATGATACGTTTGGGACGTATCAACATCCCCAAGCTTAATTCCTGCTCGTCCTCGAGTAGGTAAATGATAACAAGCACAATTTCTATGGTGACATGCTACCAAAGAGTCTTTCACAATCACATGACAAATGCTTATTGAGATAATGAATCTTTAGTAATTAAGTTGCCTCATGAGAATATCACAAAGAACTGAAAGTTTACAATATGACACTGAAACACCCAATATATTTGTAGTGAGCATGGTGTGCAAACATGACAAAGTGATACCTCGCTTGCCCCCTTTAGTGAAGCAAAACATAAACGCATGAGCACCTCCGAAGTTTAAGTGACGACTGGATACAATGATTTCAGAATAAGCGATATCACAATCATGCAGAAGACAATGGTACTTTGGGACAATGCACATTACACTCAGAATGACAATCATGCTCTCAATAGTTGGTGCTTTGAAGAAAGAAGGTGGAGACTCTCGAACCGTGGATTTTGATGGCAAGGTTGAAACCCCGTGGCTGGAAGCAAAGACTAAACATGTACCAGAGCTCTTGGTTTTGAAAACAGAGGTAAAAATGATTTTGGGAGGTGCATATTTCGTCAACGAATGTTAGTAGACAACCCAATCACTTCTTACGCTAGACATGTTTCAAGGAACGGCTCCCAAGCGGGGACGATCACATCCCCTTAATCTCCTTTGTTTATCACTGCCAGAGTTTCCTGATTTCTCATGAACAAAGCGTGAAGGAGGGTTTGTTTGTTGCTATTATCTTTTGTGTGCTGGGCGCACTCATGCCAGTCCCTCCTCGTATTAGGGGTTTGCAGATTAGACATGCAATCCCGGGGTAAAATTTGTCCAACATAAGAAGATCATGAATTACCTACTACTTCCTCATGAGCTAAAATAGAGGCACAAAAGAGAAATGCTTTTGAATAATTTTGAGATGGTACAAGAAAGTCTTCGTTATGAATGGCAAGTAAATACCATATATAGGAAGGTATGGTGGACTCATATGGCATAACTGGTTTCAAGGATTTTGGATGCACAAGCAGTCAGACCGCTTAGTACAGGTGAAGGCTAGCAAAAGACTGGGAGCGACCAACTAAGAGAGCAATGACGGCCATAATCATGCAGAGCGACAAAGCAACATTGAATCGGGCATGGAAGTTATATCACTACTCAGAAATTAAAGATCATCAAGGCTTGATAGACTTTCTTTACAGTCTTAAATATGCGTGAGCATATGCCAAGTCAATCAAAATAAATTCTTGGAGGAAGATATCACTAAACCATACCACATCATAGGCAAACAAATCATGCTGGTACTTCAATAACACATTAAGAACCCCCAGCTATTTGAGACTAATCATAAGAAAACATGAACTACTAAGCACCATTATGCACATAGCATTTTTATCATAGACATATCAACCAGTGCCACAGAAGCCAACTCTCTTAACAAGATAAGCATGATAACTCAAGAGAGTTCCAGAAGCAACAACCTAAACAAAAGCCCTTAAAAAGATAAGCATGAAAACTAAGAGCTAAGCATGACAGCAGCTATGAAAAGATAAAGAACACACACAAGAAGATACGCATGCAAGCCTATGTTGTGTTCTACAGTGGAGTGGAGCGTGTTTCTCTCCCAAACAATGAAGGCTAGGATCCAACTTGTTAAGAACAGCAAGTAAAACTAAATAAACTAAAAAGAAAAGAGCAAGACGCTCCAAGCATAACACATAACGCATGAAGTGATAAATATAGTGGAACGAAGGACGAACTGATAATTGTTGATGGAGAAGGGGATGCACGGGGGCATCCCCAAGCTTAGATGCTTGAGTCTCCTTGGATATTTCTTGGGGGTGCATGGGGGCATCCCCAAGCTTGAGCGTTTGACACTCCTGAATCTTATTTTACCATCTTCCCTCGCACACTTGAAAACTCCCTTCATACATAACTCATCATAATATGATTAGAGAGGTTAGTACCCACAATAAAATAATTTTTCTCTACTGGAAACAAAGATATTCTTGAAGGTCTACTGTTTCTCAAGATCGCCAAAAAGTTTTTGCAAAGAAAAAGCAAGCTTAAGGTCTGCAAAACGAAGAAAAGGCAAAACAGGGCAGAATCTGTGAAAAACAGACCAGCGGGTAGTAAATAATTTTTTGGGGTACTTCTGCAACAAAAATCAAAAAACTCAGAACGGACGCTCGAAAGCCAATTGTATAGAGCATGCTGTCAAAAAATTCAGATCAAAAAGATGATCTGGTGATTTTATTCGAATTTTTCTTTCCAAGGACATAATCTGTTTTCTGGACAGCATGTCACAACTTTTGAACTTGCTTGCAATCAGAGGCTAAAATTGGCACAAAGCTGAAAAATAAAGATACAATGATGTTGCTACAGTAGTAACAAACATCAAGACCACTAAAAACTGAAAGAACAAACTGAAAGCAAAGATAACAAGGGTTGTCTCCCTAGAGCTCTTTCTTTATAGCCATAAAGATAGGCTTAAGACTTTAATGATGCTCTCGTAGGAATAAGAGTTGAAGAACAAAAGAGAGCATCAAGAAGCAAATACCAAACACATTTAAGCCTAACATGCTTCCTATGCATAGGAATATTGCAATAGAATAATTCATAGGAATATTGCAATAGAATAATTCATTGAAGCACAAAGCAATAAGCATAGGAAGACAAAACAAGTGCAGCTTCAAAACCTTCATCATAAAGAGAGGGAACTTGATATTATTGAAATATCTATAAGCATATGTTCCCTTCTCATAATAATTTTCAGTGGGATCACGAATAAACTCAACAATATAAGCATCACATACAGCATTGTTACCATGATCTTCATGCAAAAAGGTACTCTTACTCTCCACATAAGCATAATCTTTCTCATTGGTAATAGTGGGAGTAGGACTATCATAAACAACTTGAACACTATAGATTAATTGTGAATTAGGAAGATGGTGTTCAACAAGGGAGTAATTCCCTCCATGATTATGACAAGTTTCATAAGGATAATTTCTTGTCATAGGTACCTTTATAATCACTATAGATTGGAGTTATAACATCATCATAGTAGAGAAGAGCATTATCATTGCTAGCAACTATATTTGTAAACATGTTGTCTTTATTCTTACTAGCGAAAGAATTATCAATTATCACATCACTAGTGGGTAAAGGATTTGCAATCCTATCATCCCCAAGCTTAGAGCTTTCCATATCATCACTTTTAGAGTTGGTACCAAAAAGATTTTCAAGATCATAAGTAGCATTATCATCATTTTCCCAATCACAATAAGTAACATGCATATCATAATCAAAATCATCTTCAATAGTACCTACGGACGTATCATCCACATGATAATTAAGGCAATAAACTTCACCTTCTTCTTTAAACTTACAACCGTTAGGATAAAAGTTGATGGGAGGAATATGCTCAGGCCAGGTTGATACCCATTCTTCTTCCTTCTTGCTCCTCTTCCTCCTCCTCTTCTTTTTCGTCTTCTTCACCTTAGGAGGGAGTGGTTGGAGATGAAGCTTCTCCACATATCCTGGTTTATCATTAGAAACAATAGGGGAAACTTGGGAGAAACTCTCCTTTTTATTAGCAGCAATATAAGAGACATTTTTATACTTTGGTAAAGTTCCCTTCTTTCTAATCTTACTTATGTAATCATTTTTATGGAAATTAACAACACAATAGAGATGGCAATTTTGCAAAGTGTTTTTTATTCCTATGGCATTAACATCAAGCCAAGAAGTCTTTTCTGATAACTCTTCACACATCAAAAATAACATAAGCTCATCATAAAGATCAGAGGTGATCATGTTATCACACAACTGGTTAACAGTTATGTTTTGAAAGTGCATGCATTGAAAATTAAAGTGACCCTCTATACAACAAAGTTCACAAGTAAAAGGATAAAGGTCACACAATTCTTTAGCAATTTCATTTAAATCTTTGACCCAAGTGATTGTTCTTTCATGCTTATGTTGCTTACAATACTTCTCTTCTTCAATCATAAGCCTTTCACAAGGTCTATCCACTCCACAAAAATTAACATGCTTATATAAAACTTCATTTTTAGGAATTGGATCATGCATGTTGCAATCATCATGAACAATTTCATTTTCTTTGCAAATCTCTTTAAAAGGTTCATGATGCTTGATCCAATCCTCCTTAGGCATATTAAGATGTGAAGCAAAGATTTGAGGAAATCAACAAGGAGTTGAGAATCAAGCCCAAACTTAGCACTAAACTTATTAAAACTTGTAGTTTCAACAAAGGACTTAATGCAATCATACTCATAAATTATACCTAACTTTTTACCTTTGTCGATCTCCCAATCTTCAGTGTTGCGTTGAATTCTTTCAAGGAGTTCCCATTTAGCATCAATCTTTTCGTTTGTGAAAGAACCCATAGAGGAAGCATCAAGCAAATCTTTATCCTGTCGAGAGAGCCTCGCATAGAAATTAGTAATAATCATATCTTTGGGGAGCCCATGGTTAGGACATTTTAGCATTAACATTTTCAGTCTCCCCCAAGCTTGAGCTATGCTCTCTCCGTCATGAGGATAGAAATTATAAACATAATTCCTATTCTCATGGACTTCATGAAGAGGATAAAACTTGGAGTAAAAGAGAGACTGGATCTCTTCCCAATCCAGCAAGTGAGATTCATCTAGTAGCCTATACCATTCCAATGCTTTTCCTTTCAGTGACAAGGCAAATAATTTCCTCATGACTCCATCTCTTGTCAAACCTGAAATCTTAAACAACTCACAAAGTTCTTTAAGTTTCAACAAATGAATACTAGGATTGACTGTCCCATCATAACAATCATTCCTAATTATTTCAATTATCCCAAGTGGTATTTGGAACGGGATCCATTCAGTAGGTGGAGGAAACTTCTCTACCACGGGTGTGGTAAAGCGGCCTTCCCCAAGCAGCGAACTAAGAGTGCGGTTTTCCATAAACAAAACTAGTGAAACTAAACACAAGAAACGAAAAGATTTAATTGCAAGATCTAAAGATATACCTTCAAACACTTACTTCCCCGACAACGGCGCCAGAAATAGCTTGATGTCTACACACGCTTCTATTCTTGTATACTATGTTGGGCCTCCAAGCGCAGAGGTTTGTAGGACAGTAGCAATTTCCCTCAAGTGGATGACCTAAGGTTTAACGAACTCAGGGAAGTAGAGGTTGAAGATGGTCTCTCTCAAGCAACCCTGCAACTAAGATACAAGAAGTCTCTTGTGTCCCCAACACACCTCATACAACTAGGAGTTGTATAGGTGCACTAGTTCGGCGAAGAGATGGTAAAATATGGATGATAGGAGTGGCAAAGCAAAGTAATATAAATTTGTAATATAAAGTGCAACAAGCAAACAAGTGGTAAACGTGAGCACAAATGGTATTGCAATGGTGGAAGCAAGGCCTAGGCTTCATACTTTCACTAGTGGCAACTCCCAACAACATTATCATAGTCTAATCACATGATATTTCCCATAAAACATGCAATGGAGACGCACTCGGAGGTCATTCCTTTGTGGTCAAAAGAGGACGGGAATTATGTAGGGCTACAAAAGCACACCTCAAAGTTCGTAGTTCTCAATCTATGGATTTCCCAATGTCACCGCGGCCATCCAAAGAGAGTACCACAATCACCACAACATATCTCTAGGATAGTCAAAGACAAGCACCAAGAGACTCTCAATCTTCAATCAACACACAAAAGAGGAAATCACTCATGAAAATATTCCTCTAATCCATGTCCAATAGACCGCTGTCACCTTGGTCTCGGGGATAATACTAGGTAAAGACAAGTGAGTACATCAATTCAATACATAGAGGAAGGGGAAATATCATGGGATCACCCTAGATTAACATAGCCTATGATCACAACGAAGATCACATCATGGGAGAGATAATTGACCACATAGCTACTCGTGGAAACCTAAGCCCCGAGGAGGAACTACTCCCGCATCATGGAGGGAGGAAGCAACGTCGATGGAGATGAATCCGGGGGCACTTCCCTGTCCCGGCAGGATGCCGGCACAGGAATTCTGGTCCCCCGAAACTTGGTGGCGATGGCGGCGGAGATCGGAATTGCTTCTGGAGAAAAGGGTTCTGGAATCAGGGTTTCCGCGATGGGAGAATAAATAGGAGGTCAAGTAGGGCACCAGAGGAGGTGGGAGCACCCCAGGCGGACCCCCGGCGCGGCCAGGGGTGGGGCCGCGCCATCAGGGCGCCTGGGGCCCCTCTGGCCCCCCTCTGGCCCCACTTCTGGCGCATGGAAGCTTCTGGAGCGCTGATTTTTTATATATTTTTCCCGGAATTTTTCTGGCAATTTAAGTAATGGGAAAACCTGAAATACAAAAATAGCAGAAAACAGAAACTGGCACTGGGGTGCACTGAGTTAATAGGTTAGTCCAAATATGATCAAAAGTGTATGAAAGTGTATCAAAAGCATAGAAATATCACGCAAAACATGCATGGAGCTAGCAGAAATTATAGATACGTTTGGGACGTATCAACACTCCCCTTGCTCCCCCTTTGCTTTCTTCTTTCTCTCCGTCGAGCACGCCTAAGCAGCAGCGCACCTCAACCGCTTCACCCTTCTTCTTGCCCTCGCGCCTCTTGTTCCCGCAGAGCAACACTGATGGCGTGGCCCAAAGGTTCATGGGAGAGGTCTGTGGCTACTGCATATGACATCCAGTATCTCCGGGACAACAAGCGACTTGCATCGACGATGGCGGTGGAAGCGCGCGCCATGGGCGGAGAGTCCGAGCCACGGTCGGAGGTGGGCGAGCATGTCGTCTCCCTGAGCCACTTAAATTGCGTGTTTGGCCTCCCTATGAGCACCTTATTCCGTTCCTTCTTGGACTTCTTCGGACTACTGCCACACCACCTGGGCGCCAACGCCATACTGCAGGTCGCGGGCTTTGTCACGCTCTGCGAGGGCTACATGGAGATGGAGCCGAGCATATACTTGTGGGCCCGCCTCTTCTTTCTCAAGCAGAAGGGGTCGTTGGCCGGCGTGATGTTCGCCTGCGGGGCTGCTGTGATCTCAGGTCGGCCCAACAGTGCGTTCCCCAAGATACACCTGGAGGATTCTACCAAGAAGTGGCAGAGTTCCTTCTTCTACATGTGCAACCTCGGCGCGGACCACATTAACCTCCCAGCGTTCGTCGACGAGACATCGGAGGCCAAAACAAACTGGAGCTACATGCCCAGGCACCCGCCACAGGTGGTTCTGAATAAGTGCAGCCTGATCGCTCAGTTGACGAGGCGAGAGGGGCTCACTGGGACGGATCTCATCTCCGCCTTCATCATGCGCTGGTTGCCGCCGTTGCAGCACCGGGCGCAGATTATTGCTGATATGGGGGACAGTCGGGATCCCACCCAGACATCGAGCTGGAATTTGTCGCTAGAGAAGATCGCCGACCGGGTCAACAACATCTCCTAGGCCAGGTTGGCCCCGGTGGCCCCGACTAGGCCTTCGGGAAGCTGCCCTACAGCCAACGATGGCCATCACCATCGGTGAGTCCTTGGTCTCCGTATTTTGTAGTGGCTGAGCTTTTCATTCGTCCTGACGTGACAAGAGAGAGGCTACTACTTGCGGTCAAACGAATGTGTGACGGGCCGAGGACTCAGGTCGAGCGGTGGTGGAGCCATCGTTGAGCACGCGGGACCGGCCGAAGCGCAGCTGACCAGTGCGACGCGCTGAGTGGGTAAGTCTCTGCCTCCAAATCTCTTGCAAGACTGGCTGGACGATATCGAGGAGGACCTGATGGTCACGAGTGGTGCAGAACCAACAACGAGAGGAGACAGCAGCGTCGATTTCCCAGGGAGGCTGAGGAAAGAGGCCGAGACCGGACCGTCCCGCGAGCTGGTGGTGGGAAGCTGGCTGCACGATAAGGACTCGGTGGCACCAAAGCAGGCCCCGAAGCGGGCGGCGGGAGTGCCTCCGCCACAAGGCAAAGTTGTCGCCAAGAAGGCGCGACGTGCCGCCCTGATCGGGCTGCGGAGGCGCTCCATCCCGGCGACAATCGGTAAGTGTCTCGTGGTGACTGTTATTCGATGCTTGGTAATTGGTTGCACTTCTCTTTTGCCACCTATGAGGCTCGTTTGACGCCCCCCGATCTGGTGCTGGCAGCCACATCGGCTGCATCCGAGCAGGCTGCCATCTTCCGGAAGTCCCAGAGCATTGCGATTGACTGGGAAGAGAACCAGCCCGAGGAGGACCTCAGCTTGGACTGGCTGAAGCCAAGTGCATCACATGGCAGGAGGCCTCAGCCCAGGCGTGGGCGAGGGCTGCCGAGGCAAGGGGGCGGGCTGCAGAAGACCCGGCCTAGCCGGATACGACAGAGGCCACGGCTCTAGTCGATATCATCGTTGAGCCCGAGGCGAACGAGGGGTGCAGCCCACCCGAGTTGGTGGAGGTGGACGACAGCGAATCCGACGGCGTCGAGGAGATCGCTGTGGACGAGCTGCCTCAGGCCAACCCAGCTGAGCATGTTGAGGCTGAAGGAGGGGGTTGCGGGGGAGACGCCGTCCTGGAAGGAGCACCGTACGAGACACCAACCAGAGTGCCGGGCTCAAAGCCGGCCGCGGAGGCGTCGGCCGGAGGCGGCCATTCCTTGGTGGTTGTGTCACCGCAGGCGATGGAGAACACGGCGCGGACACCGGGGAATGCCCCCACCACCGAGGTGCCCCATCCACGAGCGGGAGCCGCACGAGGTCACGATCGGGCCGCGCACTCAGGACATCACGGCGATGGATGCTGTCCGGGATATTACTAGCAGGTATAAACCGGCCAGGAAGATCCGGATTACACTGACATAATCGTGTTATCACGAGCCCGGTAGAATATGTACAAAAGGTTACAACCCATAGAGGTTTAGGGCCCATGTGTAAAGCCCACCGTTTGTAAACCGTCATATCATGTAACTTGGGATGTAAGATAGAAAGAGTAGAGACCGAGGCAGACACGTTTATGAGCCGACCTCGGGACTCTGTAAACCGGACCGGGCGTTGCCTCCTATATAAAGGGACGACCCGGCGATGGTTCAAGGACAAGAAACAACAGCGTGAAACACAGGCAAGCAATTCGCTCCCTGTTCACCGACGCCCAAGCAATACCACACCAAACTAGACGTAGGCTTTTACCTTCATCGAAGGGGTCGAACTAGTAGAAATCCTCCGTGTCCTTTGTTTCCTCTTAACCTCTTCAAGCTAACCCGCGCGATGGCCTCACACCTAAGTCCTCTAAACCGGACATCTGCCGTGCTAATTCCACGACAGATGCCGTGCACAAGCAGCTTCGGGGCCGCGAGAGCCGGCTACAGGCTTTCCTCAAGAGTGAGCTGGAGAAGACACAGGAGATGGAGCGCGCTGTTCCGGTAAGCTTTGACTTACCTTGCGGCTGATCAGTTGGGGTGTGCCAGCGCACCCCACTGGGTGTAGCCCCCGAGATACGGGACAACTGCGGAGCAGTTGGGTCGAATTTAAGGTATTTCTTCTTCTCTGCTAACATCTTTTCCTTCGCAGCATCTGGACGCTCTACGGGATAGCCTGCATAACCGACTTCTTGAGAAGTATTGCACAGTGACGGCGCAGCTCACCGGCCGGGATGAGGCCCTGCGCCAAGGCCAAGGTATGTCTCGCAGCTTCTAGTGGGGTTACATTAGCGCACCCACTCGGTGTTGCCCCCGAGATTCGGGGGAAATGCGAAGCAGTTGGGTCGAATCTTAAGGCATTTCTCTTTTTCCTCCGGATTCTGATTTGTCAATTTGCGTTGCAGCCGTTGCTGACAAGGTGTCGGGCCTCCGAGGCCGGCCGCCAGTGAGACCAAGCTATTGCCGATAGCAACCAGCTTCAGGCCGAGGTTCGGCGGCTGAAGGCGGAGGCCGCCAAGGAGGAAGAGGCCCACCAGGCGGAACTTGTCCTGCTGAAGGGCGGGTACGAGAAGGCGGCCATCACAAAGGACGGCTACCTGAAGACGGTCATCAAGAAGAGCGCTGAGCTCGTGAAGGAGCTTGCCGCTCGTGCCCGCGCGTGAGACCTGGAGCGGAACAGTATATTGTGCGAGGCGCAGCACCTGGACGAAGTCCTTCTCCGTAAGTGTTTCTGCATCTATTTTGCCGGGTTGTGAGCCGGACAAACCTTTACTTAACTGATTGTTTCTTTTTTTCGTGTGCCAGTGTATTTCCTGGAGATGCAGGACACGGCGGATCCACCCATGTTCGCCCATCAGACAACCCAGGATGATGTGGGCGCCTTGATCAACCAGCCGGCCGCCTCGTCCTTCCCGGAGCTCATGCTTGCCACCGAAGCCCGTATGAAAGTCTTGGACAAGAAGATGGCGAGGCTATCTATGGTCGGGTTGAATATGGTAGCCGCCCTCTAGCTGGGAGCGGTGGTGCCCAACAGTTTCACGTGGCTTGTGCGCTGGCTGGAGGCTGGCCCGACACGGCTCCACGTGTGGCGGGTCTCTACGGCCCGCGCCGAAGCGGATATGGTGTTACGCTTTGCCGTGTCCTGGTACCCAGCCCAGGACCTTGACCAGCTGGCAGCCCAGCAACCTGGCGGTGAGGCCGACTTGGAGGCACGGGCCCGCCGGATCGGCAGACGGGCCAACTCCCTTGCTTCCTTCTTTGCACATGACGAGTTCATCATGGAGCGGATGGAGGACGACGAACTCCCGACTGACAACTTCAACCTTGCCCTGGACAACCTGGCTGGTAGCTCCGGCAAGACGGATGCCTACGCGGACGACGAGGCCGCACTTGAGCTCACGGGCACCCTGGCATGCCCGGAGGCCGGCGTGGAGGAGCCGAACAGGGCGCACCCTAACGTGGTGACTTCTTGAAGCTGGCCTCCTTTTCTTTTCTTGAACTTTTGTTTGGTTGCAAGTCCACCCACTTGGGGTGTAGTGAGATGTATCAAACTCCGGCCGTGGGCCTTTTAGTGCTAAATGTAAATATGTTTAAGAAGTGTTTATGCTTTTGCTCTTCGTCCTTCGGGTTTTTCTTGCTTGCCCCCTCTTTGGGCTTCCCCCTACTACTCGAACAGTTGGGTTCTAGTCTATGACAAGGGGTTCGACCTAGGGAAGGGATGTGCAGTACTTAGGCCTTTTCTAATGTTGAGCGCGAGCAAAACACCCACTGGGCCGGTGCGTAGCCGGTCGTGCGGCGACTTAGTGCGGGTGTGTCGGGTTGACTGATCTGGCTAGCCCAACTTAGTGAATCTCCGCGTGCCGCCGCGTTTGGTACTTGGGTCTTGCCGGCCGAACAACCAAAGCCATATAGTGGCTTAGAAAGAAGGGAAGGGCCTTGGTGACTCGGACACGCAAATATGAACTAAGTAGGGCGAGGCACGGTCGAGCTGGCTAGCCCCCGAGCCCCTGGGTTTGGTGCTCCGACCGAGCGATGGGTGAAGAAAAAAGGATAAGTTTGAGCATGACACAATAATTGAAAGGGAAAGCAAGACCCCGTGTGTTGTTTGGGAGTCCTTCTTCTTTCATTAAACATGAAAGGTAGCGATAGAATGGGTGGAGGATCTCTCCATTCGAAGGCCGGCTTGTCTCTTCGCCGGCTATGTCTCTCTTGCGCTTGTTCGGCTTGCAGGCGTCAATGAGGTTGTATGCGTTGTGGTCACATAAGTCCTTGCTGATGATGAAAGGGCCCTCCCAAGGGGAGGTTAACTTGTTCAGCCCGGCTTGCTGCTGGACGAGCCGGAGTACGAGGTCCCCCTCATGGAAAGCGAGGGGCTTGACCTTGCAGTGGTAGTGTCGCAGATTTTGCTGGTAAATGGTCAATCGGCCGAAGCCAAAAAGCACGACTCCTCGAGTACGTTGACGCTATGTATGCTGTCTTACTTGGCTTTGGCTTTCGTGTACATGGCGACTTAGGGTGAGTCAAACTCGATATGGATCGGAATGATTGCTTCAGCTCGGTCCACCGATTTGGCGTCATTCGAAGACTCTAGAGGACGGCTGGGAGCTCGTCGAGCCAACTGCCAGGTGAATGGGCGAGGGACTTGACGAGTCGCGGTTTGATCCCGGCCAAGATTAGGCCATTTGCCCCCTCAACCCGGCCGTTAGATATCCGCAACATCTTTGGCGCGCCAGGTAGGGGGATCGCTTGCGCGAACCTGAAAGTGTGTGCAGCGCATCATCATCATCACCTCCATCTTCGTCTTCGACGACGCCATCAACTATGGCACCCAAGAAGAAGTCTGGTGCTTTTGCCCATCCCTCCACCTCGAAGGCTACGCCGTCCGCGGCCTCTAATGCCGCAGGGACACGGATGCGAGCCGATACGTGAATGCTGTTGGGGATGTGGTTGGAGCAGGCGGCCCCGTCACCACGTCCCCCGCGGCCGACATCGGGGAAGGAGACGTTGGGAGAGAACATCATCAGCAACGCCTCGACGACTATGTCCCATAAGGTGTGGGCGAGGGGGTCACTCCGTCCGCACCCCCTCCTCCCGCCGACGGACACAACCACAGCGACGGTGCTCAGTCCGGGACAAGCCATCGCCCTCCGGTCGTCCCTGCTACGGGAGTGAACGCAATGCATGTGCCTCCTCCTGGATGAGCCTCAGCGCTAAACGGAGCCGCCAATCCTCGAGCGCCACCACCACGCAACCCCGTTACCCAGGCGGTCATTCCACAGCAGCGTGGGCGCGGTGCCGCGGCCGTTACCACCGCTGGCGCCATCAGGAGCCAGACGATGGTGCGGTCGACATCATCAACATCTATGCCAAGCATAGCCGCGGAGGCTATGGCGCGAGCTCAGCTGTTGGTGAGGTTTCCACCAGCAGCCGAGCAGATGGATGAATGGCGTGCCACCATCCAAAGCCTGCTCGATTTCGCCAGCGCTGGGGGTTCTCTGCAAGGTGGCCCGCCTCGACCTCCCCAAGCGACAGCGACCGCCCATACCGCTGGCCGAACGAAGGGCGCCGTCCCCACGGTGCAGTCCCCGCCACGGCACCTGATGCGGGTGCAGCAAAATCAAGAACCCAACGACGTCTTGATGGCCTTTGAAGGCCCTCGAGCACGTCATGGTCAAGATCAAGCCCCGGAGGATAGGCGACGGGGAGACGCGCGTGTCTTCATAGATCGACGCCGCGACGACCTCCACCAGACCAACGGGAGCGGCGGCCCCAATGTAGACGAGCCTGCGTTTAGTGTAGGCGGGTGCCTACCATTCGAGGTCAGCTTCTCGGCCTTCACACAAGAACTGCGGGAAGTCCGTTGGCTGTCCATCTGCACATTCAAGCCCGAGATACCTGAGAAGTACGATGGGAGGCCGAACCCGGAAGAGTTCCTGAGCATCTATACCATCGTTGTTTAGGCTGTCGGGGGAAGAGAGGAGAAGGTGTTCGCCAACTACTTCCCTTTGGCCCTCAAGTCCAACGTGAGGTCTTGGCTGATGCACCTACCAGAGGGCTCCATTTCGTCATGGGCAGACCTGTGCCAAAAGTTCATCGGTGCTTTCACTGGTGGCCACCAGGAGCCCGGCAGGCCCAGCAACCTGCAACTTCTTCAGCAGAAGGAAGGAGAAAATCTCCGTAAGTATTTATAGAGATTCAGTAAAGTTCATAGAAATATTCCAAATATCCATCCGACAGCCGTCATAGCAGCTTTCCAGTCCAATGTGTGCAACTGCCGCATTCGTTCCAAGATGAACATGCGATTGCCCAAGACTGTGAAGGAGTTATACACACTGGTGGATAAGTGTGCTCAGATGGAGGAAGGAAGGAAGTTACCCGGGGAGGAAGATTGTGCTGATGTTGATTCAGAGGATGAGGATGAATCAACCAGTCATAAAAAGGGCAAGAAGCGCAATAAGAAGCCAAGAGACAAAGCACTAATGATTGTGGAAGGATCAGACACACCTACTATCGGCAAGAAGGCCAAGGCAGAGGCCCCCAGCAAGGAAGCTACCGCTTGCGATGCCTGTCGGGAAGCCATTGTCGCTGAGAAAGCTGGGAAGGGTGATGGGCCGTACTGCAAGATCCATGGGACCAAGGGCCATGACCTTCATGAGTGTTACTAGGTTGAGCAGATTGTCAAGAAGCAGAGAGCAGAATACGATAAGCGTGATAAGGAAAAGAGTCAGAATGCCGCTGGTGGTAAGGGCCGAGGTGGTGAAGCAAACTGCCCCGGCAAACCCTTTCGGAACCAAGGAAAACCCACCAGGGGTCAAGAGAAGGAAGTCTACGATAATGTAAGTGATGGAGGGGATGAAGAGGAAACCAGTGAGCAGGAGTTTCAGAAGGCCAATGACGCCCTATGCATTGATGTTAGTGGATGGCGGGGCTGGGTTGAATCTGATCTCCCCGGCAGTCATCAACAAGCTTCAGATAGGAGAAGAAGAGCTAGAGGTTACCGACACGTTCGAAGGAGTTAATCCCGATAGGAGCCATCCCAAGGGAAAAATTACACTCCCGGTAACGCTTGGGGGAGAACTGAACTATCGGACTGAGAAGATTGTGTTTGATGTGGTTGATCTCCCCCTGCTGTACAATGGGTTCTTGGACGCCCGACCCTGGCCAAGTTTATGGCATCATCTCACTATGCTTACAACACCTTGGAAATGGCTGGGCCACTGGGGTCATCACTATCCCATCAGATGAGAAGGATGCAATTATCTGTGTGGACATGATGTACAGGGATGCAGTTGCAGTAGAGGCCGTGGCAGCAGCAGTTCCCACCAAGGAAAGCGAAGGAAAGGGAAAGAATGGTAGGACCTCCTGCAAGGAGTCTGGGAAGCGTGCCCCCTCCGAGTGCACGTCACCTGTTGACGACGTGCCAAAGTGCTCCAATAGCAAGAGATCCCAGGTTGCTGCACCCCAAGTGAAAAAGGTCCCGACAGGGCTGGCCGGCGTTGATGGTACTTTCACTATCAGCGCCACCTTCGATGACAAATAGGAAAGCGCGCTCGTTGCCTTCCTGTGGGCGAATATCGATGTGTTTGCTTGGCAACCATCTGATATCCCCGGTGTTCCCAGGGAAGTAATGAAGCACCACCTTACTGTCTGCCCACACGCCCGACCCGTGAAGTAGAAAGTTCGGAAGCAGGCCTTGGAGAGGCAACAATTCAGTGCCGAAGAGCTCAAGAAACTGGAGGCAGCTGGTTTGGTCAGAGGAGTACTGCACCCTAATTGGTTGGCAAATCCAGTGGTAGTCCGGAAGGCTAACGGGAAGTGGAGGCTTTGCATGGGTTTCACAGATCTCAATAAGGCTTGTCTGAAGGATCCAGTTCCCTTGCCGCGCATTGGCCAGATTGTGGATTCCACTTCAGTTTGTGACTTGCTCCCCTTTCTGGATGCATACTCCGGGTATCATCAGATCTTCATGTCCAAGGAAGACAAAGAGAAGACATCTTTCATTACTCCATGTGGTATGTACTGCTTTATCCGCATGCCATTCGGATTAAAGAGTGCCGGGTCAACCTTTGCAAGGGCAGTTCAGATTGGTTTTGAACTACAGTTGCACAGAAATATAGAAGCTTATATGGATGATATCGTGGTCAAGACCGAGGATAAGGCAATCCTTATCCCGGATTTGGAGGCGACCTTTTCTAATCTATGCAAGATCAATTTGATGCTCAATCCGGAGAAGTGTGTGTTTGGTGTTCAATTCGGCAAGCTAATTGGGTTCTTCATATCCCACCGGGGGATCGAAGCCAACCCCAACAAGATCAGAGCCATTGAGCAGATCCAAGCACTGAGGACAGTTAAGGATGTGAGGCGCCTAACAGGATGCATTGCCGCGGTAAGCAGATTCATCTCCAAGTCTGCTAAGCGTGCCCTGCCGTTCTTTAAAATTTCAAAGAAGGCAGGGCCTGTGAAGTGGACCCCGGATGCAGATGCGGCCCTCCGAGATTTGAAGGCCTACCTTTCCTCTGTGCCCACCTTGGTTGCTCCAAAACCCCAAGAGCTGTTGTTGCTATACTTGGCGGCAACCAACCAAGTGGTCAGTGAAGCCTTGGTAGCACAACAAGAAGTGGAAAATGCAGAAAGCAAGCACAACACATCAGAATCAGAAGAGAATAAGGACAGTAATGAGCACGACAATGAGAGCAACCCCAAGGACGTGGCAAGGAAGAAAGTGGTGCAGCGCCCAGTGTACTTCGTCTGCTCCTTGTTGCAGGGGTCTAGATCGAGGTACTCTCGTGTGCAAAAGTTGATCTTTGGTCTCGTTTTGGCCTCAAGGAAACTTTGCCACTACTTCCAAGCCCATGAGATCATGGTTGTCATTGGTTTGCCGTTGCAAAAGATACTTCGAATCCTTGAGGCTACTGGAAGAATAGTGGAGTGGGCTTTGGAGGTATCCAGCTTTGGATTTAAGTATGAAAGCACATCAAATATTGAGAGCTAGGCATTGGTAGAGTTTATAGCAGAATGGACGCCAACCCCTGATGAGGAGATAACAGGGACAACTATCCCCGACAAGGAATCCCCCCAAGAATGGATTATGTATTTTGATGGTGCTTTATCCCTACAAGGTGTTGGAGCTGGCGTGCTTCTTGTTGCCCCCTCCGGGGAGCACTTGAAGTACATTTTCCAAATGCATTTTCCCTGGGAAGAAGCCACCAACAATACAGCAGAGTATGAAGGGCTCCTTGCCTGGCTCAGAATTGGGAATTAAGAAATAGATCATTCGAGGAGATTCACAGCTTGTGGTGAGACAAGTCAACAAAGATTACCAAAGTGCATTGATGGATGCATACATTGAGGAAGTAAGGAGATTGGAGGAGCACTTTGATGGGTTGCAAACAGAGCACATACCCCGTGCAGAAAACAACATAGCTGATCACGTGTCAAAGTGTGCTGCGCTGAAGCTTCCTATGGAACCAGGAACTTTTGTTCTCCGTCTCTCTCAGCTCTCTGTATCCCCAGCAACAATGGCCCGAAAAAGGAGAAAGTTGGACTACCGTAAGCCTCTCTAGGCAGAGCCATCCGCTCCCGGCAGAGACCCTGCTGGAAACAACTCCTCATAGCCTGCCGGACCACCCCCTCCAGCCGGGACAATGGACCCCGTGAACGAGGCTGGTGCTCCCTTAGCAGAGGAGGTGCCACTAGTCCTCGTTGCCGAGCCACAGGCTCCATCTTGGGCAAGGCACATTGTCCACTCCCTCCAAATCGGAGAACTCCCCGGTGACCAAGATGAAGCTGAAAAAGTACCCGGAGGGCCAATATGTATCATTTTGTTGATGACACTCTATACAGAAGAAGGCCCAACGGTGTGAAATTGAAGTGTGTCTGCCGGGAGGATAGAAAGGAACTGCTGGGTAAGATTCATAGAGGAATGTGCAGCTCCCGCATTGGATCAAGGGCATTATTTGGGAAAGCATTCCGGCAAGGATTCTATTGGCCAACGGCCCTCCAAGATATAGTTGAGCTTGTAACTACATGTGAAGCCTGTCAGTTCCATTCCAAGAAAACACACCTGCCTGCCCAAGCTCTTCAAACAATCCCTCTCTCTTGGCCATTTTCGGTCTGGGGGCTCGATATCCTCGGCCCCTTCCCCCGAGCAACCGGGGCTTTGAATTCTTGTTCGTTGCCATCGACAAGTTTACAAAGTGGCCGGAAGCGACTGCCGTGAGAAAGGTGACTGCTCAATCAGCTATCAAGTTCTTGAAAGAATTGGTGTGTCGTTTTGGAGTCCAGCAAGGATCATCACTGACAACGGCACCCAGTTCACGAGCCACACCTTCATGCAATATGTTCATACCCACGGATGCAAGATCTCATTTTCTTCCATGACACACCCCGGAGCAATGGACAAGCTGAGAGGGCGAACGCTGAAGTGTTGCGTGGACTCAAGACAAGAACTTCCGATACACTACAGAAGCACGACAAGCGGTGGATCGAGGAGCTGCCGGTAGTTCTCTGGTCCCTCAAAACGACACAAAACCAAGCTACTGGACATACTTCCTTCACCCTGGTCTACGGGGCAAAATCAGTTATCCCCGCGGAACCTATTTACGGGTCTCCTCGAGTGCTTTCCTACGATGAAGTAGCGCAAGTTGAGCACCGGCATGACGACACTATGCTACTCAAAGAGAACCATCTCCGGGCCGCTACGCGTGTTGCACGCTACCAGCAAGTCCTACATCTCTATCACAGCCGCATGGTTCGTGCTCGGTGTTTTGAGGAAGGTGACCTTGTCCTTGGGCGCGTTCAGTCCGCCAAGGGTACAAACAAGCTGTCACTGAAGTGGGAAGGCCCTGGCCAGGTGTTACGAGTCACCAAACCTGGCACAGTCCGTCTGGAGACCGGAGATGGAACTCAGTTGCAAAACTCATGGAATATTGAGCATCTCCGCAAATACTTTCCGTAACGCGCGGCCGTCGGGCCCTGCCCGGCAGCCATCCATCCGTACATGCCTTGCCTCAGTTGCATGTAACCTGATGCGGAGCATCCCTACATCAACCCCATGGACTCTACTAAAACTCGTCAAGCACCTCATAGATCAATGGCAAGAGCACACGCACGTGCCACCGAAACCGAGGTTAACTCTTTCCTCTTTGAGTTTCATTCGGATTTGCATGAGACTTGGGTTCTACCTCAAAGAGAAGTGGTATGCATTCTTAGGTACTTTGGAGATCATCACAAGGATGCAAGGATGGAGACCCAACCACCCGAAGAGAAGAAGAAGAAGGTAGAGAAGACGCGGAGCCCCTGAGCACCCCAGGTGCCCAACCTGGAAGGCCCCGGGTGCTCGGCCCCGACCTGGCGCGCGCTGGTGGTGGCCGCCCGGGTGCCTAGCCAAATGGCCCTGGCTGCTCGGCCCTGCTGCTGGGTGCAGCCCAGCCTCGCCCGGGTGCCCGGACCCCCATCGCCGCCTGCCTGGATGCCCCGGGTGCACGGCCCTCTCCCGCTTGCACGCCAGCCGCGACCCCAGTGCCCGGCCTCCCGCCTCCAGCCTCCTGGTACCGGCCCAGGTGCCCGGCCCTTCGGCCCCGGGTGCCCGGCCACCTTCAGCCGCACCACCTCCGGGTGCCTGGGCCCCTTTACCCTGGGTGCCCGGACCTCTCCGAAATATCTGCGTTTTCAGGGTCATTTTGGACCTTTGTATCAGTCTCTCCCCCCAATTCATCCCTAGCCTTTATATACTTTTCCCCTTGCTCATTTGTAAGAATAGAAAACCATATATGTGTTGGGGAATGTAGTATTTTAAAATTTTCCTACGATCACGCTAGATCTATCTACCAGATGCATAGCAACGAGAGGGAAGAGTGTGTCTACGTACCCTCGTAGACCGGAAGCGGAAGCGTCAAGTGACGCGGTTGATGTAGTCGAACTTCTTCGCGATCCAACCGATCAAGCACCGAATGTACGGCACCTCCGCGTTCAGCACACGTTCAGCTTGATGGCATCCCATGAGCTCTTGATCCAGTTGAGCTTCACGAGAGAGTTTCGTCAGCACGACGGCGTGGTGACGGATATGATGTATCTACCGGTGCAGGGCTTCGCCTAAGCACTGCGACGGTATGACCGAGGTGTGTTTCTGTGGAAGGGGGCACCGCACACGGCTAGAACAATTCAACTTGTGTGTCTTTGGGTGCCCCCTGCCCCCGTATATAAAGGAGCAAGGGGGGAGGCCGGCCGGCCCTCCTATGGTGCGGCTAGGGCTGCAATCCTACTAGGAATAGGATTGCAATCCTACTCCTAGTAGGAACCTACCAAAGAAGGAAAAGGGGGGAAGGAAAGAGAGGGAGAGGGAGAGGGAAAGAGGGGCCGCGCCCCCTTCCCCTAGTCCTATTCGGACTCCTCCTAAGGAGGGGGCGCGCCACCTCCTGGCTGCTGCCCTCTCTCTCCCCTATGGCCCACCAGGGCCCACCATTCCCCCGGGGGGTTCCGGTAACCCCCCCCCCCCGGCACTCCGGTAAATTCCGAAACTTTCCAGAACACTTCCGGTGTCCGAATATAGTCGTCCAATATATCAATCTTTATGTCTCGGACATTCCGAGACTCCTCGTCATGTCCGTGATCTCATCCGGGACTCCAAACTACCTTCAGTACATCAAAACTCATAAACTCATAATACCGATCGTCATCAAACGTTAAGCGTGCGGACCCTACGGGTTCGAGAACTATGTAGACATGACCAAGACTCATCTCCGGTCAATAACCAATAGCGGAACCTAGATGCTCATATTGGCTCCTACATATTCTACGAAGATCTTTATCGGTCAAACCGCATAACAACATATGTTGTTCCTTTTGCCATCGGTATGTTACTTGCCCGAGATTCGATCGTCGGTATCTCTATACCTAGTTCAATCTCGTTACCGGCAAGTCTCTTTACTCATTCCGTAATACATCATCTCGTGACTAACGCATTAGTCATTTGCTTCCAAGGCTTATTATGATGTGCATTACCGAGAGGGCCAAGAGATACCTCTCCGACACTCGAAGTGACAAATCCTAGTCTTGATCTATGCCAACACCACAAATACTTTCGGAGACACCAATAGAGCATCTTTATGATCACCCAGTTACGTTGTGACGTTTGATAGCACACAAGGTGTTCCTACGGTATTCGGGAGTTGCATAATCTCATAGTCATAGGAACATGTATAAGTCATGGAGAAAGCAATAGCAGTAAAACTAAACGATTATAGTGCTATGCTAACGGATGGGTCTAGTCCATCACATCATTCTCCTAATGATGTGATCCCGTTGATCAAATGACAACTCATGTCTATGGCTAGGAAACATAGCCATCTTTGATCAATGAGCTAGTCTAGTAGAGGCATACTAGGGACATACTATTTTGTCTATGTATTGACACATGTATCAATTTTCCGGTTAATACAATTCTAGCATGAATAAAAGACATTTATCATGATATAAGGAAATACAAAATAACATCTTTATTATTGCCTCTAGGGCATATTTCCTTCAGTATCCCACTTGAACTAGAGTCAATAATATAGATTACAAAGTGATGATCCTCACACCCATGGAGTCCTGGTGCTGATCATGTTTTTCCCGTGGAAGAGGCTTAGGCAACGGGTCTGCAACATTCAGATCCGTATGTATTTTGCAAATCTCTATGTCTCCCTCCTTGACTAGATCGCAGATGGAATTGAAGCGTCTTTTGATGTGCTTTGTTCTCTTGTGAAACCTGGATTCCTTCGCCAAGGCTATTGCTCCAGTGTTGTCACAAAAGATTTTCATTGGACCCGATGCACTAGGTATTACACCTAGATCAGATATGAACTCCTTCATCCAGACTCCTTCATTTGTTGCTTCCGAAGCAGCTATGTATTCTGCTTCACACGTAGATCCCGCCACGACGCTCTGCTTGGAACTGCACCAAATGACAGCTCCACCGTTCAATAAAAATACATATCCGGTTTGTGACTTAGAGTCATCCGGATCAGTGTCAAAGCTAGAATCGACGTAACCGTTTACGACGAGTTCTTTGTCACCTCCATATACGAGAAACATATCCTTTGTACTTTTCAGGTACTTCAGGATGTTCTTGACCGCTGTCCAGTGATCCACTCCTGGATTACTTTGGTACCTTCCTGCTAGACTTATAGCAAGGCACACATCAGGTCTGGTACACAGCATTGCATACATGATAGATCCTATGGCTGAGGCATAGGGAATGACTTTCATTTTCTCTCTATCTTCTGCGGTGGTCGGGCATTGAGTCTTACTCAACTTCATACCTTGTAATACAGGCAAGAACCCTTTCTTTGACTGATCCATTTTGAACTTCTTCAAAATCTTATCTAGGTATGTGCTTTGTGAAAGTCCAATTAAGCGTCTTGATCTATCTCTATAGATCTTGATGCCTAATATATAAGCAGCTTCACCGAGGTCTTTCATTGAAAAACTCTTCTTCAAGTATCCTTTTATGCTATCCAGAAATTCTATATCATTTCCAATTAATAATATGTCATCCACATATAATATTAGAAATGCTACAGAGCTCCCACTCACTTTCTTGTAAATACAGGCTTCTCCAAAAGTCTGTATAAAACCATATGCTTTGATCACCTCATCAAAGCGTATATTCCAACTCCGAGATGCTTGCACCAGTCCATAGATGGATCGCTGGAGCTTGCATACTTTGTTAGCACCTTTTGGATCGACAAAACCTTCTGGCTGCATCATATACAACTGTTCTTTGAGATATCCATTCAGGAATGCAGTTTTGACATCCATTTGCCAGATTTCATAATCATAAAATGCGGCAATTGCTAACATGATTCGGACAGACTTAAGCATCGCTACAGGTGAGAAAGTCTCATTGTAGTCAACTCCTTGAACTTGTCGAAACCCTTTCGCAACAAGTCGAGCTTTGTAAACATTAACATTACCGTCTGCGTCGGTCTTCCTCTTGAAGATCCATTTATTTTTGATGGCCTGCCGATCATCGGGCAAGTCAACCAAAGTCCACACTTTGTTCTCATACATGGATCCCATCTCAGATTTCATGGCCTCAAGCCATTTTGCGGAATCTGGGCTCATCATCCCTTCCTCATAGTTCGTAGGTTCATCATGGTCTAGTAACATGACTTCCTGAACTGGGTTGCCGTACCACTATGGTGCGGAACGTACTCTGGTTGATCTACGACGTTCAGCAGAAACTTGATCCGAAGTTTCATGATCATCATCATTAACTTCCTCACTGATTGGTGTAGGAATCACTGGAACAATTTTCTGTGATGTACTACTTTGCAATTCGGGAGAAGGTACAACTACCTCATCAAGTTCTACTTTCCTCCCACTCACTTCTTTCGAGAGAAACTCCTTCTCTAGAAAGGATCCATTCTTAGCAACGAATATCTTGCCTTCGGATCTGTGATAGAAGGTGTACCCAACAGTCCTTTTTGGGTATCCTATGAAGAAACATTTCTCCGACTTGGGTTCGAGCTTATCAGGTTGAAGCTTTTTCACATAAGCATCGCAGCCCCAAACTTTAAGAAACGACAACTTTGGTTTCTTGCCAAACCATAGTTCATAAGGTGTCGTATCAACGGATTTAGATGGTGCCCTATTTAACGTGAATGCAACTGTCTCTAAAGCATAACCCCAAAACGATAGTGGTAAATCGGTAAGAGACATCATAGATCGCACCATATCCAATAAAGTACGGTTACGACGTTCGGACACACCATTACGCTGTGGTGTTCCGGGTGGCGTGAGTTGTGAAACTATTCCACATTGTTTCAAATGAAGACCAAACTTGTAACTCAAATATTCTCCTCCACGATCAGATCGTAGAAACTTTATTTTCTTGTTACGATGATTCTCTACTTCACTCTGAAATTCTTTGAACTTTCCAAATGTTTCAGACTTGTGCTTCATTAAGTAGATATACCCATATCTGCTCAAATCATCAGTGAAGGTCAGAAAATAACGATACCCGCCGCGAGCTTCAACACTCATTGGCCCACATACATCAGTATGTATGATTTCCAACAAATCTGTTGCTCGCTCCATAGTTCCGGAGAACGGAGTTTTAGTCATCTTGCCCATGAGGCATGGTTCGCAAGCACCAAGTGATTCATAATCAAGTGATTCCAAAAGTCCATCACTATGGAGTTTCTTCATGCGCTTTACACCAATATGACCTAAACGGCAGTGCCACAAATAAGTTGCACTATCATTATTAACCTTCCATCTTTTGGTTTCAATATTATGAATATGTGTATCACCACAATCGAGATCCAATAAGAATAGACCACTCTTCAAGGGTTTATGACCATAAAAGATATTATTCATAAAAATAGAACAACCATTATTCTCTTATTTGAATGAATAACCGTCTCGCAACAAACAAGATCCAGATATAATGTTCATGCTTAACGCTGGCACCAAATAACAATTATTTAGGTCTAAAACTAATCCCGAAGGTAGACGTAGAGGTGGCGTGCCGACGGTGATCACATCGACTTTGGAACCATTTCCCACGCGCATCGTCACCTCGTCCTTAGCCAATCTTCGTTTAATCCGTAGTCCCTGTTTCGAGTTACAAATATTAGCAACCGAACCGGTATCAAATACCCAGGTACTACTACGATCATTAGTAAGGTACACATCAATAGCATGTATATCACATATACCTTTGTTCACCTTGCCATCCTTCTTATCCGCCAAATACTTGGGGCAGTTCCGCTTCCAGTGTCCAGTCCCCTTGCAGTAGAAGCACTGAGTTTCAGGCTTGGCTCCAGACTTGGGTTTCTTCGTGGGAGTAGCAACTGTCTTGCTATTCTTCTTGAAGTTCCCCTTCTTTCCCTTGCCCTTTTTCTTGAAACTAGTGGTCTTGTTAACCATCAACACTTGATGCTCCTTTTTGATTTCTACCTCCGCATCCTTGAGCATAGCGAAGAGATCGGGAATTGTCTTTTGCATCCCTTGCATATTATAGTTCATCACGAAGCCTTTATAGCTTGGTGGCAGTGATTGAAGAACTCTATCAATAACACTATCTTCATCAACTTTGCAACCAAGTTGAGTCATATGATTGTAGTACCCAGACATTCTGAGCAAGTGTTCACTGATAGAACTATTCTCCACCATCTTGCAGCTGTAGAACTTATTGGAAATCTCATATTTCTCAATCCGGGCATTTGCTTGAAATATTAACTTAAACTCCTGCAACATCTCATATGGTCCATGACGTTCAAAACGTCGTTGAAGTCCCGGTTCTAAGCCGTAAAGCATGGCACACTGAACTATCGTGTAGTCATCAGACCGCGACTGCCAGACGTTCAAAGCGTCTACATTAGCGGGAGGGGGCTTGTCACCTAGCGGTGCTTCAAGGACATAATTCTTCTGTGCAGCAATGATGATAATCCTCAAGTTACGGACCCAGTCCGTGTAATTGCTACCATCATCTTTCAACTTAGCTTTCTCTAGGAATGCATTAAAATTCAAAGGAACGGTAGCACGGGCCATTGATCTAAAACAACATAAGTATGCAAAAACTATCAGGACTAAGTTCATGATAAATTAAAGTTCAATTTAATCATATTATTTAAAGAACTCCCACTTAGATAGACATCCCTCCGGTCATCTAAATGATCACGTGATCCAAATCAACTAAAACATGTCCGATCATCATGTGAGATGGAGTAGTTTCAATAGTGAACATCTTATGTTGATCATATCTACTATATGATTCACGCTCGACCATTCGGTCTCCAGTGTTCCGAGGCCATATCTGCATATGCTAGGCTCGTCAAGTTTAACCCGAGTATTCTGCATGTGCAAAACTGGCTTACACCCGTTGTATTTGAACGTAGAGCTTATCACACCCGATCATCACTTGGTGTCTCGGCACGACGAACTTTCGCAACGGTGCATACTCAGGGAGAACACTTATACCTTGAAATTTAGTAAGGGATCATCTTATAATGCTACCGTCGTTCTAAGAAAAATAAGAAGCATAATAAGATAAACATAATATGCAATCAAAATATGTGACATGATATGGCCATCATCATCTTGTGCTTTTGATCTCCATCTCCAAAGCAACGTCATGATCACCTTCGTCACCGGCGCGACACCTTGATCTCCATCGTAGTATCGTTGTCGTTTCGCCAACTATTGCTTCTACGACTATCGCTACCGCTTAGTGATAAAGTAAAGCAATTACATGGTGATTGCATTTCATACAATAAAGCGACAACCATATGACTCCTGCCAGTTGCCGATAACATTACAAAACATGATCATCTCATACAAAACCTTAAAACTCATCATGTCTTGACCATATCACATCACAACATGCCCTGCAAAAACAAGTTAGACGTCCTCTACTTTGTTGTTGCAAGTTTTACGTGGTTGCTACGGGCTTAGCAAGAACCGTTCTTACCTACGCATACAAAACCACAACGATGTTTCGTCAAGTATGTGTTGTTTTAACCTTCACAAGGACCGGGCGTAGCCACACTTGATTCAGCTAAAGTGAGAGAGACAGACACCCGCCAGTCACCTTTAAGCAACGAGTGCTCATAACGGTGAAACCAGTCTCGCGTAAGCGTACGCGTAATGTCGGTCCGGGCCGCTTCATCTCACAATACCGCCGAAGCAAAGTATGACATGCTGGTAAGCAGTATGACTAGTATCGCCCACAACTCATTGTGTTCTACTCATGCATATCATCTACGCATAAACCTGGGTCATGATGCCACTGTTGGGGAACGTAGTATTTTAAAATTTTCCTACGATCACGCAAGATCTATCTACCAGATGCATAGCAACGAGAGGGAAGAGTGTGTCTACGTACCCTCGTAGACCGGAAGCGGAAGCGTCAAGTGACGCGGTTGATGTAGTCGAACTTCTTCGCAATCCAACCGATCAAGCACCGAATATACGACACCTCCGCATTCAGCACACCTTCAGCTTGATGACGTCCCACGAGATTTTGATCCAGTTGAGCTTCACGGGAGAGTTTCGTCAGCACGACGGCGTGGTGACGGATATGTTGTATCTACCGGCGCAGGGCTTCGCCTAAGCACTGCGACGATATGACCGAGGTGTGTTTCTGTGGAAGGGGCACCGCACACGGCTAGAACAATTCAACTTGTGTGTCTTTGGGTGCCCCCTGCCCCCGTATATAAAGGAGCAAGGGGGAGGCCGGCCGGCCCTCCTCTGGTGCGGCTAGGGCTGCAATCCTACTAGGAATAGGATTGCAATCCTATTCCTAGTAGGAACCTACCAAAGAAGGAAAAGGGGGGAAGGAAAGAGAGGGAGAGGGAGAGGGAAAGAGGGGCCGCGTCCCCTTCCCCTAGTCCTATTCGGACTCCTCTTAGGGAGGGGGCGCTCCACCTCCTGGCTGTTGCCCTCTCTCTCCCCTATGGCCCACCAGGGCCCACCATTCCCCCGGGGGGTTCCGGTAACCCCCCCGGCACTCCTGTAAATTCCGAAACTTTCCAGAACACTACCGGTGTCCGAATATAGTCGTCCAATATATCAATCTTTATGTCTCGGACATTCCGAGACTCCTCGTCATGTCCGTGATCTCATCCGGGACTCTGAACTACCTTCGGTACATCAAAACTCATAAACTCATAATACCGATCGTCATCAAACGTTAAGCGTGCGGACCCTACAGGTTCGAGAACTATGTAGACATGACCAAGACTCATCTCCGGTCAATAACCAATAGCGGAACCTGGATGCTCATATTGGCTCCTACATATTCTACGAAGATCTTTATCGGTCAAACCGCATAACAACATACGTTGTTCCTTTTGTTATCCGTATGTTACTTGCCCGAGATTCGATCGTCGGTATCTCTATACCTAGTTCAATCTCGTTATCGGCAAGTCTCTTTACTCGTTCCGTAATACATCATCTCGTGACTAACTCATTAGTCATTTGCTTGCAAGGCTTATTATGATGTGCATTACCGAGAGGGCCCAGAGATACCTCTCCGACACTCGGAGTGACAAATCCTAGTCTTGATCTATGCCAACACCACGAATACTTTCGGAGACACCTGTAGAGCATCTTTATGATCACCCAGTTACGTTGTGACGTTTGATAGCACACAAGGTGTTCCTACGGTATTCGGGAGTTGCATAATCTCATAGTCATAGGAACATGTATAAGTCATGGAGAAAGCAATAGCAGTAAAACTAAACGATCATAGTGCTATGCTAACGGATGGGTCTAGTCCATCACATCATTCTCCTAATGATGTGACCCCATTGATCAAATGACAACTCATGTCTATGGCTAGGAAACATAGGCATCTTTGATCAATGAGCTAGTCTAGTAGAGGCATACTAGGGACATACTATTTTTTCTATGTATTCACACATGTATCAAGTTTCCGGTTAATACAATTCTAGCATGAATAAAAGACATTTATCATGATATAAGGAAATACAAAATAACATCTTTATTATTGCCTCTAGGGCATATTTCCTTCAATGTGAGATATTGAGAGAGCTTTGCTCATCTACCTCTCCTCTTGGAGATCAAGACCTTCTAGGAGAAGAATCCTTGTGGATTTCAAGACCTCCTCTTGGAGAAGACTATCATCAAGACCTCGTATCCTTTGGAGTGGGAAGAGCTTTACCCTAATGCTATTTTCCTTGGATTGTCCATGTATTCTTGTGGATCTATGTGTTTGCTACTCCAGTGGATGTGTGATTGGGTTTGTAGGAGTGATTTCCCTTGTGTGTTCTTGTGTTCTTGCTCCTTCTCCCCCTCCAAGTGTGAAAAGATCCAACCCAAGGTTTCCACCCTACAACATCATGGTATCATGAGCAAGGTTGATTCACATCTTGGAGTCCCACCCCCCCATTTGCTAGCTTGATTTTGTTGTGTTCTTACCCAATTTGAAAAATCCCCACAAAAATAGCCCCCAATTTTTTTCTTGCAATTTGTTAGATCTTGTGAGATTTTGTTGTTTTGGTCCATGGATTTGTTGTTTGGCAAGTGGATCTAGCATTCCCCCATCCATCCCCACGCTTCCCACCACGAAATCCACCGAAATTTACCATTTCCCAAAGATTTTCTCCCAAATCGGAGACCACCGGGTGCCCGCACCACGAACCACCGGATGCCCGCACCCACGGGCCATTTTCCCCAGACCACCCTCGGTGCCCGCACCTCCCACCCCCGGGCACCCGCACCCCCCGAATCAGCCCACCAACAACACCATTTCGGCCATAACTTTCATCTCCGGAGTCCGTTTTTTGTGTTCTTTAGCTTGTTGAGTACCTATTGACACCCCCATCAATATAGATAGGTTCCAACATCATTTGACTCCATCAAAAAATTTCACATTTTGGCAAGTTTGCCTAGGCCATCCACCACATTATCCGCATAACCACCACCGACCTCTGCAACCTATCCCAAATTTTTGTTCGAGCTTGTTTGAGTTGTGGCTCGTGTCTCTTAAGGTGTTTCGGCTACTTACGGATGGTGACCTCAACTTCGACTCGCATAGCCCATCATTCCACTTCCGCATTTTCCGAGTGCAAAACCACCAACGCTTTTCCGCTACCACCATTTGACGTTTGTCCTTGGAGATTTTGAGTTCACGGTTTTTCCGTTTCCTAGGGTGTTTCGGCTAACTAGGGACGATTCTACATCAAGAACACCGCCTCTCATCATTGCCACGAGGTCGTCATCGACATTGACCACTTCACCTTGACACCACCATAAGCAAGGACGGTTACTTCGACAACATCATTGTATATTCCCCTTGCCATTGCATTGTTAATCCCTATCCCATTTTGCGTCACTTGCCTATCGAAACTAGCCATTGAGTATTGCCGGCAACGTTACTTGTGCACATTAGTAATCATCGATCTACACCTTCCATCACATACATACCATATCATATTGGTATCACCTTGGTATCATAGTACCATCCCTTGTGTCACAAGATTGTTCCCGCATATACACAATTGCTATCTTGGTTTGTGCATTTCGCATAAGTGGCCATATAAAAAAAGCTTTTAAGCAAAAGAGGAAAAACAAAGAGCTTGCAAGAAATAGACATAGCATGCCACATTGCATACCACACGACCATATTTATCATCTTGGATCATCGTATGCAAAACACTGGAACATCATACACATATAGCATACTCGGGATAGAAAGTTGATACATTTTGCATCTCATAGGTTGTGCACAAGTGTCATATCCACCTACTAAGAAATCATGCTGGCGTCTGTCTAGAGTTGTGCAACACCAGCATGCTCCGTGGATTCCACATTTTGAGCTCATTCCTTGGTTGCACGACCACATTTATCTATCCGTGTGTGTGTGTTTCCGTGTGCCATTCTTTGCTATTGGTCTACTTGCTTTACTTGCAATTTTGTGAACCTTCTCAACATTTTCGACACCTTGACTAACATTTGCTTGAAATTTTGTGCCACTTATCCGAACAGACCTCCTCCATAAGCTTTATGTGTGTAGGTGTGAGAAACAAACCCGGTACCAATTCCCCTATTGTATTATCACATTGAGTGATACTCGATACATTTTTAATCCGCGGAAGAGGTAACTTTGGTATCGTCATCTCATTTTCCTACTCACCTTTGCTCAAGTCTTGTGATGGATTGGCAAAGCACATCTAATTTGGTCTACAACAAAAGCTCTATGACGTCACCCTCTACCTTGGCATCTTCGCCAAGTGACTTCAAAGCATCTTCGCCTTTAGACTTGCGGCATCTTTGCCGACCCGCACCTCAAGAGAAGCTGCCCAAGCTCATGTCTGGGACTTCCACGAGCTTCTACAACCTTGAAAACGACCATGCAATTCCTTTCTATGGGACTCAAGAACCCGAGGAGTATCTCGAGTGGGAGCGCTTGATGGACGACTACCTCACACTACTTCAAGTTCCTCCCGAAGATCAAGTGAAGTGCACCACAAGTAACTTCCACGACTACACGTCGACATGGTGGCTTCACACACCTTCGGAGAGCTACGACATGAGTTGGCCCAATACGAAGAAAGCTATGCGGCGAGAGTTCGTGCCTCCCACCTACACGGAACAACTTCTACGCCAATTGGAGAAGACCATACAAGGATCCAAGTCCATCGATGCGTACTTCAAGGAGATGAAGAATGCCTTGCGACGAGTAGGTGTGGACGACCCCATTTGGATGAAGTTTCACTTCATAATGGGATTGGACAACGACATCTCCAAGAATATCTTCCTCGAGAACTACAAGTCCCTCGACGACAACTACATTGGTGCTCTCAAGGCGGAACAAGAACTCATGAAGGCCAAGGCTTCTCCACCGCAGGCACACTTCTCGAAGACCAAACACCAAGACGGCGAGCATGAGGCTAGTACCACCACGATGTCCAAGCCCAACGAGCTCCAAGATGACGCTCCCAAGTTCGACTCCACCACCATCCCTATTTGTGGCATTCATGATGCCGAGTCTACTTCGACTCTTTTTCAAGACGGTGCGGCAACGACTACGACTATGGAGCCATTAGAGGATCATGGTTTGGAGGAGAACGCCACGGTGACGAGCAAGGATGATGCTTCCATATTTGCAGGCGAGAGTGATGATGTGCCATCTTCGGCCTTCATCCACGACGAGGTGACGAGATGGTTGATCATGGGATTTTCCCTTCGACCACGGTGACATATGATGAGTTGAGAGACTTATTCCACCATATTGAGAGTGAGAGTGACTTCACCACTAGCCCCATATATGATGAGATGCTCCATTTCCCATGTGAGGAGAGCCACCACAACCACCACTTGAATGAGATGAGTGACTCCACCATATGTGAGTTTGAGTTTACCTATTTTGAGGGAGTGAGTGAACCACCACATAGAGAGAGATATATAGTTGATAGGTCATGTGAGGCCACTTTCAACAATAATGACTTGACCTCTACCTATATTGTGTCTTCTCATTTGGTGCTAGGTCCCATTTATGATGATGCGCTGATCCGTGATGACTTCATCCTTCCTATGGACAAGACGATGGCCATGGTGGACTATGATGCACCCCCACATGGTTCCATCAAGATGAAGACGATAACCACCATTTGGTCTTTGCCACCTCACCTACACCACATGAGTGGATTGAGAAAGGTAAAATAGGTGAAGGTGATGCTCTAGTCCCACTAGTGGACATTCTTGACATTGATTGCTTGCATGATGTTGATCCACCTATTACCATGCTTCATGCTAGTATGATTTCCCCATGCAATGATTTACCCGTTTATGATGAGTATGATGATTGCCATGTGGATTCTATTAGTTGTGAAGCCATATTATATAGGATTTCTTGTGACAATTCTCTAGGTCACATCATGTTTGACAATCCGCTTGACTTGTCATATGCTAAGCATGAGATCACTCGTATGTCATATTTGTAATCTCATCATAGTAACTATGCATATGCCATTAAGATAAACCCAATTTGCACTTATGGCATAGATGACAAGCCCATGGTTATTGGTATTTGTTTTTCTTGTGACGATATTGATATGCTCCCTTTGCATCATTTATCTCATATGACATGCCATGACCACATAGCTTGGGATATGCATTGTTTTGGATGTTGTCAATTTTCTCCATATGATGTTTCAAATATTGCTCATGAGGAGACCCCCATAGTTTCCTCATACATTTTAGGAGATTTTGAGCCATCCCAGCCATTGCATGATTCTCATGATTGTGTGCACCGTATGCTTTCCATAAATGCAAATGCTATTGTTGTGCCACTTACTTGCTATAATTTGTGTCTCCATTATGCTAGACATAACAACAAACCTCTCATGATGGATGACATGTTTCTATACCACACATCTCATTTGTTTGACAATTGGATATTTTGTGCTAACCACCACACACATGTGAGCATCAAAATGGATAATGTGTACATATACCACGCACACACGATCTTTTCTTTGTGTTTGTTTTGCATAGGTACTCACGAATACTCATCAACCTCGTAAGACCATGAGTTGACGAAATGCTCTCTAGAGAGCACCGATGCCTTGGGAACCCGTGAGATGCCTCACCAACCATTTCCTCCGCGCAACGACTTCGCGCATTTCTTCTTCTACATGGCCCTCACTTGGTCATGGGTTATTGTCCATTACATATTCTATGCCCATCTTGCCATGTTCACTTTGCATGATATGCTCATTTCTCTACATTTGCCATGCATTTGTGAGCCGTGCTTTGCATTACACATGATGATGGATTCTCATACTTGTATGTGTATTTGCATGCTTGGTGTCAATATTACTTCTTATTACCATGTTTGCTATGTGCCCCATTCCTATGATGATACATTGATCTTGCTTTGTGTTCGTGCTTGCAATATGTCATGTGCATTACATATACCTCCTATTTGCTCACATGCCATGATTGACATGCTCACTTATAGTATGTTGCATCTTCTCACTACTAGCTTGAATGACTCGCTTGCCTCACACATGTTGAACAATTGCTCTTTCCATCGTGTTGAGTGCCACCAAATCTTCACTACACCTTATGCTTATTATGTTTGGATTGTCTTGTACTTGCCCCATGTGTTAAGATGTGTTATTATATTTGGTGTTGTCAATGATTCCTACGCATACCATAGAACTTTCATTGAGTGCTATGACAATGCTTGCTATGACCTTGAGGTAGATGCGTGTTCAATTGTCACACATATTTGCATTACTACCTCACATTTCATGCTTGTTTCCATGAGCCTTTGATTTTGATCAATTTATGTGCTCACATGCCATGTCACAATCCCTTGTCACACCATATGCTATGCTTGATGACGACACTTGTTTGGTGAATCACCTCTTGAATGCTTGATTTTGCTCTAACGCTAACCACATTTGTTTTTCCAAGTGTTTGTTATCCTTGCTCCTTTTGAAGGAATCACTAGATGGTGTGACATTGGAGAGTCTTCATTTCGAGCTTCAACATGATAAGTGCTTCGTGGTCATCCACTTCTTCTCGACGACGCACTTTATTCACCAAGGTGATGAAGATCATGATCCATGGACGGATCTCCCCCCCGGGGGGGGGGAGATGATGTGGAGCATCCCTACATCATCCCCATGGAATCTACTACAAATCGTCAAGCACCTCGTAGACGAATGGCAAGAGCACATGCACGTGCCACCGAAAACGAGGTTAAGTCCTTCCTCTTCGAGTTTCATTTGGATTTGCATGAGACTTTGGTTCTACCTCAAAGAGAAGTGTTATGCATTCTTAGGTACTTCGGAGATCATCATAAGGATGCAAGGATGGAGACCCAACACCCGAAGAGAAGAAGGAAGAAGAAGGGAGCGAAGACGGGGAGACCCTGAGTACCCCGGGTGCCTGGTGTGGAAGACCCCGGGTGCCCGACCCCGACCTGGCGCTGGTGGTGGCCACCCGGATGCCCGGGCAAATGGCCCCGGGTGCCCGGCCCTGCTGCTGGGTGCAGCCGAGCCTCGCCTGGGTGCCCGGACCACCAACCCCGGGTGCCCGCCCCCCATCGCCGCCCGCCTGGATGCCCCGGGTGTCCAGCCGATCGGCCCCGGTTGCCCGGCCCTCTCCCGCCTGGACGCCAGCCATGACCCCGGGTACCCAGGCCTTGGACTCTCGGGTGCCCGGCCTCCCGCCTCTAGCCTCCTGGCGCAGGCCCGGGTGCCCGGCCCTTCGGCCCCGGGTGCCCGGCCACCTTCAGCCGCACCACCTTCGGGTGCCCAGGCCCCTTTACCCCAGGTGCCCGGACCTCTCCGAAATATCTGCATTTTTAGTGTCATTTTGGACCTTTGTATCCCTCTCTCCCCCCAATTTGTCCCTAGCCTTTTTATACTTTCCCCTAGCTCATTTGTAAGAATAGCAAAGCATATGTGAGATATTGAGAGAGCTTTGCTCATCTACTCTCCTCTTGGAGATCAATACCTCCCAGGAGAAGAATCCTTGTGGATTTCAAGACCTCCTCTTGGAGAAGACTATCATCAAGATCTCATCTCCTTTGGAGTGGGATGAAATTTACCCTTGTGCTATTTTCCTTGGATTGTCCATGTATTCTTGTGGATCTATGTGTTTGCTACTCTAGTGGATGTGTGATTTGGTTTGTTGTAGTGATTTCCCTTGCGTGTTCTTGTGTTCTTGCACCTTCTCCCCCTCCAAGTGTGAAAAGATCCAACCCTAGGGTTCCACCCTACAACATAACCCCTTGTACATAACTGGGGCGATGACCCCGTGCAAGATAAAATAAAGAAGCGCTGTAGGGGGGACCCTAACTGACATTGCATGCATGAGCCATCACACCAAGATCACTGCATAAGCATCTCATGAGCATTTGCATATGCACATAGATAGGATTGCATCCTGCATTCATTCTCATCTGCATGAAGTTGCAGGTTCCTATCGTGGACTTGGCTTTGACAAGGAGTTGAGAAGATTGCCCGCACTGCAATCCCTGGCAAACCAAATAGATAAGTTTATACTCCTGTCCTTTAGTGTTCTGTAAGCTATAACTTGTGCATAAGGAAACCTCGCCACACTCTCTTGAGGCTTAGGTGCTCCCATCCCAGACTCGAACGTTGCCTCGAGCAGGATGGTTGTAGTGGCCTTCGATGAAAGGGAGTTGGCGTGGGGGCTGGCCCCTCTGTCTGTTCCCCGGCAGATGTAGTTCTCCAGCAGACAAAGAGGGTGCCGACAAGGTAGCGTGCCGAGAAAACTCGTTTTATTACCATAAAGAGGTATTCCACCTCTGCATGGATGTGCACATGCATGGGTTCCCAGCAAGATCTATCTTTTTCATTCATATGCTGATACAAGTACAAGCATTACAGAACACAAAGATGGACTCGAGGGATTACATTATTTGAATTAAAATTTGTTGATTGCCTACATGTTTAAGATTGAAAAAAAGATAGGTGCCCCATGATGCCTTTGCTCCTGTCCATCTCCTATAGGACGAGGTTGAAGAGGCTGGAGAGGGGGCACCGCTGGGACCTGACGCCTCTCCAGGATCAGGATGGTGCTGTCTCCCGGTTAGGAAGAAGGAACCAGAGGGCAGGGACGGATGTTGGAGCTGCCAAAAGCACTAGGCGGGAGCTGCGGAGTCACCGGCAATCACGACTCGTCGGAACGGTCGCCCCGTTCTTGACGCGTCGTGGCTTTCCACCACCCTCAGCGCCACCACCATCTGAAGCCCCTTTTGCGGCAAGGGGCTCGGATACCATGCCCTCTGAGCAATTCTCCAGACAGCATGGTCATCCCTAGAAGCCCTGGCGTTAGAAGACACTGCACATCCCAGAGACGCTTGCGAAGCGGAAGGCTCCCCCACACAGTGAGAAGGTAATACCCGAGAAGGATTGGGTTCGCCCCTACCGGGGGCGAGTCCCCCATAAAGCTCATCTCCGACGTAGTGAAGGGAAGGAAAACAGGGAGCAACCGACTACCACACACATGGCTCTCCCCAAGCCTCGGTGTGGTGTCGTTCGCATCCCCGCCCACTGGAGCCAAAATTACGGGTGGCCCGATGGAAGGCATGCTAGAGTCGCCATCTCGGCGTTGCTGCCTTGCCGCCCAAGTCTCTCTTTTAAATCTAGAAGAAACTTCAAGCTGGAGCCCGGGGGCTGGCCCCAGGCTCTCTTCTTCGACATAACCAGCAAAGGCAGAAGACAGGAGAGGAAGAATGCAAAGGTGGATGGCCTTTCCCTCCTCTACTCCCCCCTTTTTATAGTCAGGCCAGGGAGGAGAGCTGCTCCATCGACGCGCGGCCACCGTCCTCCTCCGCCAATTCAAGATGGCTGGGCCGTCGCCCGAATTCCCTCCCACGCCACACGCCTGCATTACATACGCCGCACGATGCATGCCACATAAGTGGTGGGAAGAGTAAATTGGCAGTTTCTACCCCGTGCGCTAAAGTCATTCATGGTCCATTACTGGAGCGGCCCCACCACTGTTGGCTTTACGCAGCGCACGGGGAAACTGGAAACTGGCCATGATTTAAGACTCATGAAGAAGCAGAAGGAGGACCTCAAGAGAGCGGCCTCTTCAGCAACCCTCCATGTGCACTTATTAGGCCCTACCCCAATAACGCTCAGCAGCGCGATCGGTGCAGGCCCGGGGGCTTCTGTGGGTGCAACAAACCCTGGGTCTGTTCCCCAGACTGTGCACATGCGCAAGAACAAGATTGAAGTGCGAGCCCAAGTCGGAGTATAAGAAACCAAGAGATTCAGAGTACCAATTCAGACCAGAAAGACCAAGGCCAAGCTAAAGAAGCAAGACATCACTAGGAGAAGGGCCTCCCTTGCTCAGCAGGCGAGCCGGCAAGGGGTGAGCCCACCCCCGGAAGCAGATGATAGAAACACCCCGACGGGGCCTGCCGGGGGCTCGCAGAGGCCAAACCGCCTCACCAAGCACTCAAGCGCGACCCATGTCATCAATCAATGTGGTGTCAAGCCGCAAAATGATTAAGTGGCAGCCATTAGCCACATGGCGGCCAGTTCCCAGGTGAAGAACCCATAGATGACACCCGTCCTGCGACGTGTCAAGAAGACAAGTGCGGAGCTGCCGAAGGAGCCTAGCAAGCCTTGCCGGACGACCAGTGATGTGACACTAAGCGGTGCATTTAATGCACCCTGTTAGCCCGCGGAGTTAGGTATGATAGCACTGTCTGCTATCATGTTAGTGCATAATGACTACTTTGCCACTGTGGTCGCCCCTTGATCTGTAAAAGGAGGCCCATGGCAACCGTAGAAAGGGTTGGAGAATAGAGAAACCCACACCACCGTACGCGCATAGTCACGACTGCTCAAAGGCAACCCTTGCCGGGCGAGTGTACTACACTCCACCACCACCATTCCATCATCAATCCACCAACGCAGGATTAGGGTCTTACGCCTCGCGACGGCCCGAACCTATGTAAATTTCTTGTGTGCTCCGCGCCGTGCTGCCTTGGGCTAGGCTGCTCTTTGTGCAACGCAACTTCCCCCTGCCGAACCAGCAAGGGGCCTCCTGGTCCCATAGGTGGCCGTACATATCCCGCGATACGTTGCCTACTTGAGGGCCACCCCCCATAGTAGTCCCTAGAGCTATGAAGGCTCGCTGGCTCTAAGCAGGAGGGCCTTTGCAGTTTCCCCTCTGCTAAGGAAATGATTGGGTTGGTGAAGCTCGTGGCTGCCTGGTTCCGGCAACTCCCATTGAATGCCATCTTCCAGAAGGCGGATCCTGGCATCCCAGCTGGGGCGGGAAACCGAAGCGTCCGCCAGGTCTTGAAGAGGTAGGGGCCGCGCCTTTCGTGGCCCAAGGTGTCGCCACATGGTGCGCAGTGGCTGGCGTAGGCCTGCTAGGCCACACGTGCGATGGGACCCGACAGTGGTCTGGGCCCCACACAGTTAATGGCGGCAATGGCCGACGATCGCACTTTCCCACATAGTTAAGTCGTGGGGGAAAATATTGGTGCGCAGTGCGGGGAAGTGGAATCATGGGCACAACCGATCCCACTTCCCCACGTCTCACCATGGTTATAAAATTGGGGGAGGGGGTGGCGGAAACGCTCACGCACACTCCCCTTGCCCCCCTTTGCTTTCTTCTTCCTCTCTGTCGAGCACGCCTAAGCAGCAGCGCACCTCGACCGCTTCACCCTTCTTCTTGCCCTCGCGCCTCTTGTTCCCGCAGAGCAACACTGATGGCGTGGACCAAAGGTTCGTGGCTACCGTAGATGACATCCAGTATCTTCGGGACACCAAGCGACTTGCACCGACGATGGCGGTGGAAGCGCGCGCCCTGGGCGGAGAGTCCGAGCTGCGGTCATAGGTGGGCGAGCACGTCGTCTTCCTGAGCCACATCAAGTGCGTGTTTGGCCTCCCTGCGAGCACCTTATTCCGCTCCTTTTTGGACTTCTTCGAGCTGCTGCCACACCACTTGGGCGCCAACACCGTGCTACAGCTCCGGGCTTCATCACTCTTTGTGAGGGCTACATGGAGATGGAGCCGAGCATAGATATGTGGGCCCCCCTCTTCTTCCTCAAGCAGTAGGGGCCGTCGACCGACGTGATGTTCGCCTGCGCGGCTGCCGTGATCTCTGGTTGGCACAACAGTGCGTTCCCCAAGACACCCCTGAAGGATTCTACCATGAAGTGGCAGAATTCCTTCTTCTACATGTGCAACCTCAGCGCGGACCACATTAACCTCCCAGCATTCATCGACGAGACGCTGGAGGACAAAACAAACTGGAGCTACATGCCCAGGCACCCGCCATAGGTGGTTCTGAATAAGTGCAGCTGGATCGCTCAGAGACTGCGCGTGAGGGGCTCACTTGGACGGATCTCATCTCCGCCTTCATCATGCGCTGGTTGCAGCCACTGCAGTGCCGGGCGCACATTATTGCCGATATGGGGGACAACTAGGATCCCACCCGGACATCGAGCTGGAATTTGATGCCGGAGCAGATCGCCGACCGGGTCAACAACATCTCCAAGGCCGGGTTGGCCCCAGCTAGGCCTTCGAGAAGCTGCCCTAGAGCCAACGATGGCCATCGCCAACGGTGAGTCCTTGGTCTCCGTATTTTGCAGTGGCTAAGCTTTTCATTCGTCCTAACGCGATAAGAGAGAGGCTACTACTTGCGGTCAAATGAATGTGTGACGGGCTGAGGACTCGGGTTGCGGCGCACGAGCGAGCCGGGTCGAGCGGTGGTGGAGCCATCGTCGAGCACTTGGGACCGGCCGAAGCGCAGCCGGTCGGCGCGGTGCACTGAGTGGGTAAGTCTCTGCCTCGAGATCTCTTGCAAGATTGGCCGGACGACGTCGAGGAGGACCTTATGGTCACGAGCGGTGCAGAACTGACAACGGGAGGAGACAGCAGCGTCGATTCCCCAAGGAGGCTGAGGAAAGAGGCCGAGACCGGACCGTCCCGTGAGCAGGCGGTGGGAAGCTGGCTGCACGGTAAGGACTCGGTGGTGCCAGAGCCGGCCCCGAAGCGGGCGGCGGGAGCGCCTCCACCACAAGGCAAAGTTGTCGCCAAGAAGGCATGACGTGCCGCCCTGATCGGGCTGCGGAGGCGCTCCATCCTGACGGCAATCGGGTAAGTGTCTCGTGGTGACTATTATTCGGTGCTTGGTACTTTGTTGCACTTCTCTTATGCTGCCCATGAGGCTCGTAAGACGCCCCCCGATCTTGTGCTGGCAGCTACAGTGGCTGCATCCGAGTAGACCGCCATCTTCCGGAAGACCCAGAGCATTGCCATCGACCGAGAAGAGAACCAGCCCGAGGAGGACCTCAGCCTAGACTAGCTGATGCCGAGGACATTGCATGGCGGTAGGCCTCAGCTCAGGCGTGGGCGAGGGCTGCCGAGGCGAGGCGGCAGGCTGCAGAAGACCCAGCCTAGCCAGATACGGCGGAGGGACGGCTCTAGTCGATATCGTCGTCGAGCCCCAAGCGGACGAGGGGTGCAGCCAGCCCGAGTAGGTCGAGGAGGACAACAACGAATCCGACGGCATCGAGGAGATCGCTGCGGGCGAGCTGCCTCAGGCCAACCCAGCCGAGAATGTTGAGGCTGAACGAGGGGGTTGCGAGGGAGACGCCGCCCTGGAAGGAGCACCGTAGGAGACACCAACTGGAGTGTCGGGCTCAACGTCGGCCACGGAGGCGCCGGTCGGAGGCGGCAATGCCTTGGTGGTCATGCCGCCGCAGGCGATGGAGAACACGACGCGGACATCGGGAAACGGTCCCACCATCGAGGTGCCACTTCCACGAGCGGGAGCCGCGTGAGGTCGCGACCGGGCCATGCACTCAGGACGTCAAGGCGATGGATGCCGTGCGCCAGCAGTTTCGGGGCCGCGAGAGCCGGCTACATGATTTTCTTAAGAGCGAGCTGGAGAAGACACGTGAGATGGAGCGCGCCGTTCTTGTAAGCTTAACTCATTTGACTTACCTTGCGGCTAATCAGTGGGGGCGTGCCAGCGCACCCACAGGGTGTAGGCCCCGAGATACGGGACAACTGCGGAGCAGTTGGGTCGAATTTAAGGTATTTCTTCTTTTCTGCCGACATCTTTTCTTTCGCAGCATCTGGATGCTCTACGGGTTAGCTCGCATAACCGACTTCTTGAGAAGTATTGCACGGTGATGCCGTAGCTCACCGCCCGGGATGAGGCCCTGCGTCAAGCCCAAGGTACGTCTCGCAGCTACCAGTGGGGGCATATCAGCGCACCCGCTGGGTGTAGCCCCTAGATTCGGGGGAACTGCGAAGCAGTTGGGTCGTATCTTAAGGCATTTCTCTTTTTCTTCCGTCTTCTGACTTGTCAATTTGTGTTGCAGCCGTTGCTGACAAGGTGTCAGGCCTCCAAACCAGGTTGGCCGAAGCCGGCCGCCAGCGAGACCAAGCTATTGCCGACCGCGACCAGCTTCTAGCCGAGGTTGTGCGGCTGAAGGCGGAGGCCGCCAAGGCGGAAGAGGCCCACCAGGAGGAACTTGTCCAGCTGAAGGGCGAGTACGAGAAGGCGGCCACCACGAAGGACGGCGAGCTGAAGACGGTTGTCAAGAAGAGCGTTGAGCTCGTGAAGGAGCTTGCCGCCCGTGCCCGCGCGTGGGACCTGGAGCGGAATGGTATATTGTGCGAGGCGCAACATCTGGACGAAGTCCTCTCTGTAAGTGTTTTTGCATCTGTTCTGCCGGGTTGCGAGCAGGACAAACCTTTACATAACTGACTGTTTCTTTTTTTAGTGTGCCAGGTTACTTCCTAGAGACGCAGGACACGGTGGATCCAGCCATGCGCGCACACCGGACAACCCAGGTGGATGTGGGCGCCATGATCAACCCGCCGACAGCCTCGTCCTTCCCAGAGCTCATGCTTGCCACCGAAGCCCGTCTGAAAGTATTGGACATGAAGATGGCAAGGCTATCTATGGTCGGGTTAAATATGGTAGCCGCCCTCTAGCTGGGAGCAGTGGTGCCCAACAGTTTCACGCACCTGGCGCACTGGCTGGAGGCTGGCCCGACACGGCTCCACACGTGGCGGGTCTCTACGGCCCACGCTGAAGCGATTCTGGTGTTACGCTTTTCCGTGTCCTGGTACCCGGTCTAGGACCTAGACCAGCTGGCGGCCACCAAGCTAGCGGTGAGGCCGACTTGGAGGCACGAGTCCGCCATATCGCCAAACGGGCCAGCTCCCTTGCTTCCTTCTCCGCGCATGACGAGTTTATCATGGAGCGGACGGAGGACGATGAACTCCCGGATGACAACTTCAGCCTTGCCCTGGACAACCTGACTGGTAGCTCCGGCAAGACGGATGCCTTCGCGGACGACGAGGCCGCGTTGGAGCTCACCGGCATCCTAGAGGTCGGTGTGGAGGAGCCGAAAAGGGCGCACCCTAACGTGGCGACTGCTTGAAGCCGGCCTCCTTTTCTTTTCTTTAACTTTTATTTGGTTGCAAGTCCACCCACTTGGGGTGTAGTGAGATGTATCAAACTCGGGCCGTGGGCCTTTTAGTGTTAAATGTAAATATTTTTACAAGTGTTTATGCTTTTGCTCTTCATCCTTAGGGTTTTTCTTGCTTGCCCCCTCTTTGGGCTCCCCCCTACTACTTGAACAGCCGGGTTCTAGTCTATGACAAGGGGTTCGACCTTGGGAAGGGATGTGCAGTACTTAGGCTTTTTCTAATGTTGAGCGTGAGCAAGACACCCACTGGGCCGGTGCGCAGCCGGTCGTGCGGCGACTTAGTGCGGGTGTGTCGGGTCGACTGATCTGGCTAGCCCAACTTAGTGAATCTCCGCGTGCCGCCGCGTTTGGCACTTGGGTCTTTCCGGATGAACAACCGAAGCCGGACTATGGCTTAGGGTGAAGGGAAGGGCCTTGGCGACTCGGACACGCAAATATGAACTAAGTAGGGCGAGACACGGTTGAGCCTGCTAGCCCCCGAGCCCCTGGGTTTGGTGCTGCGACCCAGCAGTGGGTGGCGAAAAAAATAATAGTTTGTGCATGACACAATAATTGAAAGTTAAAGCAAGCCCCCGTGTGTCGTTTGGGGGTCCTTCTTCTTTCATTAAACATGAAAGGTTGCGATTGAACGGGCGGAGGAGGTCTCCATTCGAGGGACGGCTTGTCTCTTCGCCGGCTATGTCTCTCTTGCACTTGTTCGGCTTGCATGCGTCAATGAGGTAGTACGCATTGTGGTCACATAAGTCCTTGCTAATGATGAAAGGGCCCTCCCTAGGGGAGGCTAAGTTGTGCTGGCCGGCTTGCTGCTGGACGAGCCGGAGTACGAGGTCCCCCTCATGGAAAACGAGGGGCTTGACCTTCTTGCAGTGGTAGTGTCGCAGATTATGCTGGTAAATGGTCAATCGGCCGAGGGCCAAAAAGCACGCCTCCTCGAGCACGTCGAGGCCGTATTTGCGATCTTCCTTGGCTTCGGATTCCGTGTACATGGCGACTCGGGTGAGTCGAACTCGATATCGACCGGGATGATTGCTTCAGCTCGGTTCATCGATTCGGCATCATTCGGAGACTCCAGAGGACGACCGGCAGCTCATCGAGCCAACTGCCAGGTGAATGGGCAAGGGACTTGACGAGCCGCGGCTTAATCCTGGCCAAGATTTGGCCATTTGCCCCCTCGACCTGGCCGTTGGACTAAAGATGAGCGACGAAGGCCAGGTTGAGCCGGATGCTAGTGACAAAGCAACAGTATTGCGCGAGTGCGCCCTTGGCGAAATTGGTGTCGTTGTCCATGATGATGCTATGCGGGACGCCTTAGCGGACCACGATTTCTTTGATGAACTAGATGGCCGGCGGCCCGCTCAGCTTCTTGATCGGCCATGCCTCGATTATAACGCCCAGTATGCCCTCGACCATTTTTCTCGCAGATGAAACCCTAGCTCCTACCTCCCTCTCCGCGCCGGACAGTTCTCCGTCGACGGACGTGTCCGCCGGCCTCCCACCACCACATGGCAACGCCCTAGTGGATGCGCCTCGCGCCCACATCCCCGCCGGCCGGGCCCGCCCGGCCCGGATCGGCCCCCCCTCGGCCCATGGCACCGCCCACCACTCCTCCGCCTTCGGGTCGGCCCCGCCCGACGCGGCGCCGCTCGCCGGCCGCCGCGCCACCTCAACTCCCGCCGGCGACCATCCCCGCCACCGCCGGTCGCCCCCGCGCCCGTCGCCGGGAGTGCGCCCCTCCGCCATTGGCGATCTCCCTCGCCTCCGGCGCGCAACGGCCGCCGCGCCGCCGACCTCGTCGGCCGCTCCTCCACCATCCCGCACCGACCCGCCCCGGGATCCCTCCGTCCACGTTTGACTTTTTGGAGGGTATAATTTCTTCTAAGTCCCTTGATCCGTTAAATTTCTTGCCTCCTTTATCATGCAGTAACTTTGTGCTCGGTGTTCCGTTTTGCGCATATTATATATCCAAATGTTCATCTCGTCGTGCTCTACATGTTAGCATCAGTTTCATGCATGTTAGAGTTTATCTAGTTTAATTAATCTTTGTGGAAAGAGTGCTTCGTGATGAAACTATTTCAGCAATTGTTGTCTGTGTAAATTTGTTGGCATGTTCGTGAGCTAGGAACTTTGTGCGAAAGTGCATTTAGCCCGAATGGAGTGAATGATATGTCCAGATGTTCGTCTTGTGATGCTCTTCAAGATGAATGTATTTTCTTGCATGATATGATGTATTATGCCATGTTTATCTCTGTTGCAAAAGTGCATTTAACTGATATGTTTCTACACTTGTTATGAGATGAGGTTTTGTCTTGCTTGTGTATATTAATCCATGTGTCATGTGAGCTAGGTGTCAACATGAGTTTTGCTCTTTGGAATGTGCTCTACATGATAGATTCATTTCCATGCCATGATATGTCTTGAGATGAGTGCAACGAGCTTGTTAACATGTCATCGTGATGTTAAATTTCTGCTAAGTGTGAATCTGTTAATTTTTATGCCATGTTTCCATGATGCCACTATCGTTGTTGTGGATGGTTAGAGTTGTCCAGTGGGTGTTCCTTGATGTATATGTTGTGCTCTAGCTATCCATGCTATTGTTTGCCATGAGGCCTTGCTGGAACTTGTTGTTTTAATGCTCTCAAGATGCTATAAAATGTTTCTGTCAGCATTTATCAACAAGTTCAGTTTTGCCATGCGAATAGCTAGTGTTCTATGCATTCTATGAGCATGTTCTTGCCTTGAGTAGTTTCACAAACATGTCTTCTTGCTGTTTGTTATATTCACATGCCTTGCTATGCTTTGAGTTGAGTTGCACAAGCTTTCAAACATGCCTACTTGTTGTCATTCTGCCATGCCTTGTAACTTTTCACGAAGTCTGAGATTCTGTAAATTTATTCAACTTGCCATGCTTGTTTAATTGTGTTCCAGGAAGTTTTTGGGTGTGCTCATTGTTCATGCTTGTTAAGAATCATGTCTATTTCACATCCATGCCTTTTGTCTTCATGTTTGGGTGCTGTAGCATAAATATTTCTTGCTCCAAAGATGCCATGTGGCTGTAAACTGCAGTTTTGCATTGCATCTTGTTTTGCTTGTCTTTTGCAAACCGTGCATCTGTTTCCGGTAATCTTTATATCGATTTCAACCAAAATCTTCCAATCTATCTAGTGGCTTGCTTGGTTTCCCAAGATGAAGCCATTTCCATCATCTTCTCCTTAGGCTTGAGAGCATCCTCATGCATACGCACATCATACTTGCATCCCAAGATATGACTTGCATCATGTTGATTCTGCATTGCACCGTGTTTGATATTATGCCGTTGTTGTTCTCTTGTGTTGGGTAGAGTCGGGAGACGATACCGAGTTCGAGGATCTTGTCGAGACTGAGTTCGAGGAGCCGTCTTACCATCCCACCGATGACTTACCACCCAAGATGACCGTTCCCCGATATCACCTCTATCTTTGCCTGTGCTAGTTGTCTCGCTCTTTAGCTATGCCTCGATGCCTATTCCTGTTTGTCAGCCTCCTATTGTTGCCATGAAACACTCTAACCGCCTTCCTAGCAAAACCGTTGATTGGCTAAGTACGCTTTGCTCAGCCCCTCTTATAGCGTTGCTAGTTGCAGGTGAAGATTGAAGATCGCTCTGTGATGAACTTGTTTATTGGGATAGCACAATATATATATATATGTTAATCAATGCACATATATATTGGCAACGGGTGGAAGGCTTGGCCTTCTGCTTGGTGTTTTGTTCCACTCATGCCACCTTAGGACCTAATAAACCGGTGTTATGTTCCTTGATTTTGCGTTCCTAACATGGTTGGGGTTTATGGGCCCCCTTTGATAATTCGCACTGCTTAACGCTTTTCCAGCAAGGCCCAACTTTTGTACTCCATTTGCCTAATAACTAAAACTTGCATACGGGCTTTGCGGACCCCGAGGACTTAATTTTACAAACCGGGCCAGTGTTCCTCATGGGTGTTGGTCCAAACTGGGCAGCCTGCGGGGCCGACTTGAGGCAACTCAAGGTTCTGGTTCCCGTAGCTTGACCTATCCGGTCGTGGTCTGAGTCGAGATACGCGCGGCTACTATCAGGGTGTCGGCACGCCGGGAGGTATTGCTGGATTAGTTTTACCTTGGTCGAAATATCTTGAGCATGGGATTCCGAGAATACTCGGGTCTTCCCACTTTGGAGTTGCGACTCCGCAGATCGTGAGCTTGTGATGGGCTAAGTTGGGACACCCCTACAGGGTTTGAACTTTCGAAAGCCGTGCCCACGGTTATGTGGCAGATGGGATTTTGTTAATATCCGGTTGTAGATAACATGACACCATATCCAAAAGAATACACTACCTATGTGAGTAACCGTGATGGTCTCTTTCCGAAGGGCTTCGGGAAGTGAACACGATGGGGTTATGTTTGATCGTGAGTAGCTAGGATCATTTATTGATCAACTTAGCGACCATTGGCACTTGTTCTCTTCTCTCTTTGAACTCGTAAGCTAGTTGCTTAGTGCTGCTCCAAACACTTTATTACCTTTCCGCACCTAAGGCTTTGTTAGTTTTGATACCCGGGAATGGGATTGCTGAGTCCTTGTGGCTCACAGTTTACTACACACACCAGATGCAGGTACCGTTGAGAACCATGCACGAGTTGGTTCTGAACTTCACTGGGAGTTCGATGAGGAGCATGGTCGTTACTATGTTTCGTATCCCGACGATCAGTAGTGGTTCTTACTAGAAGGATTCGGGCTTGTGTTTATGGTATCTTTCTCGTTTTGGATTTCGTCCGTAGTCGGACCTTGTGTTATTTGGATGATGTATGTTATTGTATTCATTGTGTGACGTGGCGAGTGTAAGCCAACTATCTTTTCTATTTCATCCCTGAACTTTTACATGAGATGTGCAAAGATACCATACTTGAGATAATTCTAGTATGCTCTTATGTCTTTAAGTCGTGCCTCGACATGTAGGAGACATAGTCGCATACTGGGCATTACATAGTATGCGGCTATAGCTCCTATGTGTCGAGGCACAACTTAGAGTCATAACCGCATTCTGGAATGGTCTAAAGCAAGGTATATTTACACAACCTATGTAATGAAACGTATGAAAGAGAGTTTAATAGTTGGCTTACACTCGCCACGTCACACAATTAATACAATAAACATACATTCATCGAGAGAACACAGAGTCTGACTATGGATGAAATCAAACGAAGAAAAAGATATCACACAAGCTAAGCCCAATCGGCCCTAGTAGGAACCACTACTGATCGTCGGGGTACGTCACGTACATACGCCCATGCTCTTCATCAAACTCCCACTGAAGCTCTTGCACATCTCCTGCGTCAAACTCTGAGGTACCTGCGTATGTTTGTGTAGTAAACTATGAGTCATAAGGACTCAGAAATGTTGTTCCTGGGTATCAAAACTATCAAGGCTTTTAGGTGTGGAGAGGTTTGTGGTTGTAGTAGCACTAAGCATTATATGAGGCTAGCTTACAAAGTCAGAGTGAGATGAGAATGTATGTCAACGATCCCGACTAGTAGTGATCAAGAAGTGATCCTACTACTTACGTTGATACATAAACCCACCGTGTTCACTTTCCGAACCCCTTCGAAAAGAGACCATCACGGTTACTCACACAAGTAGTGTATTCTTATGAGCTATGGTGTCAAGTTATCTACAACCGGATATTAACAACTCCAATCTGCCAATTAACCACGAGCACGGCTTTCGACAGATCATAACCCTGCAGGGGTGTCCCAACTTAGCCCATCACAAGCTCTCATGATCAGCGGAGTAACAACTCCAAATTGGGAAGACCCGAGTGTACTCGGAATCCCGTGCACAAGATATTTTGACAAAGGTAAAACTAATCTAGCAAGACTTCCCGATGTGCTGGCACCCTGGTAAGAGCCGCGCGTATCTCCTCTTATGCCACAATCGGATTGTCCAAACTGCCGGTAGGCCAAGTCCAGAGTTGCCCCTGGTGGCCATCGGCGGTTGACAGGTTTGGACCAACACTCATGAGGAGCACTGGCTCATGGGTTGATTAAGAATCCACGGGTTAATTACTCCCTACGCAAGTTTTAATTTTTTAGGCAAATGGTAAAACCAAGTTTGGGCCTTGTTGGAAAAGCTTTAAACATAGCGAATTATCAAGGAGGGGGGCCCATAAACCCCATCCGTGTTAGGAACAAAAAATGAAGGAACATAACACCGGTTTATCGAAACCTAAGGTGGTATGAGTGGAAAAAAACACAAAGCAAAAGGCCAAGCCTTCCACCCATTACCAAGTATATATGTGCATTAATTAAGTAAGGGATACTATGATATTGCAAAAATATCCATGTTCCGACATGTAGCAATCTTCAACTTCACCTACAGCTAACAGCGCTACAAGAGGGGCTGAGCAAAAGCGTAACTAAGGCAATCAACAGTTTGCTAGGAAGGTGGTTAGGGGGTTTCATGGCAACATGGGAGGCTAACAAAATAAGAATGAGTAGTGCGACATAGCTATAGAGCAAGACAACTAGCAAAGCAAAGATAGAGGTGATATCGAGGAATGTTCATCCTGCCCGAGATCCCGCTAGGAAGAAGAACGAGTCTATGGAGAAGACAAACATACGTAGTCGAAAGAATCCTCATAACTCCGGAACGAAACCGAAGCTAACGAGAGAAGCAAACCGGAAAGAAACAAACAACATGGTAAACACACAAGCATAAACATGGCATGATGCAAAACCAAGGATGTTGCATGTCCGGTTTAAATATGCATGGCATGGCAAAGTGCACAAACAAAACTACAAGTTAAGTGGAGCTCAATATGCAACGAGATGCATATTGACAAAACACCACATTCAATTACTTAGTTCACTCTTACTTATTTACAAGACAATATTAAATGTCGGTTAACATGGCGAGAGGTGAAGCATAAGTAAACTAACTATTTAAGCAATTTAAATGGAGCCAGAAACAACAAACAACAATTCTGGAAAATCCCCACATGTCATTTAGCAATTTTTAATGCAAACAACAAGTTTAAACATTTTAAATATTGTTATCATGATGCAAATGACATATACAAGTTTTATGCAATATAATAAAATGTTGACATGAGCATGTCTTGAAGCATTGGTCGCCACGACGGAAAGGAAGGGGTGTCATGGCGGCGAAAACGGAAACGGTGCCACGACAATGTTCTGGTTCCGACAACTTGTTGAGATGTGATACGTCTCCAATGTATCTATAATTTATGAAGTATTCATGCTGTTTAATGAAAATTATTAAATGTTTTACAATCATTTTATAGCAACTTTATATCATTTTTTGGGACTAACCTATTGACCCAGTGCCAAGTGCCAGTTGTTGATTTTTGCTTGTTTTTTTTACATAACATGAAATCAATATCAAACGGAGTCCCAACACTGCAAAAGTTTTCGTGGATTTTTTATGGACCAGAACACGCAGGATGGGACACAACAACACCTAGGGGGGGTGCCCAGATAGGGTCACAACCCACCAGGGCGCGCCTGGGCCCCAAGCACACCCAGGTGGGTTGTGCCCACCTCGGTGGCCTCCCGCACCCCCTATTTACCCTAGAAATTCCCAAATATTCCGAAAACCCTCGGGGTGACCCTAGATCAGAAGTTCCGCCGCCGAAAGGCTATGTAGTCCACGAGATCGAATCTAGAGCCCTTTCCAGCACTCCGCCAGAGGGGGAAACCATCAACGGTGGCCATCTTCATCATCCCGGTGGCCACCATGGTGAGGAGGGAGTAGTCCACCCCCGGGGCTGAGGGTTTGTACCAATAGCTATGTGTTTAATCTCTCTCTGGTCTTCGTGAGACGTCACGATCTTGATGTATCGTGGGCTTTGTTAATATAGTCGGATCATATGGTGTTTTCCCCTCTCTATCTTGTTGTGATGAATTGAGTTTTTCCCTTTGAGATTCCATTGTTATCGGGTTGCATACTTTTATGGATTTGAGAACACTTGATATATGTCTTGCAATTGAATACCCGTGGTGACAATGGGGTATCATATTGATTCACTTGATGTGTGTTTGGTCACTCAACTTGCGGATTCCCGCGGTGACATTGGGGTAATGCACGTTCTTGTCTTTGTTTCTATGGTAGAAATGTTGGGGCACTCTTTGAAGTTCTTTGTGTTGGATTGAGTATTATGAAGATGAATTTGCTTTAGTGTTATTGTAGTACAAACTCTAGGATAGATCGAATGAAAAGAATAGCTTTGTGTTATTTTAGTACGAACTCTTGAATAGATCTAACAGAAAGAATAGCTTTGAGGTGGTTTTGTACCCTACAATTTTTTTATTCTTATGTTCTCCGCTAGATAGGAACTTTGGAGTGATTTTTCATGACACTTTGAGGGGTGGTTATATGATCCAATTATATTAGCACTGTTGGGAGATTGCACTAGCAAAATTACGGACCCTAGGCCTCATTTTCAAGCATAGTAATACCGTTTGCGCTCACTTTTGTTACTTGCTACCTTGCTATTTTTTATTGTTACTATTGCAAAAACCAAAATCTACTATCATTACTACACTTGTATCACCATCTCTTCACCGAGCAAGTGCACCTATACAATTTCCCATTGTATTTGGTGTGTTGGGGACCCAAGAGACTTTTTATTATTATTTTGTTGCAGGGTTGTTTGAGAGAGACCATCTTCACCCTACACCTCCCACAGATTGATTAACATTAGGTCATCCACTTGAGGTAAATTTGCTACTGTCTTACAAAACTCTGCACTTGGAGGCCCAACACGAGTCTACGAGAATAAGTTGTGTAGTACACATCAAGATGCAGATGCAAAAGAAGGGTGGCGTGAGCATGTCATGCAAGATGGTGGGGGTGATCCTGACTATCGGGTGTCCCATGTGTCGATGGCATAGAAAATAAGGGACGTGCACGAAACAAACATGGTTCATCTCATACATCACACAAAATTCATCCACGGAGATCGTCTCGGCGGTTATACCTTTGAACCGTTTGATGGGAGCAGTTCAAGTTCGTCGAGGGAAGTATTGGTACACGGGCCATAGTGGAAGTAGTCGTTCTCGCTACGGTAGTGAAAGTAGTGGTACACGTTCGTAGATGTTCGGGGTCACGACGAGGAACTTGACGTCCACGGGTCGACGGTAGTGGTACACATGTTGTCGGTCCGGTCTCGGTGTAGATGTACATGGCAAACGTTGTGGTGATAGGCATCGGTCATCATGATACTTGGCATTCTTCGCCATTCCGGAGACAGCAGTAGAGGTACTTGACGCGTCACCGTGTAGTCGTACACTTGTCGGAGAGGATCTTGGCGCATCCAAAATGAAGCAACACAAAAGGGCCTTGGGTCTTGGTGGTCTTGGACCAGCTGTTCTTGGCGAACCATGAAGGAGTCATTAGGGCGATGGTGCAGCAGGAAGCAGCCGGAGGTGCACGGAGGCAGCGAAGAGAACGTGGTGCTCGGTGTAGGGGCGTCTCCTCGATGCCGACAACTCGATGTAGAGCAAGCGGGCACAGGGACGGGTGAAGCAGGGGCTTCTCAAGCACGCCGACGACTTGAAAGCTCCATCCATGGCACGTCGGCAGGGAAGAGCGGGTCCGGCGGTGTCGCGGGCGACACAAGGACGAAGCAGCAGGATGGAGCAGGCAGGCGGCCACATGTGGGCAAATGAGGCACGACGACAAAGGAAGAAGGTTAGAGCGCGAGGCGACACAGACGAAGCACAACTCACGCGAGGCGGAGCTCAATGGGGCGGCAGCTATGGCGATGGGGAGGCATAGGTGGCGGAGGACGGACTCGGCTACAGGACGAAGTAGGGGGCACAGGGCGACGAGGAGGAACAGGGGACGGGCCAGGCCAGGGAGGAGGCCGGCGGCACGACGCGAGGGGAGGCGGTGGCGCTGGTTGGCTGGGCGCAGGCGAGGAAGGAGATGGCGCGCTCGAGGGAGAGAGTGAGAGGAGGGAGTGGGGATTGGGCATGAGGGAGAGATGGCGGCGCAGATGGAACGATGGAGGGGATCGGTTGAGGATTAGGGTAGCTAGGGTTAAGGCGCTGGTGGAGGTCCTGGCTTCCTGGCTACGGGAATGGATGGGCCTAGGACTTAGCAGGTTCTGGCTGCTGGGAGGCCCAGTTGGGCTCTTCTCTCTCTCTCTCTCTCTCTCTCTCTCTCTCTCTCTCTCTCTCTCTCTCTCTCTCTCTCTGATACTCCTTAGAAGCAGAAAAAAACAAAGAGACGAAAAAGAAAGAGAGGGTTAGGGAAAGAATTTGAGCAAGAGGTTAAATTTCTTGGGCTCGCAGCAAAAATGTGTTGATCCAAGAAATTAGGAATGGCCATGATTGAAAGAGTAAATTCAAATTCCTCTGAATTTAATTCAAATGGTTTGCATAGGAAGTGGGTGTTGGTAGGTTCGAAAATGTTGAGAATTTTGATGGAGGTCAGGAAAATGATGAAAGAATTTATGGGCAAAGTTTGAGGTCAAGAAGTGAGATAACAAAGGCATGGAGATTTATTTTGCAAGTGTGTTAAAGGTAATTCCACATCAATGGAATATTTTATAATAGCTCCCTAATATTGGGAGGATATGTTATACAGAGAAGTCACCCTTCCCTCGATTTAAATGGATTGAACATCCATACTATTTATTTATTGAGTTGCAAAATTAAAGATATGATGGCATGATGAAATGATGCAATGCAACAAGCAAATAAAACACACGACGAAACTCATAATAGCTAGAAGTCTTCTGGAGCGTCGGTCTTGGGGCATCACATCGATCCACTTGGTGAACTTGTCGACGACCACCAGCAAATGTTTCATGTCACTTCCGGCAGTTTTGAAGGGCCCCACCATGTCCAATCCTCAGATGGCAAAGGGCTAGGCGATTGGGATGGTTTAAAGGGCAGAAGCCGACTCATGGTTGCGCTTGCTGAAGCGTTGGCAACCCTCACACTTGAGGACCAGTGACTCGACATCTTAGAGGGCCATGGTCCAGCGGAAACCACGGAGGAAGGCTTTGGCCACTAGGGACCTTGAGGCAGCGTGGTGCCCGCCCTCGCCTTGGTGGATGTCGAGGAGGATCTCCACGCCTTTATACTGCTCGAGGTAGCACCGGAAACGCCTGTCGTGTTGTGCTTGACGAGCTCATGGTTGATGATGTTGTATGCATATTCCCGGTGTTGCACTTGTCGGGCCTCGGGCTCGTGCATGGGAAGGACCGTGCCCTCTCGGAAGGCCAGGATTGGCTAGGCCCAAGACTGGGTCATCACCATCGTGAAGACGGCTTATTGGTCGGGGTCGGGGACAGGAGCCCTCGAGCCGGAGCTTGCAGCCCCTAGGCCAGGATTAGTAGTCCTCGGCCTTGGGACGGAGCTGGAAGTCCCCGGGCCGGGATCAGCATACCCCGGAGTCGGGTTGGGATCTCTAGGATTGGCTGGGGGCACCACGGGGTCGTCCTCGATGAAGATGGACTCGGTCTCCAGAGATGGCTTGATGAATGACTTCCACAAGTGCTCGAGGGAGACGCCGGGTGGGATGGCTTGCCGGGATGAGTCTATATTGGCTAGCGTGTCGGCAGCCTCGTTGTCCGTGCGGCGGACAAGGAGGAACTCATAGCCGTCGAAGCTGCCAGAGATCTATTGGACGAGGAAACGGTAGCTGGCCATGTTGGCATCCCGGGCATACCATTCGCCCAAGTATTGCTGCACCACCAGGTCTGAGCCGCAGCAATATAGGATGAGCCGGATGCCGATCTCCTTGGAAAGGTGAAGGCCGTGCACGATAGCTTCGTACTCAGCGATATTGTTGGAGGCGGCGAAGTGGATCTGAAGTGCGTACCACAGCCGGTCGCCCTTGGGAGATGATAGCACGATGCCGGCGCCCAAGCCAGCTCACATCTTGGAGGTGTCGAAATGCATGCGCCAACACGTCGAGTCGGGTGGCGGAGGCAAGTACTGGGTCTCCGTCCAGTCGGCGAGGAAATCGGCCAGTGCCTAGGACGTGATGGCCATGGGCGGCTCATAGAGGATGGTGTGACCCACCAGCTCGATGGCCTATTTGGCCACCCAGCCGGAGGTATCCCAACATCCCATGATCTCCCCAAAGGGAGCCGTGCTAACCACGATGATGATGTGGGATTGAAACAACTACTTTAGCTTCTTGGCAGTGAGGTACATACCCTAGCAGAGCTTCTGGTAGTGCGGGTAGTTCTGCTTGGAGGCGGAGAGCACTTCTCTCAAGTAGTATACCAGACGCTGGATTGGCTGGATCTTGCCTTCTTCTGGACGCTCGACCACCAGGATTGTCGAGTTCTGTGAGCCAGGGTACCCAGACCGGCCTACCTGCAGCCCATGGTGTGGCTTCATCGACGGCATGGTATGGCCCATCTTCAGCATCAACAAGACAAGACCCTCGCGAGCAGTCAAGCCTCGCGAGGCGGACGATGCCAAGACCTTCGGAGGGACAGGCCTCCTCGGGCTGCCTCCTTAGGAGTTGAGATTTCTATGCAAGTGCCCACCTCATGAGGTTGAGGTAACGCAAGCCATGACTACCACGGCCAGGCGGGCGTAGAGGAGCAGCTTTCCTCTTTGGTGCTAAGGTGGCAAGCGCAGATGCGGGGTCTCGAGGAATCAACCAATGTTTTCCATTCCTGTGCAATGAGACCAAGACCGCAAGCGTGGCAGGACGGATGTCAACAACGAACCCACCAAAACATCATGACCAGAGACTTTGCGGACGAAGATTACCTTTCGCCAGGATAAGATGTACTACTTGTCCCCTTTCAAATTGGCCACTATGGGGTCCTTTCCCGCCTAAATTTTGGGGGAAGAGGACCAAGGCCACCACAAGTATATGCTAGCTACCACCAAGAAGGGGGATTGAAAACCTCATGAACCCACACCCAAGCGAGAGTAGACCTCACGAAGTTGTTCTTCCCTTGTACTAATTCTTCCGTTGCCCCTTGCGAGGCAAATCCACCACAAAGTAGGAGTAGGGTTTTGCACTACAAGGTAGCTCAAACTTGGGTAAACTGCCTGAAGGAAATATGCCCTAGAGGCAATAATAAATATGTTAATTGTATTCCCTTATATGATGATAAATGTCTTTTATTCATGCTAGAATTGTATTAACCGGAAACTTAGTACATGTGTGAATACATAGACAAAACAGTATGTCCCTAGTATGCCTCTACTAGACTAGCTCATTTATCAAAGATGGTTATGTTTCCTAGCCATAGACATGAGTTGTCATTTGATCAACGAGATCACATCATTAGGAGAATGATGTGATGGACCAGACCCATCCGTTAGCTTAGAACTATGATCGTTTAGTTTTACTGCTATTGCTTTCTTCATGACTTATAGATGTTCCTATGACTATGAGATTATGCAACTCCCAATTACCAGAGGAACACCTTGTGTGCTACCAAACGTCACAACATAACTGGGTGATTACAAGGATGCTCTACAGGTGTCTCCGAAAGTGTTCGTGGTGTTGGCATAGATTAAGAATAGGATTTGTCACTCTGATTGTCGGAGAGGTATCTTTGGGCCCTCTCGGTAATACACATCATAATAAGCCTTGCAAGCAAATGACTGTCACGAGATGATGTATTATAGAACGAGTAAAGAGACTTGCCGGTAACAATATTGAACTAGGTATTGAGATACCGACGATCGAATCTCGGGCAAGTAACATACCGATGACAAAGGGAACAAGGTATGTTGTTATGTGGTTTGACCGATAAAGATCTTGGTAGAATATGTAGGAGCCAATATGAGCATCCAGATTCTGCTATTGGTTATTGACTGAAGATGAGTCTCGGTCATGTCTACATAGTTCTCGAACCCGTAGGGTCCTCACGCTTAACGTTTGATGACGATCGACATTATGAGTTTATGATTTTTTATGTACCAAAGGTAGTTCAGAGTCCCGGATGAAATCACGGACATGACGATGAGTCTCGGAATGTCTAAGACATAAAGATTGATATATTGGATGGCTACATTCGGACACTGGAAGTGTTCTGGGTGATTTCGGAGATAACTGGAGTGCCGGAGGGGTTACCGGAACCCCCCGGGGAAGTATTGGGCCTTAGTGGGCCTTAGGGAAGAGAGATTGCAGAAGCCCAGGAGGTGGCGCGCCCCCTCCCATGGGGAGTCCGAATTGGACTAGGGGAGGGGGGGCGCGACCCCTCTTTCCCTCTCCCTCTCTCTCTTTCCTTCCCCCTTTCCCCTTCCTAGTAGGACTAGGAAACGGGAGTCCTAGTCCTACTAGGAAGAGGACTCCTCTCCTTGGCGCGCCTAGGGCCGACCGGCCTCCTTCCCTTTCTCCTTTATATACGAGGGCAGGGGGGCACCCTAGAACACACAAGAAACATTGTTTTAGCCGTGTGCGGTGCCCCCCTCCACAGAAACACACCTCGGCCATACCGTTACAATGCTTAGGCGAAGCCCTGCGCCGGTAGCTTCATCATCTCCGTCACCACGCGTCGTGCTGACGAAACTCTCCCGTGAAGCTCAACTGGATCGAGAGCTCGTGGGACGTCATCAAGCTGAACGTGTGCTGAACGCGGAGGTGCCGTATGTTCGGTGCTTGATCGGTTGAATCGCGAAGACGTTCGACTACATCAACCGCGTCACTAGACGCTTCCGCTTTCAGTTTACGACGGTACGTAGACAGACTCTCCCCTCTCATTGCTATGCATCTAGTAGATAGATCTTGCGTGATCGTAGGAAAATTTTGAAATACTACGTTCCCCAACAGTGGCATCATGAGCCAGGTCTATGCGTAGATGATATGCACGAGTAGAACACAAGTGAGTTGTGGACGATACTAGTCATACTTTGATTCGGCGGTATTGCTGGATGAAGCGGCCTAGACCGACATTACGCATACGCTTACGCGAGACTGGTTCTACCGACGTGCTTCGCACACAGGTGGCTGGCGGGTGCCAGTTTCTCCAACTTTAGTTGAATCGAGTGTGGCTACGCCCGGTCCTTGTGAAGGTTAAAACATCACATACTTGACGAAAAATCATTGTGGTTGTGTAGGTAAGAACGGTTCTTGCTAAGCCCGTAGCAGCCATGTAAAACTTGCAACAACAAAGTAGAGGGCGTCTAACTTGTTTTTGCAGGGCATGCTGTGATGTGATATGGTCAAGACATGATAAGTTATACGTTATTGTATGAGATGATCATGTTTTGTAAAGTTATCGGCAACTGGCAGGACCATATGGTTGTCACTTTATTGTATGAAATACAATAACCATGTAATTGCTTTACTTTATCACTAAGTGGTAGCGATAGTAGTGAAAGCAATAGTTGGCGAGACGACAACGATGCTACGATGGAGATCAAGGTGTCACGCCGGTGACGATGGTGATCATGACGGTGCCTTGGATATGGAGATGAAAAGCACAAGATGATGATGGCCATATCATGTCACATATTTTGATTGCATGTGATGTTTATCTTATTATGCTTCTTATTTTGCTTAGTACGCCGGTAGCATTATAAGATGATCCCTTACAAAATTTCAAGGTACAAGTGTTCTCCCTGAGTATGCAGCATTGCGAAAGTTCGTCGTGCCGAGACACCACGAGATTGGGTGTCATAAGCTCTACGTTCACATACAATGGGTGCAAGCCAGTTTTGCACAGGCAGAATACTCAGGTTAAACTTGATGAGCCTAGCATTTACAGACATGGCCTCGGAACACTTGAGACTGAAAGGTCGAGCGTGAATCATATAGTAGATATGATCAACATAAGATGTTCACCATTGATAACTACTCCATCTCACGTGATGGTCGAACATGGTTTAGTTGATTTGGATCACGTGATCATTTAGATGACTAGAGGGATGTCTATTTAAGTAGCAGTTCTTTAGTAATATGATTAATTGAACTTTAATTTATCATGAACTTAGTCCTGATAGTTTTTGCATATATATGTTGTTGTAGATCAATGGCCCGTGCTACCGTTCCCTTAAATTTTAATGCGTTCCTAGAGAAAGCTAAGTTGAAAGATGATGGTAGCAATTACACGGACTGGGTCCGTAACTTGAGGATTATCCTCATTGCTGCACAGAAGAATTATGTCCTTGAAGCACCGCTAGGTGATAAGCCCCCTCCCGCTAATGTAGATGCTTTGAACATCTGGCAGACGCGGTCTGATGACTACACGATAGTTCAGTGTGCCATGCTTTACGGCTTAGAACCGATACTTCAATGACATTTTGAACGTCATGGAGCATATGAGATGTTCCAGGAGTTGAAGTTAATATTTGAAGCAAATGCCCGGATTGAGAAATATGAGATTTCCAATAAGTTCTACAGCTGCAAGATGGAGGAGAATAGTTTTATCAGTGAACACTTGCTCAGAATGTCTGGGTACTACAATCATATGACTCAACTTGGATGCAAAGTTGACGAAGATAGTGTTATTGATATAGTTCTTCAATCACTGCGACCAAGCTATAAAGGATTCGTGATGAACTATAACATGCAAGGGATGCAGAAGACAATTCCCGAGCTCTTCGCTATGCTCAAAGCTGCGGAGGTAGAAATCAAAAAGGAGCATCAAATGTTGATGGTTAACAAGACCACTAGTTTCATGAAAAAGGGCAAGGGAAAGAAGGGGAACTTCAAGAAGAATAGAAAGACAGTTGCTACTCCCACGAAGAAACCCAAGTCTAGAGCCAAGCCTGAAACTGAGTGCTTCTACTGCAAAGGGACTGGACACTAGAAGCGGAACTGCCCCAAGTATTTGGCGGATAAGAAGTATGGCAAGATGAACAAAGGTATATGTGATATACATGTTATTGATGTGTACCTTACTAATGCTCGTAGTAGCACCTAGGTATTTGATACCGGTTCGGTTGCTAATATTTGTAACTCGAAACAGGGGCTACGGATTAAACGAAGATTGGCTAATGATGAGGTGACGATGCGCGTGGGAAATGGTTCCAAAGTCGATGTGATCGCCGTCGGCACTCTACCTCTAAATCTACCTTCGGGATTAGTTTTAGACCTGAATAATTGTTATTTGGTGCCAGCGTTAAGCATGAACATTATATCTAGATCTTGTTTATTGCGAGATGGTTATTTATTTAAATATGAGAATAATGGTTGTTCTTTTTATATGAGTAATATCTTTTATGGTCATGCACCCTTGAAGAGTGGTCTATTCTTGTTGGATCTCGATTGTAGTGATACACATATTCATAATATCGAAGCCAAAACATACAAGGTTAATAATGATAGTGCAACTTATTTGTGGCACTGCTGTTTAGGTAATATTGGTGTAAAGAGCATGAAAAAACTCCATAGTGATGGACTTTTGGAATCACTTGATTATGAGTCACTTGGTGCTTGCGAACCATGCCTTATTTGAAAAGATGACTAAAACTCCGTTCTCTAGAACAATGGAGCGAGCAACAGATTTGTAGGAAATCATACATACTGATATATGTGGACCGATGAGTATTGCAGCTCGCGACGGGTATCGTTATTTTCTGACCTCCACTGATGATTTGAGCAGATATGGGTATATCTACTTGATGAAGCACAAGTCTGAAATATTTGAAAAGTTGAAAGAATTTTTGAGTGAAGTAGAGAATCATCATAACAAGAAAATAAAGTTTCTATGATCTAATCGTGGAGGTGAATATTTGAGTTATGAGTTTGGTCTTCATTTGAAACAATCTGGAATAGTTTCACAACGCACGCCACCTGGAACACCACAGCGTAATGGTGTGTCTGAACATTGTAACCGTACTTTATTTGATATGGTGCGGTCTATGATGTCTCTTACCAATTTACCACTATTATTTTGGGGTTATGCTCTAGAGACAGCTGCATTCACGTTAAATAGGGCACCATCTAAATCCATTGAGACGACACCTTATGAACTGTGGTTTGGCAAGAAACCAAAGTTGTCGTTTCTTAAAGTTTGGGGCTGCGATGCATATGTGAAAAGCTTCAACCTGATAAGCTCAAACCCAAGTCGGAGAAATGTGTCTTCATAGGATACCCAAATGAGACTCTTGGGTGCACCTTCTATCACAGATCCAAAGGCAAGATATTCTTTGCTAAGAATGTATCCTTTCTAGAGAAGGAGTTTCTCTCGAAAGAAGTGAGTGGGAGGAAAGTGGAACTTGATGAGATAATTGTAGCTTATCCTGAATTGGAAAGTAGTACATCACAGAAACTAGTTCCAGTGATTCCTACACCAATTGGTGAGGAAGCTAATGATGATGATCATGAAATTTCGGATCAAGTTACTGCTGAACTTGGTAGATCAACCAGAGTACGTTCCACGCCGGAGTGGTACGGCAACCCAGTTCTGGAAGTCATGTTACTAGACCATGATGAACCTACGAACTATGAGGAAGTGATGATGAGCCCAGATTCCGCAAAAATGGCTTGAGGCCATGAAATCTGAGATGGGAACCATGTATGAGAATAAAGTGTGGAATTTCGTTGACTTGCCCGATGATCGGCAAGCCATCGAAAATAAATGGATCTTCAAGAGGAAGACTGACGCTGACAGTAATATTACTGTTTACAAAGCTCGACTTGTTGCAAAAGGTTTTCGACAAGTTCAAGGAGTTGACTACGATGATACTTTCTCACCCGTACCGATGCTTAAGTCTGTCCGAATCATGTTAGCAATTGCCGCATTTTATGATTATGAAATCTGGCAAATGGATGTCAAAACTACATTCCTGAATGGATATCTCAAAGAGGAGTTGTATATGATGCAACCAGAAGGTTTTGTCGATCCTAAAGGTGCTAACAAATTTTGCAAGCTCCAGCGATCCATCTATGGACTAGTGCAAGCATCTCGGAGTTGGAATATAAGATTTGATGAGGTTATCAAAGCATATGGTTTTATACAGACTTTTGGAGAAGCCTGTATTTACAAGAAAGTGAGTGAGAGCTCTATAGCATTTCTGATATTATATGTGGATGAGATATTATTGATTGAAAATAATATATAATTTCTGGATAGCATAAAAGGATACTTGAATAAGTATTTTTCAGTGAAAGACCTCGGTGAAGCTGCTTACATATTAGGCATCAAGATCTATAGAAATAGATCAAGACGCTTAATTGGACTTTCACAAAGCACATACCTTGATAAAGTTTTGAAGAAGTTCAAAATGGATCAGTCAAAGAAAGGGTTCTTGCCTGTGTTACAAGGTGTGAAGTTGAGTAAGACTCAATGCCCGACCACTGCAGAAGAGGGAGAGAAAATGAAAGTCATTCCCTATGCCTCATCCATAGGATCTATCATGTATGAAATGTTGTGTACCAGACCTGATGTGTGCCTTGCTATAAGTTTAGCAGGGAGGTACCAAAGTAATCCAGGAGTGGATCACTGGACAACGGTCAAGAACATCCTGAAGTACCTGAAAAGGACAAAGGATATGTTTCTCGTTTATGGAGGTGACAAAAAGCTCGTCGTAAACGGTTACGTCGATTCAAGCTTTGACACTAATCCGGATGAATCTAAGTCACAAACCAGATATGTATTTTTATTGAACGATAGAGCTGTTAGTTGGTGCAGTTCCAAGCAGAGCGTCGGGGCGGGATCTACGTGTGAAGCGGAATACATAGCTGCTTCAGAAGCAGCAAATGAAGGAGTCTAGATGAAGGAGTTCATATCCGATCTAGGTGTAATACCTACTGCATCGGATCCAATGAAAATCTTTTGTGAAAACACTTAAGCAATAGCCTTGGCGAAGGAATCCAGGTTTCACAAGAGAACAAAGCACATCAAAAGACACTTCAATTCCATCCGCGATCAAGTCAAGGAGGGAGACATAGAAATTTGCAGGATACATACAGATCTCAATGTCGCAAACCCGTTCACTAAGGCTCTTCCACGGGCAAAACATGATCAGCACCAAGACTCCATGGTTGTTAGAATCATTACTTTGTAATCTAGATTATTGACTCTAGTTCAAGTGGGAGACTGAAGGAAATATGCCCTCGAGGCAATAATAAAGATGTTATTCGTATTTCCTTATATCATGATAAATGTCTTTTATTCATGCTAGAATTTTATTAACCGGAAACTTAGTACATGTGTGAATACATAGACAAAACAATATATCCCTAGTATGCCTCTACTAGACTAGCTCATTGAACAAAGATGGTTATGTTTCCTAGCCATAGACATGAGTTGTCATTTAATCAACGAGATCACATCATTAGGAGAATGATGTGATGGACCAGACCCATCCATTAGCTTAGCACTATGATCGTTTAGTTTTACTGCTATTGCTTTCTTCATGACTTATACATGTTCCTATGAATATGAGATTATGCAACTCCTGATTACCGGAGGAACATATTGTGTGCTATCAAACGTCACAACATAACTGGGTGATTATAAAGATGCTCTATAGGTGTCTCCGAAAGTGTTCTTGGTGTTGGCATAGATTAAGAATAGGATTTGTCACGCCGTCTGTCGGAGAGGTATCTCTAGGCCCTCTCGGTAATACACATCATAATAAGCCTTGCAAGCAAATGACTGTCACGAGATGATGTATTACGAAACGAGTAAAGAGACTTGCCGGTAACAAGACTGAACTAGGTATTGAGATACCGACGATCGAATCTCGGGCAAGTAACATACCGATGATAAAGGGAACAAGGTATGTTGTTATGCGGTTTAACCGATAAAGATCTTTGTAGAATATGTAGGAGCCAATATGAGCATCCAGGTTCCGCTATTGGTTATTGATCGGAGATGAGTCTCGGTCATGTCTACATAGTTCTCGAATCCGTAGGGTCCGCACGCTTAACGTTAGATGACGATCGACATTATGAGTTTATGAGTTTTGATGTATCGAAGGTAGTTCGGAGTCCCGGATGAAATCATAGACATGACGAGGAGTCTCGGAATGTCTGAGACATAAAGATTGATATATTGGACGACTACTTTCGGACATCGGAAGTGTTCCGGGTGATTTCGGAGATAACCGGAGTGCCGGAGGGGTTACCGGAACCCCCCAAGGAAGTATTGGGCCATAGTGGGCCTTAGGGAAGAGAGAGGGCAGCTACCCAGGAGGTGGCGCACCCCCTCCCATTGGGAGTCTGAATTGGACTAGGGGAGGGGGGCGCGGCCCCTCTTTCCCTCTCCCACTCCCTCTCTTTCATCCCCCCTTTCCCCTTCGTAGTAGGACTAGGAAAGGGGAGTCCTAGTCTTACTATTAAGAGGACTCCTCCTCTCCTTGGCGCGCCTAGGGCCGGCCGGCCTCCTCCCCTTGCTCCTTTATATACAGGGGCATGGGGCACCCTAGAACACACAAGCAACATTTTTTTAGCCGTGTGCGGTGCCCCCCTCCACAGAAACACATCTCGGTCATACCGTTACAGTGCTTAGGAGAAGCCCTGCGCCGGTAGCTTCATCATCTCCGTCACCACGCCGTCGTGCTGACGAAACTCTCCTGTGAAGCTCAACTGGATCATGAGCTTGTGGGACGCCATCAAGCTGAACGTGTGCTGAACGCGGAGGTGCCGTACGTTCGGTGCTTGATCGGTTGAATCGCGAACACGTTCAACTACATCAACCGCGTCACTAGACGCTTCCGCTTTGGTCTACGAGGGTACGTAGACACACTCTCCCCTCTCGTTGCTATGCAACTAGTAGATTGATCTTGCATGATCGTAGGAAATTTTTGAAATACTACGTTCCCCAACACTGCCGTGTCCATCTCTTTCCTTCTTCATCGAGTTAGGCCGTAGGGGCGAGGAACTGGTTTGTTAGGGAAGCTGGGTTCTTCGCACAAGCCACAGAGTTCGAAGCTTTCTTGGGTCTGTGGTGCACTAAATCCGACATTTGGTACGCCAGGTAGGGGCGTGTCGAAGTCCTGCTTTTTTTTCATCCTTGCACTGCCTGCGCCTCGTAGTTCCCATGGCGGATGTCAGTCTGTCCGTCGCGCTGCCAAGAGCTTAGGGACGTGACATAGGCCTCCGCGCGTTCGCCCCTGGCCTGCGCGGCTGCGGTGGCCGCTAAAGTTTAGATCGAAGCTGCCCCCGCGGTATGACGGCGTGCAGTATGACGGCGTGGCTGACCCCGTGGAGTTCCTCCAGATGTACATGGAGGCCATACGGGTGACAGGCGGCGACGACCAGGTCATGGCGAACTGGCTCCCTATGGCCGTTACGGGCATGCCGCGCTCCTGGTTACTCAACCTGCCGGAGTCCTCGGCGGCCTTTTGGGAAGGGTTGTGCGATTTATTCATCGCGCGGTTCGCGGCACCGGCTCCCCATGCCATCACGGCCATCCTCGGTGGGTCACAAAAGCCATCCTCGCGCCTCCACATCAAGCTGCTCTTCCGGTGGGTGGGGATCGCGCAACCGCGACAGGGGGCTCCCCTAGGCCGGGCGGCGTCGGAGGCCGGCATCGTCTTCGATTCCAAGGATCACCCCAAGACTTCGGTCGGAGCCTGCGTCCTCCCCATGCTCTGCACCCCCACCATTTGTAATGTCGCAATCACCAGGACCCTCATCGACGGTGGCGCTGGCCTCAACGTCCTCTTCGTGGAAGCCTTCGATCAACTTCATGTACCCTACAATCTTCTCACCCCCACCAAAACCTTCTAAGTGGTGGGCGACGGCTCCACTCTCCCTCTGGGGCAGGTCTGCCTCCCTGTCACCTTCGGCATGCGCTGCAACTAACGCACCGAGCTTGTCAACTTTGACGTCGCCCACAACGGCCTCCCGTACAACTCCATCCTTGGGTACCCGGCCCTTTTCAAGTTCATGGCGGCGACGCACCTGGGCTACAATGTCATCAAGATGCCTGTGAGCAGTGGCGTCCTTGCCGTGACGGGAAATACCAAGGATGCACTCTTGGCCCTCAAGCTCGCCTTCAAGGCCGCGGCGACCGTGCGACCGGACGCGAAGGGCGCTCCGGAGGCCCAAGAGGCCGTGCCTGTGAAGAAGAGGCCGTCATTCTCCCAAGACCAGGCCGAGAAGAAGCAGGTGTCGGTTGACGACGGGGGCTCAGGCCCCACCTTCAGCATAGGCGTCGGTCTCCCCCCAAATCAAGAAGAGGCACTAATCAGCTTCCTCCGCGTGAACGAGGATGTATTCACATGGTAAACGATGGACCTGGTGGGTGTTCCTCGGGACGTAATTGAGCATCATTTGATGGTGTGCCTCGGCGCGCGCCCAATGAAGCAAAAGGCATAGTGGCAAGCCCCATAGAACGAGTCGTTCATCACCCAGGAGGTCCACATGCTGCAAGAAACTAGCGTCATCTAGGAAGTACGGCACCCAGATTGGCTGGCCAACGCTCTCATCGTTCCCAAGAAGGGTGAAAGGAGCGCATGTGCGTCGACTTCACGAGCCTCAACAAGGCTTATCCTCAAGGCCATTTACCCTTCCGCACATCGACCAGATCGTGGACTCCACCGCCATGTGCAATTTTGTGTGCTTTTTGGACGCCTTCTCGGGCTACCACCAGATAAAGATGGCGGTGTAGGACATCGATAAGAGAGCCTTCCTGATCCGATGCGAGGTGTATTGCTACACCTGCATGTCGTTCGGGTTGCGCAATGCTGGCGCAAGCTTCCCAGCGGCTCATGCATATCGCCCTGGGCCGGCAGCTCCGGAGGAATGCTGAGGCGTACGTCGACGGCATAGTGGTCAAGTCACGAGAAGCAAGGACCTTGAAGAGACATTTTCCATACTGCGCAAGGTGAACCTACGCCTCAACCCAGAGAAGTGCGTGTTCGGCGTTCCGTCCGGCAAGCTTCTGGGTTTCCTGGTGTCACACCGAGGGATCAAGGCCAACCCAGGGAAGATCAAGGCGATAGAGAGGATGAGCCCGCCGCAGACCCTCAAGGAAATGCAAAAGCTCGCGGGCTGCGTGACCTCGCTGGGGTGTTTCATCTCCAAGCTCGGCGAGCGCGCCCTTCTGTTCTTCAAGTTAATGAAAAGGAATGGCCCGTTCGAATGAACTCCGGAGGCCAAGGCTGCCTTTCAGGACCTCAAGAGGTACCTTACCAGCCCTCCGGTGATGGTGGCACCTCGACCTCGTGAGCCCTTGGTGCTTTACCTGGCTCCCACACCTCACTCGACCAGTGTTGCACTCGTGGCAGTCCGGGAAGAGCGCACATGCGCGGGAGCACAGTGCAACGCACAATCATCAGACGCACCATCGCCACTTCAATACAGCGCCTCTGAGGTCATGACTACCTCGCCAAATGGTCTCGCTCTTGAGATCCCTGGGAGGAGCCCACGCTCCGGCTTCCCACCGCATCTTCAAGCAGTTTGCTCGTGTGGTGAACATGGCGCTCCCCAGGCCTGACGCCGCACACAACCTCAGGTGGACCAAGAAGGTCATCGCCTTCGACCCCAAGGACCAGCTCAAGTGCACCTTAGCCCCAGGCACTCTCCTGGTGCTGCATCCCGACCATCAGCATTCAGCAATGTCCTCGTGACCAAGACCCTCATCAACGGTGGAGCAGGGCTCAATGTCCTCTCCGTCCAGACCTTTGAGATGCTCCAAGTCCCCTACGATCAGCTGCACCCGACCAAGCCATTCTACGGAGTCACAGATGGCTCCACACTCCCGATGGGGCAGGTCCGCCTCCCCGTCACCTTCGGTGATCGCGACAACTATCACACCGAGCTCATCGATTTCGACGTCGCCAACATTCACCTCCCGTACAACGCCATCCAAGGGTATCCGACCCTCGCCAAGTTGATGGCGGCGACCCATCACGGCTACAACATCCTCAAGATACCCGGGAGTGGCGGGGTCATCATGATCGCCTATGACGAGAAGGAAGCAGTGCGTTCCCTAGAGCATGCCTACCAGACTACAGAGGTTGAGAGTTTCAACGAAGATGGAGCTGTCTTTGCCGTGCAGACCGCCCCCAAGAAGAAGAAGCACCTGCCTGCAAACGGACTTCAGGACGCAGGGGCTCCTGACGGCACCGCCTCGGGAGCCACGCCTGCCGACGAGGTTCCCTCCACCCTCGCATAGGGAGGCACGCCTGACGCCCCTCTTAGGACGGGCTCGGGGGCTCTCCTCTGGAGTGCCTCTGGTCTCACCAGCGTCAGGAGGGAGGTGTTCGGGCACCACCTGCAGGCGTGTCTCGACGCGTGTTTTTGTGAGCCCAGCGTGAGCCATATAGCGCTCGGGGCTCAGGACTTCATCGACCAGGTTACTGAGGAACTTCAGTACGCAAGGCTCATATGCGGTGGGCACAATCGCACGGCACCAAGCTCACCTACCCGCAACCCAAGCAACCAATTCCGCATATGCGTCGACATCGTAGGCCTCAATCGGGCCGCTTCTCTGGAGCCCTTCTGGCCGACGGCTGTCGGTAGGAGGAGGACTCTCCCCTGCAGTTATATTCGCACGCTCTTCAGCTTGCGCAACGCAGCTGCCACATTCCAGTACCTCACACGGCAGGCCATGGGGGGTCAGGAGGCTCAGTGGTAGGCGGTCCTGACGGAGCAGGAGCCGAACCACCGTGACCACTGAGGGCCTCCGGAGCCCCTGGGCCTCAGGAGCCTAGCGATCCTCGGGATCGACCCGCACGACTCGCATCTTCAGCTACCCCAACTCTTCTTCGACGACGAGTATCAGGTGATGTCTCAGGTATTCAATCGAGTCATCCTCTAGCTGTTGGAGGCACACCCCCACAACTGTCTCTTTTGCGCATAAATCAAGGCTAGTTGTTTCTCCCTACTTGCATTATCTATATTCTTGGCATCCTCACCGCCACTAAGGTCATGAGCCCTTGCGGACCCGCCTGTAACCGCCCCATGATTAAGGACTGGCGCGACGTCTGTGCTCAGGTCCGTCCCTGCAGCGTCGCTAAATCCAAGGGCTGAGCTCTGTCTCGCGAGCCATTCCCGTGACGTCACCTGCAGTGGTCCTTGGTGCCTTGTTCTCACAAGAACTAATCGTGGATGGGTAAGTGGGGGCCCGTGGCAGGTGCCTTGCTCATGCGGGAACCGTGTGCCGGTTGTCTTTCCTTTGGACTGTTGCATGAGAAGACTGGGCACGGTGTCCGTGCTCGGATCAGTCCCTGCAGCGTCGATAAATCCAGCGGCTGAGCTCTGTCTTACAGGCCGGTCTCGCTAACGTCACCTCCTGGGGTTGTTGGTGCTGCGACCTTCTCATGCGATGCCCTCTAGATGCACTCGGCGCAGGTCGACACAATGGATCTCTTTTCACATTTTGTAGAATAAGACTCAGGCGCAACCCGCCTGAGGGTAGGGTCTCGTGGGTGATGCGTAAGCTCACGAGAACTTCCTCAGAGTCGTTCAGCTCATCCTGAGGAGGGCCCATATACACCTTGGATGTCCTGCCATGCAAGCCACGTGTCAGGACAGGGCTGTACACGCCTCGGAGTCTCTCCCGGTGGGAGGCTCCCTCCCACAGTCCAGTGGAAGTACCATGCTCTGCACTGGCAGAACCAACCGAGGAGCGGTTTTACCCATGAACCAACGGAAGCACCAAGCTCCGCGCTGGCCGCTACGACCGAGGTGCGGTTATGCCCACACTCCACACAAGTGTGGTAGCTCTATGCTCCGCGCTAGTTATAAACAACTGAGGGCGGCCCCCAGCGGTCGCACCAACCTCAGGGAGCTTTTCAGCTCACGACGCTCACATCTTCTCCTTGGATGGGTGTCGCGAGGGGGCCTAGGAACGGGGGCTATGCTCAGGTCATGCCTGGCAGACGCCACCCTACCAGGTGCCCAGACACCTGGCTTTCTCGCGCCCCCAACCTAGGCGAAGGCTCGTGAGCAAGGTGTGGTGCTCGTTCTCCCTCATGAGAGCCGTTCGCATGTCAAGGGGGACCCCTGGGCATGGCGAACCAGGGGCCTCACTAGTCACGTAGCCCCTCACTCCTTGAGCCCAGTGCACAACGGCGGTCGAGGTATGCACGGGGCTAGGCCCTGCCGACGCAGAATGCAAACGGGATCGCTTGAGCGTTAAGGGGGACCCTTGGGCATCGCGACCCAGGGGCCTCACTAGCCACGTAGCCCCTCATTCCTTGAGCCAAGTTATTACGATAACCCCGATGACCCAGAGGACTCAATGGCGATCGAGGTATGCGCGGGGTTGGGCACTGCCGACGCAAAGCACCTAAGCTAAGATGAAAGGAAGCCAACACGGAAATCACCAAGTTGAAGCCTAGTTATTACAATAACATCAAGTTCTCCAAATTCAAGCGAGTCCTTACGCCTCCCTGAGGCACTTGCATTTCTCTCATCTTGACAGGGACAGGTCAGGCATCGCCGAGCGCGCCATCACCAACCTCCGCCTTCTCGGCCGTGGCAGCAGCGACCCGGAGGAACGCCTCCACCAGCCCCTTGACCTTCTCCTCCAGGGCCTTGGCAGCCGCGCCCTCTATGCTCGTAGTCACGGGCTCGGACAGCGAGGTCAGGTCAAGGGTGGGGTCCCGGAGACAGAGGTGGCCGCACACCCGCGCCAGGGCCAAGGTAAGGAGCGCGTGACTCTCGATGTTTGCTAACTGGCCGATCGCAGTCGCAACGTCACGCAGGGCCTTCACGAGCACGGCAAGGAGCCCGGCGGAGCCGTCCTCCGGGGTGGCCAACGGCTTCTCGAACCCATCCCCGTAGGCAATTTGCAACGCCGTGCAGGCCTCGAGCTCGAAGGCGGCGAGGGTCTCGAGACCCACTGTTGCCGAGGCCGCGAGGGCGTCATCCTTGTCTTGCGCAGCTTGGGTCGACTTGGCCTGCTCGGCCTCAGCCTTCAGCTTCTCCAGGCTCGCGCGATCAACGGGTTGCTCCTGGTACAAACGAGAAGTCTCGGCCTTCTAGGCCTCGAGCTCCTTCTCCACCCTTTCGAGCTCCAGGGCGTGCCTGGTGCCTTCCTAGCGAAGAGCCTTCAGCTTGCTCTCCACCTCATGGCACCGCTTCTCGGAGGATGCTGCATTGGCTCACACGGCGTCGCGTGCCCGCGCGGCTGCCGTGGCCTCCTCCCGACCCTTGGCGGCGGCCACTGTGGCCTGACTCCAGGTGGCCCGCGTAGACTCGTCTGCCAGGAGCCACCCAGAGATCAGGCTCAGGCGTCCTTCCATCTCGCGGCCATCACCACCCAGAAGATCGGCGCGGAGGCGACCCAGCGCAGTGGAAGCGGCATCCAAGGTCTCAGGGCCAGGCTGCACTGGCTGGCAGATGGATGCCATCACAATCGCCTCCCCGACACGGGGCTCGGGGGCTTCGGCTCCCCTCGCTGGAGCGGAGGGAGCAGGAGCCACCGCGGCCTCGCAAGCAGCAACGACGCCGTCAGGCGATACTGCCACCGCGTGCTCGGCAGCCTGGCTGGCCGAGGCATGCAAGGCTGCCGCACCCTTCTCCGCAGCGACAACAGTAGCGGGTGGAGCGGGGCACCGCGATGTGGCCTCCCCCTTCGCCTTCTTCATCACGCCACCCAGGCTACTTCGCCAAGAGAAACACGTCAGGAACACAGCGATCAAGAAATGATGGGAGACTGCACACTTACTCATCGGAGGCGAGGCGCACCCTCCTCTTCATCAGCAGGCCGGCCACGGCCACTGGTGCCACGAGCGCACCAGCATTTCAAATGCTGGAAAGGCACGAGGCCAAGGACATGGCCGCGGCTGCGGCCACTGGCTTCGTTGGCGCGGAGCTCCTCAGCGGGGTCGCCGCATTTCTCCCTCTCGACGCAGCGCGCCCGGACCGACGCGAAGTGGTTGCCTGGGGCCGCCCAGCAGCGTCTGCGCCCGGCGCCACTTCCTCAGCACACGCCTCAGAGCTGTCCTCCTCGTCAACCCGGTCCCCGTCGCCTAGGGTCTCTTCCGAATCCTCCTCCTCGTCGCTCCCTCCTCGACACCGGAGGACATGTCGACTATGGGCGGAGCAGACACGGGCACCCCGAAGCATGACACAGCCTTCAGCAGCTCGGTCTTGTCAGGACGGCGGTACAGCGGCAGATGGCCCCCTGAGAGGTCCTTAGGAACCATCCCTTGGAGAGCGTTCGAGATGAGGCCCAGCTCGACCTCAGCCAGCGTCCCCGAAGCACAGCCAAAGCCTGTCATTGTCTCCCATCAGCTCCCACATGGGGCGTGAGTGTGCCTGGAGCGGCGCCAGCCGCTGCCTCAGTAACTCCTTCACAATCTGGGCCCTTCAAGCCTCTAGCCCAGGTCGGCCTTGATCCTTGCCAAGACATGCTCGGCAAGGGGGTCATTGAGCTTCGCGTAGCTCCAGCAGGCGTGTTTCTCCGGACGGGCGGTAGGCAGCGGGTGAATACGCTGGGCATCCAGATAGACCCACCTCTTTCGGTGGGTGTCTATCTTCTTCCCGGCTATCATCAGCCTGCAGCCCTGGCGCTGGAACGAAGGAGACACAGCCCGAGCACAGACCCTCGTCATACCGCCGCATGGAGAAGAAGTGGCGGAAGAGGGCGACAGTCGGTTTCACCCCCACACACGCCTCGCAGTAAAAGGAGAAAAGCGACATGACGAAGATGGAGCGAGGCTGGATGTGGAGGGCGTGCACCTGGTAGTGATTCAGGATGGCGTAGAAGAACTCCGAGAAGGGCGGCATGAGCCCGACGGAGATGCTATGGAGGAAGAAGGGGTAGCAAGACTTCGGCAAGGTCCACACCGCGGTGGTCCCAACCCAGATCTTCGTTGGGCCATGCTCGTTGTGGTCGCTCAACAAGAAAGACTGAATCTCTGCGTAGCCCCCCTCCTCGTTGATGGTGGACTCCTCGAGTGCCGCCTCGGGGGAGGAAGCAGATCCGGACGCCTGCGCGGCACCCTTGCCTTTCTTCACCATTGCAGGAGGCACTGGTGGATGTAGGTGATTTGGGAAGGCTGGGGGCGAAGGAGAAGGGGATCTGAACAGGAAGGAAAGGAAACGATAACCCTTCTGCAGCGAAGACAGTCCCTTTTGTCAAGTCGCGCGGTCACCAAGACTGCGTGGTGAGCGGAGTCGCCCACGTCCCATCCAACCGTCATGCGCCAGCCTGGCCCGCAGTCTTTTGGGGCCCGCGACGCTTCGTCCTCGACTAAGGCTTCGCCCCGAAGCCAACTCCGCGCGTGCCTTGGGCCCGGGGGCTACTGTCGGCGTCCTGGGAACCAGGGTACCCAGACTTGCTTGCCTGCGGCCCGCGACGCGCTCCTACTACGGCCTGGTACGGCCCAGCTGATTGACCAGCTGCTCAAGACCCTCGAGAGGGGGCTAGACCTCGCGAGGAAAACGACACGAAGACCTTCTCAGGAGCGGCCTCGTCTAGGCTGCTCCGGAGGGGCGGAGAACCCAAGGCCAAGCCTACCTCAGGAGCAGGCAGTGACACGAGCAGTGACGCACCGCGCCAGCGGGTGCTAGTGCGTGTCAGCGGCGCAGTTTCCATTTTGGTGCAAAGGAGGCAACACAGGCGCATGTTCCCGAGGGGCGAGACAAAGGTTTCTCCTTTGGTGCAACAAGACCGAAGACCGCAAGGACGACAGGGAGGATGTCACCACCGAGCCCACCATCGCGTCATCGTCTGATCTCTTTGCAGGCGAAGACCGCTTTTGTCAGGATAGGAACATCCTTGTGTTCCCGCCCAAAATAGTTGTTGTGTGATCCCTTCTCGCCTAAACATTTTGGGGGAAGAGGACCCTAGCCGCCTATATAAGTAGCTAGGGTCTCCACTATGGAGGCATCTGATCTAGACCATGTTCTTTGGATCGACCCCCTCCCGAACATTCCACCTGCGCACCAAGGAGCAAGAACACTTGCCTCCTGACCCTCTTGAGCTCTCCTCCTGAGCTCAAGAACCACTATACTTGTTCATACTCAAGCCCTCCTGAGGCTAATCCACTCAAGAAGGACGTAGGGTTTTACACTTTAAGGTGGCCTGAACCTAGGTAAACTCGTGTGTGCTTTTACTTATTGCTCGCTTGAATCTCACCACCGGGCGAGGGCGTGGCGCTAGGTAGATGTGAGTGGGAAAGATCTTCGTTCACGCCCCTGTGTTCCAACTTCTTTGGGATTGTGGAGCCCGTAATCCGACAATGGCCTTTCTGCATGCACCAGGTAATTATCAAGTCAGGCAGTTACCGAGGCAACATGGGGAAGTGGAGACGCCCACATCCCATCAAGCGCCACGCGCCAGCCTGGTCCGCCGGCGATTGGGGCAGGCAGCGCTTTGCCCTTGCCCTTTGGCTTCGCCTCCAAGCCAAGTCTGAGTGCGCCTTGGGCCTGGGGGATACTGTCAGCATTTTGGGAACCAGGGTACCCAGACCTGCCTGCCTGCGGCCCATGGTGTCGCTTGATCAACGGCCTGGTACAATCCATCTTCAACATGAACAAGACAAGACCCTCACGAGGTGTCAAGCCTCGCGAGGCGGGCAGCACCAAGATCTACGGAGGGAGCGGCCTCCTCGGGCTGCCTCATGAGGGGCGGAGATTCCTATGCAAGTGCCCACCTCATGAGGTTGAGGTGACGCAAGACATGACGACCACGGCCAGGCGTGTGCCAGCAGGCGAAGAGGGGCATGTTTCCTCTTTGGTGCTAAGGATACATGTGCAGACACGGGGTCCCGAGGAATCAACCAAAGGTTTCCTTTCCAGTGCAATGAGACCAAGACCACCAGGGCGGCAGGACAGATATCATAGCCGTGCCCACCACAGTGTCACGACAAGTGACTTTGCAGACAAAGACTACCTTTTGTCAGGGTAAGATGTAGTACTTGTCCCTTTTCAAATTGGCCACTTTGGGATCCCTTCCCGCCTACATTATTGGGGATGAGGACCAAGACCACCTTAAGTATAGGCTAGCCACCACCAAAAAGGGGGTCGAAAACCTCATCAACCCACACCCACACGAGAGCAGACCTAGCGAGGTTGTTCTTTCCTTGTGTCGGTGCAACAAACTTTGGGTCCGTTGCCCCAAACTTTGCACAGGATCAAGGGCAAGTTTGCAACACCAAGCTCCAGATGAAGACACGAAGAGATCAACTCCTTGAGGAATCAAAGGGCTAATGAAGGAGATCAAGACAACCAAGACTAGCAAAAGATGCAAGACACCACCAGAAGAAGAACCATCCTTGCCAGGCATGCATGCCTGTCGAGGAGCCGGATTCCCCTGGCAGCGAGCCACCAAGATCGCCCCGGCGGGCTTGCTGGGGCACGCGGAGGTAAAACTCCACCTCGCAACGACGCCCATCACTGATCAGTGCGGTGTCAAGCTCCAATGTGGCTCAGTGGCCGCCTCTTGCCACGTAGAAGCCATCTCCTACCACAAGAACCACCAAATGACACCCCTCCAGAGACGTGCGCAGCAAGGAGGAACACAGCTGGTGAAACAGCCCGACAAGGCTTGCCAGACAAACTGTGATGTGACACTAAGCATTGCATTTAATGCACTCTGTCAGCTGCAGAGTAAGGTATGATAGCACTATTTGCTATCTAATCAAATTGGAAAGACTAATTTAGCACTGTGGTGACCCCTTAACCCATAAAGGAGGCCCATGGCAATAGTAAGATCTCCAAGGTTGTTGTGCCTGCTGTGAAGGACCCGACAGGGCTGGATGGTGCTGATGGTACCATTACCATCAGTGCTACCCTCAATGACAAATCGAAAAGTGTGCTCGTTGCCTTCCTACGGGCGAATGTCGATGTGTTTGCCTGGAAACCATTTGACATCCTCGGTGTTCCCAGGGTGGTAATCGAGCACCACCTTGTTGTTTGCCGACACGCCCGACCCGTCAAGTAGAAGGTGTGGAAGCAAACTTGGAACGGTGGTAGTTCATTGTCGAAGAGTCCAAGAAACTCGAAGCAGCTGGTCTGGTCAGAGGAGTACTAAACCCAACACGGTTGGCAAATCCGGTGGGTGTGCGCAAAGCCAATGGAAAATGGAGGTTGTGCATAGATTTCACTGATCTTAACAAGGCCTGCCCGAAGGACCCATTTCCCTTGCCACGCATCGACCAGATAGTGGACTCCACCTTAGGATGTGATCTGCTCTCTTTTTTGGACGCATATTCTGGATATCATCAGATCTTTATGTCCATAGAAGATGAAGAGAAGACCTCATTCATCACCCCATGTGGTACCTACTGCTTTGTGTGTATGCCTTTTGGGTTAAAGAGTGTCGCGTCTACCTTCGCAAGAGCTATCCAGATTGGTTTTGAGCGACAGCTGCATAGGAATATTGAAGCATATATGGATGACATTGTGGTCAAAACTAAAGAAAAGTCAACCCTTATCCAAGATTTAGAAGAGATGTTTGCCAATTCGTGCAAGATCAACATAAAACTAAACCCAGAGAAGTGTGTCTTTGGTGTTACCTCCGGCAAGTTACTTGGTTTCTTTGTATCCCACCATGGTATAGAAGCCAACCCCGACAAGATCGAAGCTATCGAGAAGATCCAGGCACCAAGGATAGTTAAGGATGTTAGGCGTTTGATTGGGTGCGATGCTGCACTAAGCAGGTTCATCTCCAAGTATGACGAGCGTGTCTTGCTATTCTTTAAAATCTTGAAGAAGACAAGGCCCGTAAAGGGGACCCCGGAAGCAGATTTAGCATTACAAGAGTTGAAGACCTACTTGTCCTTTGTGCCTACCTTTGTTGCGCCCAAACCACAAGAGTTGTTGCTGCTATACCTAGCGGCAACTAATCAAGTGGTTAGTGCAGCCTTGGTAGCGCAGCGGAAAGTAGAGGAAGCAACAACCTCAGCTATTGTTCCTTTCGAGGAGAAGGATGAGCACCGCCCAGCGGAATCTGTTCTGGATCAAGAAAGGGATGAGAACTGTAGCAGTGGCAACCACAAGGATATGGCAAGGAAGAAAGTGGTGCAGCGCCTAGTATACTTCGTCAGCTCTCTATTACATGGGGCTAGATCGAGGTATTCTAGTGTGCAAAAATTGATTTTTGGCCTAGTCATGGCCTCAAGGAAACCACGCCACTACTTTCATGCTCATGACATAACGGTTGTCACACGCTTTCCGCTGCAAAGGATACTCTGGAACCCAGAGGCTACCCACATGATAGTGGAGTAAGCCTTGGAGTTATCCAGCTTTGGTTTGAAGTTTGAGAGCCCATCAACAATTCAGAGCAGGGCATTGGCAGAGTTTATTGCAGAATGGACGCCAACCCCTGATGAGGAAAAGCCAGAAACAAATATCCCCGACAAGGAATCATCGAAGAATGGATCATGTATTTTGATGGTGCCTTCTCGCAAGGCGCAGAGGCTAGCGTGCTTCTCATCGCCCCCACCGGGGAACACTTGAAGTACGTCGTCCAGATGCACTTTAGATGGGAGGAGGCTACCAACAATACATCATAGTATGAAGGGCTCCTTGTCGGGCTCAGAATTGCCACCGAATTAGGAATCAAGAAGTTGATCATCCAAGGAGATTCATAGTTGGTGGTGAGGCAAGTCAATAAGGATTACCAAAGTCCATTGATGGTGGCATACATCAAGGAAGTGAGAAGATTGGAGGAGCATTTTGATGGATTGCAAACAGAGCCCGTACCTCGTGCAGAAAACAACATTGCTGATCACCTATCAAAATGTGATGCGCAAAAGCTTCCTGTGGGACCAAGAACTTTTGTTCTCCACCTTACTCAGCCCTCCATATCCCCAGCAACAATCGACATAAAAAGGAGGAAATTGGAATCCGGTTAGCCTCTGCCGGTAGAGCTCTCCGGGGCACCTGGCAGGGACCATGCCGGAAACAACTCACATTTGCTTGCCGGGCTGCATCCTCCAGCCGGACCCCCGGTCCCTGCACTCAAAGAGCGCACCTCCGTGAATGCAGAAGTGCTGTTAGTCCTTGTTGCCGAGCCCCAGGATCCAACTTGGGCAAGGCACATTGCCCATTTCCTCCAAACAGGAGAACTTCCCAAAGACCAAGATAAGGCTGAAAGAGTATCCCGGAGGGCCAATATGTATCAGTTTGTTGATGACACTCTATATAGAAGGATGCCCAACGCTATGAAATTGAAGTGCATTTGCCGGGAAGGAGGAAAGGAACTGCTGGCAAAGATTAACAAAGGCATCTGCGGCTCCCACATTGGATCAAGGGAATTAGTTGGGAAAGCATTCCGGCAAGGATTCTATTGGCCCACAACCCTCCAAGATGCGGTCGAGCTCGTCACGAAATTTGATGCCTGTCAGTTCCATTCCAAGAACATCAATTTGCATGCCCAAGCTCTTTAGACAATCCCTTCGTCATGGCCGTTTTCTATTTGGGGCTCGATATCCTCGGCCCTTTCCCCCGAGCTGCCGGGGGCTTTAAATTATTGTTCATTGCCATCGTCAAGTTTACAAAGTGGCCAGAAGTAGATGCCGTGAGAAAGGTGACTGCTCAGTCAGCTATCAAGTTCTTGAAAGGATTGGTGTGTCGCTTCGGGGTCTCGGCACGGATCATCACCGACAACGCGACCCAATTCACGAGCCGAGCCTTCATGCAATATGTTCATGCCCTCGGAAGCAAGATCTCATTTGCTTCTGTTGCACATCCCAGAAGCAATGGACAAGCAGAGAGCGCGAACGCTGAAGTGCTGCAAGGTCTCAAGACAAGAACCTTTGATAAGCTGAAGAAGTGCGGCAGATGATGGATTGATGAGCTCCCGGTAGTTCTCGGGTCCCTCAGGACGAAACCAAACCAAGCTATCGGGCAGACTCCCTTCTACCTAGTCTATGGGGCAGAAGCAGTTATCCCCACGGAACTCATTCACATGTCTCCTCGAGTGCTTGCCTATGATTAAGTAGGGCAAGAACAACACCGGTGTGACGACATTGTGCTACTCGAGGAGAACCGTCTGTGGGCCACTACGCGTGCTGCACACTGCCAGCAAGCCTGCGTCGCTATCATAGCTGCAGGGTACATGGCCGGTGTTTTAATGAAGGCAAGCTTTTCCTTCGGCGCGTTCACTCGGCCAAGGGTACAAACAAGCTGGTGCCTAAGTGGAAAGGCCTTACCGGGTGGTACGAGTCACCAGACCTGGCACAGTCCATCTGCAGACCGGAGATGGCATTCAATTGCAAAACTAATGGAACATTGTGCATCTCCACGAGTACTACCCGTGAGCCGCGGCTGTCGGGCCCTGCCCGAAAGCCACCCTTTTGTACAGGCCTTGCCTCAGTTGCATGTAACCCTTTATACAAAGCCAGACACAGACCTTGGGCAATAGATAAATGATCGAAGCGCTGCAGATGGGCCCCCCAATAATATTGCGTGCATGCATAAGCATATCATGAGCATTGCATACTCATATAGATTAGATTGCATTTGGCATCATTTCATCTGCATAAACCACATGTACTTGTCGTGGACTTGGTTCCCCAAGAGGATATGAAAGGAGAAGCCAACCCTGCACTCTTCGGAAAGCCAAACAGATAAGTTCTTTCCATTATCCACACATGTTCTTTAAGTACTCGTGCATAAGGAAACCTCCCTACGTTTTCGATACTTAGGTACTCCCATCCTCTGACTCGAACAATGCTTCGATAAAGGTGGTTGTAGTGGCCTTTGGCGAGAAAGGGTTGGCGGGGGGCTAGTCCCTCTCTACGGCAAGTTTGAGGGTACCGGCAAGGTATGCTGTCGGGAAAATTTGTTTACTTGAGTGTAAAGAGGCATTTCATGTCCACGTGATCGCACAACAGGCATAAGTCCCCGACAAGGTTTATATTTTCCATTAATATGCTGATCAACAAGTAATTTTTTTACAGAACATTACATGGATAATAGGAATTACATTTATTCAAGCTAAAGATTGGCAACTGCCTATAGTTTAAGATTGAAAAAAGATAAGTGTGTCGTAATCCCTTTCACTATCACTCCTTTCCCAATCACTACATCAGGAGGGGAAGATGACAAAAGGAGTGCCTCGGCGAAGGAGGTGCTGAAGGGAACAGCAGAAGCAGTCCCCTGGTCACCGCCACCAGAGCCAGCAGGATACGGCAGTACGAACGAATCCGGAAGCCACGAGGAAGCCTATCGGGGATCACAGTGGAAGACTGTTGGAAGAGGGAAAAAGGACCAAGAGGGAGGGGAAGAGTGGAAGATGAGGCAGCGGATCGCCAACACAGGACGAGGACATCACTGCTGTCGTATTCCAACTCAAGGGCCTTCTCCATTCTCCCTCGCAATCTTCCCGTCACTGATGCGACGGGGGAACACGCCGAAAGCGGAGTGCTCACTACGGCCTGCGGGTGGCGTGGACTCAGCAGCTGCATGGGGCGATGGGCATGGCCCGACGCCTCCCTCGAATAAGCGGAAAATGGTAGCGGCATCGCCCGGGGCACCTCCGGGGCACCGCTACCCATATCGGTGGGCAGGAAGACGCCCCCTTCTTCGAAGACAGTCACGGCTCCGCTTGAAGGAGCAGTGCTGGGGACACTCGCATCCTCGAGCACTGCACCCCAAGATGACACCTGCAACCCCGAAGACCTCAGCGATGAGACGGTGGACTCCAACAGTCCATAGCAAAGGCCAACACCCCTCCTCAGGCGACCAGCCCAGGTAGGGGGAGCAAGTGCTTCGCCATTCGAGCGACACTCTCTACCTCCCATGTCCTGGGCACACCGGCCGCCGTGTCTTGCTACATTTCAGACCAGACTCACTCCCCGAGCTCTGGTACAATCATCCAACACCGCCAAACACAAGCTACTGCCTGGGGCCTGGCCCCAGGCTCTCTCCTTCGACATAACCAGAAGGGAAAGCAATGGAAGAAGAGAAGGGTATGGATGAATGCCTTCGCACCCCCTCTGCTTCGCCTTTTTATAGGCGAGCTGGGAGTGGGGGCTCATTCCCCGGCGGGTAAACGCCGCCCTCCTCCACCAATCAATGGAATTCGGGCCCCCACTTTGACGCTCTTCCGCAATGCGCACCTCCATTACCTGCCCACTCAATGCATGCGTCATACGTGGCTAAGGATAAGGGCATGGTGGGAAGAGTGAATTGGAAGTTACCAACCCGTGCGTTTAAGTCATGCACGGGCCATTATAAGGATGACCCCACCAACATTGGTGTTACGCAACATGTGGAGGAGGCGGAAACTGGACCAAGCTCAAGTTAATGAAGAGGCAAAGGAAGCACTCACCACAACGATGCCCAGCGGCGGGACCGTGCCAGGCTTGGGGGCTTCTGTCGGTGCAACAGACTTTGGGTCTGTTGCTCCAAACTGTGCACATGCTCAAGGGCAAGTTTGCAGCACCAAGCACCAGATCAAGACACAAAGAGATCTGCTCCTTGAGGAATCAAAGGGCTGATCAAGGAGATCAAGACAACCAAGACTAGCCAAAGATGGAAGACACCACCAGAAGAAGAACCATCGTTGCCGGGCATGGGAGCCTGGAGAGGAGTCAGATTCCCCCGGCAACAAGCCACCAAGATCGCCCCAGGAGGCTTGCCGGGGCACGCGGAGGTAAAACTCCACCTCGCAGCGATGCCCATCACTGATCAGTGCGGTGTCAAGCTCCAAGGTGGCTTAGTGACCGCCTCTTGCTATGTGGCAGCCATATCCTACCACAAGAACCACCAATTGACACCCTTCCAAAGACGTCTCAAGCAAGCAGGAACGCAGCTAGCGAAACAGCCCGGCAAGGCTTGCCGGACGAGCTGTGATGTGACACTAAGCGGTGCATTTAATGCCCTATGTCAGCTGTAGAGTTAGGTATGATAGCACTGTTTGCTATCTAATCAGCTTGGAAAGACTAATTTGCCACTGTGCTAACCCGTTAACATATAAAAGTAGGCCCATGGCAACCGTAGAAAGGATTAGGCCATTCGAACCCGTACACACTCATATGCGCGACCACTCTCACCCCAAGGCAACCGTGCCGGACAGGAGTGGTGCGTCCATTTTCCACCATTCCACCATCAATCCACTAAAGCAGGACTTGGATTTTACGCCTCGCGACGGCCCGAACCTGGGTAAAAATTGCCCGTGTGATCTCCGACGTGCTGCTCCGCGCTTCTCCGCTCTTTGTGAAACGTGCCCATCCCCTTGCCGAACCAAAAGGGACCTCCATCCCATAGGTGGCCAGGGTTATTCCCCGACACCTTGTACTAGTTCTTTCTTTGCCTCTCGTGAGGCAAATGCACCACAAAGCAGGAGTAGCATTTTACACCGCAAGGTGGCCCGAACCTAGGTAGACTGTCGTGCCCATCTCTTTCCTTGTTAGTCGAGCTAGGCCGTAGGGGCGAGGAACTGGTTGGCTAGGGAAGTTGGGTTCTTCGTACATGACCTAGAGATCAAACCTTTCTTGTGTCCACGGAGCCCTGAATCCGACATGCACTGTGATGACCGCCCGCGAGGTGGCGGCGATGTAGAGCAGGAGAGACTCCTTGTCGGCCCGCGCGGCCAGGACGGGTGTGGTGGAGAGCATGTGCTTTAGGTTGCCGAAAGCCTTGTCTTCCTGGTAGTTCCACACAAACGACGACGCCTTCTTCATCAGCTGATGTAGGGGCAATGCCCTCTCGCCCAGCCGACTGAGAAACCGGTTGAGAGAGGCCAAGCAGCCGGTGAACTTCTGGACATCGTGCAGCCAAGCCAGTGTCACAGCAATAGAATTAGATTGTAATTAGTTGCATCGGTGAGGATCATGCATCATGTTAAATTTAAGAAATTTGAAATGGGGATGTTCAAACCCAAGCACCTAATTAATTCAAATAGGTTCAACCTAAAATAATTTTCAATGAATCCAAAGTGCCCTTCAAAAATGTTCATGATTTATGGTAAGTGATGGAAAGCTCCACCATAAATATTCCACATCTTCCATGGCATTTATGGACTTTGATTTAAACCATTACTTGTTTTACTTGGAGCAAATTAATTCCATATATATAATTATAGCTCCAATAATTCTGGTCTTTGCTGTGGGGTTTTGGATCAATCAATTTTGCATCCACAAATATTTTCAGAAGCAAGAAAATTAAATTGGTTTCAAAACCAGATTCAAAACAAATTGCAAACTAGAAAACAAAAACGAAAATAGAAAACCAGAGAGAGAGAAGGTACCGAGGCCTTACCTGAGCAGCCCACCTACCCGGCCTAGGAGAGAAGTCTGCCCAACCACCTCCTACCCCCTTGCCGTCTTTGTCCTCGAACAGTAGGAAGGCATGTGGTCACCGCTGGCCTGACCACCTCCTCGCTCCCTTCGTGTCTGGCTCCACCTCGACTCGCCTCGACTCACCCGGACGACGCCCGTGACCCTCAGAGCCACCGAGCTCTCCTTCACTATCCCTTGTTCCCATTCCCTCTCTCCCTCACACCCACCAAGCGCATCCATCGCCGCCTCTCGCCGTAGCCACGACCACCATGCACCCCCCGCCTGGCCGATGCATCCAGAAGAACCGCCATCGTCTCCTGCATTGTCTACACCAACCCGTTCGACCACGGGAGCCCTGCAGCATTGTCCTCGAGCTCATCTTCAACCTCAGGTCGCCGACAACCTCACCGTCATCCATGCTTCCCCGCACTCGCTGACCTTCCCCGCGTGATCCCCATGAGCACCTGAACCAATCCCCCCTCTCCTTTTCCCCGTACCGCCACTTTAGTCGTCATATCCATCAAATCCGAGAGCTGTCTGCTGCCGGCCATGGCGCCGTCGTAGCTAGAGCTCAGCCACGACACGTCCGAGCACACCCACGTGCTCAGCACGTCCTTAGGTGCCCATAGCAACCCACCGCTTGTCCTGCCGTTCGCTGCAACGCCATTCCTGAGCGCGCCCAAACTCCTCCCGTCGCTGACCTTAATGCCGCCGTCGCTACACCGCACCCCGACACTTGCCGCTGCCTCCATTCGATGCGCTGCAGAGCGCTGGTTCAGTAGAGCCACTCCACCGCCCATTTGGTCGCCGGAGGAGCAATCCCGAGCACCACCGCCGCGTTTGACCCCGCCGGCGTGTCTGACCCAGTTGACCCGAGGATTGACCTCCCCTGGTTCACTGACGTGAGGACCCATGCCCTAATTAACTTATGTTAGTATTTTAATTAGGGCTAATTAACTCTATTTGTTATATGTGACACTGACACGCGGGCCCCACTAGTCGGTTTGACCGGAACCGCCTCTGTTGACTTGCCAACATCATAGTGACACAATGCTGATGCATTAAATCATTTTCTGGATTTAGTTTAATTTAGAATATCCAAGAAATTCCAGAAATTGTCAAAAAATTCAAAAAATCATAGAAAATCAACAGTAGCTCACAATTAAATTATATATGAAAAATTATCAAAAAAATGAAAAAATATGTTTATGGCATTTTCATGCATGTTGGAACAACTAATAACTGCTGAATTGTATAAACCAAATAGATGGCATTTGAATTATCACATATGGAGTTGAATTTGAATCTATGCTTCAACCAAACTTCATTTCATCTGGTTGCTAGTTACATTAGCTCAATCAACAGAATATTGCCATGTCGTGATCATGCATCATATTGTTGCATTGCATTGTTTTTGTTCCTTCTCTATTTGCTAGTGTTGTTCCGTCTTAGTGGATATTGTTCCGACGTTGTGATTGTTAACACCGATGAAGAGTTATACTATCTTCTGAAGTGCCAGGCAAGCAATCCCCTTGAGCATTTCGATACAACCCCCGTCTGTCCCTCTTGCTCTCTTTTACTCCATTAGGACAACAACAATTCAACTGTTACATGTTGCACTAGTTGAACCCATTTTCTGCATGACCTATCATTGCCATAGTAAATAGTTGAAACCCACTAGCATGAGTAGAAGTTGTTTGAGCCATGATGTGCCTAATCATTCATGATTGCTTGTTATGCCTGCTATGCTTGGAGTTGTGTCAGGACAAATTCATCTGGGATGTATTGAAATGGTGGTGAACATGTCCTACTGTTGAGAGCTAAGTGTGTGAATACGATTTGGTAAAGGTAGTGATGAGAGGCCATGTAGGAGTACATGGTGGGTTGTCTCATTGGGACCGTCCTCAGGAACTGAGTTTTGTGTTTGTTATCCATGACAGTTACTACCACACATTGGGCTCCGGGAACTCCAAGATCTCTAGACCTATTAATCGCCTTGATCTTTATCGAGGAGTTACAACTAGTTTCTGGTGTTTATAGGATATGCGTTTGAGGCTGTGCATACCGCTGACCCTAGGGGTTGTGTGGGGACCCCGACTCTTAAGTCGAGATCACCGAATGCACATGTACAGTGATACCAGAGATCAATGGTCAGTGAACACACAGAAGCTGAATAACAAGAGTCTTACATCCATACATACCGTCTTGCACAAATTATGACCATTATGGTCAAGTCTTACATAGATAAAGCCTCAACGGATGAACATCAAATAAACTCAAGTACCAGAAGTCTTCGTAGATAAGCAAAACCCATGCCATCTGCCTTAACCCTATAGGCATTCTGACTGGGAAAGCATCCTAGTTCGCATGTTCGTCTCCAAAGAACTCTTCTTCAAATTCCTGCTCTTCCATGTCTAGCCAATTAAATAACCAGTGGCAAGCCAATGAGTACTTTGAATGTTCTCACAAGCAACCCATGATTTTGGAACAAGTATATGACTAGGCATGATATATAACTAAATAGGAAGTGTTTGCAAAAAGCTAATTTTTTGAGTGCAATGTCATGACCAACCTGCTTGTAAAGCATGCATCATAAGAGTCTAGTTGTCCATGTAGACAGGTTACATATATCAACGTAACCATGGTGTGCCCGGTGCCTTGTGAAAACTATCAGGGCAGCCTATCCAAGCACGACCCCATCCTGAGAGTGACCTCGTGTCACCCCCGTCACTTGTAATGCAGGAACCATGCTAGTATCGGCCTAGGTAATCAATAATGCCCTTTCCCATATAAGGGCAGAGTGGTTGCACATGTAAGGTTGGAATAACTGTCGCAACTTAAACCAATCCATTTTGAAAACAACACACACACTTGCCTCGGTACACCACTTCGTCATCAAGTGGTTACCCAACTCATCATCTCCATCAGGCATAAGTGGCACCCAACATAGTTTTGGAAAAGTCTTTTGAAAGTACTCTGCCTCCATCACCATGCATATTCCCCTCCCATTTGCGTAGCCACTACTATAGCATCCTATCAACTCCCACCCACATAACCCTCATAGGAAGGTAGGGTCATGCTTGATGCAAGTCTCAATAGGAAAGTAACAAAGGTAACCAACCAAAGTGGTCACCGCCTCAACGTGATTCCGATGCATTCTTAGAGCATCTCCAATAGATGGTCCAAAATTTGGCGGTCCAAAACCGAAGATGTAAAATTTGGACCGCCAAAAAGTCAATTTTGGAGCTCCGAAAAAAGCTCATCTCCAATAGATGGTCCAAATTGATTGTCCAAAAGAGCAACTCCAATAGATGGTCCAAAATGAAGATGTAAATTTCTTAAAACGACAAACTACTAGTCCATTCAACATAATTCAAACATCAAATTCAACATAGTTTCATACATGGACTTCAACTACTACTTATTCAAACTACTAGATAAACTACTCCTCATCGTCGGAGCTGCGGAACTGTGCCTAGAACTCCTCCTTCTCCGGGTCGTTGCACCCCCCTACTCCTCCTCCGCCGAGAAATCTGCCCAGTACTCGTCGGAAGAGGACTCTATGGGGGTCACCATCGAAGGACCGTCCTAGTCCTCCTTCTTCGCCCCCTTATACTTCTGCTCCGCCTCACGCTTCCAGTAGTACTCCAGCTCGGTCTGGACGTACTCCGGATGCTCCCGAGCAAACCTCGCCATCGCCTCTTCGTCGGTCTCGCCGGAATTGAGTACAACCGACGTCTTCTTCGTCGTGATCTCCTTCATCTTGATGCCCTGTGGCACAAGTATCTCCGCTTCCACCCGACTCTCGATCTCTGGGAAGTTGACGTGCTCCCAAGGCCTCTCGGCGCGCCACACCGCCACGTTGTAGGCACACGCGGCCTCTTGGGTGGCGGGGTACGTACCGATCCACCAACACCTCCCCGCGTCGGAGAACACCACTCCCCAGTAACCGGAGGGCTTCTACCTCAGGCTGAAGAAGCCCGACTTGCCCTTCGGTGTCTTCTTCGGCACCATCTGAGAGCGGTGGAGCGGCAGCGGCGTGCAGCCGGGGCGGTGGCGGACGGAGCCGGGTGGGGCGGAGCTGAGGGGCGGTGGTGGACGGAGCCGGGCGGGGCGGAGTGGAGCTGAGGGGCGGTGGTGGAGGGAGCCGGGCGGGGCGGAGGTGGTCGGAGCCGGGCGGGGCCGGATCTGATGCGGGGCGGCGGCGACGTGTGGGACAGTGGCGGACGGAGCCAGGATGGGCCATAGCTACGGCGGGCGGGCCAGGGCCGGGCGGAGT
>LR738712.1:320438941-320516438 GCA_902687465.1 Secale cereale | reverse complement strand
AGGGAGAGGAGATTATTGGGTCATGGGTTACAGCAAACCCTTGAGGTTCGAACACTTCGGTGCGCATGGAGATCTCTCCTTTCCGGTCTAGCTCGCTCTCATACCGATTCCTAGGCCTGGCTCGTCGAACCCGAAGAACAAGAGACACACGGGTTTATACTAGTTGGGGCCACCGTTTAGGTGTAATACCCTAATCCAGTGTGGTGTGGTGGATTGCCTTGTAGGCTGAGGATGAACTAGTACATGGGAAGAACAACCTCCTGAGGAGAGGTGTTCTTGTGCTCGGTGAGCTAGTGGGTGTAAGGGTGGTTTCAACGATCCCCCCTTCTATGGTGGTGGCTAGTCCTATTTATAGAGGCCCGGGTCCTCTTCCCACATATTGAGCGGAAGGGATCCCACAACGGCCAAATTTGATGGGGGACAGCTAGTACAAGCTATCCTGACAAAAGGTGGTCTTCGCCTGCCAAAGGCTCTGGTGGTGACGTCGCCGTGGGCTCCGTGGTGACCTTCGTCCTGCTGTCCTGCTGGTCTTGGTCTTGTTGCACCGATATGGAAACCTTTGCCTGACGCCTCGGGACTCCTCGCCTTCCCTTGCTCCATTAACACCAAAGAGGAAACTAGCATCCTGAACCCGCTGGCGCCCGCCTGGCCTTGCTCATCATGGCTCACGTCACGAGAACCTCGTGAGGTGCCCCTTGCCTTTATATCTCCGCTCCTCGGGAGCTAGCCTAGTGAGGCTGGCCCAGGGGAGGTCTTGCATTGTTCGCCTCGCGAGGCTTGGCCCCTTGCGAGGGTCTTGAGTGGGTGCTGATGAAGTTGGGTCGTTCCAGGCCGCTGCATGAGCCACGCCCTAGTCCGCAGGCAGGCAAGTCTGGGTACCCCCATTCCTAGGACATCGACAGTAGCCCCCGGGACCAATGTGCGCTCGTACTTGGCTTCGCGGCGAAGCCAAGGGTCAAGTGTGGAGCGTCGCGGGACCCGAAAGCCTGCGGCCTTGATCGACCCATGGAGATTGACATGACATGGGCATCTCCACTTCCCCATGCTGCCTCAGCAACTGCACGACTGACAAAAGGAAAGTGCGTGCCACACTGCCTTCATTACTCGCCTTTGCCTTACTCCAGATCCCGTTTCTTGCTCCTCTCCCCAAGGACTCCATATTCGCGCCATCTCCCCTCTAAGCTCGTAGCCAATGGTGTCCGGTAAGGCGAAGGCCAGCGCTCTACCCACCTGGTACGAGCCGGCCCTGTGCGCGCCTAGCGTCTCGGAGAAGAATCACGCCGCCGTGCTCCTGATGATGGCAGAGGACACCAACGAGAAGGGGAAGACTGCAATCCGGGCCGCCTCTGCTGAGCCGGAGGACTCAGAGAGTACTTACTATCCCCTCTTCATGAGCAATGTTGTTGCGGGGCTGGTTCCTCCTTTCTCCGATTTCTTCTACGCCGTCCTTGGCCAATACAAGCTGCATGCCCATCATCTTTATCCCAATTCTATCCTCCTCTTGACAATCTTCACCTTCTATTGCGAGGCATTTGTTGGGGTGATGCCGTCCGTGGCACTACTTCGCCACTTCTTCTACCTCCGAAACCAGGGCAAGTTTTGTTCAGGGTGTGCCAACTTCGTCGCGGCCAATAGGACCAACGCAATCTCGAAGGCCGGGAAGAAGGCCGAGAACTTTAGGAACAAGTGGGTTCTTGTGGACGCCAAGTGCTCCCATCCTCGGTTGGTGCTGTCGACGGAGATGCTCGCATCTAGCGACAGGTGGTTCAGCGCGAAGCTTACGGACCCTCGGGCGGAGAAGGTGCTGGAAAAGATGACCATCGACTTGAAGCCCGATGACCCAGAAGCGGTGATGTTGATGGTGTCCATGATCATCAAGGAATTCCTAGCACGTAGCGTAGCTCCACTTCAGGCGCACTTGTGCCCCTTGTGGATGCTCGGGGACGAGACGGACAACATCCGTGTGCGCCCCGACGCCCTGTCCGATGAGCAGTTGGGAGCAGCTCTCCGCCTCCTGGTTGGGGATGATCTGGGGTATCCGCCCGTTACCCACGTCCCCTTGTACCGCCGCCAAGATGGGGCGAAGGAGGCGGCCTCCATGCCCACCTTTGACGGACGCGGGCTCGTGCCTCCAGCGCCCCCCGAGACCCAGATGGTGACTATTCCGATGGAGCTGCCTTCGGGTGACTCCAGCGGGGAGGAGGACTCAGAGGGGACCGCGGAGGGGGCCGGGGAGACCTCCCCTCCACGCAAGGCCAATCTCCTCCGCGCCTTGCCTGACGATGACGACGCCGACGACCACCCGGTGAAGGAGGCGACACCCCCTGCCGGGGTCACCACGAGGTCTAAGGTCACCCCCTCGAAGAAGCCGCCAGCTGGGGTCTCGAGGAAGAGCAGGTCGGCGCTGATCTCCCGAGGCAATGCTCCGGCTCTGACGCCGCTGCTGGGCCAGCTGCTATGGCCTCATCTGTTCTGCGGGCTCGCGCACCTGCGCCGCAGGCTGCGAGGCCCCTGGGCTCCTTGGTGAAGAGGCGGTGGAGGTGGAGGTGCCCCTACTTCTCCTGCCCGGTCGTCCTCGCGAGGTCCAATGGACAAACCTCTGGAGGGGATGACATCCTCGGTCAAGCCGGCTCCGAAGGCCCCCATCCCCAGCTCGCATGTGGGTGTTGCCAGGGCTCAAGAGGTCTTGAACACACCACAACCTCTTCCTCTGACCGCGCCGCTAGCTCGCGGCCCTTCCGCTTCGTCCGACGCCCTGGAGGGGGCTTTTTCCGCGCAGACGCAGCTTCGGGATGACCTCCAAGGTGTTGACCCTTGTCTGGTGGCAGGGCGCTTGGAGCTGATCTCAGGCTGGATGAACGTCGACGCATTCGTTAGGGCTGTGCTGAGCCGAGTCATGGCGGCTTCCGAAGAGGACAACCAGGCCGCCGACCAAGCCGCAGCCGCCCGCGAGGCGGCGCTGAAGGACGCGCAGGCCGCCAAGGAGCGCTGTCAGTAGATGGAGGCCAAGCTGAAGACCATGAGCGATGAGCGCTCGACCGAGGAGATGAGGATGAAAGCCCGAGAATAAGTTGTAGCCAGTCGCGACGCTGAGTTGGAGTAGTTGCCGAAGGCACAGGCTGCAGAGTGCAGACGCCTAGAGGAGCTGGGGCAGGAGGTGGAAGCAGAGAAGGCCCAGCTGGAAACCAAGGCGAAGGTTCTGGCCGATCGCGCGGCCTTCAAGTCCCTTGAGGAAAGGCCGCACCAAGCGCTGAGGGCAATCTACGAGAAGGGTTTGGAGAAGCCGCTGGTGACGGACGATGAAGGCCCCGCCCAGCTGCTTCCCTATCTTTTTATGGCACTCGAGGGTGTCGTAAACGAGATCTGCCCCATGGAGGAGGGGGAAGCCCGTGCGCTTTCCTCCTCAGCCCTTACGCGCGTCTTGAGCCACCTGTATCTTCGCGATCCTAGCGCTGACCTCGGTGCACTGCTCGAGCCTGTGGATGAAGAGCGCTGCGAGGCCGCCGCTGAAGCCGTGAAAGGCTAGGTGGAGGCCTTGTTGAAGAAGTTCCTCGCCATCAACCCCTCACCTCCAGGCGACGGTGCCACTGATCCCTTGGCCAGGGCCAACCCCGCAGGGCATGGCTATGCTGCCGATGGAGAAGCGCTTCCTGACGATGGCGCCTAAGGCTGAAGAAGGGGCCTGGTGGTGGACGACGGTGCTCCTCCCTATCTTTACTTTCCTGTGAACTTGCCTACGACATGCGACATGCCTCATCGAGGCATTAAAACTTTTGTTTCGTGTTTGAACAACAATTTGGCTTGTAATAATTCCTATCTATTCGCGATTCCCTTCCTATTTGCTTTGTTGTTCTACGTCGGTAGAGCCCGGCTCCACGCGTACCTCAGCTGCTGTTGGGTCGTCCGGATCACCGGGACGAGATCAAGGGGTGAGGGGCTACGTGACCAGTTAGGCTCCTGAGCCGCGATGCTCAGGAGTCCTCCTTGACGTGCAAACAACCTGTAGGAAGGAAGCGTGAAACCAGGCTTCAGTGTTCTGCGTCGGCAGGGCCCGGCCCCGCGCATACCTCAGCCGCCGTTGGGTCGTACGGATCACCAGGAAGAGACCAAGGGGTGAGGGGCTACGTGACTAGTTAGGCCCTTGGGTCGCAATGCCCAAGGGTCCCCCTTGACGTACGAACAACCCTTGGGAAGGAAATGCGAGAGCAGGCCTTAGTGTTCTACGTCGGCAGAGCCCGGCCCCGCGCGTACCTCAGCCGTTGGTGTTCATCCGGATCACCAGGACGAGACCAAGGGGTGAGGGGCTACGAGACTAGTTAGGCCCTTGGATCACGATGCCCAGTGATCCCCCTTGACGTACGAACAAACCTCATACCTGTCCTCCCCGGGCATTCACTCGGGAGGGTTGCGTGACGACCAGGTCCGAGGGACCTGGTGGGGCGTATGCCAGGCGTGACCTGAGCGTAGCCCCTGTTCCCAGCCCCCTTGCTCTACCCTCCCGAGGGGAAAGCATCGTGGTGGGGCTGGTCATCGAGCCTGGTGGCTTCATGAGGTTAAAGAAGCCGTGAGGCCACCCTCAGTTGTTTATTATCAGCGCGGAGCATGGCGCTACCATTCTTGCATGGGCATAGCCGCTCCTCGACCATGTCGACTGTCAGCGCGGAGCATGGTGCTTCCACTGGCACGTGGGAGGGGACTCCCTACTGCAGAGAGCCCCCGGGGCGTGTACAACCCCACCCTGACATGTGGCGTGCATGGCAAGGCTCGACGAGGTGTATTTGGGCACCCGTGAGCCAGCGCGGGACTCACGGGGCCCTACCTCAAGGCATGTTGCGCCTGGTCTTGATTGAGAGCGCCTGAGGTGATCCTGCAAGATGGTTAGGCAACCTGCACCGAGTGAATCCCCCGAGGTTGCCACATAAGAAGGCCAGACACCAACGACCCCAGGAGGTGATGTGAACAGGGCCGGCCCGCCAGACAAAGCTCAGCCGTTGGGTTTATCGACGCTGCAGGGATGGACCCAGGCACATACGCCGTGCCTAGTCTTCTCATGCGGATATCCTAAGGATAGACGACCAGCGGGCGGCTCCCGTAGTGACGAGGCACCATGTCATGCACCCTTACCCGCCTATTCACACTTAGCTCATGCAAGGGCGAGGCACCAAGGACCACGGGAGGTGACGTACACGAGGCTGGCCCGCGAGCTACAGCTCAGATGCTTGGATTTGGCGAAGCTGCAGGGACGGACCCGAGCACAGACGCCGTGCCTGACCTTAATCATGAGGTGGGCGCAAGCAGGTTAGTAAGGGCGTACAACGTTCATGGCATCGAGGTGCCGGTCAGGCAGGTAAATGACTTTAACGTTGTTGATGTGAAAGGCAACGCTGGTTCAGGTAAGGTGCAAGAACGATACATGCCACCGAGACGGAACCGTGCGACCTGGGGATGATGCGGCACGAGGGGGCGCCCCCAACAGAGTAAGCTAAAGATGCAGAAGGATACACGTCGCAGGGACAAGCCCATGCGACCTGGGAATAATGCAGCCCGTGGGGCGCTCCCAGCTGAACAAAACTGGAAAATGTCACCTGGCACAGTTGCTGAGAAGTGCTGATGTAGATGAAGACGGTTGATGCAGATGCCGTTCCTCATGAGCCGCCTGACTCCGGGGTCTCGCGAGGCTCCGGAGAGGTTCCCAGAGCTCGCGAAGAACCGAGGCCACTTCCACCAAGATCTCCTGATGCCTGGCCTCGCGAGTTGCCAAAACCTCCCGCATGTGGCGCTGGTGCAGGGTCGCCTGGTTCGGCAAGCCAAAGGGCATGCGAACATAGCTGTGACGGTGACCCTCGCACTGGCCCACCTAAGAGTACCAATAGAGCTCCTGAGTTGACATCCTGTTGAGTGCTCGGACATTCACGCAGACGCGCAGCCCGTCACCCGAGCCTGGGGCGACAGTTGCACTTCGAGGTGCCGGGTGGCGCTCGCCCAGCATTGCCCTTGGCACCTGCAAGTCTTTGATGTTCTAGCTGATGAACTCCTGAACGCTTGTTGCCTCACACCTTGAGGCCTCCGGAGGGAAACGTGCGGCGAAGCACGCCTCCACATGGGGCCCGATCGCCTCCCTCGAGACATTGGTTTGGTCGGTGGCCCTCTAGAGGAGAGCCCCCGAGCCCATCCTGAGGGGAGCGCTGGGCGCACCTTCCTATGCGAGGAAGGGAGGCGCCCCATCTCTAGGCACTGGTCCGGAGGTACGGCTGCCAGGTATTGTACCTTCGTGAGGCTCCAGGGCGAGCATCTACTTCTTCTTGGGGACAGCCTCAGGTGGGTTAACGGTGCAATCATTGTGTGGATCCTCGACCGCCGCAGCCTGGTAAGCGCGCTCAAGTGATTACACCGGATCCTTTTCTTTGCAAGAGACGATGATGACGCCGCCGATTCCTGGTATCTTGAGGACGTTGTAGCCGTGGTAAGTCACCGCCATGAACTTGGCCAGGGCTGGGTACCCGAGGATGGCATTGTAGGGAAGATGAATGTGGGCGACATCGAAGTCGATGAACTCAGTGTGGTAGTTGTCGCGCTTGCCAAAGGTGACAGGCAAGCGGACTTGCCCTATCGGGGTGGTGGAGCTGTCGGTCACTCCGGAGAAGGGACTGGTAGGCAGCAGCTGATCGTAGGGAACTTGGAGGCTATCGAACATCTCAACGGAGAGGACATTGATCCCTCCGCCGCCATCGATGAGGGTCTTGGTAACTTGAACGTTGCTGATGACGGGTGAACAGAGCATCAGGAGGGTGCCGGCAGTTGCCGCGCACTTGAGCTGGTCTGCTGAGCTGAAGGTGATGGCGCACTTGGACCACCTGAGTGGGCGCGTGGCTTCGAGCTTGGGGAGAGACGCGTTTACTTCTTGGGCGAATTGCTTGAAGAGGCGCTGAGAGGCTGGGGCCTACGCTCCGCCCAAGATGCAAGTGATGGCGCGAGGCTCCTAGAAGCCCCCAGCCCCCTCGTCCTGGTCGTCATTCCTTCTTGGTGGTGGCAGCGGAGGGAGGCCGGCCTTGCCCTAAGGACGTTCCTCACGAGGCTGGTCCCTCCAGGCACCCTCACGAGGCTGATCACGCCACTCTTGACTGGGGCCGCGGTCGTCCTAGCGCCCCTAGTCCGGCTTCCTCCATCGCCGTAGCCATGATTGTTGCGCTCAGGGCGTTAGCCGATGCGTCCTTCATGGATGGCCCTAAGCTCTTGACAGTCATTGGTTTTATGGCTGTGCACGTTGTGGAAGGCGTAGAACAGACGGTTGCTCTTGGATGACTCCGGGTAGTCACGGCCACGCTTCATCTCTGGCTCAGCCGCGAGCACAGCCACTCCTTTGCGCCTCACGTGCTTGCCCTTGGCCTTCTTCTCTTCGGGTTCAACGCGGGGAGCTCGACCAGGGAGAGGCGCCCCTCCTCAGCTCTGGCGCACTTCGTCGCGAGGTAGAATAGCTCCAGGGTCGTGCACAGATCTTCGTGGATGGCTAGCTCCTCCTTCATCTTAACATCACGGACGCCATCTAAGCACGCTGAGATGATGGCCTCGTCCGTGACCTTGGGTATCTTGACGCGGACACTGTTGAAGCGCTGGATGAAGTTCTGCAGGGTTTCTCCTGGTTGTTGCTTGATGTGCCGCAGGTCACCTGCGACCGGGGGGCGATCGCGAGTGCCCTGGAAGTTGGCAATGAACTGCTCACTCATCTCACCCAAGGAGGATAGCGATCCCGTGGGTAGGTTCAGGAGCCACGAGCACGCGTCGTCCTTGAGAGCCATGGGGAACCAGTTCGCCATGATCTTCTCGTGGCCGTCGGATGCCTAGATGCTCAGCTCGTAGAGCTGAAGGAACTCTGCAGGCTCGGGGTGCCGTCGTAGCATGGAGGCAGGTCGGGCTTGAACTTCTCGGGCCAGTTGGCGTTGCGCAGTTGAGGGGCGAGGGCCTTGCAGCCTACTGTTGACACCGGAGCTTGTTGTGGAGGCGGAGCTTGGTCTTGGTCCTCGCACGCCGCCACGACAAGGGGCACACGGTCTCGACGCGTCGGTGGAGGGAGCGTTGGCGCTCCTCCTCGAGGCCGCTGGATCTCTTGGCAGCTTCCTTCTTCATGCATAGGCGCCACGTGCGGGGGGTCGTGCCACGGGACCGCGTGCCTTGGGTCGTGTATGACGCCTTGATGCGGGGGAGGTGGAGGCGCGTCATGGGCCAAGTCTCCCACATGGGGAGGTGGGCGAGGCAACAAGAGGGACGGTACAGGACAGCCCCCAGCGGCGCTGACGAGCTCGGCGACGCAGTCGAGCCAGTCTTCGTAGAAGTCGTCGACGGGGCAGTAGCGGAGGAGCTCGCATGCCATGAGCAACGTAGATTGCGCATCCACATGTCCGCGGTGAGCGTGAGACAACGAGCCCGCCGGAGTCAGCGACGGGGTTGCGGTGCATCCATCTTGCCACACAGAGGGGTGCAGGGATGAGGCCTGCTGCTCATGCCGTGCCGGGCCGATGGTGGCGTTGGCAACGGGCGATGGAAAAGGCGAGGAGGTCTGCCGACGGGAGCTGTCTGAGCGACGTGGGTGGCAAGGGCAGCCCGCCGCTCAGCACGGGCTCGGCGAGCGTCGGCCATGGGACCGGCGGGATGACGGAGCGTGGTTCGACGGAAAGGAAGCTAGGACACACCCCTACCTAGCGTGCCAAATGTCGGATCATGTGTTCCGACAAACCCTTGCGGTTCGAACACTAGGGTGCGCACGAAGATCTCTCCTTTCTGCTCTAGCTCGGTCTCGCACCGATTCCTAGGCCTGGCCCGTCGAACCCAAAGAACAAGAGACACAAGGGTTTATACTGGTTTGGGCCACCGTTGTGTTGTAATACCCTAATCAAGTGTGGTGTGGCGGATTGCCTTATAGGCTGAGGATGAACTAGTACATGCGAAGAACAGCCTCCAGAGGAGAGGTGTTCTTGTGCTCGGTGACCTAGTGGGTGTAAGGGTGGTCTCAATGATCCTCCCCCTTCTATGGTGGTGGCTAGTCCTATTTATAGAGGCCCGGGTCCTCTTCCCAAATATTGAGCGGGAAGGGATCCCACAACGGCCAAGTTTGAAGGGGGACAACTAGTAGAAGCTATCCTGACAAAAGGTGGTCTTCACCTGCCAAAGGCTCTGGTGGTGACGTTGCCATGGGCTCCGTGGTGACCTTCGTCCTGCCGTCCTGCTGGTCTTGGTCTTGTTGCACCGATATGGAAACCTTTGCCTGACGCCTCGGGACTCCTCGCCTGCGCTTGCTCCTTTAACACCCAAGAGGAAACTAGCATCCTGCGCCCGCTGGCACTCGCCTGGCCTTAGTCGTCATGGCTCACGTCATGAGAACCTTGTGAGGTGCCCCTTTCTTTCATATCTCCGCCCCTCAGGAACTAGCCTAGTGAGGCCGCCCCAGGGGAGGTCCTGCGTCGTCCGCCTCGCGAGGCTTGGCCCCTTGCGAGGGTCTTGATTGGTTGCTGATGAAGTTGGGAAGTACCAGGCCTTTGTACGAGTCACGCCCTGGGCCACAGGCAGGCAAGTCTGGGTACCCCCGTTCCCAGGACGTGGACAGAGAGGCTGACAGGCGGGGCCCGCCTGTCATCCCTAACCCTGAGTCAGGACGGCCGGCGAGCTCACCGGCGGCGATGCAGGGCACGACGAGGTGAGTGGAGGGTAGGGTTGGACTTAGCATGGAGTCACCGTTCAGGTGGTGGTGGTCGATGTCGCCGAAGCTTCATGGTTTACCGACAACGAGGAGGCAGGGCGGAGGAGCTGTTGGCGGTGGTCATTCCAGGTGATTCTGGCTGCAAACGAAGCATGAAGAAGAGGCGAAACGATCAGTGGGGTGAGGTGGCTTCAGATCGAGGCACATGAGCCGCGGGGAGGGCTTGTATTGCGTGAACGACGGCGAGCCACCGTAGCGAAGCTCGAGCTCGAGGGATTCTAGAGGTGAGCTGGGGGTGCAGGGCCACGATTTGGAGTGTGGGGAGGCGAGTGGTGGAGAGGGAGAGGCTCGGGGCAGCCTCTTTATAGATTGGCGGCGGACCACCGAAGACGCGTGTGCCGACAAGCCTGTTGCCATTGTCACGGGTCACGGGGGATCGTCGTGGTGTGTCTAGGGTGCTCTTGAGCTCGGTTCAGAGCCATGGGAGAGAAGAGAGATTGCAGAGCGGGGTCAGAGGAGCCGCGCATGTGAGCGTGCTCGCTGGTGCACTCGGGCGGCCGTCGCGCGTGCAAGCTGCGGCAAGAGGAGGGAGAAGGAGGAGGGGGACCAGGTCATGGCATGTCACGGACGCTGAGGTGCCTCGTTGGGCATGCCAGGGAGGCTCGAGGTGGCCGGAGGTGCGTGGCCGCGAGTGGCTACAGTGCTAGAGTGCACTATAGCGCGCTGCAGAGCATGCAAATGGCCGGCATGCCATTTTTAAAGTGCCATGGCATGTCCTATTGTGCATTGGGGCTGCCTTGGATGCCCTGGGGTGGACAGAGGCTAGGTGGGTGCTTGCATATAGAAATGGGAGAGAGAGAGAGGTGCTGCCATGGGTGAATAGAGAGACAAAGGGGTGGTTTTACCCCCCCCCCCAATAATTGATATGAGATCCTCCCATTGTTACTCGAGGTAGCACTACAAAAAAAAGACACATCCCTGACATTTTGGGCCGAATGGATTTTTTTCTGTCATACTGATGAAACTTCTATGACGATAATTGTGACAAAATCCCGTATCATCATAGATGTGGTGGGCTCCTAGTTCTATGACAAAAAATCATGACAAAAATGGGTTTTTCGTCCTAGGTGGGCTGGAGACGCAGCTGCATGACATTCATTGGGCCGTCCATGACGGAAAAAACCGTGGTGGAAGCGAGGGCGAGGAAAATTTCGGGGAGTTCCCGATTACGGTGGGTGGTCGGGGTGGAGCGATGCACCGTGGTTTGCACGTTTCTCTCGTACACGTTGCGTGTATGTGCGAGGCGTTGGGCTCTAACTGAACCTAGGCGAGGCGTTCACTTACTGAACCTGAGCAATTGCACTAACTACGTTACTGAACCCGACCGATTGAACCCTTGGCTGGTAACTGAACCCGAGCGTTTCCTTTGCTACCGCTGCCAACTGAACCCGATCTATCGCTGTTGCTGCTTACTGAAGCCCATCGAACCTACTGCCTCTTGATGAATAGTGAACGTGGGGTTGGTTAAACGAGTCGAGACGTACGTGGTTGGGGTTTGGATGAACATGACCCCGTGGGGGTTGGATGGAAAAGACCCCGTGATAGTAGTAGTAGGCGGTTGCCGCTGGATGAACAAGACCCCGAGACGAGGCCTCCACAGCCGAGGCGTTGGGGGTGGATGAACAGGACCCCGTGGAGGACTGGTTGAATAGTAGCCGATTTAGGGCTGGTAGGATGAACAGGACCTGTGGAGGGCTGGATGAACAGGACCCCGTTGAGGGCTAGATGAACAGGACCCGGTGGAGTCATAGGAAGACGCGGTGGATGAACAGTCCAGGTGGAGGCTGGAGGAAGTCAACGGTGGGTGAACAGTAGCCTATGGAGTCCAGTTTTGCGGTACGCCACACACCTCCCGATGAACAGGACCCCCGTTTCGATCGTCGCGCTCCAACACAAGTCTGTTTCCTTCATTTTGTGGCACGCCACACCCCTCCCAATGAACATGATCCCGTTTCGACCGTAACCGTCAATCAGAAGGCTGTTTCCTCCATTTTGCAGTACGCCAAACCCTTCCTGATGAACATGACCCTGTTTCGACCGTACGCGCTCCAGCAAAAGGCCATTACCCTCCGTTTTGCGTTGGGCTCTAACTGAATCCGAGCAAGGCGTTCGCTTACTGAACCCGAGCGATTCCACCGACTACGTTACTGAACCTGAGCGATTGATCCCTTGGCTGGTAAGTGAACCCGAGCGATTCCTTCGCTACCGCTGCTAACTGAACCCGATCGACCCCTACTGCTGCTTATTGAAGCCGATCGAACCTACTGCCTCTTGATGAACACTGAACATGGGTTAGTTGAACGAGTGGACATGTACATGGTTGGGGTTGGATGAACAGGACCCCACGGGGTTGGATGAACAGGACCCCGTGATAGTAGTAGTAGGCAGTTGCCGCTGGATGAATAGGACCCCGAGACGAGGCCGCCACAGCCGAGGCGTTGGGGGTGGATGAACAAGACCCCGTGCAGGGCTGGTTGAACAGTAGCCGATGGAGGGCAGGTAGGATGAACAGGACCCCGTGGAAGGCTGGATGAACAGGACCCCGTTAAGGGCTGGATGAACAGGACCCAGTGGAGGCAGAGGAATACGCAGTGGATGAACAGTGCATGTGGGGGTTGGAGGAAGTCGACGGTGGGTGAACAGTAGCCCGCAGAGTCCCATTTTGCGGTACGCCATATACCTACTGATTAATAGGACCCCCGTTTCGACCGTAGCACTCCAACACAAGTATGTTTCCTTCGTTTTGCGGTAATGGAGTCATAGACGGAGAGGTGTACGAGGGATAACTGGGTCTGGTGTGGCGTGGTTCGGCAGTCGACGGAGAATAATAGGAGGTGTGGAGGGGTTGGTCTAGCCGACGGTGGGGTATCGCTTCACAGCGAAGCTTGCTAAGCAGAGCTGCTAGCAGTCGGAGGCGGGAGGAGGTGGAACTGGCGGCGCTGGAGGAAGAAGACGAGAGACTGAAGCTGGATGTCGGCCGTAGGATCTAAATCCAACGGCTAAGGATCTTAGAATCATTTGTTAACTAACTTGACAACGCCTTGCGTTGGCTTCAACCTAATGGCCCACATTTGAGCCTAAAAAAATGTGGCACATATTCAATCCATTTTTTTAGAATTTACAGTCCATTTGTTGGGCTGGGTGAACAAATAATGTAGCGTCCATATGACCCATTTATATTATTTCTAAAAAACTACAACCCATTTGCACTTTCTTGAAATACACGAATTTGCTGGGTTGGGTGAACAAATGATGTAAGGTCCATGCCGCCCATTTAAGTTTTCCTAAAAAATTATAGCCCAATTGTCATTTCTCGAAATACACAATTTTGCTGGCCTGGTTCTCATTATATTGTTGGGTTCGGCGTAGCAATGTTATCAAAAAATAAACAATGGCTGATCATTTTCTTATAAATATATTTAATAATAAGTGCTTTATTATTACATTGGTCCTCAAATCTTACCAAGCTTTGGTACACAATGACCAGCATTTTCGTTGCCTTAAAGTAAAAAAACAAAAGGATTCTAATGTTAAAAATTAATTTTATAAGTTAAGAAGACGTGGGATATTTTTTTGTTATGTATGTAAGTATCTGTTAAATATTTGATGATAATAACAATAATATGTAAAATAGTATAAATATATATAATATATTAAAAAGGGTAACATAAGTTGGACCTCGTGTTCCAATTCTTAAATAGAAAAATAGAACAGACCTCTGCGTTTCTTCTTTAAAAAGATACATTAGGTGGGCTGCGGATCTTTCAGAAAAAATAAAACCTAGGATGGGAGGCCCATAGGCCGGTTGATACATGACGGCCCTAAAAAATACAAGGGATTTTTATTTCTATGCCCCTGGTTTCTTAGCTCTACTCATTCATCTCCACTCTATTAACTTTTGCTCACTTTTCCCCACTCCCTATCCCAAAACCCTCAGAAGAGGTTCTAACGGACATTGCCGTGGCTCAATGCCTTTAACCATTAACTCTGACGAGTGGGGCCGCGTATAAGTGGGCGCATGCAAGACCGCGGTCGTGGGGTAGCACGTGTCCATGGACATGCCCGAAATGTCCCATCATATAGAGAGGGGCAACCACCTCCATCGCCCCTACCATTTCCACCAAATCCCCTCCCTGCCGCATCGTCTTCCTATCCCCCATCGGTGTCGTCCCGCTCTCCTCCACTGCCTCCACCACACCTTCTCGCTCTCCTCCAATGCGTCCACTTCCTCACCTTCATCGCCTCCATCTGTCAGATGGCCGACGCTCCTGGCAACGCCGGCGTAGCGGTTGAAGATGTGGTGGAGAAGCAGGGTCAGGGTGCGATGACTGCGGATGTCGGTGGCGTCCATGGTGGTGTGAAGAAACTCGCAACCGCTGCGGATGTGGCGGGCTTCGCCTCATCGCTGTAGAAGGTGACGGCGTCGAGCGGCGCAATCCATCCCGATACCGCCGATGCGCCGCCTACCATGGAGCAGCAAGTATTTGCACTTTCTTAGCTTGTAGAGCTAGTTGCTCCCTAGTTGCATTGTTTAGATCGTGATTCATATGGTAGTTCAGATGGTTAGAGTAGTTGGTTTGACGGATGGGCCGGGTTTTTTGTATGGGTTGGGTGGATGGGGGTTTTTGGACTAGCATTTGTTGGATAATTTCGTTGCAAAATGCTAGATATTGTTAACTATGATTTTAGGTGTTGCAATGATTGGGGTTTTAAGATTTGTTTTTAGATTTGGATAAAATCATTGCAAAAATGCTAGATGTTGTGAATAGATGCATGCTTATTAGATTTGTTTTTAGTGCTCACGGATTGGGGTTTTTAATGCTACTCAGATTCATTGCCTTAGACTGGGAGTATATCAGCTCTATGATCAATGTGTCATGTGTGCATATCTAAATTTTCAATTGGCAGCCATATTTACTACTGATGGATGTAATTGTATGTTCAGGAGGATGATGGTTGGGGGGTAGAAAGAGGAAGCTGGCCCAGTACAACCCGTATGATCCAGATGAAAGTGATGAAGAAGAATATGAGGTAAGCCTACTTGAAATTTAGATTGTTCATTTAGTTCCTTTGACATAGTGTATCCATTAATCTATAATGTATTAATGTAACTCAGTCATGTGTGCAGTATGATTCTGGAGAAGAAGTGTACAAGACCAACGTCGCATCCTTCACAGCCAAGGAGGTGGTGAAGAAAAAGGCCAAGGGAGTTGCTACCTTCTACAACCGCAAGACCAAGAAGTCGCACTGCCCCCACCAAGCCAAAGCCAAGGGATGGCCGCTTCGATCACCTTCTCTCTCATGCGGAGGATGTAGCGATTCGTGGGGAGGACTACATGATCAAGGGGCAGCATGCCGCCCTCGCGAAGGCCCTTACTCCGGCGTGATGTGATACTGTGAACTGGAGGTTTAAGTTTATCTGTTGGGTTAGTTTTGGTTTGTTGAACTGAATCTCGTTGGTTATGGTGTGTTGAACTGAATTTAGTTTTCATGAATTTGGTTATCTTTGGCTATGTTGATGCTATATTTGCCTATGGTATATTTGTCCTTAAATTTGCCTGTGGTATATTTGTCTGTCCTGAATCTATGGTTAGTTATGTTTAGATGTTGTGAACTATGATTTTAGGTGCTGCAATGATCACACATGTTGTGTAGGAAATCAAATGCATGCTCCAAATGAGACCAGGTAAACCTTGGCAAATCTGGACAATATAAATTCAAGAAAATGCAAAAACAAGTAAAACCTTGGCAAACTATCTATGTTTGTGTTGGAGATCATGTGTGAAAAATTTGAAGTGATTTAGAGGAGGTCAAATAAATTTGAATTTGAAAAATGTGCTCCAAATGAGCTCCTAGGCTAGGGTAGACAGCCCATTTGTAATCAAGTTTTTTTGGACCTACTTTAAATGAGCCATATGTTTTTTATTAACACATATTCACTTTCCATAGTGTAGATTCGAAGTCTCACTATTTCTTGAATTAATCTTCATATGTTTACATTTTCTATGTAAAACATATGCTTTAATATAAAAACTACAAAAACACTTTTGAAATATGAAAATAGGAAACTAACTTCAAATCCTTCTTATTCACTTTGAAATAAAGCTTTGGCTATTTTTTTGATTTTTTTTAAATTCAAAAACAGAAGGTAACCCTACTTCCTCTCCTTGAACTCTATGAAATCATGTACATGATAGCTCATATGTGTGAAGGTTTTCTCATGAAAATGACCATAGACCAAGTTTATGATTTTTGGTTGGTAACATGCCACAAAAGACAACATTGTGCGCATGTTTTATTATTTTTTTATTTTTTTAAAAATTAATGGTGCTCATTTGACCTCGATCGTGCCAGCTAGGGTTTTTTCATGAAAATGACCACAGACCAAGTTTAGTATTTTTCCTCGTTAGTTTGTCTTATAAAACAACGAACGGCGAAGGTTTCGTATTTTTTCGATTTTTTTTAAATTAGTTATGCGTCAAAGCCTTCGAAACCCCGTTGACCAGCTCAAAACCCCTCAAAACTCCGTGGGGTTTCACCTAACCCCGTTGACCAGCCACCCGATCATACCCTCATTCCAAGCGACATCCCTCAGATGTGGTCCTCTAGAAGGAATTAGGTGGGCTGGCTGCATGCAGGCTCCGCGTCGTTGGATCACAAGGACGGCTCATCGTAGTTGTATCATGGGGCAATCCGCGAGAGGCGATCCTATTGGTTGGGCTCGGCTGGTCCCCCACCACTGACTCCACGAAAAAAACATTGTTATTGTGCCCAAAAGGAAACCAAGCTCTGATTGGGCCGTCGAATTCCGTCGTTTTTTTGCATCGTTTGCTCTTTTTTTGTGAACATGCTGGCTCTGTATTTTTGCATTGTTTTCTCACGCGTGCAATTAGCTTATTTTTCTTCTTCTTTTTAAACCACCGTTTCCACACGTGTACACTCCCGATGCTGCGGTGGGTTTGAAAACGGGCTACTTCACATTTGACCCAGTTATTGCCACAACCAAATAACACGTAGCACTACGGCTATTCAAGCCACCCTCTGCATCTTCCATCCCTCATCCATCTCCCATCATCTCTGCCATCTGCCCTTCTTGCTCTTCGACCACTTCTCCTTCTTGTAGCACATCCTTAGCCATGGAGTACACCAGACCAACCTACCACTTCCTACCCACCGTGCCGGAGAGGCTCTACGCTCCTGGCGTGTACGTTGAGCGCACAATAAGTGTGTGGGCCATATCAAGGTGGATGACTGCAAGGGACTTCACTGAGTTATTCCTCGCGTCCGTCTACCACCACCTCCCGAGGGGATCTCCAAGGATGTTCCGTGTCGAGGAGGTCATCCAAAACGGGGTGGTGGTTGCTCTCCTTGCCCACTTCACCAACACATTCGACGCCTTCTACCTCCTCGGCCGGGTGTTTTGGTGTGGCCGCAAGTTCATCAGTACCATCCACAACATGTTCACGGAGTACACCAACATCTTCCCCACTGCGTCGCACATGCACACTCTTCCGTACCCCATCGACAACGCCACGGAGGAGCAGTGAAGGGCACCCGGAGGAGGAGCGAGGTGGAGAAGGTGGCGTCTAGGGTTCTAAACCCTCTATCTATTTTACTTTTTTTGAGTCTATGTTATGTTAAGTTGTAATTGAACTATGTTGGAGATAAATGGGCTTGTTGGCCCTTTTATCAAGGTCAATTATTAAGTTTTCTATCTATTCAATTATGAAGTTCTTCCTGGTTTCAACTATGTGATCATGCTATGGGCTTGTTGGGCCTATCTACATGTTTGTTCATTGTTTTCTTAGAGAGCTTGCTTTGTTAGTAACCACCTAGTGCATGCAGCTACAACGAACCCTTCTTTTTTAAACAAGCCACAAATATGTAGCCAACTAGCTAGTGCATGCAGCCACAACATATTTGTTCAATTTATTTGTCGTAGCAAAACGGGTGCAGTTGCGAGTTGATCGAAAAGGCTGCAACTGATCATAAAAATTGATGCTCTAAATCGAGGAGACAAGCGTGCGACAAGAGAGGAACCAGCGGCCGTGACCGTCGCGGCATCCATGGCGGCTGGCGTGCATGAAATCGGCTTGGTCATTGCATCGTGGCGGCACGCATCAGCACATGCAGGCTTGGCCGGTGCATCGTGGCGGCGCGCATCGCCGCATGCAGGCAGGCTTGTTCGGTGCATGCATAGCAGGCTTCTGTCGTGCCGGCGTGCGCAGGCGTTTAATGCAAGGGACGACCCAATGAAACCACGAACCAACGATCGAACAGCTACACCGCCCAATGCAGCCCCACTCGTCAAAGTTAACGGTCAAAGCACTGACCCGACGGCGACGTCCGTTGGGACCTCTTCTGAGGGTTTCGGGCAAGGGAGTGGGGAAACTGAGAAAAGGTTAAGAGCACGGGATGAATGACTAGAGCTAAGGAACCAGGGGCACAGATGTAAAAAACCCAAAATACAAACCGGCTTGTCGTGGGCTGGACATGTTAAAGAAAACATAGACTAATCAGCCCCCAACCTAGCTGATACATTTCTCAAAAAATAAACAACTGATACTTGCTGGCTCACTGATAATGAATGATACTCCATGCTAGCTCCCTAATAATTGGCTTCGTTGTAAATTTATCTCTTTAGTAGGAGTAACTACGTTGAAAAACCCATGGGCCCGAACGTCAGTATAGCATTAGGAGGAAGTATTTTTTTCAATGAGGCACTTGTTAGTGTACGACCATCGAAATGGTGGGTCCTGATTATCCGCCTCTCCACATACAGTTCTCTCTAGATTCCTCTCGTTTGTTGAGCATGTTCACAACGGTAGACAACGGCGCTGCGGCAAGCGCACAAAGGCGGAAGATGTCGTCCAGGCCCCGAACGAGAACGCACCGGAGCCGATGAAGACGTGCTACGGTAGTGGTAGAAGCAGTGCCAAACTTCTACGTAAAGTTCTGAAGTAGCCTAGTGCCCTGGTTCAACTCCCCAACCCCTGCTCCGCCCGGGTTTGATTCCACCTAATGCAGGGAAAATGAAGCCAAAAGTTTGCCTCTGCCATTACTGACATGTGGGTCCCCATTGTCATCTACACACACCACCTCCAACACATGGCAAAACTTCATCCCTCATTTTCTCTGTTTTTCGCACTTAACATTGTGTGGGTATGTTTGAAGCAGGCGTGTTAATATAAATTCTCTGCCCTCTGAAACAAAAACTTGCAGTTTCATCTCTGAGAATTACATTGTCCACACTTTTATATGAAACTACATTTTTGAAGTGCTAAAAATAGATCTCTATATTTCAGAAAATACTTCATATTCTCAATACTGCAAATCTGACATTCATATATGAAAGTACTCTCAAAATACACAACACAAAACACAATTCACAACCTGCAAATACTGACAACCCTATGCTCCTCCTGAGACTGTTAGGGGGGGGGGGGCAGTCCCCTCCTATTCCTCGGCGGCAGACAGCCGCCCCATGAGACATGGTGAATGGCGAGGAAGAGGATGGCGGGGAAGCTTCGTCGTGCCAACTGATTTTCTTCTCTTGCAGTTGGGTACGGTCGAGGAAGACTCTACCGGCTCGCTCTGCCACGACACCCTCACAAACGACACCGTGTAGATGCTTGATCCTTCAAACTCTGGTGGATGCTCCATCTTGGATCGATACTCCCACGGTTCATATCTAAATGTACTTCCAAATTATATTATTTTTGCAACGTATAACATATATTTTATTTGTGAAAATCATGGTCAAATATGACCCATAATACAAGGGAGACTAGTTAATGTGGGGTCACCTTCCTAATTGAAGGATAAATTGATTTTGATTTTGATCTAGTCACAATGCGCCGGCCCTCTCGTCCAATACTAAATCGCCGCCGCACGCTCCTCTCACTCTTATCCATTGCAAAACCGGGTTGAGATCATCTGCAGTGCTATATGGTGCTGTACTACAGATGACATGTGGGGCCGGGTCCACACGGCAGTGATCGTACTGCATGGTGCGCTACTGCAGAGGATCCTAACCCTGCAGAACCACCCACTCTCATCTCTGTCATCTCCATTCCAAAACCACCGGCTCACCTCTCCCTCTTCTCCATTGCAAAATCACCCCCACTCCTCTCCATCTTCTCCATTGCAAAACCACCGTCTCGCCTCTCCCTCTTCTCCATTGCAAGACCACCATCTCTCCTCCCATCTTCAAAAACTAGCACCGGACCTCTCAGGAGGACATCTATGGAGAGGATGCAGCAGTCGGTCAAATCGCTGGCAGTGACCAGGCCATGTTAGCCAGGTTGCAGGAGATCCTTAGTTGGTTTGACAACGAGTGGGAGATTTCGAGGATGATAAGGGCCATGTGGCAATATATGCGAAAGAGCCAGACGGCCGCGATGAGGGCGGCGATGTACTCCTCGATGACAGTCGTGCCGTAGTCCTTCGAGTTCATCGAGGAGCACCTCTGGGCGACGGAGCAGACAGATTCACCTGATGAGAAAGTCAGGCGGAGGTGGTGGGCGTATAGGTCGAAGCTCGAGCATCAAGAGGATAACAAATCAATTGAGTATGATGCGCCATTCGTGAGGGTGCGGTGCCAGCCGGAACCACATGAGTATTCGCTCTCCCATCGCAAGAGGAGGCCAGATGGCGCGACGTCGCTTCCCCGCCGTTCTCCATGGTTCCCTCCCCGATCGCCTCATTTCAACAGAGGCGGTAGGGTTTAAGTTAAGCTTTGCACTAGCCTAATCTTCCATCTACTCATGCTTACAATCAGTGTGACAACTAATGAAAATCATGCTTACAATTAGTCTTCGAGTACTACGCCAATCACCCTAAAATAGCCTTGGACCCGAAACAAACATCGTGTACAAATAAAGAAAAACTGATTGGTGCTTCTTTCAGGAAAGAGTACTCCCTAGAAAAGTTCCAATATAAGCTACTAGTATTGGATTAGAGGATTTGCTGCTGAGAAAGATCCATCCATAGATAGTGCCAATGCTTAGATGGAGCATGGTTGGTGTCGGTAATTTTTACTTTGCACTTTGCACTCTGCATATATGTCGGTTCCATCCGTACATTTGTGCAGTTCCACCAAATTGCAGCTGAATAACCTTGTTTGCACAGATAATGAAAAAGCGTGATTACATTATAGTGGCACTGGTTGATGAAACATACACTAATAAATAAAATAAACTTCATTTTCTTAATGGGAAAATATTGCGATAGTATCACAGTATGCCATGGTGCGAGGGCAAGATGGGCCCTGTGACGCCTCATACGGTAGACCGCATAATGGAAATTGACCCAATTGTCCCTGATACACCATTGCCAGTGATGAACATCAGTGTACAACGGCAGTGCAACGAGGGGCCTTGAGACATTCCAATCTCTATTTTTGTGCAGACCAGCTAAAATTAAGCAGCCTAGTTTGCAGAAATACTTAAACATTAACAATGGGACTAGTTGATGAAACATATACTAACAAAGAGAAGCACTTTCTTTACCTACATTGGAAATGAAATGATAGAGAGGACACTCGCTCTATTTTAACTGTATTATTACTCCATTTTATCAGTTGCACTAGGGTTGAGCAGGTGGCAAGCAAGGTGTACTGTGCCTCGCAAGGATGGAGGCTGGGGGTGCTTAGACTAGGATGCTGAAGCTGGCTGCGTCCCCCTAATGTTTCTGTGGTATCATTTGGGTTGTAATCAAAACTTGGTCGAGCTAGTGCTGCGTCCCCCTACCTTCCGATCTTATGTGGCGAACGTGTCTCCTACTAGTACTCGGTCCATTCTAGTAGTAGATGCATAACTGCTCGTTTACAGTGAGATGTTGTCGGATAATGGTTCTCTACGGCTGGGTACCTTTAATGAAATAGGAGGAAACCCCTCTTTTGATATAAAAAAATTCAGTGGCACTAGCAGTGCCAAACCATTGCCTCAAATTAATAGTGCCACTAGATTAAGGGGCAAAATAATAACATTAATGCTTTATCATGGCAGTGCCAAAACAGTAGCACAAGAGCAGAGTCAACATGCAGGGTCTTTGGCAAATAGTCGGACCAAAAAGGAACATACCTCGTGATGGGAACTATATCTTCTATTAACTCAGCCGACTTGCGGGGACGGAGGGGGGGTCTTCCTATGGTCGTTTCTCAATTGCGGTCCCACATGTGTGTCCAAACGCAATATGACGCGCGTTCCATTCGGAGAGCTGCGTGCCAGACTTGGCAACCTAGGTATACGCGCATGACTTGTATACAAAAAAACGTACCATTGTAAATTTTAGATATTCTATTTTCAAATGATATAATTTTTGTGTTACATAATTTATATTACGGTGATAAAATTGGCAACCTAGGTATACGCGCATGACTTGTATACTGAAACGGAGGGAGTATATAGGTGCCAAGTACTGTACTCCTTACTCCTTGGCAAATGGAATAAATACTACGAAGAAAGAGATAGAGAGAATTAAAAGAATATACTCTTATAGCCAACCTTATAGCTAACCTTGTTGTATGAGTGACTAAGTGATGACTACGTATGACATGCCAACATCATATAGCCTAACGCACCTGGAAGGAGAAAGTAGTTTCATGCATGTGAAGTAGGCAAAAAAATGCTCATTTATAGCGGTCTGAAATCTCCAAGGGAGCGACCGCGCGAGCGAGGCGACGGGTCTGGTAGGCGCGGCCATGATACGGGCTGCTGACAGCCCTTGGATCCGAGATCGAATGGTCGCATGCTAAGTTGCTGAAAATTTGGAGAATAACCCTCCAGTATAGGATATTCTCTCATAGGTCTAGAATCACGCCATGCAACCGTTCGATCTTAGATCCAAGGGTTCTCGGAACCCTGTATCATGGGAGCATGGAAAGCTCCGTATCACCTGTAATGTTCCCGACGCTTGACGTGCGAACACGCAGATGCATGAAGCCTTTTAATTGGGCTTCTAGTAGACATGACATCTTATTGGGTCCCCATAGTACTATGCATGAATCCATTTATCCACCGGGCAAGCCACTACCCTGCCGTTCGCACTCCCTACTCAGCATTTTTACAATCGGAAAACTGCTAGCAGTTCGCTCCTACTCGTCCCGTCCTTTCACATTACAGAAGTTCCACTAATCCTATTCATCCTGCCAAATCCATGGCGTCCCAAATCTCCATGATCTTCGGTGAGTACAAGGTTAGAACCATCACCGGTGATGAGTTCGACGTCATCTACACATGTTCTTCCGAAAAGATGCCTTGCTCGCTTCAGAAGCATGTTCGAAATGTCAAATGGTCATGAGTGGGTCGCTGGGCTTGATGTTGAGTACACCACAGTCGAGGGAAGATAGAAGGATCGAAAGGAGGAAGAGAAGAAGAAGCCCGCCGTGAACTAGGTTTGCGTGCATAACTTGTGCTTGGTCTACCACATATGACATGCAGATTTTGATTTCGAGGAATTTAAGACCTTCCTCATGGACCGCAAAGTCAAATTCCTTATTGTAGACATTATGAATGACAACAAAGTCCTGGGTTGGATAGGCCTCGTTGTAGGCCAGCCCTTCGACCTCCAAAGGAATCGGCTGGTGTAGTCCAATCAGCCTTCAATGCAAACCCTGGCAGGATCCAGGGTTCATCCTTCGTACGATACACTGAAGAAACCTTGGTTCACGTTTCATCTTGGATGGGAGTGGAATCTACTAGATATAGACCACATCCACTACGCTACAATGGATGCCTACCTTTGTTTCAATATCTACAAGGGTTGGGCGAAGAGCGGAAGCTAAGTGTGTGGTTCAAGCAAAGTATCGGCCAACAGGAAGAGGGACAAGGACGAAGTCAAGCACGAGGACGAGGAGTCCAAGTAAGGTGGCACTGTCGTTGCTCATGGTGGTTCTAATACATTGTCTACCAGATTAGTTGCTTAGTTTAATTTTAGGGTGCTTAGTTTTATTTGAGGGGTGTGTAGTGTTGAGCCCCCAGCAGAACTATTTAATGCTCCTTCTCGTTACTTTAACTCTTCAGTATGCACCCCATATAAGCATGTACTAGGTTTTTTAATAGTATTATATGCATAATTTGGCGATGAGCGCTCTCTATTTGTACCACCATTTTGTTTAATTTCATCTTGTTAGTTTTGCTCCATGGCGCAATCCATCAATACTGCCACTGTACAAAAGTATTTTTGAAAGGTTAGAGGTTGGGGCGATCTCGCTTGGTCGGTTTCACGAGAGGCAAGGGCCTTTGTGATTTGATGGCTCATTACTGCTGGAAGGTGGGGCCTTGTGATTTGACTGCTTGTATAAATGTTGTCGATGACCTGAGGAGGACAATAGAACCGTGCGGTGGTATACTACCACTCCAATGGAGAAGGACTAGCATGTCGGAGGAGCGCGGAAGATGGCAGCCCAATGCAACATGGCGATCCCATGACGCCGCTCATCGTTACTCCTTGTCTCTCAATTTACAAGATGTGCACGTTCCTCTAAGTCGTCAATTTGACCAACCTAATAGAGGTCATATATTAAATAAAAACATACCATTGTAAACTTTAGATATTCTATTTTCAGATGGTATAATTTTTTTGTTATATAGTTTATATTACGGAGATAAAATTGGCAACCCAGGTATACGCGCAGAACTTGTAAACTAAAATGGAGGGAATAGCATTGTTCTCTTCGTGCTTTGCAGAGAACGTGACACATGCGGCAAAACACCCGAAGCAATAGAAGAAACTAAGGAGCAAAAGAAGAAGGAAGATTGCCCCCCCCCCCCAAAAAAAAGAAGGAAGACGCACACACAAAGTCTGGTGCGCTACTCTCTACTTCATGAAGAGTTGACCGCAGAGTCCTAACTGCTTCTTCATCGCCTCTATGACCTTCCTCTCCTCGCTCATATCCTCCGCCATCTTCTTCATTCTGTCCATGAAACGAGATTTCTCGACGTGAGCATTCATCATCTCTTCCACCGCTACATTACATACCTTGACAGCAGCCGGGTGCTCGATGCGGAGCATCACCAACTCCTCCTTTTGTTCCATGGTGAGGGTGTGCATCATCTTCATGGAGGAACTACTCTTCTCATGCAGCTCCTTCCAGCTAGTGTTCTCCTCCTTCAGCAGGTCGAGTTCGTGGCGGAGCTTCACATTGTCCTCCTAAAGTTGCAGGATTTCGCCGATTGCCTTCTTACCCGAGGCAATGTTCTCCTTCAGCTGCATCATCAAGTCGGCGGTCAAATCCTCCCGCTTATTGAGCTTAGTGGGCATGTTGTCGAGGCTCTCCTTCAGAAGCTCCACCAAGCCGTCGAGGAACTCCTTCTGCTTATTGAGCTGATCGGGCATGTAGTCGAGGAATAATGACTCCACCACCGCTAGCTCCGCATGTTCGCCTCCACGGCTATGGCGCTCCTGGGTGCCCTCGCCTGTCCGTGAGTCATCTTTCGAGGTCTTTGCGAGGCCGCGAGCCCTATCTTTTTTCCACGGCCTTGATCGCCGCTCCGTTGCTACGAGTAGATCTCGACCTAGAACTCTACACACTTGGCATGGCAAGGACGAATGAACAAGGAAGACTTATGAGGAGGAAGGTAGAGTGATTTTCGGCTAGGTATAGTGCCCCTTTTTATAGCCTAGTACTGCACACCTGCATAGTGGGAACATGATCAGGTTTGATACGTACTAGGTGTAAGAAGGTTTGCACTTAATTATAGCATGGTACTACTACTACTTTGGAATGTGATGCATGGGAACAAGCTAAAGATTAATTAATGGCCGAGGCCAGAAACGGCTCCCGAGGAGATTCTTGGAACGCAAAATTCAAGTACCACTGCTCAAATGTGGTCACACAAGTCGGTGATGTAACTATTTGTACATGTCAGACCAAGCCGATGCGTGTCGCGGTCCGACCGACCGTCTGTTGGTGCGACTGACCGTAAGAATTACGCGATGGAGACTTCTGGTTGTGGCTTCAGGTGATTGTCACGGCCAAGCAGCCAAAAACTAGTGATACATCAATTACCATGTTTTTCCAAACGACCAAGTACTTTCACAGGAATACAATACATATAGATGGAGTGATTGTCATGGTTGCAAACCCCCATGGCGCCGCAACTTCACTGCAGCAGCAACCGAGTAGGTACTACATCGCTGGCAGGGAAGGAGGGAAATTCAACGCGCCTACGATGCCTCCCCAGTGCCACCGTTGTAGTTGGCTTCGCGATTTGGCTTCTCCTACCGGCGATTTTAATAGTTGCACCACCTGCTCATCCCATCCCGCAGGCATGCGTGTTCTATCCTCTGCAGTCGACTCCGTGAATATGATCTCTGCCATTAGTCGCAGGCCAAAATCAATGTGATGCTGCGAGATGCTGACATCCCTCAGCATCTCTCCCCTGAGATCAACTTGCGCTTCCAACTTGTGCTTCACCAGACTTAGCTCCTTCGAACTTGTCTCCAATCGATGCGACGCTTCCTCTATCCGATTGGCCATTGGTACCCACCACCTGAAACGCAGCCCTGGCATGTCCTCCGGCGCCACCGATTTGTGATTCTAGAGCAATGGTTCCCCTCTGAAACACATGTGGGTTTCGCTCAAAGGTTGAAGTGCTGCGGGCCTCAGCGAGAGGGCAGCCCGCTGGATCCTTGGACCTAAGGGATAATCCATGGTGAGATCCTCCATTGCGGGATCCGGTGGGCGAGGCAGGGAGGCGAGTGTAGGCGCTGGGAGAGCCCTACGAGGCTAAGACAAAAATAGTACTCCACTTCGTCAATATTTCAATACAAATGCCACCAACAGTAACCCACATAAAAAATTGATCATGCTGCCTACGTCCTGGTTTACTGCCCCCATTTTTATTTTATGCCAATTTTTGAACAAAAATCTAACTAAGAAAATGTTAATGCATGTCACCAAAAATTATATCATTGGAATCACATTTGAACATAGTTTTCGATTACATTAATTTTTATGACATGCATAATTATTGTGTTCCTTATAATTATGGTAAAAAATTGGCACAAATACGAAGGTGACCAATTGAAGTAGCAACCCATGATTTAACTAATCGCATGTACACGCTGGAGTAGTTATTCTCAACTACTTCCTCCCTCATGTCCACTCTATTTCCATGCACTGTATTAATGGACCATCAATGAAGTGAACGACTTTACACGCGTCAAATTATCACGTGGGGTGGATCTTCGTACAAAAATGTGTCCCACCATGTACTCGTGTGTGCGCGAGAGGGGATGAGTGCATGCGTACACATCTTCGCTTCGTGCACGTATTGCCAGTGTGCGTGAGAGAGGATGAGTACATTCTTCTTGACCCTGTAGCACGTCACTGTGATCAATCCACACAAGGAGGTCGCGACAACGCCTCCACATGTGCCACCTGGCTTCATGGTTGCCCCCACATCATATTAATCATAATAAATTAACTGAAATAGGGAGATACACTGTGTAGCGTGCCATCGAGATTCTAGTTTACGTGTTTTGCACATCCTGGACATATACTAGTAAGGTACACGTGCATTGCATGCATGATATTTGGCAACCAAATTATGAATGAATACCACACTATAGCACGTTAGCTTTGAGTCATATATGCTTGATGTAGACGTTCGTTTAATTCATATAGTTCATCTCATTCAAAATCAATTAGTTCTTTAAAAAGTTAATCTATTTTATGCTTCATGGAATTGTGCGTTGTAGAGCATAAAGTAAAATCAAATAATGGCAATTCAACTAGAAAAAAAGTTTGAGCAATTATGATATGGAAGATTCTAGAACAAAGGAGAAGTACTTGTGTTTTGAGGTTTGTGCATTATGCTTACGTTCAACCATGGAGTCTTCTAGATTGTACATGTGGTGGAATCTGGTGGAATGTAGATGATATCCAACGGCCAGTGGTGCTTGGATTTTCCATCTCTGCACCGTCGGATTAGCTTAATCCAACGACAATCTTTGAAATTTATTCGCACACTATATAAGGGTATAGAGTATAGATATAAATATAGATACAGAGGTATAGATATAGACTAGTGGCACAGTGGTGGAGCCATGAAACATATATGAGCTAGGGGGCAAGCATTGCCATTCCTTTACGGGGAGGGCCAATTCATCAACTTCAACCATTTTACCAGGAATTGATCTACTGACCACATTCATATTAGCCTCAATATATATATATTAGGGGGTGGCAGGGCCCTTACTGCCCCTGCCTTCGCCACTGTGCGCGTGTCTGAGAGATGAAGCGGAAAGTATGGATGATGGGAGGGAGACGATGGATCAATAATGTGGGTGTATTAGCTATGTAGTCCTATATAGAGATGTATAGATTGATCGATGTGTACGTGGGAAAGAGGGTGAGACCTGTCTAGATATATAGATTGATCGGTTTGTGTGAAAAACTAGAAAATACATAGCTATATATTTACACACATAGCTGAACGTCGATCGTTGCGCATGCACGTGAGAGATAAAGAATGCCCAAAGTGATGAAGAGGCGGAGGTGTGTGCGTGTTCATGCATGGGAGACAGACCTGAAGAAAAAGATTGCATGTGTGTGATGGATAATGCCGAGTGGTAGTGTGTGTACATGCATAGTGGTACAATTATAAAGAGAAGACGACTGTGTGGGTGTAAAAGACTAGTAGGTCATAATCAATGTAAAGTTGAATTCAAATATTTGAATAAGAGATCATGATGTTTGAAACCCATGCATGATGCATGAATGTAACTCAGATATGTGTGGTGTGGTTTGGAAACGAGCATGCTATACTGTATACACATTGAACAAGGTCAGACTGATTTGAATTTGAGATACCGATGGTAGGCATCGTTTGGCCACATTGCATCCATGCATGGACACACTACTAAGATTGGAGATGATGGGTAGCTTTCGTATCACATATCTATAACCCTATGTAGTGTATGAATAAACTTTGAAAGATGGTGGTTGGATGAAACCATCCGATGGTGCAAAGATGGCAAATCCGAGCACTACTGGCCATTGGATATCATCTACATTCCACCAGATTCCGCCACGTGTACAATCTAGAAGACTCCATGGTTGAACTTAAGCAGAGTACACAAACCTCAAAACACAAGCGTTGCTCCTCTGTTGTAGAATTTTCCGTATCATAATTGCCCATTTTTTCCTAGATGAATCACCATTATTTATTTTTACTTTGTGCTTTTCAACGCACAATTCCATGAATCTTAAAATAGATTAGCTTTTTGATAAAAACTAATTGTTTTTGAATGAGATGAACTATAATAATTAAACGAACATCTACATCATGCATATATATGACTCAAAGCTTACATGATATAATGTGGTATTTATTCATAATTTGCTTGCCAAATCTCATACGTGCAATGCACCTGTACCTTACTAGTCTAAATGGTGTGTGTGTGTCCGTGTGTGTTGCGCATGTTAAACACATTATGTTTGTTTGTGTTGCGCATGTTAAACACGTTAAGCTTGTTGTCCTGATTTTTTAAAGCTTTTGGTTATTGTATTTGAATGCATTTCTAGTAATATAGTAAACCGGGACATGGCTCTCTCTAGTGAGGTGTGAATTGTTTTTTCGTACACGTTAAGCTAGTTCTCCCGAAATTTCAAGCCAGCATCTCTCGCAATCGTGCTGAGAAACTCCCGCCTCTTCAACCCGCGGCTTGTTATCCTGAAATTTGAAGCTAACTCTTTGTCTCATTGTGCTCAGAAAACTCCCTCTATGTCAACCCGCGCGTTGCCATCCCAAAATTACAACGCGCGCAAAAACTCCCACCTCCTGCGAAATCCCGACATGCTAAATTCCCGTGATACCCCCTGAACCGAAAGATCCACCTAGTTCAAATCGGTGGGGGTATTTTTGTAACTTACCCCACATTTCGGACAAGAGCGTCAGTAAGCCATGGTTCCCCCCTCCCACCCCCTCCGTCGCCCCATTCGAAAATCGAGTCCGTGAAAACCCGGGAAGCCACACACCCTCCTCCGTCCGCCACCCAGCTGGAGCCTCTTCCCCAACAACGTCGTCCACCGCAACTCCTCTACCTCCCTCATCCATCGCACCTGATGAGGATCCGTCGTCGATCTCGCCGTCCTGCCGGTTTAGCCACCCTGTCCTCTAGCTCCAAGGAGCTACCCCAACGTTCCCCTCATCTTTCACGCCACCTCCATTCCAACACCACCAGAAGAGCAACATCATCACCTATTCCTCAGATGAAGCTGAGGCCTAATCGGCGCCACCAAAGAGGTTCTACAGTAATCACTGCATTTTCTTCTTGCTTCGATCGCACGGTGCTGCCGGCGCTCGGTCCCGAGCCGTCATGGCGCAGCTCCATCTATGGCGGCGGTGCCGGTCACTTCCTTTATGGTGTCGCTCCCTCGCGGCGACGTCCACATCAGTTGGAGCTGCTACTGCTTTTGCTCTCGCTGGTGCTGTGGCTCTACTCTTGCTCACCGGCCCCTGCCTGGTCTTCTCTTGCTCTTGCTTGCATTGTTGCTCTTGCTCTTTCTCTTGCTTCGCTGCTGCTCTAGTCTTCCTCGCGCTGCTGCTGCACGAGCAGCAGATCCTACTCTCTCTCGAGCCCCTGCAGCGGCTACCCGAGATGCTGCTACACGACCAGCTGCCCCTGCTCTTGCACGCGTTGCTGCTCCAGGCGCCACTGTTACTGCTACTACTGCTATTCTGCTACTAATGCGTTCTATTTTGACAGTATAATTCAGTTTCGACAGTAAAATTCAGTTTCGACAGTTAAATTCAGTTTCGATAGTTAAGTTTAGAGATGAGCGGCTAGTGTATTTTACATCTAGAACTCTGTGGTTATGTATTTTACATCATCTATAGGACATGCTATTAGAGTTCCACTTAGGTTAACGTTGTCTCTCTTGTCCTGCTTCAGCCTCGCCATCGTACAACTCACCGAAGCTGCTCCAATGACGGAACCCTCCATCACAGCTGAGCAGTACCCTTGGCTCCATCTCCAGGCGCCTAAGATCTTCTTCCCCTCCTCAGAATGCCACGTCAGCCACAGCATCCTCAGCGACCAACCCAATGATGTTGAGATCGACATGGCTTCGCCAAAGATGTTGTACACTTGCTGCATCGCGTTTTTTACCCTACATGTTATATATATTGTCCATTGAGCACACATAGAAATGTGAAATACCGTTAGTTTCTCCTATATAACAAGTAGTGAGTTACCAGGCAACCTAGCCATATGTGGTGGACTCTCTTGAAGGCCATCATTATTTCTATGCGTTTGAACTATGCATTTCTAGATGGGCCTGGGAGTTGAGCTAGTAGGGCAGTGGCCTGGGTCCAAAGTAGTAGAGGTAGCACAAAAACATTGTTTGAGTGTAGTATTTTCCCTATTCAAGCCTGTCTACTAGAATAACCACTACTTGAAAGGAAAAATGGAGGAAAAACATATGAATTGGAAAGTTTCCTATGGTACTACTATTCATGTATTTGGTTCAAAGGACTGGAGCAAAGGAAAACTGTAGGATTTGTTCCTTTAGTGTCTCCTTGATAGAAAAACCATAGGAATTTTAATATCGACTTGGCCTCCTTTTGAAATTCCTATTCATGAAGCAAAAGACTATGAGATAGTAGCATAATAGCATTATAACTATACATTTTCTTGTGGTTTGACTTAATTTCACCATACTTCTTTGCATTCATGTGATCTTCCAATTCTTGTGAACCAAACACCTAGATTGACAGAGATCTTCTGTTTTTAAATTCTCTGTTTTGCACGTGCATTCCTATCCTATTCCAGTGTATTTCTTATCCATGCATTGTTAGAACATCCAATTTAAACAAGCCTTTACAGAATTACTTCTGTTATAGATATGTGTCAAAGAAAACCTTGTGTGGTTTGTCCTGCTCCTGCCGCGATGTGGTCCACCCTAGGTCAGCTGCTCCAACAACGGAATGGTTCACCACAGCAGGGATCCGCCCTGCAGACTGTGTTTTGCCGCCTCAGATCTTCTTCCCTGCTGCCGGCAGCCATGACAACTGCATTAGCATCATCAACTAAGCAGAGGACCTTGAGGACGACACGGGTCTGCAAGAGAGGTCGCACTCTTTCATGTCTGCTTCCGTTATGCATCGCTTAACATGATGACATACTACTTTATTGTCATGTTCACCGATTAGACTCCGAGTCAGGTCCAAACTAATGCTCAAACTTGTGTTTGTAAATGGTTGTGGGGTGTATATTGGGGCATCAATCAATACTATATGTCTACTATCTGAATAATCTCAGGTGTCTACTCTGATTTTCATGTTGGTTGGGAACACACATTAAAGGAGCCATTATCTGTATTTTTAATTGAAGCTATTATCTGCCTGCTGCACTCCTTACATAATCTCACTATGTTTTATTCCTATGCATGTCAGTTATTGTACACAATGGTACTGAACATGTAGACAAAAAGAGACGAGCCTTGCATGGCAATAATATTTCAGGCAAACGTTGCTCCATGGTGGGCGCAAAAGCAACCCCCTCCCCCATTCCATATTGTAATCAAGAGGGAGATAACTGTTCAGAGGGAGCAGACCACTCCTATTTAACCCCTCAGGTCTTTTTCTCTAACTTGGCATGCTGATGTTGGTCATATCATGCATATGGTGCCTTGCATTGCTTACTTTACACATAAAATATGTCATCTGCTTAGTTTAGACATGTATTGTGTGAATGTCATCTGTTTAGTTTCTATATCATATATGTGAATCATGCAATGCCATCTTGTTTAGCCAGGCATCATATATGTGAATTTGGCAATGTCGTCCTGGTCAGCCAATCATCTTATATGTGGATTATATTATTCCATCCTTTTTATTATGTAATAAATTTGTCAACAATGTTAGTACATTCAATTACTCTTCCTCTGCATCAGCCATTCGACACGGTCATGGAAACATCTGAAGTGAAAACAAGGTCTTTAGAGCAGACAATGCTATCTGATGAAGTGCATGTCTTGCTGGTTATGGATAGCTCCTCAGAGGAGGATTTAGAGATAGATGACCAGTCCTATCCCCCCCCCCCCGAGGTACATGTTGTAGCTTGGCAGGGCTATATTGCTCATATCGTGCATATGGTGTCATGCATTGCCATGTTATTTGCTTAGTTTAGACATGCTTTGTGTGAATGCCACCTGTTTAGTGTCTAGTTACCATATATGTTAATTATGCAACACCACCTTATTGCAAGAGATTATATATGTGAATTATGCAATGCTATCATGTCGCAAGGCATTATATATGTCAATTACGCAATGCCATGTTGTTTAGCCAAGCATCATATATGTGAATTATATCATGCCATCCTTTTTTGTATTATGTATTCTATTTGCCGACAATGTTTGTATATTCAACTACTCTTCCTGTGCATCAGCCACTTGAATTGGTGATCCAAAAATCTGGAGTGAAACCGAGGTACTCAGAGCAGACAATGCTACCTGCTGACGCAGATATCTTGCTGGTTATACATAGATCATCGGAGGAGGATTCAGAGACGGATGACCACTCCTATTTCCCCCCTGAGGTGTATGCTCAAACTTGGCAGGGTTATATTACTCATATCATGCATATGTTGTCTTGCAATGCTTAGTTTTTACATCATATACAAAATATTGAATGCCATCTTCTTAGTTGACACATCATATATGCGATTGCCCTCTGCTCACATGCTTAGTAGATAAATCATATATTTGAATTATATCATGCCATGATGTTTACATAAACATCGTGTATCTGAATTATAGCATGGCAACCCATTTACTAAAGAAATAATATAACTATATCATCTCATCCTGTTTACCTAGTCATCATATTTTGAATTATGTCATTCTATCCGTGAATTATATCATGCCATCATGTTTCCATCCATATATGTGAATTATGGCATGCCAACCACTTTAATAGACACATCATGAAATCCTTTTACATAGTCATCATTTCTCGAAGTATGTCATTCTATCATGTTTAGTTAGCCGTCATATATGTGAATTTGTGGCATGCTATCTTGCTTAATTAGCTATCATATATGTGAAATTGTGTCATGCTATCGTGTTTGGTTAGACAACATAAATGTGAAATATTTCATGCCCTGTTTTCTTCCTTACTATCCATTGCACCTGTCTATCATACAATGTCTGTACATTCAATTAATTTTCTTGTTTATCAGCCATTTCAATTGGAGAGGGTGATGTCAGTATCTATGGGAGTAAAAACACGGTCTTCAGAAAAGATCGTGCTACCCGTCGATGCAGATAGAACCACGGTTGTACTTGCCCTAGAACCAGCCCAACCACAAATAACCCAGACTCATGCAGATTGAAACCCTACCCAGTTGGACAGAGAACCAGCTACAGCCCTTCTAACCCCAACCCTAGCAGACAATAACCCACTTCCAGTTGACACAACATCGTCCCCAGCACATAGCACCCAAACAAGAGTAGTTAGTAAGGCAAGTGCAGTTCCCAAAGCACGAGGATCACCACTCCAAACCCAAGTCAACGCTTAAAGCAGAAAAAGAAGTGTTCATAGGTCAAGTTCCATAGATATGGTTCATACTCCTTTGCTCTAGCATCATTGTATTCACTCATACCAACTATTTCAAATTTGAAGGATGCAACTGAAACTCCAATGGCGCAAAATGTACGTTTTAATCCTGTTTCTCTAACTGGTTTGTTGTTGTAACTTGCTCTATGTTGATTTCATTTTCAATTGAATACACAATTACGTTCTCATGGCATGCACATTACAAGTGTTGTTTGTGTTGTGTAGTTTCCCACACTTATATTCTGTCTATGCTGCTTTGTCTTAAACATATATGATTTGAACTGTCTCTATCTTGATTTGGCAACATAAACTAGAATGATATAGACCATACAGTGACCATACTACATAGATATATTTTTGTTTCATGCTGTTATCCTGTTCACCTTACAACTGATCTGGTTTACCAAAATGAGTTTCATATACAACATGGTAAACATGTGACGTGTCTTCTTGTTCCTCTTGAATGCCGACAGAATATAGAGAAAGTAATGCAGATAAGGTTCAAGATAGTGTGACAACCCTATTGGTCTCCAAGAAAGCTGATAAAAACTATCTTGTAGACAGTCAGACAACCCCAAACTCGTGCCTTGATGTAGTGTTTGAGTTACTGGCCACTACTGCTGGCACAAGCTCTTCGAACTCGCTGCCTAAGTCAGTTTGGCTTCTTGAGTCTCAACTTCAAGTTGAAAGACATCAATCAGATGTGCTGCGACAGGAAGCCAAAGGACTGAGGATGTCCCTGCAGAATTCAGATGCATACTTTCTGGTGCAAGAGCAAGTGCTGGAGGACTTAAGCGCCAAACAAGAGAAAGTTAATAAGTTTGCTAAGCATCTTGCCAGCATGGTGGATGCCGAGGATATTGTTTCTTGAGCTCTTGTGAAGTGGTTTTAGTTCTGGACTTGTTTTGCTGCGGCCTTTATTTGCACTGGTCGCCAACTTTGACAATAGTGTATGTAATATGCTGCTTTCTTCCCCATACTTATACTAGTGGCTAACTTTGATGCCGAGTGGTTGTAATATGTGTAATAGCCGTAATAGCCTAGCGTATGTTGCTTGCTTATTTGTTTATTTGTTTGCTTGTAGTCAGTGCAGTTCTTTTTTCGTGGTTTTATAGTGTCCGCAATAATCTATTATTTAAAACAAGGCCACATTAACCATGGGCAACATGCCGACCGCTGTCACCATGGCCTTCTACGGACCATAGAATCAATGGGCCTTCTACGGGCTGTATGATCGATTGGACAAACAACAGATCGCAATATGGGTCGTAAACGGGCTAGAGTGGCAGCCGTCCGTTTATGGGCCGACCATAACGGGCCTTTAAGAGGCCAACGAGTATAACGGGCTTAATTCCATCGACACGCATAACGAGTCGTTACTGGACCGTTTTTTATGATGCTAGGAAAATGACCCAACGGGTCAATGGGCCACAAACGGGCCGCCTTTAACCATGGGCTGAATTTGGCCACAAGCGGAAAAGGCCGGTAACAGACCGTAAGCTACCGAATGCTGCAAATCAGCCCAAAAATAAATGGGCCCTTAAAAGGCAGAAAGATAACATGGGATGGGAATGGCCCAATGGAGTAATGGGCCGTTAGTGATTATGAAGTGACATAGAATTCATTATGGGCCAGTTGCACTATGGGACGTTAATGGGTCGAGAGTAACAAAGGCCTCATATGGGCCGAAAGACGTCATGGGTTGTACATGGGCCGTAAGTTACAATGGGCTGGAATCGTATTGGATGGCCCAGATGAAGCTAGTGGGCCGAACTAGGAAACGCCATAATGGGCCGTCAGTTATCGAGCCTGAATGGGCTATATGCGAGCAGGCCGTTAGCAGGCTTTCGATGGGCCGACTTGTTATCCTTTGCCCAAGTCAAACGGGAAGCCTTTTGACCTGAATGGGCCCCTGTTGGGACGTGCCACGTGTCGACATATCATTGGTGCCTCATGTCTGTTGGTTTGTTGACATCTGCCGCACGTGGAGCTGGCACGTGGCTCATTCGGCCAATGAGAATTTTACACGTGGAAAATCCCTATTGGTCCTGGCTGTTAACGGGTTATGAGATCCAGAACGGACGCGATAGGGCTAACGGCGTGCCATTATGGCGGATGCCACATGTTGGCTACCCTTGATGGAAACACTTCCATGACGCGCTATTTATCATCATGAAAGTGAACACTTCCGTGATGATAACTTTGGTATTGTCATGGAACACTTCTACGACAGCACATGTGTGACTATCTTGATTCTGTCATAAAATCATCATGGATGTACATGCATGACAGAAAACGTGACCTACCATGACAAACACGTATTATCACGGCAGATTTTTTTTAGTTTAGAGGGGGACTAGGAGTGGTTGTGGTAAAAAGTTGAGCCCAAGAGAAGGAGTGGGGGAGGTCAAAGTAGCAGTTCTAGTAAGAAGGCAGAAGGTGTTTTTAGCTTGTTTGGGAAATAAAAAGTATTCAATTTGCCAAGAGGCTTACCAAGGTGAAATGGCACATATAATTAGGGCACTCCACCAATTTTGAGCTCATTTGGGCAAAGTTGCCAATGCAACTTTTGTAAACCCCAGAAATCAAAATAAATGAATTTACGAAGATCTAGTCTTGCAAAACCATTCCCCTTGATGCACCACTTTGTTTAGTGTCATCATTTGGGGTTGTGAGCATGTCCACAATGTTTGGCGGCATTTGGAAAAAGTTGGCAATGTAAAGTTGTTCAAATTTGAATCTGAACAGAGATGGTTTTGGGGCATATTTGTGAACCAAATTTATTAGGATTGAGTTGAAACTTTGCAAGGTCATCATATGTATATGTGACTTGCTAGAATTTTCCTGGAATTTTTAGAGAATATTTTCTTTGCAAATATTTCAAAAGCTTGAAACATCCAGAAAGGGTTTGTGAGGGATTTGTCCAATATTTTGAACATAACCATGTGTTGAAACTCTTATATATGGACAATATATGTCCTATGAGTTTCCCTAAATTTTCTCAAATATTTTTGAAACATTTAAATAACTTTAACCTATTAAAGACCATTTCTGGCCTAAAGAAAAAGCCTTTGAATAAAATAGGAAAATTAACTTTTAAAATTGTACTTTTGTGGTTTATGGAAGTCATATACCTAATAGGATTCAAATATATTCTTTGAAACATTTTTCATACCCCAAATCAGGTATTTGAAGTGCATACCTCAATTTAGGGGTTTTTGGAAAACTAAATTTAGAAAATATTATTTGGCCAAAATATTTTTGGAAGAAAATATTATATTGCACTATACACATGTCACGATCATTGGGCAAAAGCTTAGAGCAAGGTGATGAAGTATAGATGGTGAATGTATGTTGACCTTAAAGAGCACTTGAAAACTCAAATAGAAATCCTACTCCAAATAGAAGCCAAATAATTTTAGAGAATATTTCCTTTGTAAATATTTCAAAAGCTTGAAATATCCACAAAGGGTTTTTGAGGGATTTGTCAAATATTTTGAACATGACCATGTGTTCAAACTCTTATATATGGACAATATATGTCCTATGAGTTTCCCTAAATTTTCTCAAATATTTTTGAAACATTTAAATAATTTTAACCTATTAAAGACCATTTCTGTCCTAAAGAAAAAGCCTTTAAATAAAATAGGAAAATACCTTTTAAAATTATACTTTTCTGGTTTATGGAAGTCCTATACCTAACAGGATTCAAATGTATTCTTTGAAAGATTTTTCACACCACAAATCAAGTATTTGCAATGCAAACCTCAATTTAGGGGGTTTTGGAAAACTAAATTTAGAAAATATTATTTGGCCAGATTATATATGTAAGAAAAGACTATATTGCACTATACACATGGCATGATCATTGGGCAGAAGTTTGGAGCAAGGAGATAAAGTATAGAAGGTGAAGTTATGTTGACCTTAAAAATACATGAAAACTCAGAGAGAAATCGAACTACAAATAAAAGCCAAATGATGCAAAAGTTTTTGTTGGTCAAAATTTGCAGGCTTTATTAATGCAAATGACTTGTTACAAAATGCAGGGTGTGATAGACCTACCCCCTTACAAGAATCTCATCCCCGAGATATGGAAACTCGGATCTAAGGTAGTCTTCACGTTCCCAGGTTGCTTCTGCTTTAGTGTGGTTGCTCCACTGGACCTTGAAGTACTTGATGCTGCGGCTTCGCGTACATCGTTCTGCTTCATCCAAAATGTAGATGGGCCTCTCACGATAGGTCAAGTCAGGCTGAAGGTCAATGGCTTGGTGATCAACATCCTTGTAGAGATCGGGCTTGTCTAGAACTTGGAGACACTTCCGGAGTTGTGACACGTGGAACACTTTGTGCACATCGGATAGTTCAGGTGGGAGTTCCAACTGGTATGCTACTTCTCCTCGTCGGTCGGTGATCTTGAAGGTGGCAATAAATGTTGGTGCAAGCTTTCCCCTAACATGGAAATAGTTCGTTCCCTTAAGAGGAGTCACTCGCATGTACACATGGTCTCCAACACGGAAACTCATGTTTCGGCTACGTGAATCGATGTAGCCCTTCTGTCTTGACTTGGCGGCCTTCAAACGCTCTCTGACTAGCTATCCTTGCTCTTCTGCTTCACAGAGAACATCCGGTCCAAAGACTAGCCATTCTCCGGTCCCCGACAAATGGAGGGGTGTGCGACACCTCCGTCCATACAACACTTCAAACGGTGCCATTTGGATACTTGACTGATAACTGTTGTTGTAGGAGAAATCGGCAAAAGGGAGGCAATCTTCCCAATTGGCCCATATGCCAAGACACAGGCTCAGAGCATATCTTTGAGTATCTGATTTACTCGCTCTTTCTAACCTCTGGTCTACGGATGGAAAGCAGTGCTGAATGATAGCTTGGTTCCCAAGGCTTCTTGGAATCTCTTCCAGAATCTCGAAGTAAACTGGGTGCCTCGGTCGGACAGAATCTCCTTAGTAACACCTTGGAGGCTTACGATTCGGTTGATGTAGAGGCTGGCCAGCTGGTTCCCACTAAATGTTATCTTGACAGGAATGAAATGGACTACTTTGGTCAAATGGTCGACTATGACCCAGATGGAGCCATGTCCCTTGCTTGACCTAGGTAATCCAATGATGAAATCCATTCTGACTTTATCCCATTTCCACTCGGGGACCTTGAGTGGTTGGAGCAATCCAACAGGTCGCTGATACTCAGCCTTGACCCTTTGGCATACATCACACTTTGCAACATAGGTGGCAATCTCCCTTTTCATCCCGTGCCACCAAAATCTTTTCTTCAAGTCTTGGTACATCTTAGTTCCTCCAGGGTGGATGGAATACGGAGTGTCCTGGGCTTCTTGCAAGATCTGATCCTTCAGTTCCTTCTCGCTTAGTACGCAGATACGGTCTTTATACCAAACAATTTCGTTCTCATCTTCGGAGAATCCTGGGGCCTTGCCTTGCTTCATCTTCTTCTTGATGCCTTCATTGCTTACGTGTCCTTTCTGCGCTTCCTTGACTTCATCCAATAGAGTTGGCTTGACTTCTAGGTTGTCCAGATACCCATAGGTAACCAATTCCAAGCCAATTTTTTCAAGCTCTTCAAACAGGACTGGCTGCCTTCCTTTAACCATGGCATTCAGGGAGCAAGCCTTTCCGCTCAAGGCGTCTGCTACCACATTAGCCTTTCCGGGGTGGCATTGAACACTGAGGTCATAATCTTTGATCAATTCCAACCATCTTCTCTGCCTTATGTTCAATTCCTTTTGAGTGAAAACATACTTCAGACTTTTGTGGTCTATCCAACACCGCTTTCTTAGGAGGTAATGTCGCCATGTCTTCAAGGCATGAACCACTTCTGCTAACTCAAGATCATTAGTAGTGTAGTTCTCTTCATGAGGTCGTAGCTACCTTGAAAAGTAAGCTATGACTCGGCCTTCTTGCATTAGAACGCTTCCCAATCCGGTTCGAGAGGCATCACAATATATCAGAAACTCCTTGTGAATGTGAGGTGTTGCTAGAACTGGGGCGGTGGTCAATCTCTTCTAGAGTTCTAGGAAGCTTTCTTCGCACTTCGGCATCCATTCAAACTTCATGTCCTTCTTCAAGAGGTGAGTCATTGGCCGGGCAATGCTGGAGAATCCTTCCACGAATTTGTGATAATAGCCCGCAAATCCGACGAAGCTTCTAACTTCCTTGAATGTAGTTGGGGATTGCCATTGGGTCACAACTTCAATCTTCGAGGGATCTACCGACAATCCTTCCTCGGTCAAGACATGTTCCAACAACCCAACTTTGTGTAGCCAAAACTCACACTTGCTGAATTTGGCATATAGCTGGTGCTCTCAAAGCTTGTCTAGGACCATCCTCAAGTGTTGCTCGTGCTCTTCTCCCGTCTTCGAGAAGACAAGAATGTCACCAATGAGGATGACAACAAACTTGTCCAAATATTCCATAAAGACCTTATTCTTGAGGTACATGAAGTAAGCTGGGGCATTGGTCAATCCAAAGGACATGACCGTGCACTCATACAAGCCATATCTGGTTACAAATGCCGTCTTCAGAATATCTTGGGGTCTGATTTTCAGATGGTAGTACTCAGATCTGAGGTCGATCTTGGAGAACACCTTGGCTCCATTCAGTTGATCAAACATATCTTCAATCTTAGGAAGTGGATACTTGTTCTTGATTGTAACTTCATTGAGGGAACGATAGTCAATACATAACCGCCTCTTTGCCACAAACAGAACATGTGATCCCCAAGGGGAGGCACTAGGACAGATAAATCCCTTTCTCAACTGCTCTTCCAGTTGCTTCTTCTTCCGTCCCCATTCTATAAGGCTTCTTATAGATGGGTCCTGCTTCGGGGTACTCGCATACTATTGGCACTTGATCCAGTCCAACTTCAGACAGACAGTTGACTTGAGCGGCTTGAGCAGAACAGGAGTTGGAGGCAAATTTGACTTTGACCCCTTGGTCATTGGTCACCATGACAGTCCGGTTGGCACAATCTAACAAGCCTTGGTGCTTGATGAGCCAATCCATTCGTAAGATCACATTCACGCCTTGTGATCTTAAGATGATAAGGCCTGCTAGGAAATCTACCCCGTTAATGACGATACCGACTCCCTTACAGCCATCTTGGCTCTCATCTTTGCTCCAGGGGTTTGTGCCACCACGGGATTATTTAGAGGTGTAGGGTCATGCCTCTTTTTAATGCAAACTTTTGGGTGACAAATGAATCGGTGGCTGTGGAATCAAACAAGACAGTTGCAGGTGCTGAGTTGACAAGGAACGTACCCAGCACGACGTCTGTGTCTTCCTGAGCTTCTTCTGCAGTGATGTGATTCACACGTCCCCTACCATTGTTGGGCCGATTGCGAGGAGCTTGGTTTCTTGGTGGCATTCCGCAACCTTGTCCTGGGTTCTACACACTGGGGCGTGGGGCATCGGGCTTCTTGTTGGGGCACACCTTTGAGATGTGTCCGGACTTACCACATCCAAAGCAAGTGACTTGGTTTGAGTTGTTGATCTTGTTGCCACCACTGTTATTGGGGTTGTTGTAGGCTGGCCTGGGGTTGGCATACTGCTGAGACTGATAGTTGGTGCAAGGTGTGGGAGCTCTTGGCTGCTGATAGGTTGGCCTAACCGGGGCTAGCTGCCATGGGCGAGGCTTCTGGTTACTAGAACTTCCCTTGCTAATCATCTTGCGCTTGCGAGTGTCTTCCAAAGCACGCCACTTGTCTTCAAGCATGAGTGCTTTGTTCACCAGATCGGGAAAGTTGGGTAGTCACGCAGGACAAGCGAGTACTGTAGTGTCTGATTGAGGCCTTCCATGAAGCGCTCCCTCTTTGCAGCATAAGTGCTAACATCCTCTGGGGCATACCATGAGAGAACAATGAACTTCTGTATGTACTCCTTGATGGTGCCACTTCCTTGCTTCAGAGCTCGGAACTCACGCTTTTTGATAGCCATGATTCCGGAAGGAATATGGGCCTTGCGGAATTCTTCCTTCAAGTAATTCCAAGTGATGGCTTTTCCAACATGCATTACCTTCAATCCATCCCACCAAGCTCTAGCAGTTCCCCCGAGACAGTGGGTGTCATAAGCCACCTTCTCGCGGTCTTCAGTGCAGCCGACTAGTTCCAGCAAGTCCTCAATGGTGCGGACCCAGTCGTCTGCATCCAGAGGTTCAGTAGTCTCGATGAAGGTTGGTAGTGCATGCTTCTTGAACTCCGCCAACATGGAACATCCATTGTCGTTCCCCGTCGGCTGGTGGTTGTTGGTGACAGCTTGAGAAATCATCTGGAGGGATGCAGTGTTGGCTTGGCGTTCCTCTCAGAAGGCTTGGAGAAGCTGAGCCATGTCCATGTTCGAGGGAGGTGATGGTGGTGGAGCTTGTCCGTGGGTTTGGTCCTGGCTAGCTTCTACTTGGGCGGATGCTCCGGCTTCAGGCTGCTAGGTAGAGGTACCAGTACGAGTTACAACAGGCATCCCGTTAGAGCGGTCAAGGTCTTATGATTGGGGAAAACGAGGGAAAACAATAAAGATGGGTGCCTAGTAAAGGGGTTGGTATGATACTAGTTGTTTTCATGCAAGGGCCAAAAGGGCCAAACACTTCATAAAAATCCAAATAGGTGATGTAGTCATTTACATGTTCCCGAAGGGAAAGTACAACTTTCATCGAAACACTACAAAAGAAAACACAACAGTAGGTGGTTTCATATGAACCATTACAAGGACTCGACTTCGCGTAGGGGTTACACAACTTATCCTACCATAGGGGTGATGAGCTGGCATATCTGAGTTGCGAATGATGCCTAAGTGGTGGAATGCTCGATCGTGTATTCTGGCTCTTCTGGGTCTTCCTCCTTGTCTTCATCTGTCTGGGATCTCTATCACTTGAAGGTGGAGGGGAGTGGAGGAGTTGAACACGGCGTTGCTTTGCCGATGGTGCGGGGAAGAGCTTGCGATATTCCCTTGCCGTCATACGACATCGCTGGGGTGATTCTCCATCCTTGGACGATACATCTCCTGAGGGTCTTCCTCCTCGATATGCGATAGCGGGTTGCCCAAGAGGCGCACCTTCCTTCTTCATCCTATCCTTCTTCTCCTGAGCTTGTCGAAGAAGTGCCCTGGTCTCGTGCAGTTCCTTTTGGAGCTTCATCGACTCTGAGGCCAATTCATGTGCCAAGTTGTCGGCACAAAGGCTGAAGTAGGTCTGGAATCGAAGTGGAAGTCCTTCCCTCAGTTGTGGGGCTCGTGCGCTGCTCTCTTTTTCACCTTCCTTCCGGTAAGGTAGGAAGTGGGTTCTCATCTTGACAGCCATCTCCGGAAGAAGTTCTCAGAGGCAGGTTAGTGCCCTGACTGCAGTTGCCTCAACAACGAGGAGTCGTGTTGCCATCTGGGTCCCTCGAAGAACCAACTTGTGGGAGGATCATTTGCCTTCACGATCAGTTCCACATGGTACTCCATCTTGGCGTCGCTAAGCCAACGCTCATGATAGGTGAGGATGGGGGCTCAGTGAAACTGGCACTGCTGGAGGCTATCGTCGAGAAGAAAGGGGAACCTGGTGGTCAGGAGCTCTTCAGGTACAGTGGCCATCTACAAAGGTTGAATGGGAGAGGTCAATAAGCTGATTATATCTTAGGTTTTTGTAAGTCTTAGAAAATAAGAGAAGTTTAGAAGGTTTATGAAATTGGTCACATCCTAACTAACGCCCATGCTAAGGCTTCCTTTAGTCAGGATGGCTCTGATACCAGTTCTGTGGGGACCCCGACTCTTAAGTCGAGATCACCGAATGCACATGTACAGTGATCCCGGAGATCAATGCTCACTGACCATACAGAAGCTGAATAACAAGAGTCTTACATCCATACATAACGTCTTACACAAATTATGACCATTATGGACAAGCCTTACGTAGATAAAGTCTCAAGGGCTGAACATCAATTAAACTCAGGTAGTGGAAGTCTTCGAAGATAAGTAGAACCCATGCCATCTGCCTTAACCCTACATGCATTCTGTGGGGACCCCGACTTAAGAGTCGAGATCACCGAATGCATGTGTACAGTGATCCCAGAGATCAATGCTCACTGAACACACAAAAGCTGAATAACAAGAGTCTTACATCCATACATACCGTCTTACACAAATTATGGCCATTATGGCCAAGTCTTACATAGATAGAGCCTCAAGGGCTGAATAGTAAATAACTCGAGTAGCGGAAGTCTTCGAAGATAAGTAGAACCCATGCCATCTGCCTTAACCCTACAAGCATTCTGACTGGGATAGTGTCCTAGTTCGCATGTTCGTCTCCATAGAATTCTTCTTCATATTCCTGTTCCTCCATGCCTGGCCAATTAAATAACCAGTGGCAAGCCAATGAGTACTTTGAATGTACTCGCAAGCAACCCATGATTTGGTTCAAGATAATAATGCAATTGTTCAACAATGAGCAAACTGACTACAAGCTAGTACAAATATTCTACCATCAAATATATGCATCAACAAGTTCAAGTAACCTCGAGGACAGGTTACCGACATCAACATGAATATGATTCAACTCAACGAGTCAAGTCACCACCTTGACTCAACACACACACACTGGGTTTCGCAAACATTGGACGTAGCCCAAGAGCGGTTACCCAACTGTCCTTGACCGTGGACACGGCTATTCGAATAGTTTTACACTCTGCAGAGGTTGCGCACTTTACCCACAAGATCTGGGAAGCTTTCGTGTCACCCACAATCCCGCAGTACCTCAAGTACTCGGGGGAAGCACCCGGTCATTATCTTTCCCTAGACGACACTAACATAGGGTCCACTCGTTGGTGCACAGCCCTCGAGTACAAACAATAGATAATGGGACTTTCCCTATTTTCAATGTCACGCGTACACGAAGGGACCAACGGTGTGTCCGGTGCCCTGTGAAAACAGTCATGGTCGCCTATCCGAGCATGACCCCGTCCCGGGAAAGACCTCAAGTCTTCCCGTCACTAGTAATGTGGGCATCATGCTAGTATCGGCCTAAGTAATCAATAATGCCCCGTCCCATAAGGGGTAGAGTGGTTGCACATGTTTGGTTGGAATAACGGTCGCAACTTAAACCAATCCGTTTGAAAAACACCACACACACTTGTCTTGGTACACCACTTCGTCATCAAGTGGTTACCCATCTCATCTTTTTTCCCCGGGCATAAGTGGCACCCGATGGGGTCTTAAAAAGAATACAACCACAAAGGTATCATGGCACACATGCATCTCGAAACATCACTACTAGTCATTTGCAATGCATCTAGCACATAGCAAGATTATGAGTAAAGCATGCATCATGTGGTGGTTCTTAACTAAGTCACCACCGTCATTCTTATCATCATGCATTCGGAAGTAAATGGGTTCCAAAGAACACAAGTTTATCATGGTCAAAGGGCTGCTTGTCTGGATTGGCTTGGTCTTCAAAGTCTTCAAATCCTTCCCCTCCTTCCTCTTCAGCAACCTCGTCAAATACGGTATCTAATCGTCCCAAAATAACAACGGGAAAATAAGACCACAATAAAAACAGAAAAATCAAAGTGCTCAGAAAAATGTCAACTTATTTTTGTTAAATACTAGAGGGAAAACTAAGATGGCAAAAATTCTTAGTTTGAGTTTTGGAGTGGCAGAATGGGGTCCATGAATATTTGAACAGAAGTTTTAATGGTCAAATATGAATTTAATTTTGAACAGAACAGAAAAGGTTCATGGATATGTGTGAAAGTGACATCATTAAAATAGGTTGGATTTTTGCAAGTTTTTAGGAACTGGAATTAATTCATTTGGACAAATATTTAATTCTGTGGAATTATTTGAAATTCCACAGAAAAGAAAAAAGAAAAAGGGCTCTGTGCCACTGGGCCAGAACGGCCACAGTGCAACGGCCCAGGGCGAATACAGCCCACCGCACGGCACCAGCGCGCGCCAGGGTTTTTTTAAACCTGAGGGGTAGGGCCCGACGGTCAGTGTTAGAGAGGGGAGAGAGAGGGAGAGGTGAGGATGAAGGGCGGAGCCCGCCTGTCATCTTCAACCTCGTGGCCAGAGAAGCGGCGAGCTCACCGGCGGCGGTATGGTGCACGGCGGGGAAATCCGAGGGCACGGTCGTGCTCAGGGAGGAGTCGCGGTTCTGGTGGTGCTGGAGATGGCCGCCGGAGGGGCCAGGTTCGTCGGCGGCGAGGTGGAACGGCGGCGGAGCGTCGGGAAGGTCCTGGTTGGCTTCCTCCGGGCTGCAACAAGAGTGGGAGAAGGAGGGGAATGGGTCAGTGAGGTCCGGTGGCTCTAGATCAAACAAGAGATGGGGTGGAGGGAGGCTGTACCATGAGATCACCGGTCGCCCGAGGCGGCGGAGCTCCGGTCGATCCCGTGCACAGAGGCTCTTCGAGGGCGAGTGGGAGGTGCTAGTGTGCTCTTGGGGGTATGGGGAGGAGATGGATGCCAGTGGAGAGGCCCGGGGCATGCTTATATAGCCGGGCCCCGGTCCACCATGGACTCGTGCGCCGGCGAGGTTACGGGCGAGGCCAGAGGCCGTGCAGGCACTTGTGATCGAGTTGGGGCCGTTCGTGGATGAGGTCTACGCCTAGGGGAGGGAAGAGGAGGAGCGGGGAAGCATCCAGAGAGCTCGCGCGTGCAAGGCCGATGACTGGAGCTTGCGGGCGGCCGGCGCGCGTGCGAGGACGTCTACTGGAGGGAGAAGGAGGAGGGGGACAACGCCGGGGGGAGTTGCGGACGCCGAGGCGCATCGAATGGCGCGAGAGGGAAGCACGAGGTGGTCGGGGGCGATGGATTGGGCGAGGCTACAGTGCGGGTGCTCACTGTAGCGCACTCTGGAGCGTGCTTATTGCATGCCACGGCATGCCGTTGGCTAGCTGGGCGTGTCCGCCGTGTCTGGGGGGTCCAGCAGGGAGTAAACAACCTAGCTGTGGCCTTGGATGCTCTGGATGTCCAGTGAGAGAGGAGGGGAGCTAGTAGATGGTAAGAACTGGGCTGTCCAGCAAGGTAAATTGGGGTTTTCACCCTTCAATCATGGAGCTCTGGTCCTGGGGAAGTTACTGGAGGTAGAAGGTAACTAGGTGAGGCTGTGGTAGAAAGTTGAAGCAAAAGTAAATAGTAAAAGAGGTCAAGATGATGTATTTGGTAAAATGGCAGAAGGTGTTTGATCATGTTTTGGTCAAGCAAATGATCTCCACTGGCTATGACACTAAACAGGATTAAATGGCATGTGGAAATAGGGTGTTTCACCAAATTTGGGCTTGTTTGAAGACACTTGCCAATGTAACTTTGGTGAACCCTAGAAATCAACAGAAATGGCTTTACCATGTTTAAGTCAAGCTAATCATCTTCCCTTGATGCACCACTTGGTGTAGTGTCATCATTTGGGGTTATGACCATGCTCACAAAGTTTGAAGCCCCAGGTAAAAAGTTGGTAATGTAAAGTTGTTCAAATTTGAATTTGAACATAAATGGTTTTGGGGCATTCTGATCTAGTTGTCCTTCTCCAAAGCTCGTGCCATTTGGTCTAGATTCCTTATTAGACCATTCTAGCATGTGCACCAAGTTTGAGAGCATTTGGACAAGTTTGGCAATGTAAAGTTGCTCAAACTTCAGATATGGACAGAATGGTTTTGAGGAGTTTTGATGATGTTTTCTTGCTCCCCAAGGCATGGGGCTTAGCAAGATCATCAAATATGTCATATATGACATGATAGAATTTCCCTGGAACTTTTAGAGAATATTTCCTTTGTAAATATTTCAAAAGCTTGAAATATCCAGAAAGGGTTTCTGAGGGATTAGCCCATTATTTTGAACATGACCAAGTGTTGAAACTCTTATATATGGACACTATATGTCCTATGAGTCTCCCTGAATTTTTGCAAATATTTTTGACATAATTAAATAATTTTTCCCTATTAAAGACCATTTCTGGCCTTAAGAAAAAGCTTTTAAATAAAATGGGAAAATAACTTTTACAATTATACTTTTGTGGTTTCTGGGAGTCCTATGACTGCTAGGTCTCAAATATACTTTTTCAAATAATTTTCTCACCCTAAATCAAGCACTTGCAGTGCAAACCTCAATTCAGGGGTTTTTGGAATACTAAATTTGAAAAATATTTGGCCAAATTAATTTTATAAGAAAATAGTATACTGCTATATACACTTGGTATGATCATTGGGCAGAAGTTTTGGGTAAGGAGATGAATAGAGGTGGTAGTTGACTTTAATGAGCACATGAAAAACACAGGAAGAAACACTCAATTCCAAGTAAAAGCCAAATGATGCCAAAAAAAATTGCTGGTCCAAATTTTCTTGCTTTATTGATGCAAATGACATGTTACAAAATGCAGGGTGTGACACATTTTGACTGGGAAAGCGTCCTAGTTCGCATGTTCATCTCCAAAGAACTCTTCTTTAAATTCCTGCTCTTCCATGCCTGGCCAATTAAATAACTAGTGGCAAGCGAATGAGTACTTTGAATGTAAGTACTTTGGATATACTCGCAACCAACCCATGTTTTTGAACAAGTATGACAAGGCATGATATAGCACTAAATAGGAAGTGTTTGCAGAAAGCTAGTCATGAACTACCTGCTTGTAAAGCATGCATCATAAGAGTCTAGTTGTCCATGTAAACATGTTACAAATATTAACACAACCAAGTTTAGATCATCTTCAACTTAGTCAACACATCGAGTCTTTTGACTTGACTCAACCAGTTCTTTCCACACACACACACACACACCAGGTTTTGCAAACATTCGACGTAGCCCAAGAGCGGTTACCCAACTATCCTTGACCATGGACACGGCTATTCAAATAGTTTTACACTCTGCAGAGGTTGCACACTTTACCCACAAGATCCGGGGAACTTCCGTGTCATCCACAACCTGCGGTACCTCAAGTACCCGGGGTAAGCACCCGATCACTATCTTTCCCTAGACGACACTAACATAGAGTCCACTCAATTGGTAGCAACCCCCGTGCCCAACATTTCACATCTTAAAACTGTGGAGCCTTGCTCCCATATTCATCACGTACCACTGGCACGGGGTACCAACGGTGTGTCTGGTGCCCTGTGAAAATAGTCATGGCAGCGTAACCAAGGAAGACCACATCTCAAGAGTGACCTCGTGTCACCCCCGTCACTAGTAATGCTGGCACCATGCTAGTATCAGCCTAGGTAATCAATAATGCCCTTTCCCATATAAGGGTAGAGTGGTTGCGCATGTAAGGTTGGAATAATGGTCACAACTTAAACCAATCCGATTTGAAAACAACACACACACTTGCCTTGGTACACCACTTCGTCATCAAGTAGTTACCCAACTCATCATCACCCTCGGGCATAAGTGGCACCCGACGGGGTTTTGCAAATGTCTTTTGAAAGTACTCTGCCTCCGTCACCATGCATATCTTCGTCTCATTTGCGTAGCCACTACTATAGCATCCTATCTACTCCCACCCGCATAACCCTCATATGAAGGTAGGGTCATGCTTGATGCAAGTTTAACCAAAGTGGTCACCACCTCAACATGATTTCGGTGCATTGTTAATAAGGTGCTATATGACATGTATAAAAGGGTTTCTTAAACATGGTCAAATGGATGCTTCCCTTGGTTGGCTTGTTCTTCAAAGTCTTCAAGTCCTTCTCCTTCTTCTTCTCAAACTACTTCGTCAAATACGAGATCTATTCGTCGCAAAAGAAACAACGGGAAAATAAGGCAATAATAAAACAGAAAAGTCAAAGTTCTCAGAAAAAATGTCAACTTATTTCTGTAAAATACTAGGATGAAAACTAAGAAGGGGAAAATTCCTAGTTACGTATTTGGAGCTAGACGGACAGAGTAGTGGATTTTCAAACACAGATTTTATTGCTCAAATTTGAATTTAAATTTGACCAATACAGAAAAGTTTGATAGATGTGCATGAAAGATACACCATTAAATAGGTGGGATTATTTAAAGAATTTTAGAGTTGGGATTATTTAATTTGGATAAATATTTTATCCTATGGAATTATTTTAAAACTGCACAGAAAAGAAAAGGAAAAAGGGGTAGTGTGCAACTGGGCCTGAACACCCGCAACGCATAGGCCCAGAATGGATTGAGCCTGGGCGGTGTTCGCGCGCCAGGTTTGAACCTGACGGGCACGCCCCAGGTGCCAGTGAGAGTGAGAGATAGGGGCGAGGGAGAGGATAGGCTGACCGATGGGGCCCACCTGTCATCCCTAACCCCAGTCCGAACGGCCGAAGAGCTCATCGGTAGCGATGCATGGCACGACGAGGCCAGTGGAAGGTAGGGTTGGACTCAGCGCGGAGTCGTCGTTCGGGTGGTGGTGGTCGACGTCGTCGGAGCTGCCTGGTTCACCGATGACAAGGAGGCACGACGGAGGAGCTCCGGGTAGTGGCCGTTCCGGGCGATTCCGGATTCAAACGAAGCGGGAAGAAGAGCGGTAACGATCAGTGGGGTGAGGCAGTTTCAGATCAGGGTACAGGAGCAGTGGGGAGGGCTTATACCACGCGAATGACGGCGAGCTGCCGCCGTGGAGCTCAACCTCGAGGGCTTCTAGTGGTGAGCTGGGGGTGCAGCGCCACGATTTGGAGTGTGGGGAGGCGAGTGGTGGAGAGGGAGAGGCTCGCGGCAGCCTCTTTATAGGTGGGTGGTAGTCCACCGAAGATGTTTGCGCCGACAAGCATGGTGTCGCCGTCACGAGTCACGAGGGCTCATCAAGGCGTTTCCAGGGTGCTCGTGGGCTCGGTCCAGAGCCAGGGGAGAAAAGAGAGAGGGCAGAGAGGGGTCAGATGAGCCGCTTGTGTGAGCGTGCTCACTGGTGCGCTCGGGCGGCCGGCGCGCGCGCGGGCTAGGGCAAGAGGAGGGAGAAAGAGGAGTGGGACCAGGTAATGGTGTGTCGCGGACGCCGAGGTGCCTCGTCAGGCGCACTGGGAGGCCCGAGGTGGCCGAAGGTGCTTGGCCGTGGGCGGCTACAGTGACAGAGCACACTGTAGCGCTCCAGAGCATGCAAATGGCTGGCATGCGATTTTTAAAGTGCGAGGGCATGTCCTCTTGTTCCTTCGGGCTTCCTTGGATGCCCTGGGGTGGATAGAGGCTAGGTGGGGTGCTTGCATATAGAAATGGGAGAGAGAGAGGTGTTGCCATGGGTGAACAGAGAGAGAAAGAGGTGGTTTCACCCCCCCGCCCCAATAATTGATCTGAGATGCTGCCATTGTTACTGGAGGTAGAGGGGGACTAGGAGGGGTTGTGGTAAAAAGTTGAGCCCAAGAGAAGGAGTGGATGAGGTCAAAGTAGCAGTTCTTGTAATAAGGCAGAAGATGTTTGTAGCTTGTTTGGACAAGAAAAAGAATCCCATTTGTCACGAGGCTTAACAGGGTGAAATGGCACATATAATTAGGGCCTTCCACCAATTTTGAGCTCATTTGGGCAAAGTTGCCAATGCAACTTTTGTAAACCCAAGAAATCAAAATAAATGAATTTACGAAGATCTAGTCTTGCAAAACCATTCCCCTTGATGCACCACTTTGTTTAGTGTCATCATTTGGGGTTGTGAGCATGTCCACAATGTTTGGTGGCATTTGGAAAAAGTTGGCAATGTAAAGTTGTTCAAATTTGAATCTGAACAGAGATGGTTTTGGGGCATATTTGTGAACCAAATTTATTTGGATTGAGTTGAAACTTTGCAAGGTCATCATATGTATATGTGACTTGCTAGAATTTTCGTGGAATTTTTAGAGAATATTTTCTTTGCAAATATTTCAAAAGCTTGAAATATCCAGAAAGGGTTTGTGAGGGATTTGTCCAATATTTTGAACATAACCATGTGTTGAAACTCTTATATATGGACAATATATGTCCTATGAGTTTCCCTAAATTTTCTCAAATATTTTTGAAACATTTAAATAACTTTAACCTATTAAAGACCATTTCTGGCCTAAAGAAAAAGCCTTTGAATAAAATAGGAAAATAACTTTTAAAATTGTACTTTTGTGGTTTATGGAAGTCATATACCTAATAGGATTAAAATATATTCTTTGAAACATCTTTTACACCCCAAATCAGGTATTTGAAGTGCAGACCTCAATTTAGGGGGTTTTGGAAAACTAAATTTAGAAAATATTATTTGGCCAAAATATTTTTGGAAGAAAATACTATATTGCACTATACACATGTCACGATCATTGGGCGAAAGCTTAGAGCAAGGAGATGAAGTACAGAAGGTGAAGGTATGTTGACCTTAAAGAGCACTTGAAAACTCAAATAGAAATCCTACTCCAAATAGAAGCCAAATGATGCAAAAGTTTTCGTTGGTCCAAATTTTCAGGCTTTATTAATGCAAATGACATGTTACAAAATGCAAGGTGTGAGAGGTGGGCTATGATGCAGTAGATACACCGTGGCTCGGTGTACCAAGGCACCCATTTGGTGGGCTTGGTAACCCTACAAACATCGTCTGAGGCCGTAGTGGAAACCTCAGTCGGACTTCCTTGCGGATGGAAGTCAAATAGGTGATAAACATGGAATAGAGACTTGTGTTGTTAGTCAGGTCGTGGCCGACAACATTGCTGGGCTTCCACTTGAAGGTTGCCAAGTACATGTCATGTAAACAGCGATAAGTGGTGAGAGCTTGTGTGAAGAAGTATACCCCTGCAAGGTTAATGATCTATTCAAATAGCGGCGTTCACGGATATGGACTACTTGGAAAGCTTATATGGTTCATAGATAACTGGAAGTGGATACTCTAAAATGCGCAAGGTAAGTGTGATTGTTATGGATGGCCTTATCATAGGGAGACATGAGAGGATCCATAGCGGTGTATTGATATGGTGAATAAGTGGACTCGTGTACGCCACCTCAAAGATATTACTGGCAGTCGTAGTACAAGATGGCCACTGAGTCAAAGCTGGCTTGCTGCAGTTAAACTCCATCACCCCCTTTTTCGATACTGACTGCATATGTAGTAAGTTCGGATGTATGTCTTGTTTGGTACATTTTTACTCAAGTTTACTTAATTTATGTTTTTGCATAGGAGACTTCAGTCTCACTAGTGGTACCTAGGATGAGTTCGACCTTGACTGATTAGCTTGGGAATCCCAGAAAGAGGTCGCGTTCCTATGGAGGGTCTTGTAGATAGTCAGGCTTTCTAGCCTTCTTTCTTTTGAGCTATTTTTACTCAGATAGGATATGCTTCTGCATGTGCTTCTTGCTTGTATGACTCTGTATGTTGGGTCATGAGACCCATGATTGTAATATCATGTAATGTATGGCTCCTCGGAGCCTTTTAAATATATACTTTGAGTCGTAGAGTTTTGTTGTGATGCCATGTTGTATTTGCACATATCGAGCATATTGTACATATGTTATTGAAATACTTGATATCTGTGGGATTCGGCACCTAGTTGTTTATCCTTGGTAGCCTATCTTATGAGGAAATGCCTCCTAGTGCTTCCACTGAGCCTTAGCTTGCTACTGCTCCGGAACACCTGGATTGACCAGCATGTGTCCTTTTCAACTCGTGTGTCTGTCCCTTCACGGAAATATCACGCGGTGTTTACTGGAGTCCTAGTAGCTTGCTACATCTAGGTTACACTCTTTGCTGACCGACACATGCATTGTTGGGTCATGTATGCACGTCCCTATAATTTAGCACCACTTTGGCTTTATGACTAGTCATGTCGTCCCTGGTTCTCTGTCAGTCAGATGCTAGCAACACTATCATACACGTGAGCCAAAATGCGCAATGGTCCCGACCCAGGTAAGGTGACAGCCGTGGGAATACCATGCGTGAGGCCGCAAAGTGATATGATCAGTTACATGCTAGATCGGTGTGACTTAGGATCGGGGTCCTGACAGCTTTTGTGTCAGAGCCTAACTGTCTGTAGGATTACCAAGCCAAACTGGTTGAAGTCGATTATAAAAATTCGTTTGTTATATATGGGATTTCATTGTGGAAGGGAACATAAGGCTCTTTCTACTCTTTTACCTTATGCCTTCTGATCTGAGTCACACTCTTCTTTCCTACATGGATTAAGAACTAGGCTTGTCATCAATCTATTAGGATCACATTAATGGTGGATTCAACTCTGAATTCGGTTTGAAGTACTAGGGCATCGCCTAGCCACTCCCTCCATCCGTCACCTTCGTCCGTGCCCTCCCGATCTTGTCAGGATGCATTCCGCGGGCCCTTACAGGGTCAGGGTGGGCTTCCGCTCAGGTGCTCCTTTTGCCATCTTCAACTTGAATTGTACTCCCTAGGAGGAGAGGGATAAGAAAGGTATTACGGGGCACTTATCTTTTATCTATCTAAAATATGTAGGCATTTGCCAAACTTTAGTTCAAATTATGTAATCCCCCACCCAAGTTTGTACTTTGTAAGTTTTGTACTTGTTTATCCATGTATTAATGAAAAAGGATATGCTTGTCGGGCACTTGTGCATGTCTCACATCAATGCAGATGAACAATTCCTCTATAACTTCAAGTAAACAAGTTCTACCGGCAAGACATCTTGTCGGTCCCTTCCATTGTTGCCACGAGTCTCAGGCTGGCGGGTCAGGAGCATTGAAGGAAACCGGCCCCTTGACACCCTTTGTTTCAAATGTCATTACGACCACCCCGCTCGAAGTAATCCTTGGAACGAAGGATGGGTGCACAAATTTTGGAGGGTGCAAGGTTTTTCTACGCATAAGTTTACCATACATTATGATGAGGACATCACTAACAAGGTTACACCCACAGCTCCAACTGACACATATACAGGACCAATTACTAGAGCTCGCGCATGCCAATTAAATTACCAAGTACTTTCGTTTCTTGGTAATGAATCTAATTTTCATGAGAATATGACGCTGCCTAAATTGGATACATTTGTCTTGCTTACAAATGAAGGGCCTAGCTTGGACAAGAAGGATGAATATTGGAGCAAGATCAAGCATGGAGATGATGGCATGCGGAAGGGGAACAAGAATGGAGTTACAAGTGATGATTTCAGGACTTTGAAGCCACCATAATGAGCGCGTGAAGCCTTGGACGAAATATACAAGATGCCACTTCATAAATTTCGTCCAGGGGCTATTATAGGTGCTGCGTCACCTTATTATTGGGCCAGGCCCATGTAATTTCGAAATACTTGAGTATAGGCTATTTTTAGAGTCCGTATGTGTGGGGAAACAAGAGTTAGGGTTGGTTTCGGACCCCTCCACCAAGGGCCACGAAATTCCCCCCTCTTTCTCCCATATATACAGCCCTTAGGGCGTCGTTTAGATTTTGGGTTTTGTTTAGATTAAAGTTCGCCATAGCTGCAGCTTCGCGTACTTCGTTTGTGTTCAACGACCAGACTAAGACGTCACAGAACCCCACTTGATCAATAAAGTTTTCCTCTTGAATTCGCAATATCCAGATTGCAATCTCAGTTTCTTGCTTGTTCTTCGTTTGCTTACAGGAAACAGACCTTCGTGGTCAGGTTGATCGTGCTCCGGCGCGATTGCTAAGGCGCGACGTCCTCGCACGTTCGTAGTCGGATCGTCAAAGTCGACTTCCTCCAAAACGATAGCCACCATCTCATCGAAAGACGGGACACCTTTGCCTCTCTCAAGTGGTATCAGATTTCCAGGTTGCTCGGTGAGATTTTACAGTTTTTCATAGTTTAGATCGAGTTTGTTCTTCATAACTATAGTCCACGAAAAAGCCAAAAAAATTAGGGTTAGTTCATCCCATCCGAACCAATATGAGCCTTTGCATAATCTTTTCTGTATTTGCTTTGTTGAATTTGCGGTTGCATCATCGTGTCAAGTTGCTGGTCTTAGCGTCTAGTTCTTTAGAGTTTCGAGTTCTGTTCACAGTTTGTCACGCCGCCGCCGCACCATATTCATCGCCGCTGCCATACCACCATCGCTGCCATATCCCACCACCGCCACCACATACCACTGCTGCCATAACCTACCACCGCTGCCATATCCTACCACCATATATCCACCACCAATCCGAGTTCTTTTCATATTAGGTTTGTTCTCGAGATCCATCTAGGTTTTGGATTTGTGTTTCCTTGCCTGCTAGGTCTCGGAGGAAAAAAAAGTCTGGAGACCCCCGGGCAGTTTTTAGGCCAAAATTTCGACAGGTGAAAATATTTTTTCCCTATCCTATTTTTGGGCTTTTCCGAGTCTTTTGAGACACGTGCCACCATACTGTTTTTTTACCGCACTTTTTCGTCGTCGCTGCCCTGATTCCGAAAAAAATCGCCAAAAAAATTTCGTGCCTATCATCTTAGTTTGACTTGGGAAGTGTTTTGAGACACTCGCCATTATAGTGATTTTCGGCAAAAAAAAAAGAGCGCAAAAAAAAGAGGCGAAAATAAATCCAGAGTGTGCTTTTCCCTTTATTACGTGAAGCGCCGTGATTTTGTTAGTGTTCTAGGCTCGCGTCTCTAGTACGGTTTAGCCTAGGACCAGCACAGTACCGTCGTTGAGCGTTTATTCACCTTCGCATCTCTGAATTGATTATTGCAGACCCTTTTTGCTACCATATTATAAGCCTTCCCAGCTCCACATACATCTACATCGTGCGTTTGGCTCTCCCTGGTAATCGCTCTATCCAAGCTCTGAGAGTTTTGACTACATCTACATCTACATCTGCCTGCTGCTAGGTAAGAACTGGTAAGAATTTGAGATTTGCTTGACGGATTTGTGACACCCGACACCACCACCACTTGTTAGTAGTATGTAGGATCATATTCTTGTGTGTTTCTATTGCTGCTAACCATGCCAGGATCACAAGTCGACGAGACTGACTGGGAGAACTTGACGAACAAGGAGCTTCATGATAAGTTTCAGCAAATGATGAGTGTACAGGTGCAAGATGTGCTAAACACATTGGACGAGGCCATGGAGAAGATAGATGGCATGGAGAAGACGTTTGAAACAAAGCTCGATAACAAGTTTGTTGAATTTCTTTCGCGTTTTCCACCACCACCGGCTGCTGCAGCTGTCCCACCTCAACAACAACAACAACAACAACAACATCGCCTTCCAAATCAAGTGGGACGAGCACAGCGCGTTCCCCTTGAGCATGGTCAAGCTTCTGGTACTGCTGTTGATGTTTCTGTAGCTCTTGCTGCTACTGCAGAGGTGGAGGACCATTACAAGGATGAGGTTGACCAAAATCAGAACTACGTGCAACAACCAGCACCACCACCACTAGGTCGTCCTCATGCATATCATCGCAACGGTAGGGCTGCACCACCACCCGAGGTACATGACCATCTTCCTAAACAGAAATTGAATATTCCACCATTTGAGGGTAGATATGTTCCTGATATATATCTTACTTGGGAGTTAGAAACTGAACAATGTTTTACATGTTTACATTATCCCGAGGAGAGACGTGTTCCTGCTGCTGTTTGTGCTTTCACTAGTTTTGCATGTGTATGGTGGTCTGAACATTGTAGATTATATCCTATTCCCGCTACTTGGGCTGCTTTGAAAACTGCTATGCATACTCGTTGGGTTCCACCATATTATCAACGTGAATTACTTCAAAAACTGCAGCGCTTAAGACAAGGAAAAAAATTCTGTAGAAGAATATTATCACCAATTACAAACTGGCCTGATTAGATGTGGTATTGTTGAGGAGAATGAAGCTATGCTTGCACGTTTTATGGGTGGATTAAATAGAGAGATTCAGACCATTCTAGAGTATAAGGATTATAATAATATCACTCGTTTATTCCATCTTGCTTGTAAAGCTGAACGTGAAGTGCAGGATCGACAGGCATTGGCGCGGACTAACTTTTCTGCAGGTCGACCTTCATCTTGGACACCGCGTGCATCCTCTACTTCCACACATTCTACTGCACCGACACCTCCATCAGCTGTTACCGCCAGCCGTGATACAAGGAAGCAGACACAACCACCATTATCTGCCAAGAGCACACCTATTGGGCCTGCGCAGAGTTCATCTTCTTCCATGGCATCAACAGGGCACACCAGTGATATTATTTGTCGTTGTTGTAAGGGAAGAGGACATTTTGTGAGAGAATGCAAATCTCAGCGTGTGATGATTGCTACTGAGGATGGTGGATATGAGTCCGCTAGTGACTATGATGAGGAGACTTTGGCTCTTATTACACGTGAAGAACACGGCGCAGACGATTCTGATCATGAGACGCAATACATGGCTCCTGAAGATGCTGACAGGTATGAATGTTTAGTTGCTCAACATGTTTTGAGTGTGCAGGTTACACAAGCTGAGCAAAATCAGAGGCATAATTTGTTCCATACAAAGGGAGTTGTGAAGGAACGTTCTATTCGCGTGATCATAGATGGAGGGAGTTGCAACAACTGGGCTAGCATGGAGATGGTGGATAAGCTATCTCTCACCACAAGACCACATCCACATCCTTACTACATCCAATGGTTCAACAACAGCGGCAACGTTAAGGTAACACGTACTGTTCGTGTGCATTTTAGTATCTCTACATATGTTGATTATGTTGATTGTGATGTGGTACCTATGCAAGCATGTTCCTTATAACTTGGTAGACCATGGCAATTTGATAAAAATTATGTACACCATGGTAGAAACAATCAGTATACTCTTGTTCATAAGGATAAAAATATTACTTTGTTTCCTATGACTCCTGATTCCATTTTGAAAGATGATATTAATAGAGCTAATAAAGCAAAACAGGAGAAAAATAAGAGTGAAAATCAGATAGTGGCAAAACAATTTGAGCAACAAATGAAGCCTAATAATAAACCATCTACTGTTGCTTTTGAAATTAAATTTAAAAGTGCATGTTTATTTGCCACCAAATCTGATATTGCTGAGCTAGATTTTAGCAAATCTGTTTGCTATGCTTTTGTGTGCAAAGAGGCATTATTTTCATTCGAGGACGTGCCTTCCTCTTTGCCTCCTGCTGTCACTAACATTTTGCAGGAGTTCACCGACGTCTTTCCACAAGACGTGCCACCGGGATTACCACCTATTCGAGGGATTGAGCATCAGATTGACTTAATTCCCGGTGCATCGCTACCCAACCACGCAGCATACCGTACCAATCCAGAAGAGACGAAGGAGATTATGTGTCAAGTACAAGAGCCACTCGACAAAGGTTATATACGCGAATCCCTTAGTCCTTGTGATGTTCCTATTATTCTAGTGCCGAAACAGGATGGTACATCGCGTATGTTTGTTGATTGTAGAGCCATTAATAATATTACTATTCGTTATCGTCATCCTATTCCTAGGCTAGATGATATGCTTGATGAATTGAGTGGCTCTACAATATTCTCCAAAGTTGATTTGCGTAGTGGATACCATCAAATTCGTATGAAATTGGGAGATGAATGGAAAACAACATTTAAAACTAAGTTTGGATTATATGAGTGGTTAGTCATGCCTTTTGGGCTAACTAATGCACCTAGTACTTTCATGAGATTAATGAATGAAGTTTTACGTGCTTTCATTGGACGATTTGTGGTAGTATACTTTGATGATATATTGATTTTTAGCAGATCTTTGGAGGAACATTTGGAACATTTACGTGCTGTTTTTATTGCTCTACGTGATGCACGTTTGTTTGGTAACCTTGGAAAGTGCACCTTTTGCACCGACCGAGTCTCTTTTCTTGGCTATGTTGTTACTCCACAGGGAATTGAGGTTGATAAAGCCAAGATTGAAGCTATTGAGAGTTGGCCGCAGCCCAAAACGGTCACACACGTGAGGAGTTTCCTTGGCCTCGCTGGATTCTATCGGCGTTTTGTGAGAGATTTCAGCACCATTGCTGCACCTCTCAATGAGCTTACAAAGAAGGATGTGCCTTTTGTTTGGGGTACTGCACAGGAAGAAGCATTCACGGTATTGAAAGATAAGTTGACACATGCTCCTTTACTCCAACTTCCTGATTTTAATAAGACTTTTGAGCTTGAATGTGATGCTAGTGGAATTGAGTTAGGATGTGTGTTATTACAAGATGGTAAACCTGTTGCATACTTTTCTGAAAAATTGAGTGGGCCTAGTCTGAATTATTCTACCTATGATAAGGAATTATATGCTCTTCAATTTCACACCATCACTACAAAAAAAGACACATCCGTGACATTTTGGGCCGAACGGAACTTTTTTCTATCATACTTATGACACTTCTATGATAATAATTGTGACAAAACACGGTATCATCATAGATGTGGTGGGGTCCTACTTCTATGACAAAAAATCATGACAGAAAATGGGCTTTTCATCTTGGGCGGGCCGGAGAAGCAACTGCATGACATTCTTTGGGCCGTCCATGACGGAAAAAACCGTGGTAGAAGCGAGGCCGAGGAAAATATCGGGGTGTTCCCGGATATGGTGGGTGGTCGGGGCCGAGCGATGCGCGTTTCTCTTGTACACGCACGCGCGTGGGTGCGAGGCGTTGGGCTCTAATTGAACCCGAGCGAGTCGTTGGGCTCTAACTGAACCCGAGCGATTGTACTGCAGGCTACACGTTAATGAACCCGAGCGATCGATCGATGGCTGTTAACTGAACCTGATCGAGCGATTCCTTCGCTACTGCTGCTAACTGAAGCCGATCGATGTTGCCTCTGCATGAACAGTCAGCATTGCTAGGGGGGTTGGATGACTAGTTCCCGGTGGGGGTGGCTGAACAGGACCCCGTGGTGTTGCCTCTGCATGAACAGGACCCCGTTCGATCGAGCCGGTTGCGGCTGCATGAACAGGACTCCATGGAGGGCTGCATGACCAGGACCACCCCGTGGAGGGCTGCATGAACAGTAGACGGTGGAGGGCTGGATGAACAGTAGCCCGTGGAGGGGTGGTTGAACAGGAGCCCGTGGAGAGGGCTGGTTGAACAATAGTTGTTGGAGTAGCGTGCGGTGAAGGCTAAACAGTCGCAAGTGGAGGCTGGAGGAGGTCGACGATGGATGAACAGTAGCCCGTGGAGGATGGAGGGGGTCGACGGTGGTGATAAAAAGTAACCCGTGGAGTCCCGTTTTGCCGTACGCCACACCCCTCCCGATGAACAGGACCCCTGTTTCGACCGTAGCGCTCCAACACAAGTCCGTTTCCTCCGCTTTGCGGTACGCCACACCCCCTCCCGATGAACAAGACCCCCATTTCGACTGTAACGCTCCAACACAAGTCCGTTTCCTCCGTTTTGCGGTACGCCACACCCCTCCTGATCAACAGGGCCCCCGTTTCGACCATACACTATAAAAAAAATACACTTCCATGATGATACATGTTTGTCACAGTAGGTCACATTTTCTGTCATGCATGTACATCCGTGACAATTTTATGGCAGAATCAAGATAGTCATACCTGTGCTATCGTAGAAGTGTTCCATGACATTACCAAAATTATCATCACGGAAGTGTCCACTTCCATGACGATAAATCGCGCGTCACAGAAGTATTTTCGTCAAGGGGGACCGACACGTGGCATCCACCGTAATGGAACGCCGTTAAGCTATCGGGTCGGGTTTTGGATCCGATAACCCGTTAACAGCCCCGACCAATGGGGATTTTCCACGTGTAAAATCATCATTGGTTGGAAGAAACGTGTCAGCTCGCCGTTGGAACAGATGTCATCCACTCATTGGACCCAAAGCGCCTATGATACGCTGACACATGGCACGACCCAACAGAGGCCCATTCCTGTGAAAAGGCCGGCCCGTTTGACTTGGTCACAATGTGGCGGGCCGGCCCACGGCAAGCCTGTTAATGGCCTGTTCGCATATAGCCCATGTACAGCCCGCTAACCCAGGGCCCATTTACGACCTTTTCGAATTAGGCCCAGTAACGTCATCTGGGCCCTCCAATATAAATCCAGCCTGTTTTAACTTCCGGCCCATGACGTCTTTCAGCCCATATGAGGCCCTTATTATTCTTGGCCCAGTAACGGCCCGTGGTAAAACTGGCCCGTAATGAACAGTATATCACTTTATACCCATTAACGGCACGTGGTGAAACTGGCCCGTAATGAACAGTGTATCACTTTATACCCATTAACGGCCCATTATTCCGTTTGGCCGATTCCAGCCCATGTTATCTTTCGGCCTTCTCGGGGCCCATTTATTCTTGGGCTCATTTCCACATTCATTTACTTACGGCCCGTTAATGTCATTTTCTGCTTGTGGGCCAAATTCAGCCCGTGGTTATAGTCGGCCCGTTCGTGGCCCGTTAGTACGTTGGGCTGTTTTCATAGCATCATCAAAATACAACCGATTAACGACGGCCCGTTATGGTCGGCCCATGAACGGACGATTTCACCTCTACCCCATTTACGGCCATAATGTGGTCTGTGATTGGCCCATGTTTGGCCAACCGATCATACGGCCCGTAGAAGGCCCATTGATGATACGGCGCATAAGGCCCATTGTGTCTACAACCCGTATAAGGCCCATTGTTTCTACGGGACGTAGAAGGACCATTGCTTTTTTTGAAAGAAAGAAGACCCATTGTTTCTACAGCCCTTCAAAGGCCCATTGTTTTCATGGCCCGTAGGAGGCACATGTTGACTACAGCCGGTGGGCATCAAAGTTCGACACCAGTACAAATATAGGGAACACCCTACACTATACAAAAATGGCTTGCTGTTTTCTTTAGCCGGTGGCTTCACGTTAAGAACAAATTTTGTATTGCACCAAAACAAATTACAACTATAAAACAAAAGGAAGGTTGGCATAAAAGTTAACAGTCTAGCAGATAAATGCACCACCAGAAGTTCAGAAGCTCGGTTCATTTGACCTGACTGTTACGTTTTCATGTTGTATTGTCCGATGGAGCAACATAACCTTCGCCTTCAATTCTCCTAGGCTCCTGAACAACATAGCAAATGTCTGATAGTCTGGTTTCAAAACCATGCATATCTTGACAACATCGAACAATGTCTCTCCTTGTTTCACAAAGGGTCTCTGTTAGGGAATGGACTTGTGTCCGGAGCGCAGATACAACACTGTTTTGAGCTTGCATATCTTGATCATGAGGCAGTTTGGACGAGATTTCCTTAACAACCAAGACAGTATTACGCAAGAACGTCCTTTTGGCACTGTTAGTGGAAGTGTACTCACCCACTGCAGCAAGAGGTGACATTGCGGTTATAGTTGCCTAGACACCTTCAAAAGGTGGCGGTTCCACCATTTTTTTCATAGCTCGCTAAAAAGTTGAGGTTTTACATTAGTAGTACTCGAACGAAAGATATTAAGGAGGCAGCAAAACCAAACAAAATAGCTTTGGTCTATATACAGAACTTATTCTGGTGAACCCATGTAAATAATAGTTGTACTTTATTGCAAAGTACATAATAAAACCAGGTTCCAAACATATGACCATGTACCATCGCTAATGTATTGTCTATTTCTTCACATTGTATTGAGGGCTAAGGATAAAGAGACGAAGATTATAATACGGTAAGCATAGTATGACATCATTCATATCACAAAACAACTAAGAACAGACAAACATGCAATTGTAACGTTGTGTGGGCAAGTCCAGCACGGAACTAGATTATAGGTCAAGATCAAAAGAACATCACTCCTATATTTTAAACCTTGTAAGGTGCAATAATACGCTAAGACAATTGTGTATAAAATTGAAAAGAGTAATAGACATTGGCTGCAAACCATGCAGTTAAAGGCACAAGTCATAGTTAGTAGTAGTTAAAAGGCATGAGGATTAAGGACTTACAACATCGGCTTTGACTGGTGTAGTCATGCCCTTCTTCTTGCTGGTGTGACAATCCTTGAAGATTTCCACAGCATTTGGTTCAGGTACTTTTTGGTCCTTGCGAGCTTTCCTCTGCATTTGGAACAAGTCAATATAGATCTGATAATATGGTACAGCGAAAAGAGTGAAACAGCAGCTAATTACAAGAGCCTCGCAGTGTGCAATATAGCTACGAGATCCTGTCATCTGTTGGAATTTCACTTTCGTACGGTTGGCCTTGTTCTTTGAACATTTCACCTACAAGAAGATAGATTTGTGTGGCACATGCGTAAATAGGACTTCAAAATGTGATCTGATCACATATATATAATGTACCTGATACTTCGGATCGGACCAGTGATTAACAAGGCCTCTCCAGTCTTCATCAGATATATTTTCCACTGGAGATGTTTGGGCAAGTTCACCGTTAGCCTTGCCTTCAAAGTGAGTTTTCCTCAAGTTATACCGATACTGTCGCAGAGCAGACTTGAAAACATGGGTGCAAGCTTGTCTGGTTGCATCATCTTGCCTATCCAACTTGAACCTCGTTAGTTGAAAATTATGGGAGTCTCATTATCAGCAACCTAGAAAGTATTGGACAGAGCAAGATGATATTACTAGTTTCCATACATAACCATACTTACAGATAAATGGTCGAGGAAGGTGTTGAACCGGGTTTCCTCTTTGTCATTCCTGTACGGAATCCATGTTGGGAGGATAAGTACATGACACCTAACAGCAACCGCTGCCTCTGATACTAACTTGGCTCACTGTGTAGCATCACGTGGCCTTTTTAAACCTGCCTCAAAACGGATCTCCATTCTTCCTCCTCTAGATTTAGTTAACCTACCGAGCATTATCCCTGATGTTTGTTTCCTGTTGCGTCTAGGTGCTAGTCCAACAACAAACATAGGAAGTGTTAGTGTACATCAGACTGTGAGACTACATATAAAGAAGCATGCAACTGTAACTTGACTCGAGCAACTACTTTCTTGATATTGAAGCTCACAAAGTTCATCTGATCTTGCCAACTCATCTTGTGTCAAGAGTGCTTCGGAAGTAGTGTCAGGTGGCAAGGGAGCTTGGTAACGTGCTGCTAGCTGAGCTGACCAACGAGTAAATTGTGTAGCTGGTGGTACTGTGGAAGGTGTTGCAACAACTAGGGTTGTCTCTGCTTGTTTGGTGGCAGCTATTTGCTTCTGTGTGGCTTGTTATGCTGCTCGTGTAGCACGGGATACCCTGTCGGTACAATTTTCCGCTAGACTTTGACCTTCTATTGAACCATCAGTACCAGTAGAATCTGCAGGATTGTTCCGCTTCCGCTTCCTTGTCGTTCTGTCTTGCTTCCTCTTGCTCTGTGCCATGTTAAGTCAAGCCGACAAGAAAAATGAATAACAATTTAGTTCTTCAGAACAAATGTACTTTGATGTAGGAACATGGTGTGATAAACAGATATTGTAGGTTCTAGAAACAGGAACACGTGTCTTAGTCACAAATATAATGTGTAAAGTAAGAAGATGAAATTCAATAAAATTAGAAGCAATACAAGCTAGACATCATACATAACATGCAACCACATATAGCAGTGCCAAGTTAGAGGGAGCACCTGTGATGGTGCACTAGGGGAGACGTGCTCATCACCAACACAGCTATGTTTGGTGTCTATGCATGTGTTGTCTTGGAAATCATCTTGGTGGGATGGAGGATTAGAATCTGTAGAGGCCCTCCATTTGGAAGGAGCACCTTCATCCGCTGCCTTGCTAACTTCCTTCCGCTTTATTGATTTTGCATTGTCAAGTAGAACCGACAAGAAAAAACAATAAAATTCACTCTTCAGAACTCATTCGTGCATAATACTGACAATCACTACTTTGATGTAAGGCAAACACATGATTCCAGGATGGAATAATATGAAAAACAGGATGGCATGGCATATTCGCAACTGTTTGCGTAAACAAAGCAGAAACCATTTCACCAAATAAGAAGCAATGCAAGCTAGACACCACGTGAAAGATGCAACCAATATGACTCTGCCAAGTTAATAGTGTCCCATCATAAATGGCATTTCAACAAATTAGAAGCAGTGCATGCTACAAATCATATCAAAGATGCAACTAATATCACACTGCATATACTGAAGGTGTCTCGTCATATTGATTCATGGGGGATACAAAAAAACAATAGTTTTATGTGAGGACATGCTTAATAGACAGAGATATTATGTACTAAATACAGGAAAGCATGTCACATTAACAGGTATAATGTATAAGCTAAGCAGAATAGCACACGCAGTTTAACCAGATTGGAAAAATTACAATCTAGACACCATATGCAACATGCAACCACATATCACGCTGCCAAGTTAGAGCAAGCACCTGCGATGCTAGTGTAGGGGAAATGCGGTAATTAACTACAGAGCTACATTAACTATCTTCATCTAGCCTTGCTGTTTCTTGAGAATCATGTCGGGAGGCTGACGTTGCATTCTTTAAATGAGGAGTAATCGACTTGCCTGGCTGCCTCATCATAAGTGATTGATGAGGGATACACAAGAACATTAGTTTGATGTAAGAACATGGTTAATACACAGATGTACTAGTATGTACCAAAAACATAAAAGCATGTCATATTTAAAGGTATAATGTGTAAGCTAAGCAGATGCAATTTAACCAAATTGGAAGCAATACAAGCTAGACATACGGCTGGAGTGGTGAGCATGATCATCTAGGACCTGAAAGCCTGGTGGGAGGCGGGCTGCTTCGCCACCACCGCAGCTTTTTAGTTGGCTTCCAGGTGATGCCACTCTTTGCTGGGCTTGTCACTGGCTCGGCCAGTGCCTTGACTAGATATTTTTCTTCTGGTGCTCACGGGATGGTGGTTGATGTAAAAAATATATTTCCTTATCTTAATAAAGACCGACTTCGGCCTTTCGAATACAAGCTAGTCACCATATGGAGCATGCAACCACATATGACACCGCGAAGTTAAAGCAAGCACATGGGATGGTGGTTCATTGCGATCGAGGTCATCAACTTCAGAGCTACGTTTATCGTCTCCATATGCTGACACTGCGCATTTTATAAGTATGAAATGTGTCTGGTCTATCCGCCTACCATGCTGGAGCGACTTCTCTCTTTTCTTTTTTGCTTCTCTCATAGCAGAAGAGTCTGAAATACCCTTGCATAAAAACACAATAGTGAGAGTATGGGTGAAGTGTGTGCAGAACTAGTGTACTGTAAAAGTAGCAGATAGCATGTGGTTGAAAAATAAATGACAGGAGACATATGATAGCTCTACAACATTGCATGGCAAACAAAATTAGATTCTACTCCGTATGGTTTTGTAATATATGAACACATGAAATGCATGTACTCTAGCACACCACCACATGTGGTCATATCAAGATAATAGTCGACTGAAAATAAATAGGCCAGTCAATTTTTTTAATGAACCGTCCGATCTATAAGGAACGGGCAGATGGCCTTCGTCTACCTCCTGCCAGTCACTGTTGACGATCTTTCTCGAACCGCCAGCGACCACCGGCCTAGACCCCTGCCTCCGCTACCCCGCCCTCCCCTCGACCTCACACCATCGCCGTGCTTGGCAACGCCCCCAGGCCATCCCTTTAATCCGGGCCGACCTCCAGATCGGGCGGCAGTAGCTCTAGGCCCCACACGCCCCTAAGATAAACACCAAGGCGCTGCTTCCCCGGCGTAATAGGCGGACTAGCGCCTGTTATGCTGGGGAATGCTTCTGTCAATTGGGAATCAACTGACCAGGAATTGAAGTTTAGGGGGGCGATGGACCTCTAGCTAAGGTAAAATAGTATATGAGGAGAAACCTTGTGCATCGCGAGTTACTAGGAACATCTAGTATCAAGAAGAAGCGGTCAACTAGTGTCTTCTGTGGGATGAATACCGTGCAAGCACACACGTAAGATTTGCACGAATAAGGGGAGAGGAGTACCATTTTCGGTTGCTGGTGTGGTCGCCTCCACATGTCATGCCGATCTTCTTCTTTCTGCCGAGGAAACCGATGTTCTGGAGGAGGGTGCAGGCTTGGACGAACCCATGGCCAAATTGTTGACTATGTTGCTATGGCCGTATGTCAGGAGGGGAAGCAGATCCGAGGCGGCGAAGGACGGCATAGCAGGAACATCTCCGGTGCGGTGGATGGTGGCGTAGTTGGAGCGGCAGCGGTGAGGTGTAGGACGACGTGGTTGAACTGGCTCGGGTCCGGACGGCTCGGCCTTGGATTCAACTACCAGCCGTGGAGGGCGTTGCGGTTGAGGTTGTGGTGGACGACGACGTCGGGGTATCGGCTCCGGCGTGATGGAGGAGGGCGGCGGTTGATGGGTGGAATGGGGTGGCGGACGGAGGACGCCGGGGTTTCGCGGCTGGTGGAGAGGTAGTTTTCGCGCCCACGGAGTACGAATGGGGAATCAGACGGGTGGGCGGGGGGGAGGGGGGAGAAGCATGTTTTGGGTCTGGGACGCACTTGTTTTTGGCTTTTTTTTAACAGAAGATGGGACACACTTGTTTGAAATTTGGGGAAAGTACAAACTTTGCCCCCCTCTTAAATTTCAGACCTACTGCGGGTCGGGGGTAGGATGGTAATCCCAGGTGTCCCAAATAGTGGGCGGTAGCGATTTCGGCCGCGCGCATGTGTGCTTAGGCGGCCATTGTGTATGAGTGTTTTTCGGAGGCGGTTGCGTGGCGTCTAAATGAAGCTACAAACCTACCCCGGTTTAGACCTTTGGACGTCGGGCCGGTAGGTTTCACGGGTCAGAGTTATTAGAAAATTAATTTCCTTGTACTACCAAATGTTGGTCTCATGCGGTTTCGGGCGAGTAGAGGCTCTTTTGGCGCTTCGTTCGAAATTTTGAAACACAAGCATTCACGTTTAGAGTACTCTTGAACTTTGAGGATTGACCTAAATAGACAACGTTAAATTTGACCTTGTATGTTTGAAAACCTCATTAAATTATCCGCTTCTTTTTTAAATTTTGACACTTGAAAATCCTATAACTGCGATTATTTTGGAATGGAGGAGCTAAATCAGAATCTATTTTTTACACGACTACATATGCTATTATGTACAAAATCAGAGCAAAGATTAGTGCCCCCATAATTTAGGTATGATTTACAAATGCCATGATATCAAATTCAAATAATTGAATGGACTTCATGTTGAATTCGATTTTTTAAACCACCTTAGGTTGAATTCAAATGTATGCTAGTCCATAGGTAGCTATTTATAATGTTCATTGTGTAACTTTCGTATGTATAATGTGCTTTACACACACAACATGAACTATACTCACGTTTATATTCGATTGCTAAAGCGATGCATTGTCTGGAGTTCAAAATACTAACTATGTTGATCAATTGTGTCGAATAATAACAAAGACATGCTCAAATTCGATAGAATCTAGATGTCTGATGGATCAATGACCGTTCCTTACGTGAATTGCAAATATCATGATCCCATCCTAATATTTGGATACAATTTATATCTTTAATCAATGTGGACAGCAGTCTTGCACGTGTAGTTTCACTCTCCATAGGTGGTCTCTCACACATGCTCACACACTCTCTCCCGAGGTGTCTTTCTCGCACACATGCTCTCGATATAACCCTCCCTCCCTCTCTTAACCATTTACGACTATTTTCACTAACCTTTATCACAAGCACTCGCCCTCTCACAAGCATACACACGCACAATACCCATCAACCCTTTCTATATACATAGACCTACCTACGTGTCTCCTGTACGCACATTATCTTTAGGCATGTCTCTCACTCATTGTCTCACACCTCTCTTCCTAATCGACGAGTATGATTCTAGCAGAGCATTTTGTAGGATGCCCATTAAAGTTAGGTTGGATGAATAGTAATATCAGAGATAAAGGGGTTACCTTAGTCCGAGAACCTCGGGTTACAAAACCTAGCCGGCTTTGTCAGTGGACATAGAGTCCTTCACAATTATGTTATCTCTGTCTTGTACGACTAGTCATCCATGGGTCTCCCTAAATGCCTCACGGGCCGACCAATGTGGCGTGGGACGGAACCAAACGAAGGGCCTCACCTCGACCCACCGGACCTCACGCGGTGACACACCCTCTGCCCCCATGTCTCATTATCTTCTCACACCCACACATACCAACATAGACACCACACACAAAACAAATATGCTCCTGGTGCCTCTATCCACTCCCCCTTGCATATACACACTCAAGGGAATCTCTCGCCGTGACGTCATATTCATCTCTCTCTCTCTAGACCACTCTCATTTCTCGTGCTATCTCTCGCACGCCCCCCCGCCGGCCCCTCTATCCATGCCTCTCTCGAATATGTAATACACACACACACACACCTCTCTAGGCCCTGCCAAATGCATCAACTACACATTCACACATGTTACATCACGTACCCCATTGATCTAAAAAGCCATCTCTTCACGTCTTTTTCGCATACAACATTCCTTTTGAATAAAGTGTGGCCAAAAAATATTTTAGAATTTCTACATATATACAACATTACAAAGTTGTATGGAGGAGTATGAACGCTTGCATTGCATGGTGCCCACAATGGTATCTCTTCCGCACTGTGAATTTGTATATTTTTATACTATATATAAAGTTAGTCATAGTAAAGAGAAACGAAGAGCATCTCTCTCTCCATCGCATACCCCCGCCTCTACACCCCTTTCACATACGCACACAAACTATCTCCAGGTCCTCTAAAAGTAAGCCCCCAGCACATTCACGCATTTTCATCTTTCTCTCGCGATATATACAATGACGATCATTGTATTTGAAGCGAAAGCACGATACATACATTGGACTTCAGAATCCACTCATTACGGTCACCATTTACGTTTTATGGTTATTATACAGTCACGGGCTCACCGTACAACTCTGTATTTGCTCAAGACACGACTAGTTGACCAGTTAAACGCTCCACGTGGCACCTCTAGTGTTGCATCACATTATCTCACTACCATTGGGCCCACTTGTCGACTTGTATCTACTCTACATCTACACTCTTATAAAATACTCGCAAGATGCTCATGCGTTGCACGGAACATCAAGATGCATTTGTATGAGTACTTTATCTTGTGGGAGAAAAGGATGAACAAGGGAAGGCCTTATTTGCAAGTGTGGAGAGGGGTGTGGGTATCTTTTTGCAAAATTTCCATAGTTTCCTTCCTATCCGTCAGATATAGATCGGACGGCCTATATTGCAGGACGGCCGGCACACGATCATCACCGACTATGCTTTTTATAAGAGTAGGGATAAAACACACTCTTATAAAAAACAGAGTTGGTGACGATGGTGTGCCTGCCATCTTGCAATATAGGCCGTCCGATGTATATCAGACAGATAGGAAAGAAACTATGACAATTTTGCAAAAAGGTACCCACACACCTCTCCACATTAGCAAATAAGGCCTTCCCTCGTTCATCCTTTTCTCTCACAAGATAAACTAGTCATACAAATGCATCTTGATATTACGTGCAACGCACGGGCATCTTGCTAGTAAGAATGAAAACAAACGACAACAAAATATTGGACGGTGGTTCAAAGTCATGACCGCGGGCACAGCGAACAAGGTGGCCTTGTATTGGTATGCTGAGCTGTCTGTTTTAACACACAAGAGCTCATGTGGTGATTATACACACACGCAGGCATGCACACGAACTGCATGCACGCAACACTCACACGAACACATGCACCCACGCACGCACGCAAAACTCACACGTACACACGCAACCACACACGCACGCAGCACTCACACGCACACACGCACGCATGCATGCGCACACCAGTACACCACACGACCAACACACACTCTCACGCTCAAGTGCTCAATCCTACATGTGCATGCGCACACACCAGGCCGTGACAAACACATACACAACCAGGTGATTCCCGTGCACGGGGTGGAGTCTTGTCGTGCCTGCGTAAATTTGTGTTTATCTGACCTTTCCCTATGCGAACTGACAGGTGGGACCCACTAGGAACATGTTCAATTTAACTAGTCAACATGGTGCCATGCAGACTATTTGGCCGGTCAACAGAGTGCAATCCAATCCCGAACCGTGAGCAAGTGACTGTATAATCACCGCAAAACGTATATAGCGATCGTAATCAGCTTATTCTGAAGTTCGGTGAACGTATTACGCTTTTCTCTCCGTAGGCCCTCCAAAACTACATCTCTACACGTTCTCACATGTTACATCTAACAACTATGCAATACAGCACCACTACTACACTCTAACACAATAAATCGTATGAGTTTTTAGTTTTACTAGATATCATATTGTTACATAATTATTCAGTTTGCATACATTAAAATTTCCTTTGAACTGTATGGACAGTATCATATACCGCGCGGGAAAAATCCCGCCCTTTCCTGTTTAATCAGGTTTGTATCGATGGATCGTGCGCAACGGCAAAACTATAGTACTATATACAATACAAGTGATAGTTCAATGGGCCGTCGTGTCGTGTACTCATCCATTGTAAGAGTGGAGCGCTCGCTTTCATAAATCTTCCAGTCCTTTTCGCCGACATGTGGGGCATCAAGCTACCAGGTCCATGTGCCATACCGGAATACAGTGCAGAGCAGCCTGGGTGAAGCACCCAGTCATGGCGCCGGCGTAGTAATGAGCAATGAGGCGTCAAATCACAAAGCTGCACCTTTCCCGCAGTTAATTTGGAGGGACGGAAGTAATAATGCTAAAAAATAAGAAGTTGGAGGGACGGAAGTAATAATGCTAAAAAAGAAGAAGTTGGAGGGACGAAGCAGCCATCATTTCACTCGTTGCTGAATCCGCTTCTCCCTCATCTTCTTCAAGTTAACCACGTGTTGCTTGTGCCATTGTTCTGCCTCATGTGGGAAGCGGATCGGCTTGGTGAAGCACTGACACGTGGGACCGCATGTTAGCAAACTGCCAGGACAACTTCCTCTAAAAATAAGAAACCTCCCCCACCATCCGCGCGGCACAATCACCTCCTTTTTACTAATCTTGATTCTATAATTTTTTAGATCACTATAATTGAGATTTGTATAGATAGCACACATGAGCAAAACCAAGTGGTACGGTTAAGGGCATCCACAATGTGTAGCCAAATATGAAAATAGCTTTTGGCATCATGGGAACCATTATGGACGGTGTTTCCAATGCCAAAAGGATGGAACCGAAACTCGCTGATTGATTGATTGGCGGAATAGAAAAATGCAATGTCTCACCTCTTTCTCCCGTGCTTGGACGCATGTACAGTATAGAGGACATAGTCTACTCCCCTGTCCATTCTATCACAAATCACAAAACAGTGAGGCATCAAATCACAAAGCACGGACGAAGCAACCATCATTTCACTCTTCGCTGACTCCGCATCTTCATCGTCTTCTTCGAGAAACCATCTCACCGCACTAAGCTGGACGGACGACTGTATTCTGTACGAGTAGTACTAGTACATTTACGCGTCCTTTGGTTGAGCGGACTTCCTGGATGCAAATAAGGCGGTTGTCTCGGCTGGCAGGTGGCACGTGCGAATGACTTACCTTGGTCTCCCTCGATGGTGTTCTCCGTCGAACGCACTTCACCAAACCACAACGTTCGAGATATCGTTGACGTCACCGCAATGGGGAAGGAAGTCCAATATAGTTACTACCTCCATTTTTTTGTTCACAAGGCCAGTATGTCAAAATTACAATTTGCAAAAGGCAACTAACACTAATCGAGGCAAAATTGATGGGGTTTGCCTCATACTAGCAACCAAGGACATTAATATCCCCTGCATGCATGCGGAAGTGAGAAGGTTGGTTTGCATGGCGCTGCATTAATCAAGCTATGAGGAGTGAGATGGTTAGCTCTCTGGGCTTTGGAGAAAAAAATACGCATTAATTGACACGTGAAACGATGATTTGTAACGATTAATCCCGCGAAGAAACCCCCGCCTTTCTTTTTTAACACTAGTACTCCTAGTACGTAGTACTACTACGTAATTATCCTGTTTGGGTCTAGGCCTTGCTTTGCCATACTTCACCACACATTTTTTCCAAGCTTGCCTAAAGTTTTCAAAATGAAAAGGAGGTACACTTGCGCACGGCTATCGCGGTCCCACCGCACCCTCACACGGTCACTCCTGCACGCTCACACGCACAGTCGCTCCTGCACGCCGCAAACCCAACCAAGGGAACGCACGCTCACTAACACGTGTTGTCGCATGTGAACAAACCAAACTCAGCCATCCTACCGCTGACACATAATTTTCGTTCATAGAGTATGTTTATCCAACCGTATGTTGGGGAGTATCCGTATGGCCCGTGCGGTGGTCTGTTGGGGAAGAAGAAGAGGTGAGGAAGAAGGGTTAGGAGACGTAGGATATTCATCCAACCGTCTGAAATGGTAGACTAACCCAAGTCAGGTGACTCGCATAACAATATATGTTTTTACACAGCAAAAGATCCATATGTCGGCGTCCTGGGAACCAGGGTACCCGGACATGCCTGTCTGCGGGCCGCGACGTGCTTACACAAGCGGCCTGGTACGGCCCAGCAGATCAACCAGCTGTCCAAGACCCTCGTGAGGGGGCCAAGCCTCGCGAGGAGAATGACGTCAAGACCTCCTCGGGAGCGGCCTCAGCAAGGCGCTCCGGAGGGGGGAGAATCCAAGGCCAAGCCTGCCTCAGGAGGAGGTAGTGATATCAGCAGTGACGCACCGCACGAGCGGGTGCGAGCGTCCGCCAGCGGCGTAGTTGCCATTTCGGTGCAAAAGGGACAGCGCAGCCGTTGGTTCCCAAGGAGCGGGGCAAAGGTTTCCCCTTTGGTGCCACAAGACCGAAGACTGCAAGGACGACAAGGAGGATGTCACCGTCGAGCCCACCACCGTGTCACCGCCTGATCCTTTTGCAGGCGAAGACCACTTTTGTCAGGATAGGAACATTCTTGTGTTCCCGCTCAAAAATGGCCGTTGTGGGATCCCTTCCCGCCTAAACATTTCGGGGGAAGAGGACCCTGGCCACCTATATAAATAGCTAGGATCCCCACTGTGAAGGGATCGATCAACGGAGACACTCATCCACCACACAAGGAGCAAGAACACTAGCCTCCTGACCCTCCTGAGCTCACCTCCTGAGGTCAGGAACCATTGTACTAGCTCATATCCCCGCTCGCCCGAGGCTAATCCACCAAAGTAGGAAGTAGGGTCTTACACCACGCGGTGGCCCAAACCTGGATAAACTCTTGTGTGTTATGTCCGTTGTTTGCTTGAATCCTTCCACCAAGACGAGAGCGAGGCGCTAGGTAGACGTGAGTGGGAGAGATCTTCGTTCATGCCCCTGTGTTTGGACTTAACGGGTTTTGCGTAGTCCTGAATTTGACATTTGGCCCGCCAGGTAGGGGGCGTGTCGAAATCTCGCCTCTCCAACAACCTCGTCGCATTCTCCTCGTCAACCCTGCTCCACAACCATGGTGGACACACGCCGAGCTCGCGCCGGCCACCGCGCTGCGAACGTCGCTCAGACGGCGCCCGAGGGTAACGGTGCACCGCTCCGCCCCAACGCCGCCACCGACCCGGCTGTCCACGAGCAGTAGGACTCATCGCTGCCACCGTTCGTGCGGCGGGATGGCCGCACGGCAACACCTTCACCCTCGCCGGCCGCAGCGTCGTCCTAGCTAGTCCTCCGCGGGCCGGTCTACCAGCAGCCTGCGCTGCTGATGGCGCGGGAGCTCTTGCGCTACCGACCAGCAGATGACCTCTATGACGAGTGGCTCCACCGCATCACCGAACTCGTCAACACCGCTGGAGAAGCACCTGCACCAATGCACTCCTCACATCCTCCGTCGCCCCCGGCGGGGAACGAAGGCCACGGGGTCCCGGATCTGCCTCCACCCCACCACGCCGGCCTGGAGGCCCCGCAGAGCTAACGCGCGCGACGAGGAAAGCTGCCAGGTGATTCCTCACGCTCATGTAGGGGCTCGCGGGCCCCCTGGCCCACAACACCCAGACCACGCACCACAGGAGGTGGTGGCGCCAGCACCTCAAGAACCAGCACCACAGGCGCAGGGGGCGCCTGCGATCATGAGCGTGGCTGGGTGTCGCGCCCTAGCTCCTGAGCTACGGCGCCTCGTCTGGCCAGGCAAGTTCAAGCCGGACCTGCCTCCACGCTATGATGGCACCACCGACCCCACAGAGTTCCTCCAGCATCGAGGCGTCCAACGGCACCGAGCAGGTCATGGCGAACTGGTTCCCCATGGCTCTGAAGGACGGCGCACGCTCCTGGCTCCTGAACCTCCCCGTGGGATCCATCTCCTCCTGGGAAGAGCTTCGCGAGCGGTTCGTCGCCAACTTCCAAGGCACCCGAGACCAAGCCCCGGCAACTGCTGATCTGCACCGCGTGAGGCAGCAGCCGGGAGAAACCCTGCAAAAGTACATACAATGCTTCAACACCATGCGCCTCCGGATCCCCAGGGTCTCAGACGAGGCCATCATCTCCGCGTTCTCCGATGGCGTCCGCGACGTCAGGATGAGGGAAGAGCTCGCCATTCACGAGGACCTGTGCATAGCCCTCAAGATGTTCAAGCTCGCGGCAAAGTGCGCCAGAGCGGAGGAAGGCCGCCTCTCCCTTGAGGAGCTGCCCGAGGCGGAGGCGGCTGATAAGATGTAATGCCCAGGATGGAGTTATACCTCCTACGTGTCGAGGCACGACTTAAAGGCATAAGTCCATCCTAGAATGATCTCAAGTTTGGTATCTTTGCACGACTCATGTAAAAGAGGGATTAAAATGCAAAAGAGGATAGTTGGCTTACACTCGCCACTTCACACAATACAATACATAAACATACATCATTCAGAACATCACAACCCGACTACGGGTGAAGATCCAAAAGAAAGATACCAAAACAACATAAAGCCACAGGTCAGGATCGAATCCTAGTAGAAACCACTACTGACATCGAAACGTCACAAGCAAACGGCCACAAGCTTCATCGAGCTCCCAGTGAAGAACTGGACCAGCTCCTGCTTCAAACTCGGTTGAACCTGCATCTGGTGTGGTGAAGTAACTGTGAGCCACAGAGGACTCAGCAATCCCGTTCCCGGGTAACAAGACTATTTAAGCCTAGGGTGAGGACAAGGCTGAAGAAAGAACGAGAGGTGAAGGAACAAACAAGAGTCTGCAGCAGCAACTAGCACTAACTTACGCAAAAGAGAGCGAGAAGAGAAGAGCATCGGTCGAAAGATGATCACGAAGTGATCCTAACTAAAGCCGGTCAAACATAACCCCACCGTGTTCAACTCCCGAATCCCTATTCGGAAATTGACAGTCACGGTACACACGCTGGTAGTGTATTAGAACATTGTGTCAAGTTATCTACAACCGGAATTAACAAGCTCCCATCTGCCACATAACCGCGGGCACGGCTTTCGAAAGTTCAAA
>LR738712.1:320386003-320428238 GCA_902687465.1 Secale cereale | reverse complement strand
AACAACAGCAGCAAAACAAGGCTGCACGGACGAGGGAGCCGGGATGCTCCCGAGGCAGAGGCGGCTTGAGAGGAGGCGCTGAAGAAGCCCTCGGGGTTGGAGGAGACCGGCGACGGAGGCGGCGAACGGAGGGAGCAGCACGGGCGTCGGGGCGCATCGGGCGCTGCGGGGGCTCGGATGCTGGACGGGGCGCCGCGCGAGGAACGTTGCTGGGCACTGGCCCGGGCCTGGCCACGGCGCTGCCTGGACGAACGTGGCCGGGACGGGGCGCAGAGGTGAGCTCGCGAGGGAGGGCGGAGCCTGGCTCGCCTGCCTGGCTCGAGGCGCCGCACGGGGCTACGTCCTGGGCGAAGGGAGGGACCGCGCCGGTGCTGCTGGAGGCGCAGGCGACGGTGACGTGCCTGGCCGGCCCGCGGGTGCTGCGGGAGCTCGGCCTTGCTCGGGGCCGGGCGAGGAAGGAGGCACCAGGGGGAGAATCCAGGCGGTCGTGGTGGCTGCGGCGCTCGGCTGGAGAGGAGGGATGCGGAGAGCTTGGGCGCGGGAGGGAGACGAGGCCTCATCGGCTCCCTGGGCGGAGGCGAACTAGAGGAGGGAAAGCCGTCGGGCGCGCTGGGGCCTCGGGATCGAGGGAGGCCCGGGAGATCGAGGCTGGGGCGAAGGGGAGAGAGGGGTTCGGCCAGAGGGACGAGGGAAACGGTTCGGTCGACGAGAGTGAGTGCGGCGGCGGCTGAGGAAACAGGGAGCGGAGGGACTCGGCGCTGGGAGAGCTAGGGTTCGGGCACTGCGGTTGGGCCTATAGGGCCAGGAGGGAGATGGGCCGAGGCGCCCTGGGCCAAGGAGGGAGGAGGAGAGGCCTGGAGGCTGCACTCTTATTTATTTCTTAAACAGAAATAAAAGAGAGAGAGCAAAAGAAAATAAGAAAAGAGGCCAGGACAGAAAAATAAAAATGGAACATTTTTATAAGGCTTTACGGGATAAACCCAACCCAACAAAATAATTCCAACAAAAAGGGAAGTGCAAAACTAAAACATTAGCTTGCAATAAAAGGAGTTTAGATAAAAGGAGGAGCCTCGAAACAACGGAAAGAATTATAGGCAAGGCATAGAAGTCAAACTTGAAGTGAAATAAACAATGGGGAATTTATGCAAGTGTGTTATGGTGATTCCGGAGCAATGGAATATTATTTATATAGCTCCCTAACTATTGAGAGACTTTTATATGTTATAAAGAGAAGACAATCTTCCCTCGATTTAAATGGACCGAAGGTCCACACGATTTATTTAGGTTGAGATGCAAAAATAAAATAACATGATGGCATGATGACATGATGCAATGCAAAAACAAATAACACAAGCTCAAAAGAAACACACGGCCAACCCGGAACATCTGGAATCTTCGGGCATCTTCTGGAATCTTCTGGGACGTCGGTCTCGCGCGTCACATAAGAGGACCCAGGCCAAGGAATCAAAACGCAAGGGACCCGCTGTGCTGGATGCGGAGCCAGAAGTGAAGCGTGGCTGCGGCTACGATGACGTCCCCAGAGACAACCGACCATACTGCGTCTTCCACAACGTCCACAGCCACAACACCAACGACTGCCAGAAGCTCAAGGTGATGCACGGCGGGCGTGGGGGGCGGCGCCCTGAGCACGACAATCGCGGCTACGGCCATGGAGGAGGCCGAGGAGGAGGGTGTTGGGATGGCGGGAACTCACGCCAAGGGTGGCGTGAGCAGCCTCGTGAAGACCACTGGTAGGAGCAGCCTCGTGACGCCCCCTGGCGCGACAAGCCTCGTGAGGGTTGCCCTCAGGGCAATGGAGGCCTGCCTCCGCAGCCACCACCGCCAAGGAGGAACGACGACGACCACCAAGGAGACGGGGCAGCGGGCTTCCAGGAGCCGCGTGCAGTTGCATGCATCTTGGGAGGACCCCATGCCCCGGCTTCCCACCGCATCTTCAAGCAGTTTGCCTACGAGGTGAACGCGGCGCTTCCCAGGCCTGACGCCGCGTGCAACCTCAGGTGGACCAAGCAGGTCATCGCCTTCGACCCCAAGGACCAGTTCAAGTGCACTGCGGCCCCAGGCGCCCTCCTGATGCTCTGCACCCCGACCATCAACAACTTCCTCGTGACCAAGACCCTCACGGACGGTGGAGCAGGTCTCAACGTCCTCTCCGTCCAGGCCTTCGAGATGCTCCAGGTTCCCTACGATCAGCTCCACCCAACCAAGACATTCTACGGAGTCACGGATGGCTCCACACTCTCGATGGGGTAGGTCCGCCTCCCCGTCACCTTCGGTGACCGCGACAACTATCACTTAGAGCTCATCGACTTTGACGTCGCCAACATCCACCTCCCATACAATGCCGTCCTTGGGTATCCTACCCTCGCCAAGTTCATGGCGGCGACCCACCACGGCTACAACATCCTCAAGATGCCCGGGAGCGGCGGAGTCATCATGATCGCCTCCGATGAGAAGGAAGCGGTGCGTTCCCTGGAGCGTGCCTAACAGACCGCGGCGGTCGAATGCTCCGATGAGGATGTATCCGTCCTCGCCCTACAGACCTCCCCCAAGAAGAAGAAGAACCTACCCATCGACGGACCTTAGGATGCAGGGGCTCCCGGCAGCCTGGCCTCAGGACCTGCGCCTGCTGACGAGGCGCCCTCCACCCTCGCATAGGGGGACGCGCTCGACGCCCCTCTCGTGACGGGCTCGGGAGCTCTCCTCTAGAGTGTCTCGGGGCTGACCGACGTCTCGAGGGAGGTGTTCGAGCACCGCCTGGAAGCGTATCTTGATGCACGTTTCTGTGAGCCCAGCATGAGCCATTCAGCGCTGGGGGCTAAGGACTTCATTGACCAAGTTACCGAGGAACTTCAGTACGCAACACTCATCTGTGGTGGGCGTAACTGCACAACCCCAAGTTCACCTGCTCGCAGGCCAAGTGACTGCTTCCACGTTTGCGTTGACAACGCGGGTCTCAACCGAGCCGCCTCTCAGGAGCCCTTCTGGCCGACGGCGGACGGTCGGAGGAGGGCCCTCCCCTGCAGCTACGTCTGCACACTCTACGGCTTCCACAACGCAGCTGCCACGTTCCAGCATCTCGCACAGCAGGCCTTGGGGGCTCGGGAGGCTCAGTGGCGGGCGGTCCAGACGGAGCGAGAGCCGGACCCGCGCGACCACTGAGAGCCTCCAAAGCCCCTGGGCCTCAGGAGCCCGACGATCCTCGGGAGGGACCCGCATAGCTCGCGTCTTCAGCTACCCCAACTCTCCTTCGACAAGTATCAGGTAACACTTCAGGTATCCAAATGAGGGCGCCTCTCTGGCTGCATCATCCTCAGACTGCTGGGGGCTGTTCCCCCGCGGTTATTTCCATTTTTGCATGATCAAGGCTAGATGTTTCTTTCCATTCGCATTATCTACATGCTTAGCGTCCTCACCGCCACTAAGGTCATGAGCCCTTGTGAGCCCACTCGCGACCATCCCATGATTAAGGACTGGCACGACGTCTGTACTCGGGTCCGTCCCTGCAGCGTCGATAAACCCAAGGATTGAGCTCTGTCTCGCGAGCCATTCCCGTGACGTGACCTCCCATGGTCCTTGGTGCCTTGTTCTCGCATGGGCTAATTGTGGATGGGTAAGTAGGGGCCCGTGGCAGGTGCCTCGCTCACGCGGGAACCACGCGCCGGCTGTTTTTCTTTTGGATCGTTGCATGAGAAGACTGGGCACGACGTCTGTGCTCGGGTCCGTCCCTGTAGCATCGACAAATCCAGTGGCTGAGCTCTGTCTCACGAGCCATTCCCGTGATGTCGCCTCCTGGGGTCGCTGGTGCTGTGGCCTTCTCATGCGATACCCTCTAGAGATGCACTCGGGGCAGGTCGACATAACACCTCTCTTTTCACATTTTGCAGAAGAAGACTCAGGGTCAACCCGTCTCAGGGTAGGGTCTCATGAGTGATGCGTAAGCTCACGAGAACTTCCTCAGAGTCGTTCAGCTCATCCTGAGGAGGGCCCATATACACCTTGGCTCTCCTACCAGGCAAGCCACATGTCAGGACGAGGTTGTACACGCCCCGGAGTCTCTCCTAGTGGGAGGCTCCCTCCCACGGTCCAGTGGAAGTACCAAGCTCCGCGCTGTCAAATCCAACCGAGGAGCGGTTATGCCCACGAACCAGTGGAAGCACCAAGCTCCGCGCTGGCCGCTACGACCGAGGCGCGGTTATGCCCACACTCCGCGCAAGTGTGGTAGCTCTATGCTCCGCACTAGTTATAAACAACTGAGGGTGGCCCCCAGTGGTCGCACCAACCTCACGGAGCTTTTAAGCTCACGATGCTCACAGCTTTTCCTTGGATGGGTGTCGCGAGGGGGGCTAGGCACGGGGGCTATGCTCAGGTCATTCTGGCACACGTCACCCTACTAGGTGCCCTGACACCTGGCCTTCTCGTGCCCCCATCCCAGGCGAAGGCTCGTGGGCAAGGTATGGTGCTTGTTCTCCTTCATCTGAGCCATTCGTACGTCAAGGGGGACCCCTGGGCGTCGCGACCCAGGGGCCTAACTGGCCAAGTAGCCCCTCATCCCTTGAGTCTAGTTATGACGATAACCACAGTCATCCGGAGGGCTCAATGGCGATCGAGGAATGCGCGGGGTTGGGCCCTGCCGACGCAGAACGAAAACGGGATCGCTTGAACGTCAAGGGGGACCATTGGGCATCGCAACCCAAGGGCCTCACTAGCCACGTAGCCCCTCATCCCTTGAGTCTAGTTGCTATGGTAACCCCGGTCGTCCGGAGGGCTCAATGGAGAGTCTAGTTACTACGGTAACCCCGGTCACCGGAGGGCTCAAAGGCGGTCGAGGTATGCGCGGGGTTGGGCCCTGCCGACGCAGAGCACCTAAGCAAACATGAAAGGAAGCAAGCACGGAAATCATCTAGCTATTACAATAATGCCAAGTTTTTCAAATTCAAGCAAAGTTCTTATGCCTCCCCGAGGCACTCGCACTTCTCTCACTAAAGAGGAACGGACTAGGCATCGCCGAGCGCAGCATCACCAGTCTTCTCTTCTTCGGCTACGGTAGCAGTAGCCTGGAGGAACGCCCCCACCAGCGATGTGACCTTCACCCTCAGGACCTCGGCAGCCATGTTCTCCATGACTTCGGTCACGGGCTCGGACAGCGAGGCCAGGTCAAAGGTGGGGTCACGAAGACTTAGGTGGCTGCACACCTACAGTAGGACCAAGGTAAGCAGCGTACGGCTCTCGACGTCGGCTAACTGGCCAATTGCGGCCGCAACATCGCGCAGGGACTCCACGAGCGCCACAAGGAGCCCGACGGGGCCTTCCTCCGGGGCAGCCAGCGGTTCCTTGAACCCTTCCCCGTAGGCGGCATGTAGCGCCTTGCAGGCCTCAAGGTCAAAGGCGACAAGGGCCTCGGGACTCACCGCTGCCGAGGCCGCAAGGGCTTCCTCCTTGTAGCGAGCGGCTTGGGTCGCCCTGGCCTGCTCAACTTCAACCTTCAGCTTCTCCAGGGCCGCGCAGTCAGCAAGCTCCTCCTGTTGCAGCCAGGACGTCTCAGTCTTCTCCGCCTCGAGCTCCTTCTCCAACCTCTTGAGCTCCAGGCCGCGCCCGGTGCCTTCCTTGCGGAGGGCCCCCAGCTCACTCTCTGCCTCAAGACAATGCTTCACGAGGTACGCGGCCTCAGCCCGCGCGGTGTCACGAGCTAGTGTGGCCATCGCAGCTTCCTCTCGACCCTTGGCAGCAACCGCCGAGGCCTGATTCCAGGAGGTCCGCACAGATTCGTCTGCCAGGAGCCACCCGCGGATCAGCCCCAGGCACCCTTCTGTCAGCTGGCCGTCACCATCTTGCAGATCAGCGCGAAGATAACCCAGCGTGGCGGAGGCAGCCTCCAAGGCCTTAGGACCAGGCTGCGCCGGCTGGCGCACGGGCACCGACAAGACCGACTGCTCGACCAGGGGCTCGGCGGCTCCAACCCTCCTCGCCAGAGTAGCCAGAGCAGAAGCCACCGCAACCTCGCCGGAGATGGGGATGTCCTCGAGCGACACCATCGCTGCACGCTCGATGGCCTGGGCGATCAGGGCACCCAGCACCACGGCATCCTTCCCCGAAGTCGTGTCGGCAGCCGGAGGATCAGGGCACCGCAGCGTGACCTCCCCCTACGCCTTCTTCATCACACCTCCCAGGCTGCTATGTCAGGGGAAGCACATCAGGGACACGGCAACTAAGGATGAACGAGAATTTGCACACTTACTCGTCGGAGGTGAGGTGCGCCCTCCTCTTCGCCAGCAGGTCAGCCGCAGCCGCTGGTGTGCCAATAGCCTGGGCCTGGGTGAGGCGTGAGGCCCCAGTCCTGGGCGAGGCCGCGGTCGCCAGGTTTGCTGGCATGATACTCTTAGGCGGATTCGCCACCTTGCTTCCCCCGGACGCAGCACGTCCGGATCGACGTGGAGTGGTCGTCTGGGACCGTCCGGCGGCACCTGCGCTTGGCGTCATTACTCCGGCGAACGCCTCGGAGGAGTCCCCCTCGTCATCCTGGGTATCCTGCGAGCCCCCCCTCGTCGCTCTCGTCAGCATCAGAAGACACTTCGAACGTGGGTGGAGCGCCCGCAGGCGCACAAAAATCCGGCACGCCCTTCAACAGCTCGGCCTTGTCAGGGCGGATGTACAGCGGCAGGTAGGCCCCAGGGAGATCCTCCAGAACCATCCCCAGGAGAGTTCTCGAGGTGAAGTCTAGATCGTCCTCGACCAGCACCCCTGGGTGCAGCCGGAGCCTGTCGTCGTCGCCCATCAGCTCCCACATGGGGCGTGAGTGAGCCTGCAGGGGAGCCAGACGCTGCCTCAAGAACTCCACGATCTGGCCCCCTTCGAGCCTCGAGCTCAGGTCGGCCTCAATCTTTGCCAGGACAGGCCCGGCAAGGGGGTCGGTGAGCTTCGTGTGGCTCCAGCCAGCGCGCTTCTTCGGACGGGTAGTAGGCAGCGCCAGCAGAGGATGGACGCGTTGGGCGTCCAGGTACACTCACCTCTTCCGGTGGACTCTATCTTCTTCCCGGCCGTCATCAGTCGACAGCCCTGGCGCTGGAAGACAAAGGAAATGCACCCCGAGCACGGGCCATCGTCGTACCAGCGCATGGGGAAGAAGTGGCGGAAGAGGGTGATAGTTGGCCTCATCCCCACGAGCGCATCACAGTAAAAGGCGAAGAGCGATAGGACGAAGATGGAGCTAGGCTGGATGTGGAGAGCGTGCACTTGGTAATGTTCCAGGATGGCATAGAAGAACTCGGAGAAGGGGGGCATGAGCCCCACGGAGATGTTGTGGAGAAAGAAGGGGTAGCATGACTTCGACAAGGTCCGCGCCATGGTGGATCCGGCCCAGATCCGCGTCGGGCCGTGCTCATTGTGGGTGCTCGACAGGAAAGGTTGGACCTCTGAGTAGTCCTCCTACCTGGTAATGGAGGACTCCTCAAGCGTCGCATCAAGGGAAGAAGCAGATCCAGATGCCGGCGTGGCACTCTTGTTCCTCCTCACCATGGTTGAGGGACCAGAAGGATGCAGGAAGGCAAGAGGTGTAAGGGGAAGAAATCTGAGCAGGAAGGAAAGAGGGCGATAACTCCCCCAGCGGAGAAGGCCCCCTTTTGTCAAGATGCATGGTTGCCGAGACGTTGTGGGGAGCGGGGTCGCCCACGTCCCATCCAACCGTCACGCGCCAGCCAGGCTCACAGCCTTTTTGGGGCCCGCGGCGCTTCGTCCTCGACTAAGGCTTCGCCCTGAAGCCAACTCCGCGCGCGCCTTCGACCCAGAGGCTACTGTCGGCGTCCTGGGAACCAGGGTACCCAGACTTGCCTGTCTGCGGGCCACGACGCGCTTCCACAAGCGGCATGGTACGGCCCAGCTGATCGACCAGCTGTCCAAGACCCTCGCGAGGGGGCCAAGCCTCGCGAGGAGAATGACGTCAAGACCTCCTCGAGAGCGGCCTCAGCAAGGTGCTCCGGAGGGGCGAAGAATCCAAGGCAAAGCCTGCCTCAGGAGGAGGCAGTGATATCAGCAGTGACGCACCCCACCAGCGGGTGCTCGCGCTTGCCAGCGGCGCAGTTGCCATTTCGGTGCAAAGGGGACAGCGCAGCCATTGGTTCCCAAGGAGCGGGATAAAGGTTTCCCCTTTGGTGCAACAAGACCGAAGACCGCAAGGACGACAAGGAGGATGTCACCATCGAGCCCACCACCGTGTCACCGCCTGATCCTTTTGCAGGCGAAGACCACTTTTGTCAGGATAGGAACGTCCTTGTGTTCCCGCTCAAAAATGGCCGTTGTGGGATCCCTTCCCGCCTAAACATTTCGGGGGAAGACGACCCTGGCCGCCTATATAAGTAACTAGGATCCCCACTATGAAGGGATCGATGAACGGAGACACTCATCCACCACACAAGGAGCAAGAACACTAGCCTCCTGACCCTCCTGTGCTCACCTCTTGAGATCAGGAACCATTGTACTAGCTCATATCCCAGCTCGCCCGAGGCTAATCCACCAAAGCAGGAAGTAGGGTCTTACACCACGCGGTGGCCCGAACCTAGATAAACCCTTGTGTGTTATGTCCGTTGTTTGCTCGAATCCTTCCACCGAGACGAGAGCGAGGTGCTAGGTAGACGTGAGTGGGAGAGATCTTCGTTCACGCCCCTGTGTTCGAACTTAACGGGTTTTGCGGACCCCTGAATCCGACACCATAAAACAACAACATAAAGAAAAACTATCGCTGCTCGCGGAATGAGACGGCCTCGTCGTCTTTGGCTGCCGGCACGAACCAGCCGTAGCTGCCGACGTGTGTCAACGCACCGTGGTTTTCCTCGGCCTCCAGCTACTCGTTCAAGCGGAGCGTGCGGGCGCTCTGCACGGACGAGAGCACCGCCCATTTCAAGTCGAGGACGTCCGGTTCCACCTGCACGAGGGCCTCGATGGCAGCGGCATCCGCGCGCTCTGCCTCGAGTCGAGCCTCCGCCGCCCGGTTCAAGTCCAAGACGTCCCGTTCCGCCTGCAGGAGGGCCTCGATGAGAGCGGCATCCACGCGCTCTCCGTCGAGTTAAGCCTCTGCCGCCCGGTTCAAGTGCAGGACGTTCGGTTCCGCCTGCAGGAGGGCCTCGATGGCAGCGGCATCCGCGCGCTCCGCCTCAAGTTGAGCCTACGCCGCCCGGTTCACATCCACGACATCCGGTTCCGCCTGCAGGAGAGCCTCGATGGCAGCGGGATGCGCGCGCTCCGCATCGAGTTGAGCCTCTGCCTCTCGGTCCTCCTTTACTTTCGCCAGGTTGAACGGAGGTCTTCTGCGCCGCGACCTCCACCATGAACAATGGATCGGCATCCTCCCCCTCGTAGCTTGGCTCCAGAGAATTCGGGGATTGGCCCGCCGCGAAGCGAGCTTGGGAACGGAGGTCTCTGGCACCGACCGCCACCGCGATTTCTGCGCGGCGCTCCGGCATCAGCATCTTGAACTACGTGACCTTGCAGCACACCATGGCTTTCCGGCGAACTAGGGGACGCTTGATGCGGGCTAGGGGAACGAAAGGTGGGGGAAGGGGCTGGAGTAGGCCGAGCAGCGAAGGTTCTGGTGTGAAGTGGTTCCGGTGACGACCGGTCAATCGGTTTTGAGTGTTCATAGCTCTTGTCGCGTTCGCGTTGCAGCCCGGCACGCTGGACCCTCCACGTCGCTCACCGAATGGAACGCGCTTCGTCTTGCGTTTTCGCTCGCTTGTGGGACCGCAGTTGAAAGCAAATCGATGTCCCTTCCCCTCCCCCGCCCGCGTCATTTTATGCGGAGTAAATAAAAATAGAGGGAGTATACTGCGGATGATGATCCCCTGACGTGGCCGAACCCTTTGAGTAACTAACATGCGGGGCCTAGCAAGCATGGGGTCCGTCAGTAAGTGACCGAAAGGGAGGGTAAGGCAGGGATACGTATGTGAAAGGAGCTTCCAACAATATAATTTTCACATTATACATCTCATGTACTATTAATCTTGTCAATGGTCAAATGCGGTTTTGAAAAACGCATTAGAACATGGTTAATAATATAGCCAGTCGATGGCTATAAGGAACTTCGATGTCATCTATCGATCTCGTCAACATGAACCAAATGGGATGTCAAAACTAAGACGCGAAGCGACACGTAGTGGAGGCAAAGTGAAACTTTAAACGAACCGTCTGTTTGTATGCATGTCGGACAAATTACAAATAAACATTGGAAATACAAGCATGGTTTAGGCCCTCATGCGAATGATACTCGGCGGAATGTTCAACTGAGGCATGCGGGAGGATAGACTCGACCGGAGGGCGACATGATCGTCTCCACGTACAGTCCATGTCCGATGAAGCCGTTCGTTGACCACATTGACCACGCAGCGCCGAGAGCACCAGGGCGGAGGACGACGGCGAGGCCTAGGAAGGGGACAACGTGGAGACGGGGAAGACGCGGCAGTGGATGCCCACGTGTAGAGGAGTACGAGGGTTCATCGGTTCACTTCGGTGTGAGGCTGTCGTCACCGCAGAATAACAGGGGTTGTGGGTGAGTAGAGGGATGGCCTGGCCAGCGGTGGGAATAGTAGGGGGTGGTGAGGCCTCCGCGGCAGGACAGCCGGCCATGGGAGGCAAGAGCATGCGGCACGACTGGCGCTGCTTTGTGCGGCTGGAGCAACAAGACCAGAGGTTGAAGAAGCACTATGGCCGTTGGATGGACACCGTAAGGTCACCGGAGCTAGAATCGTTCATATTGACTAAGTTGACAAAGCACACCGTCCTCGTCAACTTAGTAGGCCCATAAGTCAGCCTCCCACCAAGGTGGGTCCCAACCAGCAGGGGGAGTATTCTTTTTTTTGTGCGTAATAAGGCGGCACTTCCGGTGGGTCCGAGCTGACAGCGGGGGGAGCGTTTTTTTGTGCAATATGGTGGCCCGTCCGGTGGGTCCCAGCAGTCAGGGGGAATTGTTTTTTCGCCAAATACGATGGTCTGTCCGATGGGTCCCTGCTGTCACGAAGAGGAATCATTATTTTCCGCGTAATATGGATGCACTTCCTTGCGGTCGTCGTGGACCCAGCTGTCAGCCTCTCCACTTATAGTCCATGTCCGACGGAAGCCGTTCCTTGACCACGTTAACCATGCCGTGCCGAGAGCACCAGGGCGGTGGACCACGGCGAGGCCTAGGAAGGGGACGACGTGGAGCCGAAGAAGACACGGCAGTGGATGTCCATGTGTAGAGGAGTACGAGGGTTCACTAGTTCGCTGCGGCGTGAGGCTGCCGTCATCGCAGAATAACAGGGGGTTTGTGTGAGTAGAGGGATGGCCTAGCCAGCGGTGGGAATAGTAGGGGGCGGTGAGGCCTCCGTGGCAGCACAGCCGGCCACGGGAGGCAGGAGCATGCGGCACGACCGGCGCTGCTTTGGGCGGCTGGAGCAACAAAACCAGAGGTTGAAGAAGCACTATGGCCGTTGGATGGACATTGTACGGTCACTGGAGCTAGAATGGTTCATATTGACTAAGTTGACAAAGCACACCATCCCTGTAAACTTAGTAGGCCCACAAGTCAGCCTCCCACCAAGGTGGGTCCCAACCAGCAAGGGGAGTATTCATTTTTTTGTGCGTAATAAGGAGGCACTTCCGGTGGATCCGAGCTGACAGCGGGGGAACGTATTTTCTCGCAATATGGTGGCCCGTCCGGTGGGTCCCAGCAGTCAGGGGGAAATGTTTTTTCGCCAAATACGGTGGCCTGTCCGGTGGGTCCCTACTGTCAAGTGGAAGAATCATTATTTTCCGTGTAATAAGGAGGCACTTCCTTGCTACCATCGCGGACCCAGCTGTCAGCCTCTCCACGTACAGTCCATGTCCGATGGAAGTCGTTCCTTGACCACGTTGACCACGCCGCGCCGAGAGCACCAGGGCGATGGACGACGGCGAGGCCTAGTAAGGGGAGGACATGGAGCCAGGGAAAACGCGGCAGTGCAAGCCCGCGCAGAGAGGATTACGAGGGTTCACTGGTTCGGCTGCAGTGTGAGGCTGCCGTCGTCGCGGAATAACAGGGGGTGTGGGTGAGTAAAGGGATGGCCTGGCCAGCGATGGGAGTAGTAGGGTGCGGTGAGGCCTGCGCGGCAGCATAGCCGACAACGAGAGGCAGGAGCAGGCGGCGCGACCGCCGCTGCTTTGGGCAGCTGGAGCAAGAAGACCAGAGGTTGAAGAAGCACGACGGCCGTTGGATGGACATAGTACAGTCACTGCAGGTAGAATCGTTTATATTGACTAAGTTGACCAAGCCCTTGGTACACATCAACTTAGTAGGCCCACAGGTCAGCTTCCGAAATGGTGCACCCCAGATGTCAGGGGGAGGCATCATTTTTTGGGCGGGTGAAGCTAGAATATCCGAGATTGAAGAAGAAGCACGACATCCGTTGGATGGACATCCAATGGCCACTGCTGCTAGAACCGTGTGTTGACTATAAGTTAACAAAGCCTTGCATACGCGTCAACTCTCTTTTTTTAGGGGACGCATCAACTTAGTAAGGCCACAAGTGTGTGGCAGAGAACTTATAGCCCATTTGAGATTTGTAAGAATGCACAACCAATTTTTGAATTCTAATGGAATTTACTACGGCCCATTTACAATTTGTTAAAAGTACAGCCCAGTTCAACCAACCGTTCAAAATAGAATTCAATAAAATTTCCCACATTTTGATGGGATCCGAAATATTTCTATCCCGAAATATCTAGTCAGATTAAATATAATTTCATTATAAATTTATATTACGTAAAAATCCAACAAAACATTGCACTCGCAACAATTAATGAAATTAAAAAATTTAATATCCAAAAATAATATTTTATAAAGTAATTACGTGTTTGGTGCATTTGTTATAGTTACTGCCCAGTTTTTATAATTACATCCCATTTATTATTTCTTAAAGCCCATTTTCTTGTTAAGCCTAATGCATCCCTCGTAGGAAAGATTTGCAGCCCAGCAGGGCGGAGAATAGCAACTTGACCTTGCCTGGGTATTCCAAAATAAATTCTAGCTGGGCTAGCCATTTTCAGCTTGAAAATAATAATATCTGGGCTGGATATCTGGCCTAGGCTAGACGGGCCACAGCCCACCAAGTTAATAGCTGAGCGATGTTTTCGTTGTTGCTCAGAGGAGAAAATTTAATATCTGGGCTAAACATCGCTCAAGAAAAACTCTGTAGTGCTCACACCACAAAAACACAAATACTGCTCGAGCTACTTGGTCCCACCTGTCGGCCGCTTCTTGTGCAATTCTCTCGTTTGTTAGCTACATAGGTTGACAATGGTGTGGGACCGTGATGTCTGGAAACCAGGAGGAAGCAAACAAATTTAATGTTTCATATAATAATAAGGAGGCACTTGCGTACGTGCGACTATGGCCCTGGTGGGTCCCCACTGTCATCCTCTCCAAGTAAAGTCATCTCCTCATCCTCATGTCCGTTGACCATCGGCGAGGCCAGTGCCCAATATATGGACAATTTGAGGCAGAAGCGTGAGGACCAGTTCCAGGAGGCGCAGGCCGCCGCCGCCTACAACCACCATCTCCTCCAGGAGAACCTCTAGGAGGAGGAGCAAATCGTCGTGGAGCGGGAGGAGCAGGAGGCGCTGCTCGACTCGTACCGCTTTGCCCGCTAGGGCCGCCTCGAGCGCTGGCGGTACCGCATGCGGGTGGCGAAGGCTGCGGCCGCCAACAAAGAGAGCGATGAAGCGGGTGAGGCACTGTTTGGCGAGACCGATGACGAGGCAGAGGACAATGCCAGCTCCGACGAGTCCCCGCTCCACTGGCGTCAACGAAGCCCTGCTCCGCCGAGGCCCCGCGGCGCCAACAACGATGCAGAGGACACCGCTGGCTCCGCCGAGGCCCCACCCTGCCGGCAACGAGGGGGGGGGGGATTTCACCCGCTCCGCCGAGGCGCTGCCCACCGGCAACTAGACAAAGGACATCACCGGCTCCGCCGAGGCCCCGCCCCGCTGCCAACGAGGCCGCGCCACATAGAAAACAAGGAAGAGTAGAACACGGTAAGTCGCCGCCGCTCGGGTCCAAGTAAGGCCACCACTGCCCTAATCGCTATGACAAGCTAGGCGGGTTGACCACTGACGGCCGGTTAGCTTCTTGGCGGCAACGTGGAGTCGGAGTGCTATGTTGGAGAAGGACGCTGCTTCTACTTAACTGCTGGTGTAGTTGGCTGACTGACACGTGGGCCCAACAGGCATCTAGGCCACATGTAAGTTATGCAACTGCACCTGCATTTAAGTCACTGGAGCATCCGTTCGGCTCAACCGAACACAGGTGGGTAGCTTCGGTTAATTAATTATACCTCCAGCGCACCCCTTTTTAGTTGAAGAATGTATGAAATGTAATGAAATCCTCTTGTTTATATGAAATCTGACCGTGTATGAATGAATTTATTTCGATTAGTTCGAATTCTTGTATCACTGGCATTGGATGAACATGCAAAACAATACGTACAAGTTTCACATGTACTCCTAGGTTGATCACCTCGTTTGCAGCAGTTTCACGTGTACTCCCTCCGTTCCTTTCTAGTCTGCATACAAGTTTTGTCTACAGTCAAAGTATCTCTACTTTGACCAATCTTATAGAAAAAAGAATGCACTTTCACAATGTGCGAAGTAAAAAGGAACAGAAGGAGTATAAAGAGTCTGAGCAGCTTTTTAGCGTTCCTGTACATTGTAATCAAACACACAGGATTGGCAATTCATAGAGAACATTCAAAACATTCGATGATTATGCATCTTAGTGATTCACGTGCCAGAGCCAATATTTACTTCAAAACTAAAGAATAAAGAGCGTCCCATTCGAAAATATCAAACGCATGTCTTCTTGCTAAAATCAATGAGAAAAATTTGACAAGGTTTTCCCATTCCAAAATATCAAATGCCTACGATTGTGGAATGGGCAGGGTTTGCCATCAGTTCGGACATTCACATGGAACCTCGTGCTAAATAAACCAGCTGACCAGCTGTTCTTTTTGTGCAGTTCCACCAAAATCAACCAAATTCGCATCTAGCTTGTATGATTTCGCCCTTATATGTTGCAACGCCTTGAACTTATCGGCACCTCCTTTCTAGTGGTGGAATCAAGCTGAGCACCCCTGGTTGCACAAATACAAAAAAAGTGATTAGTATAAAGCAAACTGTACTATGAATTGACAGTTTAAATAGGCACCTACATGGTCGATGTAGAGCACACTTCTAGAAAAATGGAACTCACCGGAAAGAATCCTAGAACAACATTGTACTCGCGCATTGATACGTCTCCAACGTATCTATAATTTTTGATTGTTCTATGCTATTATTTATGATGTTTTGGATGTTTCATGGGCTTTGTTATACACTTTTGTATTATTTTTGGGACTAACCTATTAACCCAAAGGCCCAGTCCAGATTGCTGTTTTTTTTGCCTATTTCAGGGTTTTACAGAAAAGGAATATCAAACGGAGTCCAAATGGAATGAAACTTTGGGAGAGATATTTTTTGACCAAAATACGCACGGGAGACTTGAGAACCACGGAGTAGGGCTTACGTGGCATCCACGAGGGTGGGGCGCGCACCCCCCCTACAGGGCACGCCCCCTGCCTTGTGGGCCCCACGTCTGGCCCCCGGTGCCCTCCTTCCTCCTATATATACCTATGTACCCCGAAAACATCAGAACAACAGGGAAAACACTAGTTCCACCGCCACAACCTTCTGTTCCCGTGAGATCCCATCTTGGGGCCTATTCCGGAGCTCCACCGGAGGAGGGATCTACCATGGAGTGCTTCTACATCATCATCATTGTCTCACCATGAGTTGCGAGTAGTTTACCAAAGACCTTCGGGTCCATAGTTAGTATCTATATGGCTTCTTCTCTCTCTTTGGATCTCAATACCAAGTTCTCCTCGGTCTTCGAGGAGATCTATTCGACGTAATCTCTTTTGCGGTGTGTTTGTCGAGATCCGATGAATTATGGGTTTATGATCAACATTATCTATGAGAAATAGTTGGTTCTTTTCTGAACTCTTTTATGTATGATTATAATATCCTTGCATGTCTCTTCGAATTATTGGTTGGATTTGGCCTACTAGATCTATAGTTCTTGTAATGGGAGAAGAGCTTGGCTTTGGGTTTAATCTTGCGGTGTCCTTTCCCATTAACAGTAGGGGCAGCAAGGCACGTATTGTATTGTTGCCATCGAGGATAAAAAGATGGGGTTTATATCATGTTATTTGAGTTTATCCCTCTGCATCTTGTCATCTTGCTTAAGGCGTTACTCTGTTCTTATGAACTTAATACTCTAGATGCATGCTGGATAGCGGTCGATGTGTGGAGTAATAGTAGTAGATGCAGAATCATTTCGGTCTACTTGTTTCGGACGTGATGCCTATATATAATGATCATGCCAAGATAGTCTCATAATTATTCTCTTTTCTATCAATTGCTCGACAGTAATTCGTTCACCCACCGTAGAATTATGCTATCACGAGAGAAGACACTAGAGAAACCTATGGCCCCCGGGTCTATTCTCAACATATCAATCTACAATCTACTTTACTTTTCGGTTTTTACTTTTCTGTTCTTAAATCCAAAAATACCATAAATATCAAACTAGCATATCTATCAGATCTCACTTTCGTAAGTGACCGTAAAGGGATTGACAACCCCTTATTGCATTGGGTGCGAACTTCTTATTTGTTTGTCCAGGTGCGAGGGACTCGCGCGTGGTCTCCTACTGGATTGATACCTTGGTTCTAAAAAACTGAGGGAAATACTTACGCTACTGTGTTGCATCACCCTTTCCTCTTCATGGGAATACAACGCAAGCTCGAGAAGTAGAAAGAAGAATTTCTCGCGCCGTTGCCGGGGAGGCTTACGCAAAGTCATATACCAAATACCTATCACATACCCTTATCCTTCGCATTACATTTATTCGGCTCTCGTTTTCCTCTCCCCCACTTCACCCTTGCCGTTTTATTTGCCCTTATTTTTTTGTGCAGGTGCGAGGGACTCGCTCGTGGTATCCTACTGGATTGATACCTTGGTTCTCAAAAACTGAGGGAAATACTTACGCTACTGTGCTGCATCACCCTTTCCTCTTCGAGGGAATACAACGCAAGCTCGAGAAGTAGCAAGAAGAATTTCTAGCGCCGTTGCCGCGGAGGCTTACGCAAAAGTCATATACCAAGTACCTATCACATACCCTTATCCTTCGCATTACATTTATTCGCCTCTCGTTTTCCTCTCCCCCACTTCACCCTTGCCGTTTTATTTGCCCTTCTTTTCGCCGTGTGTTTATCGTTCACTTGCTTCTTGTTTGCTTGTGTGTTGGATTGCTCGCTTGTCACTATGGCTCAGAACAATACTAAATTGTGTGACTTCTCCAATACCAACAATAATGATTTTATTAGCACTCCGATTGTTCCTATTACCGATGCTGAATGTTGTGAGATTAATGCTGCTCTGTTGAATCTTGTCATGAAAGATCAATTTTCCGGCCTTCCTAGTGAAGATGCCGCTACCCATCTAAACAACTTTGTTGATTTGTGTGATATGCAAAAGAAGAGGGATACGGATAACGATATTGTTAAATTGAAGTTATTTCCGTTTTCACTTAGAGATCGTGCTAAAACTTGGTTTTCCTCTTTGACTAGAAATAGTATTGATTCGTGGAATAAGTTCAAAGATGCTTTTATCTCTAAGTATTTCCCTCCTGCTAAGATCATCTCTCCTAGAAACGATATTATGAATTTTAAGCAACTAGATCATGAGCATGTTGCACAAGCTTGGGTGTGGGGACCCCGACTTAAGAGTCGAGATCACCGAATGCACGTGTATAGTGATCCCAGAGATCAATGCTCACTGAACACACAGAAGCTGAATAACAAGAGTCTTACATCCATACACACCGTCTTACACAAATTATGGCCATTATGGCCAAGTCTTACATAGATAAAGCCTCAAGGGCTGAATAGCAAATAACTCAAATAGCGGAAGTCTTCGAAGATAAGTAGAAACCATTCCATCTGCCTTAACCCTACAGGCATTATGACTGGGATAGCGTCCTAGTTCGCATGTTCGTCTCCATAGAATTCTTCTTCATATTCCTGCTCCTCCATGCCTGGCCAATTAAATAACCAATGGCAAGCCAATGAGTACTTTGAATGTACTCGCAAGCAACCCATGATTTGGTTCAAGGTAACAATGCAATTATTCAACAATGAGCAATCTAGGCACAAGCTAGAATAAATATTCTACCATCAAGTATATGCATCAATAAATTCACGTAACCTCGAGGACAGGTTACCGATATCAACAAGAATAGGTTTCAACTCAACGAGTCAAGTCACCACCTTGACTCATCATACACACATACTTTCACCGATGTAGTAAAATTCTGGACATAGTTTAAGTAGCACCACCCAACTGTCCATGACCGTGGACACGGCTATTCGAATAGTTTTACACTCTGCAGAGGTTGCGCACTTTACCCACAAGATCCGGGAAGCTTTCGTGTCACCCACGATCCCGCAGTACCTCAAGTACTCGGGGTAAGCACCCGGTCATTATTTTTCCTTAGACGACACTAACATAGGGTCCACTCGTTGGTGCACAGCCCTCGAGTACAAACAATAGATCATGGGACTTGCCCTATTTTCAATGTCACGCGTACACGAAGGGAGCAACGGTGTGTCCGGTGCCCTGTAAAAACAGTCATGTTCGTCTATCCAAGCACGACCCCGTCCCGGGAAAGACCTCAAGTCTTCCCGTCACTAGTAATGCGGGCACCATGCTAGTGTCGGCCTAAGTAATCAATAACGCCCCTTCCCATAAGGGGTAGAGTGGTTGCACATGTTTAGTTGGGACGGTAGTCACACATAAATCTAATCCATCATTCCACCCATGCACAATATCTTTATTGGCACATCACTTCTTCCTCAAGTGATGACCTAACTCAACATCACCCTCGGGAATTAGGGGCACCCGATGGGGTTTTTAAAAAGAATGCAACCACGAAGGTTTCATGGCACACATGCATCACGAAGAATCACTACTAATCATTTTCATTGCATCTATCACATAACAAGACCATGAGTAAAGCATGCATCATGTGGTGGTTCTCAACTAGGTCACCACCGTCACTCTTATTATCATGCATTCGGAAGTAAATGGGTTCCGAAGTCACAAGGGTATCATGGTCAAAGGGCTGCTTGCCTGGATTGTCTTGGTCTTCAAAGTCTTCAAATCCTTCCCCTCCTTCTTCTACAGCAACCTCGTCAAATACGGTATCTAATCGTCGCAAAATAACAATGGGAAAATAAGACCACAATAAAAACAGAAAAAAAACAAAGTGCTCAGAAAAATGTCAACTTATTTTTGTTTTGGAGTGGCAGAATGGGGTCCATGAATATTTGAATAGAAGTTTTAATGTTCAAATATGAATTTAATTTTGAACAGAACAGAAAAGGTTCATGGATATGTGTGAAAGTGACATCATTAAATAGGTTGGATTTTTACAAGTTTTTAGGAACTGGAATTAATTCATTTGGATATATATTTAATTCTGTGGAATTATTTGAAATTCCACAGAAAAGAAAAAACAAAAAGGGCTCTGTGCCACTGGACCACAACGGCCACAGTGCAACGGCCCAGGGCGAATACAGCCCACCGCACGGCGCCACCGCGCGCCAGGGTTTTTTTTAAACCTGACGGGTGGGGCCCGGAGGTCAGCGTCAGAGAGGGGAGAGAGAGATAGGTGAGGATGACAGGCGGGGCCCGCCTGTCATCTTCAACCTCGCGGCCAGAGAAGGGCGAGCTCACCGGCGGCGGTATGGTGCACGGCAGGGCAATCCGAGGGCACGGTCGTGCTCAGGGAGGAGTCGCGGTTCTGGTGGTGCTGGAGTTGGCCGCCGGAGGGGCCAGGTTCGTCGGCGGCGAGGTGGAACGGCGGCGGAGCGTCGGGAGGGTCCTGGTTGGCTTGCTTCGGGCTGCAACAGGAGTGGGAGAAGGAGGGGAATGGTTCAGTGGAGTCCGGTGGCTCTAGATCGAACAAGAGTTGGGGTGGAGGGAGGCTGTACCGTGAGATCACCGGTCGCCCGAGGCGGCGGAGCTCCGGTCGATCCCGTGCACAGAGGCTCTTCGAGGGCAAGTGGGAGGTGCTGGTGTGCTCTTGGGGGTATGGGGAGGAGATGGATGCTAGTGGAGAGGCCCGGGGCATGCTTATATAGCTGGGCCCTGGTCCACCGTGGACTCGTGCGCCGGCGAGGTTACGGGCAAGGCCAGAGGCCGTGCAGGCACTTGTGATCGAGTCGGGGCCGTTCGTGGATGAGGTCTACGCCTAGGGGAGGGAAGATGAGGAGCGGGGAAGCATCCAGAGAGCTCGCGCGTGCGAGGCCGACGACTGGAGCTCGCGGGCGGCCGGCGCGCGTGCGAGGACGTCTACTGGAGGGAGAAGGAGGAGGGGGACAACACCGGGGGGAGTTGCGGTCATCGAGGCACATCGAATGGCGCGAGGGGGAAGCACGAGGTGGTCGGGGGCGATGGATTGGGCGAGGCTACAGTGCGGGTGCGCACTGTAGCACGCTCTGGAGCATGCTTATTGCATGCCACGGCATGCCGTTGGCTAGCTGGGTGTGTCCGCCGTGTCTGGGGGGTCCAGCAGGGAGTAAACAACCTAGCTGTGGCCTTGGATGCTCTGGATGTCCAGTGAGAGAGGAGGGGAGCTGGTAGATGGTAAGAACTGGGTTGTCCAGCAAGGTAAATTGGGGTTTTCACCCTTCAATCATGGAGCTCTGGTCCTGGGGAAGCTACTGGGGGTAGAAGGTAACTAGGTGAGGCTGTGGTAAAAAGTTGAAGCAAAAGTAAATAGTAAAAGAGGTCAAGATGATGGTTTTGGTAAAATGTCAGAAGGTGTTTGATTATGATCTGGGCAAGCAAATGATCTCCACTGGCTATGACACTTAACAAGATTAAATGGCATATGGAAATAGGGTGTTTCACCAAGTTTGGGCTCATTTGAAGAAACTTGCCAATGTAACTTTGGTGAACCCTAGAAATCAACAGAAATGGTTTCACCATGTTTAAGTCAAGCTAATCATCTCCCCTTGATGCACCACTTGGTGTAGTTTCATCATTTGGGGTTATGATTATGCTCACAAAGATTGAAGCCCTAGTTAAAAAGTTGGTAATGTAAAGTTGTTCAAATTTGAATTTGAACAGAAATGGTTTTGGGGCATTCTGATCAAGTTGTCCTTCTCCAAAGCTTGTGCCATTTGGTCTAGATGCCTTATTTGCACCAAGTTTGAGAGCATTTGGACAAGTTTGGCAATGTAAAGTTGCTCAAACTTCAGATATGGACAGAATGGTTTTGAGGGGTTTTGATGATGTTTTCTTGCTCCCCAAGGCATGGGGCTTGGCAAGATCATCAAATATGTCATATATGACATGATAGAATTTCCCTGGAATTTTTAGAGAATATTTCCTTTGTAAATATTTCAAAAGCTTGAAATATTCAGAAAGGGTTTCTGAGGGATTAGCCCATTATTTTGAACATGACCAAGTGTTGAAACTCTTATATATGGACAATATATGTCCTATGAGTCTTCCTGAATTTTGGCAATTATTTTTGAAATACTTAAATAATTTTTCCCTATTAAAGACCATTTCTGGCCTTAAGAAAAATCTTTTAAATAAAATAGGAAAATAATTTTCAAAATTATACTTTTGTGGTTTCTGGGAGTCCTATGACTACTAGGTCTCAAATGTACTTTTTGAAATAATTTTCTCACCCTAAATCAAGCACTTGCAGTGCAAACCTCAATTCAGGGGTTTTTGGAATACTAATTTTTTTAAATATAATTTGGCCAAATTAACTTTATAAGAAAATACTATACTGTTATAAACACTTGGTATGATCATTGGGCAGAATTTTGGGTAAGGAGATGAATTCTACAAGAGGTAATAGTTGACTTTAATGAGCACAAGAAAAACACAGGAAGAAAAACTCAATTCCAAATAAAAGCCAAATGATGCCAAAAAATTTTGCTTGTCCAAATTTTCATGCTTCATTGATGCAATTGACATATTACAAAATGTAGGGTGTGACAGACCTACCCCCCTTACAAGAATCTCGTCCCCGAGATTCCTAAACTAGGTCTTAAAAGAGATCGGGATACTCGGATCTAAGATAGTCTTCACGTTCCCAGGTTGCTGCTGCTTCCGTGTGGTTGCTCCAGTGGACCTTGAAGTACTTGATGGTGCGGCTTCGCGTCCGTCGTTCTGCCTCATCCAGAATGCGAATGGGCTTCGCGCGGTAGGTCAAATCAGGCTGCAGATCAATGGCTTGGTGATCAACATCCTTGTAGAGATCAGGCTTGTTCGGAACTTGGAGACACTTCCGGAGTTGTGACACATGGAATACGTTGTGCACATCGGATAGCTTAGGTGGTAGTTCCAAATGGTAAGCCACTTCTCCTCGTCGTGCAGTGATCTCAAAGGGTCCAATGAACCTTGGTGCGAGCTTCCCCTTGACGTGGAAACGCTTGGTTCCCTTTAGAGGAGTTACCCGCAGGTATACATGGTCCCCAACATGGAAGCTCATATCCCGTCCGTGAGTATCGGCATAGATCTTCTGCCTTGACTTGGCTGCTTTCAAGCGCTCTCTGACTAGTTGGACTTCCTCTTCTGCTTCTCAGAGAATATCCGGTCCAAAGTCTAGCCCTTCTCCAGTCTCCGACCAGTTGAGGGGTGTGCGACATCTGCGTCCGTACAACACCTCAAATGGTGCCATCTGAAGGCTCGACTGATAACTGTTGTTGTAGGAGAACTCGGCAAAAGGGATGCAATCTTCCCACTTGGCTCCAGTTGCCAAGACACAGGCTCGGAGCATGTCTTCGAGAATTTGATTTACTCGTTCTGTCTGACCTCCGGTCTGTGGGTGGAAAGTCGTGCTGAAAGACAACTTGGTTCCCAAGGCTTCTTGGAACTTCTTCCAGAACCTTGAGTTGAACTGGGTTCCTCGATCTGACACAATCTCCTTGGGAACGCCGTGAAGGCTTCTAATTCAGTCGATGTAGAGAGCTGCCAGCCGGTTGCCATCATAAGTAGTCTTGACAGGAATGAAATGGGCCACCTTGGTCAAATGGTCGACTATGACCCAGATGGAGTCATGTACTCTATTCGACCTTGGTAATCCAGTGATGAAGTCCATTCCGACTTTATCCCACTTCCACTCTGGAACCTTGAGTGGTTGGAGCAATCCAGCGGGTCGCTGATATTCAGCCTTGACCCTTTGGCACACATCACACTTTTTAACATAGGTTGCAATCTCTCTTTTCATCCCGTGCCACCAGAATCTTTCCTTCAAGTCTTGATACATCTTCGTTCCTCCAGGGTGGATGGAATACAGAGTGTCGTGGGCTTCTTGCAGGATCAAGTTCTTCAGCTCCATCTTGTTTGGTACGCAGATGCGGCCTTTGTACCAAACAATCCCGTGCTCGTCCTCGGAGAATCCTGGGGCCTTGCCTAGCTTCATCTTCTTCTTGATGCCTTCAGTGCTTGCGTGCCCGCCTTGTGCCTTCTTGACTTCATCCATCAGGGTCGGTTTGACTTCCACATGACCCAGAAATCCAGGGGTTACCAATTCCAAACTGAATTGTTCGAGTTCCTTAAACAGGGCTGGATGCCTCTTTTGAATAATGGCATTCAAGGAGCAAGCCTTCCTGCTTAAGGCATCGGCCACCACGTTAGCCTTCCCGGGGTGATATTGAACACTGAGGTCATAATCTTTGATGAGTTCCAACCATCTTCGTTGCCTCATGTTCAATTCCTTTTGGGTGAATATGTACTTCAGACTTTTGTGGTCTGTGTATATCTCACACCGTTTCCCTAGGAGGTAATGCCGCCATATCTTCAAGGCATGAACCACTGCTGCTAACTCAAGATCGTGAGTAGCGTAGTTCTCTTCATGTGGTCGTAGCTGCCTGGAGAGGTAAGCTATGACTCGGCCTTCTTGCATCAGAACGCTTCCCAATCCGATTCGAGAGGCATCACAATATATCACGAACTCCTTGTGAATATCAGGTGTTGCCAGAACTGGGGCGGTGGTCAACCTCTTCTTGAGCTATTGGAAGCTCTCTTCGCATTTTGGCGTACACTCGAACTTCTTGACCTTCTTGAGGAGCTGAGTCATCGGCCGAGCAATGCTAGAGAATCCTTCCACGAATTTGCGGTAATAGCCCGCAAGTCCGAGGAAGCTTCTGACTTCCTTGATGGTCGTTGGAGATTGCCATTGGGTCACAGCTTCGATCTTCGCAGGATCAACTGACAATCCTTCTTCGGTCAAGACATGACCTAAGAATCCAACTTTATGCAGCCAGAACTCACACTTGCTGAATTTGGCGTCTAGTTGGTGCTCCCGAAGCTTGTCTAGGACCATCCTCAAATGTTGATCGTGTTCTTCCTCCGTCTTCGAGAAGACAAGAATGTCATCGATGAAGACAACAACAAACTTGTCCAAATATTCCATGAAGACTTTATTCATGAGATACATGAAGTAGGCTGGGGCATCGGTTAACCCAAAGGACATGACCGTGCACTCGTACAGGCCATATCTGGTTACGAATGCCGTCTTCGGAATATCTTGGGGTTTGATCTTCAGCTGGTAGTACCCAAATCAGAGGTCGTTCTTGGAGAACACCTTGGCTCCGCTGAGCTGATCAAACAGGTCTTCAATCTTGGGAAGTGGATACTTGTTCTTGATTGTAACCTCATTGAGGGAACGATAGTCAATGCATAAGCGGATGGTACCGTCCCTCTTTGCCACAAACAGAACAGGTGATCCCCAAGGGGAGGCACTTGGGCGGATAAATCCATTCCTCAGCTGCTCTTTCAGTTGCTTCTTTAACTCGGCTAATTCTTCCATCCCCATTCTATAAGGCTTCTTATAGATGGGTCCTGCCCCGGGCACGAGCTCGATGATGAACTCAATGTCATGGTCCAGGGGCATTCCCGGTAGTTCATCCGGAAAGACATCAAGATACACGCATACCACCGGTACTTGCTCTAGCCCAACTTCAGACAGACAGTTGACTTGAACGGCTTGAGCGGAAGAGGAGTTGGGAGCAAACTTAACTTCGACTCCTTGGTCATTGGTCACAGTGACAGTCCGATTGGCACAGTCTAATAAGCCTTGGTGCTTGCTGAGCCAATTCATGCCTAGGATCACATCCAAGCCTTGTGATCTCATGACGATAAGGTTTGCTAGGAAATCTACCCCATTTATGGTAATACTGACTCCCTTACAGCCTATCTTGGCTCTCATCTCTGCTCCGGGGGTTTGTACGATCATGGGGTTATTCAGGGGTGTAGGGGTCATGCCACTTTTTAATGCAAATCTTTGAGTGACAAATGAATGCGTGGCTCCAGAATCAAACAAGACAGTTGCAGGTGCTGAGTTGACAAGGAACGTACCCAGCACGACGTCCGGGTCTTCCTGGGCTTCTTCAACAGTGACGTGATTCACACGCCCCTTCCCATGGTTAGGCGGGTTGCGAGGAGCTTGGTTCCTTGGTGGCATCCCGCGGCCTTGTCCTAGGTTCTGCGCATTGGGGCGCGGGGCATCAGGCTTCTTGTTGGGGCACACCCTTGAGATGTGTCCTGACTGACCACATCCAAAGCAAGTGACTTGGTTTGGATTATTGATCTTGTTGCCGCCACTGTTATTGGGGTTGAATGCTGGTCTTGGGTTGGCATACTGCTGAGGGTGATAGTTGGTGCGAGGTGCAGGAGCTCTTGGTTGCTGATAGGTTGGCTTGACCGGGGCTGACTGCCGCGGGCGAGGTTTCTGGTTGCTGGAACTTCCCTTGCTGACCATCTTGCGCTTGCGAGTGTCTTCCAGAGCATGCCTCTTGTCTTCAAGCATGAGTGCTTTGTTCACCAGGTCAGGGAAGGTTGGGCAGTCGCACACGACAAGCGAGTACTGCAGAGTCTGATTGAGGCCTTCCATGAAACGCTCCCTATTTGCAGCATCAGTGCTGACATCTTCAGGGGCATACCTTGACAGAACACTGAACTTCTGCATGTAGTACTTGACAGTGCCACTTCCTTGCTTCAGGGCTCGAAACTCACGCTTTTTGATAGCCATGATTCCGGAAGGAATGTGGGCATTGCGGAATTCTGCCTTGAAGTTGTCCCAAGTGATGTCTTGTCCAGCATGCATGACCTTGAACCCATCCCACCAAGCTCTAGCAGTCCCCCCGAGGCAATGGGCTGCATAAGCCACCTTCTCGCGATCTTCGGCGCATCCGACTAGTTCCAGTAAGTCCTCAATGGTGCGGACCCAGTCGTCTGCATCCAGGGGTTCAACAGTATCGATGAAAGTTGGCGGTGCATGCTTCTTGAACTCTGCCAACGTGGAACGTCCATTGCCATTCCCCGCTGGTTGGCGGTTGTTGGTGACAGCTTGAGCAATCAACTGAAGGGCTGCGGTGTTGGCTTGGCGTTCCTCTCGGGAGGCTTGGAGAAGCTGAGCCATGTCCATGTTCGGAGGAGGTGGTGGTGGAGCTTGGTCATTGGTTTGGTCGTGGCCTGCCTCTGATTGAGCGGATGCTCCGGCTACAGGTTGCTGGGTAGAGGTACCAGTACGAGTTACAACAGGCGTCGTGTTGGAGCGGTAAAAGGTCTCATGACTTGAAAGAGGGAAAGCAATATAGATGGGTGCCTAGTAAGGGGGTGGGTGTGACACTAATGAAATCATGCAAGGGCCGAAAGGCCAAACACATTCATTAAAAATCAAATGGGTGATGTAGTCGTTTACATATTCCTGAAGGAAGAATACGACATACATCCAAACACAACAAAAGCAACACTAGATGGTTTCATATGAACCATACAAGGACTCGACTGCGCATAGGGGTTACACGACCTATCTTACCGTAGACGTTACGAACTGGCATATCCGAGTTGCGAATAATGCCTAAGCGACGGAATGCTCGGTCACGTATTCTGGCTCTTTTGGGTCTTCCTCCTTGTCTTCATTTTTCTGGGCCCCCTTGTCACATGAGGGTGTGGGGGAGTGGAGGAGTTGGATACGACGGTGCTTTGTCGGTGGTGCAGTGAAAAGCTTGTGATATTCCCTTGCCGTCATACGACGTTGCCGAGGTGGTTCTTCATCCTTGGAAGATACATCTCCCGAGGGCCTTCCGCCTCGGTACGCGATAGCGGACTGTCCGGGAGGCGCACCTTCCTTCTTGATCCTATCCGTCTTCTCTTGTGCTCGACGAAGAAGTGCCTTGGTCTTGTGAAGTTCTTCTCGGAGCTTCAATGATTCCGCGGCCAAATCTTGTGCCAAGCTGTCGGCACATAGACTGAAGTAGGTCTGGAATCGAAGCGGGAGTCCTTCCTTCAATGGAGGGGCTAGTGCGCTGTTTTAATCTTCACCTTCCTTCCGGTAAGGCAGGAAGCGGGTTGTCATCTTGGCTGCCATCTCCGGAAGAAGCTCGCGGAGACGGGTTAGTTCCTTGAGTGCAGCAGCCTCGACAGCGAGAGGTAATGTTGCCATCTGGGGTCCCTCGAAGAACCAACTTGTGGGAGGATCGTTTGCCTTCACGATCACTTCCACATGGTACTCCACCTCAGTGTCGCTAAACCAATGCTCAAGGTAGGTGAGGATGGGTGCTCGGTGGAGCTGGCACTCCTGCAGGCTATCCTCGAGAAGGAAGGGAAACCCAGTGGTCAGGTGCTCTTCAGGTACAGCGGCCATCTACAAAGGGTGAATATGAGAGGTTAATAAGCTGATGATATCTCAGGATGGTAAGGTTTAGAAAAGAAGAGAGGTTCGGAAGGTTTTTGAAAAAGGGGTCTCATCTAACTAACGCCCATGCTAACTAAGGCTTCCTACAGTCAGGATGGCTCTGATACCAGCTCCGTGGGGACCCCGACTTAAGAGTCGAGATCATCGAATGCACGTGTACAGTGATCCCAGAGATCAATGCTCACTGAACACACAGAAGCTGAATAACAAGAGTCTTACATCCATACATACCGTCTTACACAAATTATGGCCATTATGGCAAAGTCTTACATAGATAAAGCCTCAAGGGCTGAATAGCAAATAACTCAAATAGCAGAAGTCTTCGAAGATAAGTAGAACCCATGCCATCTGCCTTAACCCTACAGGCATTCTGACTGGGATAGCGTCCTAGTTCGCATGTTCGTCTCCATAGAATTCTTGTTCATATTCCTGCTCCTCCATCCCTGGCCAATTAAATAACCAGTGGCAAGCCAATGAGTACTTTGAATGTACTCGCAAGCAACGCATGATTTGATTCAAGGTAACAATGCAATTATTCAACAATGAGCAATCTAGCCACAAGCTAGAATAAATATTCTACCATCAAGTATATGCATCAATAAATTCACGTAACCTCGAGGACAGGTTACCGATATCAACAAGAATAGGTTTCAACTCAACGAGTCAAGTCACCACCTTGACTCATCATACACACATACTTTCACCGATGTAGTAAAATTCTGGACATAGTTTAAGTAGCACCACCAAACTATCCATGACCGTGGACACGACTATTCGAATAGTTTTACACTCTGCAGAGGTTGCGCACTTTACCCACAAGATCCGGGAAGCTTTCGTGTCAGCCACGATCCCGCAGTACCTCAAGTACTCGGGGGAAGCACCCGGTCATTATCTTTCCTTAGACGACACTAACATAGGGTCCACTCGTTGGTGCACAACCCTCGAGTACAAACAATAGATCATGGGACTTGCCCTATTTTCAATGTCACGCGTACACGAAGGGACCAACGGTGTGTCCGGAGCCCTGTAAAAACAGTCATGGTTGTCTATCCAAGCACGACCCCGTCCCGGGAAAGACCTCAAGTCTTCCCGTCACTAGTAATGTGGGCACCATGCTAGTATCGGCCTAAGTAATCAATAACGTCCCGTCCCATAAGGGGTAGAGTGGTTGTACATGTTTGGTTGGGACGGTAGTCACACATAAATCTAATCCATCATTCCACCCATGCACAAGATCTTTATTGGCACATCACTTCTTCCTCAAGTGATGACCTAACTCAACATCACCCTCGGGCATTAGGGGCACCCGATGGGTTTTTTGAAAAGAATGCAACCACGAAGGTTTCATGGCACACATGCATCACTAAGCATCACTACTAATCATTTTCATTGCATCTATCACATAGCAAGACCATGAGTAAAGCATGCATCATTTGGTGGTTCTCAACTAGGTCACCACCGTCACTCTTATTATCATGCATTCAGAAGTAAATGGGTTCCGAAGATCACAAGGGTATCATGGTCAAAGGGCTGCTTGCCTGGATTGGCTTGGTCTTCAAAGTCTTCAAATCCTTCCCCTCCTTCTTCTACAGCAACCTCGTCAAATACGGTATCTAATCGTCGCAAAATAACAACAGGAAAATAAGACCACAATAAAAACAGAAAAAAAAAACAAATTGCTCAGAAAAATGTCAACTTATTTTTGTTAAATACTAGATGGAAAACTAAGATGGCAACAATTCTTACTTTGAGTTTTGGAGTGGCAGAATGGGGTCCATGAATATTTGAACAGAAGTTTTAATGTTCAAATATGAATTTAATTTTGAACAGAACAGAAAAGGTTCATGGATATGTGTGAAAGTGACATCATTTAATAGGTTGGATTTTTACAAGTTTTTAGGAACTGGGATTAATTCATTTGGATATATATTTAATTCTGTGGAATTATTTGAAATTCCACAGAAAAGAAAAAAGAAAAGGGGCTCTGTGCCACTGGGCCAGAACGGCCACAGTTCAACGACCCAGGGCGAATACAGCCCTCCACACGGCGCCAGCGCGTGCCAGGGTTTTTTTAAACCTGATGGGTGGGGCCCGGCGGTCAGCGTCAGAGAGGGGAGAGAGAGAGAGGTGAGGATGACAGGTGGGGCCCGCCTGTCATCTTCAACCTCCCGGCCAGAGAAGCGGCGAGCTCACCGGCGGCGGTATGGTGCACGGCGGGCCAATCCGAGGGCACGGTCGTGCTCAGGGAGGAGTCGCGGTTCTGGTGGTGCTGGAGTTGGCCGCCGGAGGGGCCAGGTTCGTCGGCGGCGAGGTGGAACGATGGTGGAGCGTCGGGAGGGTCCTGGTTGGCTTGCTCCGGGCTGCAACAGGAGTGGGAGAAGGAGGGGAATGGGTCAGTGAGGTTCGGTGGCTCTAGATCGAACAAGAGCTGGGGTGGAGGGAGGCTGTACCATGAGATCACCGGTCGCCCGAGGCGGCGGAGCTCCGGTCGATCCCGTGCACAGAGGCTCTTCGAGGGCGAGTGGGAGGTGCTGGTGTGCTCTTGGGGGTATGGGGAGGATATGGATGCCAGTGGAGAGGCCCGGGGCATGCTTATATAGCCGGGCCCCGGTCCACCGTGGACTCGTGCGCCGGTGAGGTTACGGGCGAGCCCAGAGGCCGTGCAGGCACTTGTGATCGAGTCGGGGCCGTTCGTGGATGAGGTCTATGCCTAGGGGAGGGAAGAGGAGGAGCGGGGAAGCATCCAGAGAGCTCGCGCGTGCGAGGCCGACGACTGGAGCTCGCGGGCGGCCGGCGCGCGTGCGAGGACGTCTACTGGAGGGAGAAGGAGGAGGGGGACAGCGCTGGGGCGAGATGCGGACACCGAGGCGCATCGAATGGCGCGAGGGGGAAGCACGAGGTGGTCGGGGGCGATGGATTGGGCGAGGCTACAGTGCGGGTGCGCACTGTAGCGCGCTCTGGAGCGTGCTTATTGTATGCCATGGCATGCCGTTGGCTAGCTGGGCGTATCCACCGTGTCTGGCGGGTCCAGCAGGGAGTAAATAACCTAGCTGTGGCCTTGGATGATCTGGATGTCCATTGAGAGAGGAGGGGAGTTGGTAGATGGTAAGAACTAGGCTGTCCAGCAAGGTAAATTGGGGTTTTCACCCTTCAATCATGGAACTCTGGTCCTGGGGAAGCTACTGGGGGTAGAAGGTAACTAGGTGAGGCTGTGGTAAAAAGTTGAAGCAGAAGTAAATAGTAAAAGAGGTCAAGATGATGGTTTTGGTATAATGTTAGAAGGTGTTTGATTATGATCTGGGCAAGCAAATGATCTCCACTGGCTATGGCACTTAACAGGATTAAGGCTGTGTTTGTTTGAGCTTCGGTTTCAGCAGTTTCAGCTGTGGACTTGCTGTGCTGGCAAAACTGCTGTGCTGAGGAAACAGCTGTAGTGAAGGTTAGCTGTTTGGCAACGCAGCTGTGGAAACGACTGTGAGCTGGTGAAAACGCTATGTTTCAGGAGGAGGGGGGGCGAACGTAGAGATATGTCATGCCTACGGTGGCATTTACGACATAATTATGACCAAACGCCAAAGATAGAGGGGCTAGGGAAACAGTTTTGGCCCAAAAGTACACCGAGACCAGCTTTAGGCTGTTACACTGAAAATCTCCCGAAACAGTTTTGGGTTGTGGTTCCACAGCTGTTCTAAATAACCTGTTTGTTTCAGCTTTAGCTTTTTTCAATCCTAAAACTACTCCAAAAGCTGAAACAAACACAGCCTAAATGGCATATGGAAATAGGGTGTTTCACCAAGTTTGGGCTCATTTGAAGAAACTTGCCAATGTAACTTTGGTGAACCCTAGAAATCAACAAAAATGGTTTCACCATGTTTAAGTCAAGCTAATCATCTCCCCTTGATGCACCACTTGGTGTAGTTTCATCATTTGGGGTTATGATCATGCTCACAAAGTTTGAAGCCCCAGGTAAAAAGTTGGTAATGTAAAGTTGTTCAAATTTGAATTTGAACAGAAATGGTTTTGGGGCATTCTGATCAAGTTGTCCTTCTCCAAAGCTTGTGCCATTTGGTCTATATGCCTTATTAGACCATTCTAGCATGTGCACCAAGTTTGAGAGCATTTGGACAAGTTTGGCAATGTAAAGTTGCTCAAACTTCAGATATGGACGGAATGGTTTTGAGGGGTTTTGATGATGTTTTCTTGCTCCCCAAGGCATGGGGCTTGGCAAGATCATCAAATATGTCATATATGACATGATAGAATTTCCCTGGAATTTTTAGAGAATATTACCTTTGTAAATATTTCAAAAGCTTGAAATATCCAGAAAGGGTTTTTGAAAGATTAGCCCATTATTTTGAACATGACCAAGTGTTGAAACTCTTATATATGGACAATATATGTCCTATGAGTCTCCCTGAATTTTGGCAATTATTTTTGAAATACTTAAATAATTTTTCCCTATTAAAGACCATTTCTGGCCTTAAGAAAAAGCTTTTAAATAAAATAGGAAAATAATTTTTAAAATTATACTTTTGTGGTTTCTGGGAGTCCTATGACTACTAGGTCTCAAATGTACTTTTTGAAATAATTTTCTCACCCTAAATCAAGCACTTGCAGTGCAAACCTCAATTCAGGGGTTTTTGGAATACTAATTTTTGAAAATACAATTTGGCCAAGTTAACTTTATAAGAAAATACTATACTCTTATAAACACTTGGTATGATCATTGGGCAGAAGTTTTGGGTAAGGAGATGAATTCTACAAGAGGTGATAGTTGACTTTAATGAGCACAAGAAAAACACAGGAAGAAAAACTCAATTCCTAATAAAAACCAAATGATGCCAAAAAAAATTGCTGGTCCAAATTTTCATGCTTCATTGATGCAATTGACATGTTACAAAATGCAGGGTGTGACATTGGGAGAGAATGAAATTAATGATACATAATTGCCCTACACATGGTTTGAACTTACGAATGATTATTCAAAACTTTTATGCTGGCTTGAATTTTGCTTCTAGAAATCTTTTAGATTCGGATGCAGGAGGCACTTTCATGGAAACTATCTTAGGAGAAGCTACCAAACTCCTAGATAATATTATGGTTAATTATTCTCAATGGCACACCGAAATATCTACTAGGAAAAAAGTACATGGTATTAAAGAGATTAGTGTTTTGAGTGGAAAGATGGATGAACTTATGAAATTATTTGCTACTAAGAGTGCTTCTTCTGATCCTAATGTTATGCCTTTATCCATGTTGTTGAAAATAATAATGAATCTTTGGATGTGAATTTTGTTGGTAGGAATAATTTTGGTAACAATGCTTATAGAGGAAACTTTAATCCTAGGCCTTTTCCTAGTAATTCCTCTAATAATTATGATAATTCCTACAATAACTCTTATGGAAAGATGCCTTCTGAATTTGAAACTAGTGTTAAGGTCGCAAAAGAATTTCAATGCTTTGCTTGAAGAAAAATTGCTTAAGATTGCTGAATTGGCTAGAAGTGTGGATAGAATTACTCTTGATGTTGATTCCTTGAAACATAGATCTATTCCACCTAAGCATGATATCAACGAGTCTCTCAAAGCCATGAGAATTTCCATTGATGAATGTAAACAAAGAACCGCTAGGATGCATGCTAAAAATGAGAGTTATATAAAAGCGTGTTCTTCTAGTTATCATGAAGATAAAGATGAAGATCTGAAAGTTAATGATGTGTCTCCTATTAGATCCTTGTTTTCTAGTAATAATCTTGATAAAGATGGGATTGGAGATGAGTCTACTTTAATTAAAAGGTGTCCCAATGATTCGGAGTTTTTAGATCTTGATGCTAAAATTGTTAAAAGTGGGAGTGAAGAGATTAAAACTTTGCATAGTGATGAACCCACTCCTTTGGATTTCAAGGGATTCAATTATGATAATTTCTCTTTGATTGATTGTATTTCCTTGTTGCAATCCGTGCTAAACTCTCTGCATGCTTATAGTCAAAATAAAGCTTTTACCAAACACATAGTTGATGCTTTGATGCAATCTTATGAAGAAAAACTTGAATTAGAAGTTTCTATCCCTAGAAAGCTTTAAGATGAGTGGGAACCTACTATTAAAATTAAAATTAAAGATCATGAATGCTTTGCTTTGTGTGATTTGGGTGCAAGTGTCTCCACTATCCCAAAAACTTTGTGTGATTTGCTACGTTTCCATTTGCTTGATGATTGTTCTTTAAATTTGCTTCTTGCGGATTCTACCATTAATAAACCTATGGGAAGGATTAGTGATGTTCTTATTGTTTCCAAGAGGAATTATGTTCCCGTAGATTTCATTGTTCTTGATATAGATTGCAATCCTTCATGTCCTATTATTCTTGGTAGACCTTTCCTTAGAACGATTGGTGCAATTACTGATATGAAGGAAGGAAATATTAGATTCCAATTTCTGTGAAGGAAAGGCATGGAACACTTTCCTAGAAATAAAATAAAATTACCATATGAATCTATTATGAGAGCCACTTATGGATTGCCTTCCAAAGATGGCAATACGTAGATCTATCCTTGTATCGTGCCTATCTAGGGGCGTTAAACGATAGCGCTTGTTGGGAGGAAACCCAATTTTTTTTTCTATTTAGGAATAAATATTGCATCTAGCTTCTGTTTAGATGTGGTTTTGTATTTTAATTAGTGTTTGTGCCAAGTAGAACCTTTGGGAAGACTTGTGTGAAGTTTATATGATCTTGCTGTGAAAAAACAGAATCGTTAGCGCTCGCTAGAATAGTCACCAGATTTTAGTAGAGCGTGCTATTTAGTTGACTCTTTTTGAAGATGTTTAATACACAAATTCCTCACGTTTACGAATTTATTTCAATTTTTTTGGAGTTACAGAAGTATGCGAAAGTTACAGATTACTACAGACTGTTCTGTTTTAGACATATTCTGTTTTTCGTGTGTTGTTTGCTTATTTTCATGAATCTGTGAGTAGTATTCGGGAGTATGAATCATAGAGAAGTTGGAATACAGTAGGTTTAACACCAATATAAACAAAGAATGAGTTCATTACAGTACCTTTGAGTGGTGGTTTATTTTCTTATACTAACGGAGCTCACGAGATTTTTGTCTAAGTTTTGTGTTGTGAAGTTTTCAAGTTTTGAGTATTGCTTTGATGGACTATGGAACAAAGAGTGTCAAGAGACTAAGCTTTGGGATGCTTGAGGCACACCAAGGTAGAATTCAAGGACAACCAAAAGCCTAAGCTTGGGGATGCCCCGGGAAGGCATCCCCTCTCTCGTCGTCATCTATCGGTAACTATACTCGGGACTATATTTTTATTCACCAAATGATATGTGTTTTACTTGGAGGGTCATGTATCATTTGAGTCTTTGCTTGTTAGTTTGCCACAATCATCCTTGCTGGACACACCTTTTTCAGAGAGATAAATATGTCCTAGGAATTGTTAGAACACTCTATGTGCTTCACTTATATCTTTCGAGTTGAATAGTTTTTGCTCTAGTGCTTCACTTATATCTTTTAGAGCACGGTGGTAATTTTATTTTGAAGAAATTGTTGATCTCTCATTCTTCACTTATATCTTTTTGAGAGTCTATTAGAACAGCATGGTAATGTGCTTTGGCTATGAAACTAGCCTTCACATGATAGGCATCCAAGATGAATGTAGTAAAAAACTTTCATACAAAGTGCATTGAATATGATGAGAAGTTGGATGCTTGATAATTGTTTTGAGATATGAGGATAGTGATATTAGATTCATGCTAGTGGAGTTATTATGAAATTGAGAAATACTTGTGTTGAAGTTAGTGATTCCCGTAGCATGCACGTATGGTGAACCGCTATGTGACGAAGTTAGAGCATGAGGTATTTGTAGAGTGTCATCCTTTGTGTGGAGGTCGGGGGTGCGCGATGGTTAACTCCTACCAACCTCCCCCCTAGGAGCATCCGTTGATTGCTTTGTTTTGATGACTGATAAATTTTTGCAATAAGTATATGAGTTCTTATGACTAATGTTGAGTCCATGGATTATACGCACTCTCACCCTTCCACCATTGCTAGCCTCTCTTCTACCGCGCAACTTTCGCCGGTAGCATACACCCACTATATACCTTCCTCAAAACAGCCACCATATATCTTCCTCAAAACAACCACCATATCTACTTATCATGGCATTTCCATAGCCATTCCGAGATATATTGCCATGCAACTTTCCACCATTCCATTCATATAACATGCTTCATATTGTCATATTGCCATGCATGATCATGTAGTTTACATCATATTTGTGGCAAAGCCACCATGCATAATTTTTCATACATGTCACTCTTGATTCATTGCACATCTCGGTACACTACCGGAGGCATTCATATAGAGTCATACTTTGTTCTAGTATCGAGTTCTAATTCAATATAAGTGTGAACATCATCATTATTAGAGCATTGTCCCATGCGAGGAAAGGCCAAACAAAAGAAAAGGTCCCTCCAAAAAAAGGGAAAAAGGAAAAAAAGAAAAAAAAAGAAAAAAGGAACAATTGCTACTATCTTTTTCCACACTTGTGCTTCAAAGTAGCACCATGTTCTTCATGATAGAGAGTCTCATGTTTAGTTAATTTCATATACTAGTAGGAATTTTCATTATAGAACTTGGCTTGTATATTCCAACGATGGGCTTCCTCAAATGCCCTAGGTCTTCGTGAGCAAGCAAGTTGGATGCACACCCACTTAGTTTCTTTTGTTGAGCTTTCATACATATTTAGCTCTAGTGCATCTGTTGCATGGCTATCCCTACTCACTCACATTAATATCTATTGATGGGAATCTCCATAGCCCCTTGATACACCTTGTCGATGTGAGACTATCTTGCTCTTTTTTGTCTTCTCCACAACCACCATTCTATTCCACCCATAGTGCTATATCCATGGCTCACGCTCATGTATTGCGTGAAAGTTGAAAGGTTTGAAAGAATAGAATATGAAAACAAGTGCTTCGCTGAAACCGGGGTTGTGCATGATATGAGTATTTTGTGTGATGAAGAGGGAGCATAGCCAGACTATATGATTTTGTAGGCATAACTTTCTTTAGCCATAGTATTTTGAGAAGGCATGATTGCTTTGTTAGTATGCTTGAACTATTATTTTTTCTTATGTCAATATAGACTTTTGTCTTGAATCTCTCAGATCTTAACATTCATGCCACAATTTAGAGAACTACATTGAAAATTTATGTTGGTTAACATTCCACATCAAAAATTCTGTTTTTATCATTTACCTACTCGAGGACGAGCACGGATTAAGCTTGGGGATGCTTGATACGTCTCCAATGTATCTATAATTTTTTATTGTTCCATGTTATTATTTATGATGTTTTGGATGTTTCATGGGCTTTGTTATACACTTTTATATTATTTTTGGGACTAACCTATTAACCCAAAGGCCTAGTCTAGCTTGGTGTTTTTTGCCTACTTCGGGGTTTTACAGAAAAGGAATATCAAACGGAGTCCAAACGGAATGAAACTTCAGGAGAGATATTTTTGGAGCGAAATACGTACGGGAGAATTAAGAACCACGGAGTAGGGCTTACGTGGCGTCCACGAGGTTGGGGGCACGCCCCCCTACATGGCATGTTGTCGGATTCAAGGCTCCGCAAAACCCGTTAAGTTCGAACACACGGGCGTGAACGAAGATCGCTCCCACTCACGTCTACCTAGCTCCTCGCTCTCTTCGTGGTGGAAGGATTCAAGCAAACAACGAGCAAAGCACACAAGAGTTTATCCAGGTTTGGGCCACCGCGTGGTGTAAGACCCTACTTCCTGCTTTGGTGGATTAGCCTCGGGCGAGCGGGGATACAAGCTAGTACAGAGGTTCCTGGGCTCAGGAGGTGAGCTCGGGAGGGTCAGGAGGCTAGTGTTCTTTCTCCTTGTATGGTGGCAGAGTGTGTTTTTTCCGTCCACTTTGCAGTGGGGGTTCTAGCTACTTATATAGGCGGTCACGGTCCTCTTCCCCCCAAAATGTTTAGGGGGGAAGGGATCCCACAACGGCCATTTTTGAGCGGGAACACAAGGACGTTCCTGCCCTGACAAAAGCAGTCTTCGCCTGCAAAAGGATCAGGCAATGACGCGGTGGTGGGCTTGACGATGACGTCCTCCTTGCGGTCTTCGGTGTTGTTGCACCAATGAGGAAACCATTGCCCCGCTCCTCAGGAACTTGCGGCTGCACTGTCCCCCATGCACCAAAATGGTAACTGCGTCGCCGGCGCACGCTGGCACCCGCTGGCGCGATGCGTCACTGCTGCTATCACTGCCTCCTCCTGAGGCAGACTTGGCCTTGGGTCGTCCGCCTCTCCGGAGCACCTCGTCGAGGCTGCTCCTGAGGAGGTCTTGACGTCGTTCTCCTCGCGAGGCTTGGCTTCCTCGCGAGGGTCTTGGGCAGTTGTTTGATCAACTGGGCCGTATCAGGCCACAGTAGGAGCGCGTCGCGGCCCGCAGATAGGCAAGTCTGGGTACCCTGGATCCCAGTACTCCAACAGTAGCCCTCGGGCCCAAGACGCGCGCGGAGTCGGCTTCGGGGCGAAGCCTTAGTCCAGGACGAAGCGCCGTGGGCCCTAAAAGTCCGTGGGCCAGGCCGGCGTGCGATTGTTGGATGGGACGTGGTGGCTCCGCTTCCCACGCAGCCTTGGTGATCGTGCGACTTGACAACTCCTTGGCACGGGCGACGAGGGAGTAATGGCTACAACGCCATTGGCTGGCGGTTGGGCTCCTCCTCCCTATAAATGGGACTAGGGGGGAGCCCCCAGGACGTCTCCAAGCCAACTTCGTCTTCTCCTTGCTTGTCCTTCACTTTCTCTCCTGTCGCAAGATCTTCATGGCGCCGCCGAGGAAGCCATCCGCCGTGGAGAAGGGGAAGACTCCGAAGGATCCACTCCCATTACCACTGAAGAGGGGTCACGGCCGTCCCCGCAAATATGCCGCTGCGCCCGCAGCGGCTTCTCGGGGAGGCGGGCGCGGGCTTCTGAGCTCCGCCGCGGCCGGGGGTGGACAGCGCGGAGCGTCCTCCCGTGGCGAAGGTGGTCGCGGCCGCGGAGGAAGAGGGGGCGCACAACGGTGCCTGCTGGTCGCGCGCCCTCCGCGCCCACAGTTCCATTCCTTCGATGTCTCGTCGGAGTTCATGGTGTGGCCAGAGAAGCCCGGTGGCGCGTGGCTCAGGCTTCCCCGCTCATTTGGCGATGTGGTACCGGCTAGAGGCCTTGGAGGTATATGGCTGCAGGCCGACGGTTGCTGCAGTGGTGCATCCTGGTTGGAGGTTGAGGTGGCTCCCTCGGGCGATGTGTTCTGGGAGCACGACTGGCAGCCGTTTTCCCGTGAACGCCGGCTGCAGGGGAGGTGCGCGCTCCACTTCAGGTAAGATGGCGTCTCCACGCTGTTCGTCGGGGTCTTCTCGGAGGAAGGGAGGCGCCTTGGGTGCTGTCCCGAGGCAGACGATGAGGAGGACGAAGACGTCCGGAGGAGCGGCTCCTCCTTCGGAGACTACCTCAGTCCTAGGGGGCGCCATGGGGCCCCCTTCTGTGGCAGCAGCAGCTCCTCCAGCAGTGGCAGCCGTGATGAACCACCACGCCGCCGAGCTCGGTACGGCGAGGGGAGAGGATCGCCGCGCCACTGCGGCTCAGTGAAGCCAGAGGAACCGGAGAATTCCGAATGAGCGGGAGCGGCTTCTGCTTCTTCTCCTTTCTTTTCCTCCATGTCCTTTCTGCATCAAAATTTCAACTTGCCTTGAGGAGGCGTGTACTGGGTTGTGATGTATGTAAGAAGCGAGAACTTGCCGTCATGCTTCTGTTGCCTGAATGAAATCACTTAGCTTTTATGCGTCCTGTCGTCCTGAGGCGAAGTCCTCCTGACTCTGGAATCATGAGCCCCATCGGGTCGTGAGGAGGTGACTGAGTCTGATGGGCTCGTATAGCCCCCGAGCGGGGGTCAATCACTGAGATCTGTTAAGAGTGCCGAGTGCGGGTTAGAGCACCAAAGCCTGAGTGGCTCGATAGATAGGTTGCGCGGACTGAGCAGCCCGGCGCCAGAGCCTGAGCAGGCTTGGTCAGGCGAGGTCACGGGGCCACGGCAGACGAGGGCCGGTGACCGACCATGCCCCAGCCCCCACGCGCGAGGCGCATGAAGGAGAGCGAGTGGCATAGCTGAACTTAAAGCCGGTGAGAAAGATCCGAACACAAAATTCTCAACAAAATACAAGAAGCGCGAGAAACACGAGAACTTCATAGCATGGTGCAGAGGAAGGGCTGATAGCCAAGGAAGTAGAAAAGGCTGACAGCCAAACACCAAGCAAAAAGGAAAAAAGGTCACGTCCGACCCCTACACTACATCTTCTTCCCAGCGCGGAGCTAAGGACTACCACTGGGGCGTGGGTGGGAGCCCCGTCTGAGGGCCCGTAGGCAACGCACAGGAGACTCCAAGGCGTGTACAGCCCCAACTCAATATTACGTGAGAGTGTCATGGGCGGAGACCTTCACGGGCACGGAGCCTTGATTATGGATAGAACCTCCTGAGGTGTTCGATGTTCGAGGAATTCCGGATAGGTACCCCATCCTGCGTCTCCAGGCCCACAACACCAGGCCTAGAGACACGGGCGATTCTGAACAGGCCCTCCCACATGGGCGAGAGCTTATGCAGCCCCTCACGAGAGAGGACCCGCCTCAGGACCAGGTCACCAACTTCAGGTGTTCTTGCAGGGACGCCGCGACAGTGGTACTGTCGCAGCGCCTGCTGATAATGCACTACCCTGAGGGCAGCTCGGCGGCGGCCCTCCTCGCCGAGCACGAGGTCCATCCGCCAAGCGGCGTCCTGGCATCCCTCATTGGAGGCCAAGACCTGTGGGGAGCGATGCCTGACCTCGTGAGGGAGGACCGCCTCCGCCCCATAAACGAGAAAGAAGGGAGTCTCCCCCATAGGTTTGGTGGCAGTGATTCGGATTGACCACAGCACGGACTGGAGTTCGTCGATCCAACCCCTGCCGCAAGCCTCGAGCTTCTTCTTGAAGCTACGCGTCTTGAGGCCATGCAAAACTTCCGCGTTGGCGCGCTCGGCCTGGCCGTTGCTCCTAGGGTGAGCCACCGAAGCGTAGCAAATATGTGTTCCAAGGTTAGCACAATATGACCTGAAGAGATTACTTGTGAACTGCAAACCGTTGTCTGTGATGATGCGGTTGGGGACCCCGAATCGCCTCACGAGGCGCTGGATGAACTTGACAGCTGACCCGACTGGGATCGCGCGAACAGGCTCTACTTCCGCCCACTTGGTGAATTTGTCGATGTCGACGTACAGGAAGCGGTAGCCCCCTGCTGCCCGAGGAAATGGACCTAGGATGTCCAATCCCTAGACCGTGAAGGGCCAGGAAAGCGGAATCGTCTGGAGGCCTTGCGCCGGCTAGTGGATCTGCTTCGCGTGAAACTGGCACGCCTCGCAGGCTTGCACGAGCTCTGTGGCATCGTTGAGCGCTGTGGGCCAATAGAAGCCGTTGCGGAAGGCCTTGCCCATGAGGGTGCGGGACGACGAGTGATGACCACAGTCTCCACCGTGGATATCAGCCAGCAACTCACGCCCTTGCTTTCTTGAGATGCATTTTAGTGAGACGTCATTGGGGCACCTCCTATAGAGTTCACCGTCTTGGATGCAGTAAGCTGAGGCCTGTAGGACCACGCGCTTTGTGTGTTCTTCTTTGTCTGGTAGGGCATCGTGTTGTAGGTACATCTTGAGTTCTTGGGTCCACAGCAACCCTCCTCGGGCCCCGCAGCGAGCAACAGGTGGGCTCCGAAAGGTGGGCCGCAGGACGGGGCGCCGTCCGGGGGCGCCGCCGGTAACCCTTGACGAGGGGAGGCTGGCTCGGTAGCTGATGGTGCCGCTGACGGCTTGAGTAGCCGCTCCTCAAAGATGCCTGGCCTTTGAGGCTCCCGTCTGGAGGCTCGCTTGGCGATGTCGTCCGCTTCTTTTTTGGTGCCTCTCGGCACGTGCTGGAGCTCCAGCCCTTGGAATCGCGTCTCCATCCTGCGCACCTCCTCCAGGTATGCTCCCATGTGCTCATCCTTGGGCTTGTACTTCTTGTTGGAGAAGTTGACGAGGAGTTGCGAATCGCCGCTGATGGTGAGATGCTTGACCCCCAGCGCGGCGGCGGCCTTGATCCTGGCAATCAGGCCCTCGTACTCGGCGATGTTGTTGGAGACCTTCTCGCTCTCCTAGAAGCAGAGCTGCATAGTGTAGTACAACTTATCCTGAGTGGGAGATACCAACACGGCGCCAGCCCCAGCGCCGAGGCGTGAGAAGGCGTCGTCGAAGTACACCACCCATCCATCTGGGGCTTCATCACCGGGGGGCCAGCGAACAGTCTTCGCTGCCCCCC
>LR738712.1:320324088-320385938 GCA_902687465.1 Secale cereale | reverse complement strand
CCCCCCCGCTCCGGCGCATCTTTCCATTCTGCCACGAAGTCTGCCAGAGCAGCTCCTTTGATCACCCGTGTGGTGCTGAATTCTAGCTGGAACGCTTGAAGCTCGATGTTCCACTCGGCGACCCTCCCGACGACATTCGGGCCCCGCAACACCTTCTCGAGAGGATACGACGAAATGACCTTGATGGGGTGGCCTTGGTGTAAGTGCATCTAGTGCCACCCCTAGTGGTCTTGGAGTATTGACGACAAATCTGGTTGAGGGACTAATGTGTTTGTGAGAATTGCAGGATAACACAGGTAGTAGTCCCTCATTGATTCGGTTAACCTACCGGAGATGACCCCTAAAAATGTATGAAGACATTGATATCTGTGGTGGTATATGAAGATAATCATATTGAAGACTATGACATGAGAAGACATTGTGTGAAGACTATGGAAAGGGAAGACGTAGAGTTGTCGCTGTTTCCTTTTCTTCTTTGTTGAGTCATAGGAACCACCGCACTGTTAAGTGGGGTCCAAGTGAATTTAGTCAGAGTGACTGAAGTGATGCTCAACCAAATCCTATGTCTTCGAGCGAAGACTATGAGAGCAAATCTTATCCAGAGGCGGATGAGTCAGCTTTACTTGGAGCTCAAGTAAAGTTGCCGTGTGTGTTTGAAATCTGACCGTTGGAACACGGGTCAGTTCCTTAGTGACCCAGGGTCATTTCGGACAAATCAGGTCGGGTTGCCTTGTGGCTATAAATAGCCCACCCCTACACCATAAATTGGTGGCTGCTCAGAGTTATTGCACGGCTTTTGTCGTTTGAGAGCAACCCACCTCCGAAGCATTTGAGAGAGAAATCCTTGCGTGGACAAAGCCCAAACACCCAGAGCCAAAGAGTGTTAGGCATCACTGAAGTCTTTCTGTCTGTGTGACCAGAAGACTTATTACACTTGAGGACTGTGTTTCCTCCAGCCGGTTAGGCGTCGCGTTCTAAGCATCCAAGAGTAATTGTGGATTGCCGGTGAACGAAGTCTGTGAAGGTTTGGAAGTCTACCTTGAAGACTTACCAGAGTGATTGGGCGAGGACTAGGTGTTCTTAGCTCAAGGGGAACAAGGTGAAGACGCGGTCTTTTGAGTTAAATCTCAGACTCCCTAACCAGATGTACAGTTGTCACAGCAACTGGAACTGGTCTAACAAATCACTGTCTTCCCCGAGCTACTGGTTCTATCCTTTCCTTCCTTTACTTACTGCTCTATGTTGTGAAGACATTGCATGTTTGCTTTATCTGATTGTCTTCACTGAGTATCTACGTGTTGTGATTGGCTTCATTCCTTCTTCCTTTATGATCACTACTGCCTAGTTGCTATTAGTCTTCATGCTTTCAATTCATTGAATACATGAATATGGCTTATCTAGTGTAGTCCACTTTCCGCTGCTTACTAATAGGCTTGAGCTTATCATTTGTCTTCAAAACTACCATGTTTTGAAGCATTTCATAAAAATCGCCTATTCACCCCCCCCCCTCTAGTCGATATACTGCACTTTCAATTGGTATCAGAGCAAGGTACTCCCTTGTTCTGTGTGATTCGGTTTAACCACCTGGAGTTTTAGCTATGTCGACTACAGGGATAATCAAAGTGTCCGCTGTGTGCCCTGTCTTCGATGGCACCGAATATCCCTACTGGAAGAACAAGATGCGCATGCATCTTGAAGCCATTGACGTGGACCTCTGGTTTGTCGTCAAGCACGGCGTTCCCAAGACTAGTGAAGGTGTCACCGCTGCTGATGTCAAGAGGCTCGTTCAATTGGATTCAATGGCCAAGAACATCATCTGTGGTCATCTGACCAAAGGACAGTACGGTCGTGTGAGTGCTCTGGACACGTCAAAGGAAGTTTGGGACTGGCTCTCAAAGGTCAATGAAGGAGTCTCTACCAAAAGAGATCAAAGGATTAACGTCCTTCGCAATCTCTTCAATCGCTTCAAGAGATATGACAATGAGAATGTCCAGCACACTTTTGGTCGTCTCACTGACATCACAAATGAGCTTCAAGCACTTGGCGCCACTGAGATCACCAAGCATGAAATCGTCAAGACTCTTCTGAGATCACTCGACAGCTCATTTGATATCCTTGCATTGATGATTCAAGAACGACCTGACTTCAAGACTCTCGATCCGTCTGATATACTTGAGAGGCTCAACACACATGAGTTTCAGCTGTCTGAGAAGCGTGACATCTATGGTCCCAACTATGGTCGATCTCGCGCGTTGAAGGCAAAAGTTGTTTCCTCATCTGAAGAAGAATCTGACTATAGTTCTGATGATCCTGAAGATATTGGAAAGGAGCTTGCCATGCTTGTGAAGAAGTTCCAGAAATTCACTAGGAAGAAAGGCTTCAGAAAGTCTTCAAGATCCAGCTCAAGAAATGATGAAGAATCTGCTCATGACTACAAGAAAAGAACATGTCATAAGTGCAAGAAACCTGGTCACTACATCTCTGAGTGTCCTCAGTGGGACAACGAGAAGAAGAAGAAGAAGAAGAGCAAGGAATATTATTCTGATGACAAGAAAAAGAAGAAATACTCAAAGTCTTCATCCAAGTATTCATCACACAAGAAGAATTCATCTGGCAAGGCTCGTGCTTTTGTTGGCAAGGAGATGGATTCTGAGGAAGAGTCTGCTTCTGAAGAGGTAGAGGTGGAGTCGGAGGAGGAGTCTGATTCTGGTGCTGCAAGTCTGGCTTTAGCCACTGCCTACGTGGGCAAGTCTATCTTCAACACTGAAGACAATGACCCCGTCAACAACAATGATGATGAGGACGACGACTCTACACCCACCTTCTGCTTCATGGCACGCGGTGCCAAGGTAAAATCACGCGATGCTTACTTTCAAACATCTAGTGAAGATGACTCTGATTGTGCATCAAAACCTAGCTACAAAACACTTGCTAAAATTGCCACTGAACAGCAGAAAGTCATGGAACATATTCAAAAACTGCTAGACAAAAGCGATGACTTGTTGGATGCGGAAATGACCCGTTCTCAGTCCTTAATTGAAGACATAAAAAATATTCATAACAAAGAACTTGAAGAGCTTTATGAATCGCTTTCAAAAACTCATGAAAAGCTTTCCCACGATTACATTCAAAGGAAGCGAGAACTTGAGAAAGTGAAAGCGGCTCATGAAAATCTTCAAAAGGAGAATGAGTCACTCCGCGCACAACTGATCAGCTCCACACACGAAGAGTTTGAACCACCATGTCTAAAATGCATTGAACGTGATAATGCTACATCTATTGCTGAATGCTCTTCTGCTGCCACTGTTGCAATATCTTCAACTATTGAGGTGGTAACTAACCCCTCTGCTGAGGAAACCACAACTATTGCTAATGAAAATGCTAGGTTGAAGACTTTGCTTGAAACAGGGATGTACAAAAGCCTCAAAGGGCATCAGACTCTGTGTGATGTCCTCAAAAAGCAGATACTGAACCAAAACCCTAGGAAAGAGGGTGTTGGGTTCGACAGGAAAATGAACGTCGATGGTTCATACTAGAAGCCTGAGCAGTATCCCAAAACCACATGGGTTGCTGCAAAGGGACCATCAGTGGATCCATCTACCTTATCTGGCTTTACCTGTGCTAATCCTGTTATCATTGATGAATCCTTTGATGCAAACTATAAACTGTTTAAGAATCAAAATGGTGAAGTGTTTGCCAGGTATATTGGTACTAACTGCAGGAATGGACCACCTATGAAGAAGATTTGGGTACCCAAAGGTTGTCTTGAGAAGCTTCCAGCAAGTTCTATCATGACACCTCCTGGGATGAAGACAAACCCCAGACCAAAGGCTTCATATGGTCCTAAGGCGTCATACAGACAAAGGACTCACCTGAGTCACCCTAACACAGATGTTTTGCAGGGAAATCATACTCAGACCCATGAATATGAGCGTGTTTCTTCAAACCGCTATGTTCATAAATCAAAGAACTTTTCTGCCTATTCTTATGAGTATTATTCTCCTCCTGCAAGACTATTTGCTAGGGCCCCAAAGCCAAAATTCTCAGATGCTGCTCTTAGACTCATTGCTTCTAAGCCACCCCTGAAGATGTGGGTGGTTAAGAAGAACTAACTTTATCTTGCAGGGAAAGGTCTCTAGCCTGTAATCAAAGGCTTCTGATGCTATTGCTGGGGACCTAAAACACTTGTAGGGCACAAGATCAAATGCCCAAAATGACTTACTGCTCATACTATCCATAAATCACTTGCTGAAGATCTTATCAGTCCTAACTTACATCTAAAAGCTTTCATAATCCACTTATGTATCAATTGTTTATGCTTCATAATGGCTTTTGGTGAAGCCTATCCTCCTAACTGCATTGTAGGGAGAAACACCAAAGTCTTCAGAATGGATTATGGATAGCGGATGCACAAATCATATGACTGGTGATCGAAATCTTCTCATGGACTCAACTTTACGTCCATCCAACAAGAGTCACATCACATTTGCTGATACTGGTAAAAGCAAAGTGTTGGGTCTAGGTAGAGTTGCAATCTCAAGAGATCAGCACATGGACAAAGTCATGCTTGTTGAATCTCTTGGCTTCAACTTAATGTCTGTCTCAAAGCTTTGTGACTTAAACATGATTGTGATCTTTGGTAAATTTCATTGCATTGTACTAATGGAATCTGACAAGTCTTTAGTGTTTGAAGGATACAGAAAAGGTGATCTGTATATGGTAGCTTTCTCAGCTAGACCACAAATGGCCGTATGTCTTCTAGCAAAAGCTTCAGAGTGCTGGCTCTGGCATCGGAGGCTAGGGCATGCTGGCATGAGGAACTTGCACACTCTCGCAAAGAAGAAGCATGTCACAGGCATCGAGGAAGTCAAGTTCAAGAAAGATCATCTATGTGGTGCTTGTGAAGCTGGGAAGATGACTAGAGCCAAGCACCCCTCGAAGACAATCATGACGACATCCAAACCCTTCGAGCTGCTTCACATGGACTTATTTGGCCCTACTCACTACTCCACATTCTCTACCACAGCCTGTCTCTATGGCTTCGTCATTGTTGATGATTACTCAAGATACACATGGGTACACATAATACTCTACAAGACTGAAGTGCAAGATGTCTTCAGACGCTTCGCCAACCGTGCCATGAACAATCATGGCATCAGGATCAAACATATCAGAAGTGACAATGGCACTGAATTCAAGAACACTGGCCTAGATCTTTATCTGGATGAGATGGGAATCACTCATGAATTCTCAGCCCCATATACACCTCAGCAAAATGGGATCGTTGAGCGCAAGAAGAGAAATCTAATTGAGATGGCTCGAATGATGCTCGATGAGTACAAAACACCAAGAAGATTCTGGCCCGAAGCTATTGATACTGCATGCCATATCATCAACCGTGTTTATCTTCACAAGCTTCTGAAGAAAACATCCTATGAACTCCTCACTAGAAAGAAGCCAAATGTAAGCTACTTCAAAGTATTTGGAGCTAAGTGCTGGATCAAGGATCCTCATCATAAGTCAAAATTTGCACTTAAAGCTCATGAAGGCTTCATGCTCGGATATGTAAAGGACTCACACTCCTACAGAGTCTTCAACATTTTTCTCTATAAAACTGTTGAAACTGTGGATGTGAGGTTTGATGAGACAAATGGATCACAAAGAGAATCCCTACCAAATGTGCTATATGAAGCTTCACCAAATGAACCTATCAAGCTTATGGGAACTAGTGAAATCATGCATTCTGAAGCACAACCTGACGAGGAACTCATCATCTCTACTCCAAATCAACCTGACGACAATGCTTAGCCTGAAGACAATACTCCTGATGAAGACAATGCACAGCAAGAGCAAAATCTTCGTCCAGCTCATCCTCGTGTTGCAAATGAAGTACAAGTTGAGAAGATAATTGATAGCATAAATGCTCCTGGTCCACTCACTCGCTCAAGAGCAACACAGCTTGCAAATTTCTGTGGGCACTTTGCTTTTGTCTCAATATCTGAACCCAAGAAAGTTGTTGAAGCTTTTATGGAGCCTGAATGGATTCAAGCAATGCAAGAAGAGCTTCAACAATTTGAGTTGAACAATGTGTGGGAACTTGTCAAGCGTCCTGATCCTCGAAAGCACAACATAATAGGCCCAAAATGGATCTATCGCAACAAGCAAGATGAGCATGGTCAAGTGGTCAGAAACAAAGCCCGTCTCGTTGCTCAAGGATACACTCAAGTTGAAGGGATTGACTTCGATGAAACATTTGCTCCTGTGGCTAGACTTGAAGCCATTCGTATACTGCTAGCCTATGCAAATCATCACAACATACTTCTATATCAAATGGATTTAAAGAGTGCCTTTCTCAATGGAAGAATTGAAGAAGAAGTGTATGTTGCACAACCACCTGGCTTTGAAGACCCAAAACATCCTGATATGGTATACAAGCTCAACAAGGCACTGTATGGCCTCAAACAAGCGCCTCGTGCTTGGTATGACACCCTCAAAGACTTCCTAAAGAGCAAAGGCTTCAAACCTGGATCCCTAGATCCCACACTCTTCACGAAGACATATGATGTTGAGCTATTTGTCTGCCAAATCTATGTGGATGACATTATCTTCGGCTGCACGGACAAGAAATATAGTGATGAGTTTGGTCACATGATGCAAGAACAATATCAAATGTCTATGATGGGTGAGCTGAAGTTCTTCCTTGGTCTTCAAATTCGTCAGCAAAGCAACGGCATCTTCATATCTCAAGAGAAATACCTCAAAGAATGCCTGAAGAAGTTTGGAATGCAAGACTGCAAAGGGTACTCGACGCCAATGCCTGCTAAACATCATCTGGGTCCCGACGCCAATGGTAAAGAGTTTGATCAACAGGTATACCGCTCCATGATTGGTTCTTTACTTTATTTATGTGCATCTAGGCCAGATATTATGCTTAGTGTTTGCATGTGTGCTCGATATCAAGCGGCACCAAAGGAGTCGCGTCACTTAGCTGTGAAGCGAATAGTTCGATATTTGGCTTACACCAAACTCTAGGATTATGGTATCCAAAGGGCTCAGAGTTTGATCTAGTAGGATTTTCAGATGTTGATTATGCTGGTTACAAAGTTGATCGCAAGTCCACATATGGCATATGTCACTTTCTAGGACGATCACTTGTCTGTTGGTCTTCAAAGAAGCAGAACTGTGTATCACTCTCCACTGCTGAATCTGAATACATTGCTGCTGGATCTTGTTGCACTCAGCTTCTGTGGATGAAGCAAAGACTCAAGGACTATGGAGTCCATCTGAAGCATGTGCCACTCTACTGTGATAATGAAAGCGCCATCAAGATTGCCAACAACCCAGTTCAGCACTCGAAGACAAAGCACATTGAAATTCGTCATCACTTTCTCAGAGATCATGTTATGAAGGAAGATATTGATATCATACACGTCAACACTGAAGAGCAACTGGCAGATATCTTCACAAAGCCCTTGGATGAGGAAAGGTTTTGCAAGTTGCGGTGTGAGCTAAATATCTTAGAATCCTCAAATGTCTTGTAATCAGGCACACATCCTAACACTTATGCATATTGATGACTTAGATGTGCAAGACACGAAGTAAAGTATATCTTCAATCAATGAAGACTTACATTCTAAGTGTGAATACATTAACATGGAATTTGACTTCGGAGCACCACGATAATTGTGCGCCGTGTCTGGGTCTAATACTTCCTATACGATGGGTAACGCCACTACCAAATTCTTGTTTGAAGCGTTTCTCGTGGCGTTACATTTGCAAAGTCTTTGCACTTGGTTTGTCTTCACATAGGATATATATATAGAGTTGTGTTATGTCCTCAACAGCATTCACTTATAGCTATGTCTTCATCTTTGAATCTTTTGGACTAAGTGAATGTGATCGGACCCTAACCTCTCTATGCTTTCTCATCTCACTCTGTCTGTGCAAATCATATGCATTCTGTTGAAACAGTCGAATATCTTCTCTACATCCTTGTCAGCAGAAGATACAGAGACAAACTTTAAATATGTTTTTAATGCTCCATCCATTATGCCTGAAACCCGGAGAAGCCGGAACGACTACTCCGACAATCGTGGTGTACGTGGGATCGTGGGACAACTCCCAATGCATTACATGACCGCCACGTGTCACTCGTACGTGAACCGTGAGGGTCACCTGAGTAATTACGCTGTGCCGTCTCCCATGCCTATAAATGCACGTCCCATCACAGTCAAAAGTTTCTTCCACCACCTCTCCACCTCGAACAACCCTAGCGCCTCCGCTAGCTCTCGACGACGCCGGCGACGAAGCGCTTCGCTGCCGCAACTTGTCGACGCCGTCCTCACGCCGGCTTCGGACATCTTCCTCTCCGCCGTCGCCGTAGCTGTCCTTCGTCGCCAAGTTAGGGCACGGATGACCAAACTGCTGGGCATCCAACTCCTACCCTGTCTAAGGAGTTCATCGTGTGGTAAATAAACATGCTTTTTACCATCTTCTAGATCCATAAAGATTCATCTACTTTACCACAAGAGGTTCCTGCCTACTTAGATATACAGATCTATCCTGTCTGCATCTCATATCTTGCCTAGTACATTCACATATGCTTCAACTAGTTAGATTCCTCACTTGTACTTATTCGTGGATTCGTACAAATCTGGAACCAACTCCCATGAGTGAATGTCTTCGCACTATGAGGTCAAAGTCTTCAAAACGGTTTTAATCTTCAAAACTTCTGAGAATGCATATGACCTCTGCCCCTTCCCTCGCATCTCTAATGCTGTCACAGGTACATGTCCGTGGGAGAATCCCTTGGTTCTCATAGTCTGCATTCATTTGCAGAGTTTTTGCAGCATCACATTTATTCCCCTGAAGCTAGTTCTTGTCTGACAAGCAAACCGAAGCATTTGCCTGTTTTGAAGCCATTCAATTGGAAGCCATTCAGGTTGAAGCAAATGACAACTGACAAGACAGTAAGAAAGGGTGGCAGACAGCTTCGTGGCAACACCTCCCGTGATTTGCCTCCTGACCTCAGTGAAATATACAAGACTGATCCAGAGGAGGATTACAATCAGAGGAAGACCCGAATCCAATGGATTCGAAGATACTGGGTTGAACAATGGTTCAAATATAGGTTCGTGACCCCAGAGTATGCCGAGAAAAACGACATCAAGTATCCGTGGGGAGATATCACTTATAAGAATCTTCCCCCCAAGACTCGTGCTGAAGCCATTGCTCAAGGCTTCTATCCTTGCATGGTTAGAGGGCCACGGCCTGCTGATGCTGATCCAAGCGCTCTTCTCTGGTGTCGCGATGACAATCTGTTCAAGCGAAATCTTCAATTCGCCAAGCACTCGGCCAAGGAAAACAAGAAGCTGTGGGGATTAGACTTCAATCCTGGCCCCTCTACACCCCGCGCTGATGGCTCGCGCGACGCTGAACGGAATCTGGTTGGGCCCTTCTACAACCTAGAGGGCCTCATCAGTCACATAAGGGTTCAAGGGGCAGATGTAGATCAGCCTGAAGCAGATGACGACTCTGAAGAAGCACCTACAACGCCGAAGCCTCAAAATAAGAAATCAAAGGCTTCAAAAGCTACTCCACCAAGAGCTTCAAGAGTGAAGCCTTTGGCCACTGCTCCACCTACACCAAGTGTGCAATCTGAGGAACACTCTAGAATCTCCAAGAGCAGATAGCTGAAGAGGAAGCCAACACGCAACCCCAGTCCAGCTCTCACTCCAGATGCAGTACTGAAGACTGCCAATGATGCCCTTGATCTGTCAAGTGATGAAGATCATGGAGATGATGCTCTGGAGCTATTGATCAAGAGCAACCAGGATGCCGAAATCTTCAATGATTTGCCGCTCTTTGATGTTGAAGTGCTCAATAACTTCATTGATGAATGGTTTGACACTCCCAGCCTGAGCTTCGACGATCTTCAACTTCCAGTTGGCCTCAGCGTCTCCTTCCATGGCGCCATTGCTTCTGAGCTGGCTCTGGCTCCAAGAATTGTTGAGCTGAAGCAAAAGATAGACTATGAAAAAGCTCAGTTCAAGAAGCATATGAACAAGCTCAGCGTCCAAGAAGTTCAAAATTTCAAGGTTATGATGCAAGAGCTCATTGAAGCCTTTCGCCAGCGGCGTGAAGAAGCTAAAGGTTCACGTGAGCGCATCAAGGACTTGGCTGCAAAATGCGTTCAAGCATTCAATGAAGCTGAAAAGCGCAAGGCACTTGGGCATCCTGGCATTGATCCAAGAATGGCTGCCAAGAAGAAGAAGAAGCAGCATGTGCCCGAAGCTGAAGCATCTGGGCAAGAAATGCCTCGCATAGTCTTCCCTGCTAGCATGACTGGCACGAAGCCTAAGGAAACTCCAACCGCTTCAACGCTCAAGAAGACTAAGGTGGCTGAAGCTGAAGCTCGTAAGCGTAAGCAATCTACTGATGAAGCTCCACCCACCAAGAAGCGCAAGACCAAGAAGGATAAGGCTGCTTCCCAAGAACCTATCTTTGTCGAGCCAATCTCAGTTGATCGCCCTGCTTCTGCCCAGAGAGAACGAAGATTGACTGTTCATGAGCCTGCTCCCACAGAGGCTGAAGACATTCCAGCTGTCGACCCCACCGCAGCTAAAGACATTGGTCCTCAAGACAGTGTTGAAGATGATGCCGTCCTTCCTCAGATCGAGTATAACATTGACTCTTCGCCTGTTCTCACGAACAGCGAACGCATCAGCATTGGTCGTCCATTGATGCCAATTGCTCAGGATGACTCGTGGGCTGATCACCCACAGGATACACAAGACACTGCCCAGCAAACTCATGACACCAGCATGGTGTTTGAAGACGAAGACTTTGAGGCCCAACGACCTCCATCTCCTCAGGCGTCGCCAGCTTTTCGCAGGCTTCGCAAAGGACCAAGGCCGCAAGTCACTGCCTCAAGTGCTGCAGAAGGAGTAGAGCAACCATCTGCACCTGATGCTGCTCCTACTGGAAGCCACTCAGAATCTGAAGCCAAAGCGGCTGCAGATATTCCGGCTGCATCAGCCGAAGAAGAACCACCCCAACAACCTCAACAAGAAGAAGAACCACCCCAAGTTGATGAAGACAGTACTGCCGCACCACCTGTTCTCGAGGAGAACATGTTCGACCCTCCAGCTCCTCAAGCGGAGGTAACAAATTCAGAGGCTGCCACCACCAACACTGAAGCCAATGACGTGGTCATGGCTGAAGCTTTTGTGGCACCTGAAGATACGGTGGCGCCTAAAGAACCTATGCCTGAAGTGACTGCTCCTGAAGCCAGTGCTGCTCCTGAAGCCAGTGCTGTGCCTGAAGCTAATGCTGCACCTGACGCCAATCTGCAGCTTGAAGACAATGCCTCTGCTCCTGTTCCGCCTCCACGGCCTCACACCATTGAGCAAGCATACAACAAGGATGATCAACTTGTTACTGTCCGGTGGCCCATTTTGATTCCGCCACCTACAACTGAACCACGTGTTGCTGGTCCTCAGTTTGATCATCATGTTGTGCACAGGCCCCAAGTTCAGAAGCCTAAGCCAAGACTGCCAAGGCTTCCAGGAATTGCAACATCTTCAGGGTCATTCAATGCCAACAGCTTCACTGTGCACAACACCTTTTTTGACAGCGCCAAGAACCCATATTCCAAGCCAAGAATATCATCAGATAGGTTCTGGAGCCATCAACAGCGCAGCTACTACTCAAGAGTACTATGTAATCAAGGTCGCATTTTTCCTCATATGCGTCTTGACACTGAAGCTATTGCTGGCCTGCCCTGCTTGGAGGAAGCTCTTGACTGCTTCCGTGATGCTGGCTTACTCAATTTCATTATGGATAAAGAGCATTGGAATGAAGAGCTGCTTCTGCAATTCTATGCAACACTTCACATCCGAGGCCACAGCAGAGATCCGAAGACATGGGTCCTTGAGTGGATGACAGGCAATGTGCATCATGAAGCAAAAGCCTTTGATCTCATTGAGCTTACTGGCCTGCCCACTGCAGGAGATCTATATGAAACTGGCTGTGAACTGCACACTGAAGCCTTGGAGAGTATCTTCCAGAAACGCAAGCCCAACATGAGCCAAATGCTCAGCATGATGAAGCCTCTGCCAAGTGATGCTGAATATCCTAAAGAATTCTTTGTTGAAGACCTTGAGTACCTGCCTCGCACCATCTATCACATCATAAGGCGTACTCTATGGCCTGTCAAAGGACATTCTTCATCAGCCAAGCTTGAAGGCACTATGAAGACTTTGGTCTTCTATATCTTCAATGGCATCAGCTTCAATGCTCAAGATTTCTTCATCAGGCAAATGGCCACATCTAGAGCTGATCTATTTGGACAGAAATTCTATGCCCCTTGGATAATGCGCCTCATCAAGATGCACTCAGCTGTCACTTATCAACCCTCTGCTCGCAACCATCAGATTTTCTTGCATGAGGTTGATATGTCAGCTGAAGCCATTTACCAAGAGCCTGCTAAAGAGCCAGTTAGTCTTCACAACGCTGATCATCAAAGCTTCACTCAGCAGATTGAAGGGGTTCCAGCAGTCTCTCGCATCTATCCTCTGGCTGGCCGTATTCGTCTACCTCGACACGCTGAAACCGAAGCCATTTAAAGCATCATCGCTCAAAGGCCTCAGAAGCCATCTCGTGTTCTGAATAACCGAGAGCTTCTGGTAGCCCTTCATCAGAAACAAGACAAGCATCACCTCTGGTTAAAGCGTCAGATGCAGAGCCTCTTGGTGGATGTCAATCGCATTCACAATCTTGCCACCAAGAATGCTTTTGTTGCTCATGAAACATGCATGCGATCTTGGAAGAGTTTGACTTTACTGAGTGCTAAAGCGGATCTTCAAGACGATGGCTTCACTGAGAGATTCAAGTTTGACAACACTCCTCCAAGGACTGCTGTTATGCGTCGAACTCCATCCCTTGAAGACTCTGAATACTCTTCCTCCGCTGCAACAGTTGATGCCAGGGTGATCGTTGATCAGGATGATGCTACTTCACCACCTCCTACTTCAGCGCACATCGACACTGCACCAACCACCTCTGCACCGCCAAACGACAACACCGACCCTGCATCCGCTTATGCTCCAACTAGGAATGAGTAGAGGCTCTATGTCTTCAAACCTTTTTGGCACTTACTGACAAAAGGGGGAGAAGCATATGAGTTGATAGTCTTCAAGCGGGTCCATATGGGCGGGTGCTTTATAATTTGCCAAGTGTTTACAACTATTGTTTTGCTACATTTGGTTCTTTGAGTTGTAACACTTAAACTGATGGTCGTCTGCTACTTTTTTATGCTACTCTGTAATGCGATGATAAATTCCGCATCTGCTACATTATATTCCGCACTTAGTCATTTTGGCAGACGTCCATTTTTTATTGTGCATGTCATTATCTTCGACATATCAATTATGCATGATGAATTGTCTTCATAAGTTGAAGAGGATCTCCACAAGTACAACCTGCCATGTGCATTTGCATTCAAAGGCAAATCAACTATATGCACATCTTCAGGGGGAGCCTTTTGCTACTTACGAAGACAATACCTTATCCTTTACAATTTCACATATCTTTATCCCGTTGAAAACTTCAACCAGTTTGTCATCAATCACCAAAAAGGGGGAGATTGTAAGTGCATCTAGTGCCACCCCTAGTGTTTTTGGAGTATTGACGACAAATATGGTTGAGGGACTAATGTGTTTGTGAGAATTGCAGGATAACACAGGTAGTAGTCCCTCATTGATTCGGTTAACCTACCGGAGATGACCCCTAAAAATGTATGAAGACATTGATATCTGTGGTGGTATATGAAGATAATCATATTGAAGACTATGACATGCGAAGACATTGTGTGAAGACTATGGAAAGCGAAGACGTAGAGTTGTCGTTGTTTCCTTTTCTTCTTTGTTGAGTCATAGGAACCACCGCACTGTTAAGTGGGGTCCAAGTGAACTTAGTCAGAGTGACTGAAGTGATGCTCAACCAAATCCTATGTCTTCGAGCGAAGACTATGAGAGCAAATCTTATCCAGAGGCGGATGAGTCAGCTTTACTTGGAGCTCAAGTAAAGTTGTCGTGTGTATTTGAAATCTGACCGTTGGAACACGTGTCAGTTCCTTAGTGACCGTGGGTCACTTCAGACAAATCAGGTCGGGTTGCCTTGTGGCTATAAATAGCCCACCCCCTACACCAGAAATTGGTGGCTGCTCAGAGTTATTGCACGGCTTTTGTCGTTTGAGAGCAACCCACCTCCGAAGCATTTGAGAGAGAAATCCTTGCGAGGACAAAGCCCAAACACCCAGAGCCAAAGAGTTTTAGGCATCACTGAAGTCTTTCTGTCTGTGTGACCTGAAGACTTATTACACTTGAGGACTGTGTTTCCTCCAGCCGGTTAGGAGTCGCGTTCTGAGCGTCCAAGAGTAATTGTGGATTGCCGGTGAACGAAGTCTGTGAATGTTTGGAAGTCTACCTTGAAGACTTACCAGAGTGATTGGGCGAGGACTAGGTGTTCTTAGCTCAAGGGGAACAAGGTGAAGACATGGTCTTCTGAGTTAAATCTCAACCTCCCTAACCAGATGTACAGTTGTCACAGCAACTGGAACTGGTCTAACAAATCACTGTCCTCCCCGAGCTACTGGTTCTATCCTTTCCTTGCTTTACTTACTGCTCTATGTTGTGAAGACATTGCATGTTTGCTTTATCTGATTGTCTTCATTGAGTATCTACGTGTTGTGATTGGCTTCATTCCTTCTTCCTTTATGATCACTACTGCCTTGTTGCTATTAGTCTTCATGCTTTCACTTCATTGAATACATGAATATGGCTTATCTAGTGTAGTCCACTTTCCGCTGCTTACTAATAGGCTTGAGCTTAACGTTTGTCTTCGAAACTACCATGTTTTGAAGCATTTCATAAAAATCGCCTATTCACCCCCCCCCCATCTAGTCGATATACTGCACTTTCACTTGGAAGTAGTGGCGCAGCTTCCTGGAAGCGACGAGGAGCGCCAGAAGCAGCTTCTGGGGCATCAGGTAGTGCGAACGCGCATCGCGCAATACTGTGCTGATGAAGTACACTGGGTGCTCCACGAGGGTCGGCGCAGCAGGGTCCACTGGCGTCTCAGGAGCCTCAGGAGCCTCTTGCTGAGCGGCGGCCGTCGGTGCCCGCGGTCGAATCCGCCTCTGAGGCCGTGTCAGGGGGCGGCGTGGGCCCTGAGCGTGTCGAGCCGCCCGGTGGTCTTGGGATCCAGAGCCTTTCCTCGCGCTCCACGACCAGTGCTGCGCTGGCGGAATGAGGCGTTGCGGGGAGGTAGAGCGTCATGGGCTCCAAGGGTCGTGGTGCTACCATGATCGGTGAGCTGGTGAGGTACTTCTTGAGGTCCCGGAAAGCGGCGTCGGCCTCCGGAGTCCACTCAAAGGGCCCCTTCTTCTTCATGAGCTTGAAGAACGGGAGGGCGCGTTCCCCGAGCATAGAGATGAAGTGCCCCAGGGATGTCACACACCTGGCGAGCTTCTGCATTTCCTTCAGGTTTGTGGGCGGCCTCATTTTCTCGATGGCCTTGATCTTCTCCGGATTGGCCTCATGCCTTGGTGCGAAACCAGGAACCCTAGCAACTTGCCGGAGGGTACGCCGCACACGAACTTCTCTGGGTTGAGGCACAACTTCACCTTGCGCAAATTGGCAAATGTTTCTTCTATGTCATGGAAGAGGGTCGCGGCCTCTTTGGTCTTAACCACTATGTCGTCGACGTAGGCCTCTGCATTCCTCCCGAGCTGAGGGCCGAGGGTGTTGTGCATCAGGTGCTGGAAGGTAGCGCCCGCGTTCCTCAGCCCGAAAGGCATGCAGGTGTAGCAGTAGACCCCGCATGGGGTCAGGAACGCCGTCTTCTCCACGTCTTCTACCGCCATCTTGATTTGGTGATAGCCCGAGAATGCGTCAAGCAAGCAGAGTAGGTCGCACTCGGCTGTCGAATCCACGATTTTGTCAATGCACAGAAGAGAGAAGGGGTCCTGAGGGCAGAACTTGTTGAGGCTCGTGAAGTCGACGCACATGCGTTCCTTGCCTCCTTTCTTCGGGACGATGACAGGATTGGCCAGCCACTCCGGGTGCCGTACCTCCCGTACGACACCCGGTTCCTCCAGCTTCCTAACCCCTTCGACGATGAAGGCCTGCTTCTTCGGGGCCTGTCTACGCACCTTCTGCTTGATAGGGCGCGCATTGGGGCACACCGTGAGGTGATGCTCAATGACATGCCTTGGCACCCCGACCAAATCTGCAGCCTTCCAGGCGAACACATCCTTGTTGGACCTGAGGAAGCTGGCCAACGCCGCCTCTTGCTCTGGATCCATGCCCGAGCTGATGCTGAAGGTGGCTCCTAAGCCTTCTTCGTCGATGGGCACTTGCTTCGTCTCAGGGGGGTCCTGAGAAAAGAGCTACTTCTTCTTGGCTGGCGCGGCCTCCGAAGGTTCCAGAGGCCCCTTCGCCCCTGGGTGAGCTGTGGCAGCGGCGGCCTTGTAAGCGCGCCCAAGGACCTAAAGGGCGGCCTTAGGGTCCCCTTTGATGGTGATGACGCCGCTGCTCCCCGGTATCTTGAAGGTGTTGTATCCCGGGTAAGTCGCCGCCATGAACTTTGCCAAGGCTAGGAAGCCGATGACGGCGTTGTACGGCAGGTGGATGGGCGCAACGTCAAAATCGGTGAGCTTAGTCCGGTAGTTAGCCGGTGTGCCAAAGGTGACCGGGAGGCGGATCTGGCTGAGCGGGACGGCCGAGCCCGCGTCACCCGAGAAGGGCTTGGTGGGAAGGAGCTGCCTGTAGGACACAGGCAGATGACCAAAGGCTTCGGGAGAGAGGATGTTGAGGCCGGCACCGCCGTCGATGAGAGTTCTTGTCACGGGCATCCCGCAGATGGTGGGCGTGCATACCGTGGGGAGAGTGCCGGTGCCGGCCGCTTTGGAGGCGATGTCGCCGGGGCCAAATGTGATGGCGGGCCCCGGCCCGTTCTGCGCCCGCAAGGCCTCCTGCGGCTAGGCGGCAGCTCCAACCTGCCTAAAGTGTGACCTGGCCTGTCAGGCAGACGCTGGTGCTTGGGAACTACCGAGGATGCAGGCGACCCCGCGGCAAGGCCGCTCTTTGCAGCCGACACCCCACAGCTCGCAGGTGCGGGCCGTTCGCGTGGCGCGAGTCTCGGCGGGCGGTTGGTGCTGGGCCCGCCATAGTCCCATTAAGAGCGCGACCAGCGAGGCCACATGATTCGGGAGTGGTGGTGTAGGCCGCCCTTCAGTGGCCTGGCCGGTAGGAGCATCGTAGAGGAAGCAGGATGGGCGCCCATGGGTGGCGTGGTCCGCTGATGCTGCTCGGTCGGCGGGGAGGGAGCCAGCCCCCGCGCGGCTGTGGCTAGCCGCAGCCATCGTAGAGGCGTCGAACCAGAGAGGGGAAGCGAGGTCATCGGAGAGGCGAGATTTCGACACGCCCCCTACCTGGCGTGCCAAATGTCGGATTCAGGGCTCCGCAAAACCCGTTAAGTTTGAACACAGGGGCGTGAACGGAGATCTCTCCCACTCACGTCTACCTAGCGCCTCGTTCTCGTCGAGGTGGAAGGATTCAAGCAAACAACGAACAATGCACACAATAGTTTATCAAGGTTCGGGCCACCGCATGGTGTAAGACCCTACTTCCTGCTTTGGTGGATTAGCCTCGGGCGAGCCGGGATACAAGCTAGTACAGAGGTTTCTGGGCTCAGGAGGTGAGCTCAGGAGGGTCAGGAGGCTAGTGTTCTTGCTCCTTGTATGGTGGCAGAGTGTGTTTTGTCCGTCCCCTTTGCAGGGGGGGGTTCTAGCTACTTATATAGGAGGCCACGGTCCTCTTCCCCCGACATGTTTAGGCGGGAAGGGATCCCACAACGGCCATTTTTGAGCAGGAACACAAGGACGTTCCTGCCCTAACAAAAGCAGTCTTCGCCTGCAAAAGGATCAGGCGATGACGCGGTGGTGGGCTCGACGATGACATCCTCCTTGCCATCCTTGAGGTCTTCGATCTTGTTGCACCAATGAGGAAACCTTTGCCCCGCTCCTCGGGAACTTCCGGCTGCGCTGTCACCCTTGCACCGAAATGGTAACTGCACCGCTGGCGCACGCTAGCACCCGTTGGCGCGATGCGTCACTACTGAGATCACTGCCTCCTCCTAAGGCAGACTTGGCCTTGGGTCCTCCGCCCCTCCGGAGCACCTCGTCGAGGCTGCTCCTGAGGAGGTCTTGACGTCATTCTCCTCGCGAGGCTTGGCCTCCTCGCGAGGGTCTTGGGCAGCTGGTTGATCAACTGGGCTGTATCAGGCCGCAGTAGGAGCGCATCGCGGCCCGCAGACAGGGAAGTCTGGGTACCCTAGTTCCCAGTACGCCGACACGCGCCCCCTGCCTCGTGGGCCCCACATCTGGCCGACGGTGCCCTCCTTCCTCCTATATATACCTATGTACCCCAAAAACATTAGAACAACAGAGAAAACCCTAGTTCCACCGCCGCAACCTTCTGTTCCCGTGAGATCCCATCTTGGGGCCTGTTCCGGAGCTCCGCCGGAGGGGGGATCTACCACGGAGTTCTTCTACATCATCATCATCGCCTCACCATGAGGATTGTGTAGTTTACCACAGACCTTCGAGTCCATCGTTAGTATCTAGATGGCTTCTTCTCTCTCTTTGGATCTCAATACCAAGTTCTCCACGGTCTTCGAGGAGATCTATTTGATGTAATCTCTTTTGCGGTGTGTTTGTCGAGATCCGATGAATTGTGGGTTTATGATCAAGATTATCTATGAAAAATATTTGGTTCTTTTCTGAACTCTTTTATGTATGATTATAATATCCTTGCAAGTCTCTTCGAATTATTGGTTGCGTTTGTCCTACTAGATCTATAGTTCTTGCAATGGGTGAAGTGCTTGGCTTTGGGTTCAATCTTGCGGTGTCCTTTCCCAGTGACAGTAGGGGCAGCAAGGCACGTATTGTATTATTGCCATCGAGGATAAAAAGATGGGGTTTATATCATATTATTTGAGTTTATCCCTCTACATCATGTCATCTTGCTTAAGGCGTTACTATGTTCTTATGAACTTAATACTCTAGATGCATGCTGGATAGCGGTCGATGTGTGGAGTAATAGTAGTAGATGCAGAATCGTTTCGGTCTACTTGTTTCGGACGTGATGCCTATATATAATGATCATGCCTAGATAGTCTCATAATTATTCGTTTTCTATCAATTGCTCGACAGTAATTCGTTCACCCACCGTAGAATTATGCTATCATGAGAGAAGCCACTAGAGAAACCTATGGCCCCGGGTCTATTCTCAACATATCAATCTACAATCTACTTTACTTTTCGGTTTTTACTTTTCTGTTCTTATATCCCAAAATACCAAAAATCTCAAACTAGCATCTCTATCAGATCTCACTTTTGTAAGTGATCGTAACGGGATTGACAACCCCTTATCACGTTGGCTGCGAAGTTCTTATTTGTTTGTGCAGGTGCGAGGGACTCACACGTGGTCTCCTACTGGATTATTACCTTGGTTCTCAAAATTGAGGGAAATACTTATGCTACTGTGCTGCATCACCCTTTCCTCTTCGAGGGAATACAACGCAAGCTCGAGAAGTAGCACGCATCACAGCAAGAAAATGGAGATTTGTCCGTCCTTCTGAGCTGAAGTTAGTTTGGTCTTGTGGGGGGTAACGTAACCATCTTTCAACTGCTCCTTCTGACAAGAAGATAGACAGCTTCTTCGTCTTGACATAATCGGAACTAGTCACTTCACGTACTCCATATTCTTCTTCAAGCCTTGTTCGTTTAATCCTCCTCCCAAGGGGATTGGACTGGATTGGAGAGGATTTTGGTTTGTAGGGGATCTAATCCCCCTCAAACCCTGCCATTCCCCTTCAAAAACCACCTCAACCGAACAAGGCCTCAGAGGAGGATGATCCTGTTGTGCAAAGACAAGAGGATAATTAAATGCTAGCATCCCTGTTTGCTCAAAAAAAAGGAAAGGAAATATTTAAAACAACACAGATGAAGCACTTCTCAAGCACAATACCACTTTTTTATGACAGTATCTAAACAGTAGCACAACACCAGTAGTGATGACAAAGCTCAATCATATAAATGAAATCAGTGGGCGAGTACCAACCTTTGTCAGGAGACTTATTGTGTAGAGCATACAGATGAAGCACTTCTCCGAAACCATCTGTTGCTATCTATTGTGGTGGCCATGCTTACTATATACTCCTCTATTAGATTAATGTTTCCAACATCTTCTTGTGCAGTTCCACTAAAATATATGGTATCTTCAAAGAAGATCCCTGTTTGCACAAGTAGAGATAATTACATATTACATTAAGAGTGGCATCAAATCAGTGGCAAAACAATTGCTCGTTCCAGCCATAGCAATAAATTAAGATGCAAAACTATATCATTACTTGTGTCATCATAGTTCGAGTGCTTATTTACAGCACCAGGAGTTGATTTTTGTTTTTCTTCCGCTCGTTCTTCCCCTTCATCATTTGGTTCAATAACAGACAATCTTCGCCTTCAATGTGAAAGAAGGCTAGTACTGACCTCTCATGACACGGAATTCAAACAACTCACAAGAAGAAGATTTGAACCAAATTTGCCAACACGGATAGGAAGTAAGATCTCCACTTGTGCAGTTCCACTAAGATCAAGCAATCAAGCAACGTTGTCGGTGTGACATTTTGGTTGAACTGCACAAAACACTCTTAAAACAAAAGTGTTTTGTGCAGTGCAATAAAAGGTCACAATGGCAAGGAGGTGAAAGTAGATAACCATGTTTACACAGAGGTGCAAAGGAAACAACTAGTGGTCAATAACGGTGGATGACACAGAAGCCAACAAAAAGAAGCATCTACCTTATCTAAATGGGAAAGAAAGCAAGACAGTAGAATTTCTCAAACAATGGCATTGATTAATATTAACAGAGAGATTATATTAAAAATAAAATTTGTTAAACATGTAATTTGCTTTTAACTATGGTATTGCATCAATTTTCCAGCGGCATTATTACAGGGTGTTTGTTTACAGGGACATTTTGGTGGAGGGACTAAAAAAACTCCGTGTCAGTCCCATCTAAACCAAATAGGAGGGACTTTTAGGGACTAAAAGTGGGCATTTGGGACTAAACAAAGAAGACCCAGAGGGAGAGTCTTTTTGGGACTTTTTCCAACAGTTGCCCCTGCCACGCATGGCACCTTGTCTCTATTAGTTCATTACTACATGGTCTTGTAGCATGTCATTTAATAACCTCTAGTCCATGTTTAGTCCCTGGAACCAAGCAAGTAGGGACTAGGGAGTTTTTAACCAGGGCCTTAGATTAACAACAGCTAAAGAGTTGCACGGGACAGTGGACGCACCAGCACCATGTGCATCTACCGATGTACTGGGGTGATGCACAGTCTGTTGCAACAAAGAACAAACAGCCAACGAGCATATTTGTTTTGGTCCAAGTTTTGTTATATTTAGACATCTTTCCCTATGCGAGCGCAGCAAATCTAGTCCTGCTCAAACTCTATAGCCTTGTCCCCCAAAACAAAAGATCAGTTCGTTATAGATGTGCGTATTCCATTTGTCATTGTTTTCCCTTTTCGACCAACGTAGGTGTTGGATAGCCAGTCTGTACTAGTACTTTCCCCCACTTCCTTTCTTCTATGAACCACGTCCTAGATTTATGCTATACAACTTTCCCCACTACTTTCCCCCATTCCTGTCCTCTTTGAACCACGTCTTAGATTCATGCGATACAACTTTCTCCACTACTTTCCCCCTTCCTTTCCTTTTTGAACCATGTCCTAGATTCATGCTATACAACTTTTGCCACTACTTTCCCCCATTCCTTTCCTCTTTGAACCACATCCTAGATTCATGGTATACAACATTCCCCACTACTTTCCTGTTTGATCCAACACCTAAATTTGAGTGCAGAAGCTGAAAAAGCCCACATGCAGCTAGAACAATGCATGTGGAATAAGTAAATTATACCTTAAGGTTCTTGGGGTGTGGTTTAGCGGGCGAACGGAGGCCGTTCGACCCACACTATGTATGGAGGAGAAGAAGAAGGGGTCGGAGTCCCTCCCGCGCCGCCGCTGGGTGAAAGTGAACAGCTGCGCCAGTAGTGGATTCCCTCCCTCGCCGACGGCGACAACGTTAAGCCTCCTTCTCTTCCCGTCGGACGGATCCTGCTGGCTGAGAGAGTGTGAAGAGAGCAACTACAAGCAGACTAGCAGTGAGGGGAGAGAGAGAGGCCAAGAAATCTTGTTTAGATCTGGAGAGGGTGAGAGAGTGTGAAGAGAACAACTACAAGCACTGAGGCTGCAGCGTGTATATATATACTGGAGAGAGTGTGAAGAGTGCAAACCCTAGAAAACAGGCGCCGAGGCTACAACTTATACCTGATGAGGGGATTATATACGGTCACTACGAGATCGTATATCTCTGTATCCAACCATTTTGACCAGTCAAAGAATCCTCCTGGCACGAATTATGCTCAAGTGTAGTTATCGAACCTGAGACCTCAAGTTTGATGAGCGAACAGGCTAACCAGCTACACAACCCTCTCGTTATGTTCAACGAGAGGAAAATAACCTTTTATACCTTTTTGTGTGTGTGTGGGAGTCATTGGGATTTAAATCATAATCGTGTCATGTGGCTTTGGTGGTAAGACTATCCACAGTGGTGCAAAAATAATGCAGCCTTAGTCACCTTACCTCTCTCCAAGTAGTACGTTGGGTCCCACCAGTCAGAGGGTGAAACAAACAAATTAATAAGAAAAATTAAAAGCGCCAGCGGTATATCTTACCCCACACATCTCGCTACTACTCGGGAACACTGTCCAACTAATCGCTCTATTCGCTCACATACTATTTTAAGTGAATCCTTATTATAACATGGACACGATTTTTGGCACTTGTATTCGACCTAAGTCAGTGTGCCACCGTATCTTGTACGACTCCCTCCGTCTAGGTGTAATAAGTCATATTACAAGGTGCAGCGGGACCAAGGTGCAAGCAGATTGGAGGAGAAACAGAAACTTGACTGGTCATTCCTCCAATCAAAGCCCTGATTTCTGTCTCTAAACGCAGCAATTGATCCAAGCAACTAAGGGCCTCTTTGATTCGTAGGATTTCCAAAACGCAGGAATAGGAAAAACATGGGATTGGGGTGGCATGTCATCTTGAATTCTACATGATTCTATGAGTGTTTGATCGTGCACAGAAAAAAACATAGGATTATTTCAAAGAGGTTAGTGTGGATTGAAAATTTCCTATGAAATCTAGTGCAAATGAATCCTATGGAAAATTTCGTTGGTTTAGAATCCTATGAGTCGAACAACCCACATAAGAAAAAATCCTAAGGAATTGAATCCTTCCAAATTCCTTTGAGAATCCTTGGACTCAAAGAAGCCCTAAGAGATGCCGTTTCAGCTACCATGCAGGGCCACATATTAACTCGCATGCAGGCCGACTTTGATTTCTTGACTGATCAACGTGTAGTTGCGCTCCATGCATTGGGTTTCCGGGGGAGATAACAAGGCAGAGTAAGGAGCGTTTTGTTGCATTGCTTAGGCTGGTCATAGTTTGTACGTACCCCATTTGTATCTCACTTCATGTGGCTTCGCATTCGCATGATTTTCCTATTTTATGAACATGTGTGTGCGTGTGCGTGTGCCTGTGTGTGTTTAACATAATGTGTGTGTTAGAGAGAGCGACAGATCGACCTACTCCTACAGAGAGATGGTGTGTAGTGTACGATTTTAGCCGCGAGAGTCGGTGCATCCTCTCGTTTCCCGGCGTCCGATAGGGACAGGCAGACACCTGCCACGCCCGCTCCTGACTAGCCTGGCCCACCCAAAGCCCCTCCATCGCCTGCGCGCGCTTCCCGCCCGAAACGGTTAGCGCCGCTCCAAAGAATCGGTGCCACATTCATGCCCGGGCAGAGCGGACGCGCCCTCTCACTGGTGCCTGTGCTAAAGGGAGAAGCGGATTCAAGAGTGATGGTTGCTTCGTCCATCCAACTTACTGTTGGATATATGTGATTTGACGGCTCGTTGGTCATTATTACTGAGGTGGTAGGACTGCTGGATGTCCCACGCTTTCGGCGAAAGGAGGTACTACTATATTACAATTTTCTCCATTCTTACGGCGGAGGAGTGCAAGAGCAGTGGAAACACGCAGGCTCAGTGATTACATGGCCCACCTCACAGTATTTTCTGGACACCGTGCGACACCTAACTCTTTACATAGTACAATCGCAAAAAAAAACTCTTTACATAGTAATAGTACTTCATCTGTTCCTAAATATAAGTCTTTGTAGAGATTTCACCATGAACCACATGCGGATGTATATAGATGCATTTTAAGTGTAGATTCATTCATTTTGTTTCGTATGTAGTCCACCTAGTGGAATCTCTACAAAGACTTATATTTAGAAATGGAGGGAGTACGTACTGTAATTTATCAGCGAGATAGTACAATGCTATGAAGCTTCCAGCTTCTGTTACATGTATCTTGCGTCCAAGGTTGCCCGTTGCAACATTTCATCATATACAAAGGAGACTAACATGCATGATATTGCATCTCAATGATTGACAGATCATAGAAAATATGTACTCCCTCTGTTCCAAAATAAGTGTCTCAACTTTATGCTACATACGGAGCAAAATGAGTGAATCTACACTCTAAAATATGTCTATATACATTAGTGTTTGGAGTATGTACTAGTAGTTCATATTGAAATCTACTAAAGGACATATATATTCCAAACAATATGATAATCTCTGTAACCAAGGTAGTAGGGACGAAGAGTATACGGAGGGAGTAGTAAAATGTTGTCCTCGTCCTTCGAGCCACCGCGCGCGTGGGCGAGGGAGCGGGCGTAAGGCGTAGTAAGCAAGCTTCACCTCGTCCTGCGAGCCACCACGCCCATGGGAGGGGGAGACGGCGTACTAAGCAAGCTTCTCCTCATTTTGCGAGTTGACGGGACACATCAAAAGTACTCCAGTGTATAGAGCCTTGCCACTAAGGTAAGCCCCACATGGTTTGCCTCTTTTTTAACATAATGCGTCAAGTCGCAATTTGTTTGTTCACCCGTGGTAGTGCCAGTATAATAGGCTGATGTAAGCGGGCTATAAGGGTTGCCACCTCAGATTTATGATGATGTGGAGGAGACAGGAGAGGAGAGAGAAGAGGAGTGGGCTGTAATCTTGTAGCCAGCTGCAACACAAGCTCCAATGCATTTTGTGGGAGAAGAATGTGGGGTCAAGCATTAACTACATGATGTATAGAGCTAGCAACTATTATATGAATGGGCTTTTATGTTGGCTATAAGTGAGGTGGCACATAGATAGAGCTAGCAGCCGGCTATGTTTTTAATCTTGCTCATAGACGATCCTCCCTCCATCTAGTGGACAACCAGTACACGTGCCAAGTTACCATGTGGGATGCCTTTTCGTACAGAAATGAGCTCCACTATGTACCCGCGCGGGTGTGGGTGAGAAAGAGATGGGAGTACATGCGCCATGCGTGCACCTCTTCTCTTCGTGCACGTCCCCCACCTATGTGGGTGTGTGTGAGATATACAAACCTGGACAAATGGCTTGTGTGCGTTCGTGAGTGTTTTTTGTTTGGGGGGGAGGTTGATTTCGTGAATGTATTTGTGGGAATATGTGTCGATGACATCTCAAACAAAATTTTGCATGCAATGTGTGTGAAATGGAGGCCTATCCATATCATATATAGAGGGTCAGGCGATCCATGAGAAGAGAGGGAGGGGTCATAGATATCGATAGAGTCGAAGAGAGAATCAAGTGGGTGGGTGCGAGATCGATGAAGAGAGCGATCAAAATTGTATGTGTGTGTGCAAGTCAAAGATATAGAGTGACTGACCTAGCTACCGGAACGTCAGAGGGCACATGTCAAGTTTGTGTGTGGCAGGGAGACATGACTAGAGCGCTCGATGTATCGGTGTGTGTGTGTGTGTGTGTGTGTGTGTGTTGGAGGAGATTTGGGGAGGGGTAGGCAGAGGCCTAACTATGGAGGTAGAATGACTCGTATATGTGTTGAGAAGGAGAGACCCAACTATGTCTTGAGGGAGATCGGTCGACATCCATACATAACTGAAGGATGGAAAATAGGATGGGACAGAGATAGAGAGAGGATAGAGAGAGGGAGGGAGAGGGGTAGAGTGTTGGATGGGTGATGGAGTTGCTTCTCGAAGATGGTGGGAGAGTCCTACCAGACTAACTAAGGGTGGAACTGCAATATTATCAACAAGAGTGGGGATGTGTTTCTGTGTGTGCCTGTGCGTGATAGATCTGTCGGGACACATCCATGGATGATGAAGGGGAACCATGTGTTTGGTAAGCAAACCTAACAAGATCGGTAGATCAATTTTTGTTTGTCGGAGGAAGGGAGAGACATAACTAATGAGGTAGATCAATTGATGCATGGGAAAAAATGAGTTGTAAGGACCTAGCTAGCTATATGTATAGCGGGAGATCGGTCGGTGTACATCCATTTGTTAGAGGCAAATAAGGCCCGGCGAGACGGATAGACAGAGAGAATGGAGCTAAGAGGTGGTGCGAGAGGCCCAGCTACTAGCTAGATAGGGGGAGGAGCGTGCGGTTGTGAGATTGATGAAAAGAGGGGCGAGAGTTTACATGTGTGTGGGACCGTATGACAGACACGAGGCAAGGACACATAAAGGAGGAGATTGAAGGTGCGTGTTTATGTTGTAGGCAGACATTGCTGGAGAGGTTTATCGATCGGTGTGTGTCGGAAAGGAGTTGTGGAGACTGTGGGAGAACGACCTAAAGAAAACAAAATGAATGTGCGCGATGGATATAATGCTGAGGGAGGGGGAGAGCGAGAAGGGCGTGTGCATGCACGAGATAAAGTTAGTGGTAGCTACAAAGGTTAGAGGATTATGTGGGTGTAAGAGACTAACAAAGATCATAATTTGATATGAAAGTGGATTCATATATTTGAATAGGAGATCATAGTGTTTTAAACATATGGAAATCAACATAAAGTGGATTCAAAAAATTGAGTTCGAGTTCATATAGTACACATAGTTCATATGTAACTCGAGAATAATCATGTGGTGTTCTGTGAAGATAATACACAAACGATCGTTTAACTTGACAATAATGACGATTGTAGATCTTATTAAAACAGAGAAACGAATTCAAATGCTTTGACTTCACAACAATCATTATTGTAGATCTTAGTCAAATGGAGAAACGAATTCAAATTTAGTTCATATTGAAGCGGTAGTATATACATTTGGAATGCACTAAAACGTTCATTTGAGTACTAGGTTGCATGCATTATACACGTAGCGAAATATTTTAATTCAACATAACATGAACTCAAAGTTTTGAATGACATTTGTAGTGCGAATTGATTTGGTACGGTACACATTAGGCTTGTCCGGAAATTTCAACCCGCGCCTTGTTAGCCCGAAATATTTAAGATATATCTTTGTCTCGTTGTGCTCCGACAACTCCCTCCATCTCAACCCGCGCCTTGCTATTCCAAAATTTCAACGCGCGCGAAAACTCCCACCTCCTGTGAAATCCCGACACGCGAAATGCCAGTGATACCCCGGAACCGAAAGAACCGCCTCAAATCGGTGGGGGTACTTTCGTAACTTACCCCACATTTCAGACAAGCGCGTCCCTAAGCCATGGTTCACCACTCCCATCCCATTCGCCCACCCATTCGTACACCGAGGCTGGCAAAACCTGCGAAGCCCCACACCCTCCTCCGTCCGCCACCCAGCCGGAGCCTCTTCCTCGACGACGTCGTCCACAGCAACACCTCGATGTCCCTCATCCACCGTACCGGATGAGGATCCATCGTCGATCTGGTCGTCCCGCCGGTTCAGCCACCCCGTCCTCCAACTCCAAGGAGCTGCCCCGACGTTCCACTCGTCTTTTGCGCCACCTCGATTCCCACACCGCCATCTTCACCTGCACAACTGGAAGAGCATCATCATCACCGTTTCCTCGGATGAAGCTGCGGCCTAATCGGCGCCACCAAAGAGGTTGTACATTAATCGCCGCATTTTCTTTTTGATTCAATCTCACGGTGCTACCGGCGCTCGGTCCCGAGGCGACACGGCGCGGCTCCATCCACGGAAGCATCGCCAGCCACTTCCCCCACGGCGTCTCTCCCTCGGCGGCGACGTCCACATCAGTAGGAGTTGATGCTGCTTTAGCTCTCGCTCGTGTTGCTGCTCTGCTCTTGCTCTCGGTCCCCTACATGGTCTGGTGTTGCTCTTGCTCTTGCTTGTTCTGGTGCTCTCACTCTTGCTCTTGCTTGCGATGCTGCTCCGATTTAGCTACACTTTAGTCGACTGAATCGACTTTTTGTTCAGTAGATTTTCAGGGGGTGGGGGGGGGCTCGCCGGAGTTAAGGAAGAACCAGTCACAGCGGGGAGGGGGGCTCGCCGGAGAGGTACCCCACTATGTATCTTAGGGTTCGGGGTGGGGGTGGTGCTCGCCGGCGGTGGTGGTGCGGTGGCGTGGGGATCGTCGGGGAAAAAGCTCGGCATGGGGGGGCCTATAGGGATGGCCGGGGCGGCGGCGGATCGGCGGTGGGGAGTGTTTTCGGGGCGGGCCTGGCGGCGCACCGCCGGCCGCGGGCGGCGGGGGCAGCTGTTTGGCCGGTGGTGGCTGGCGGCTCACGGGGTTGGAGGTTGAAGATGAACTGCAGGCCCTTGATTTCGTATCCAACGGCTGCAAAATCGACTGACCAGAGATGAAAAAGTCAGGCGACTGACGTGTAGCCTCACCTCTAGTGCGTTCAGTTCCACAGAAAAAATCAGTTTCGACAATTAAGTTTAGTTTCGATAGTTAAATTCAGTTTCGACAGCAAAATTCAGTTTCAACAGTTAAGTTCAGTTTCAACAGTTAAATACAGTTTCGACAATTATGTTCAGAGATGAGCGGCTGATGTATACATCTAGCACTTTGTGGTTATGTATTTTACGTCATCTATTGAAGATGATATTAGAATTCCATTCAAGTTTACGTTGTCTCTCTAGTCCTTCTTCAGCCTCGACGTCGTACAACTCACCGGAGCTGCTCCAACAATGAAACCCTCCATCACAGCAGAGCAGTACCTCGGGCTCCATTTCCAGACACCTACGAACTTATTCCCGTCCTCCGACAGCCAAGTCAGCCGAAGCATCCTCACCGGCCAACCCAATCATGCTGAGATCGACATGGCTTCGCCAAAGAGGTTGTACACTTCTTGTGGTTTGACTTAATCTCACCATGATTTTTTGCATCATGTGATCTTCCAATTCTTGTGAACCAAACATCCAGATTGGCAGAAATCCTGTGTTTTTAAATTCTCTATTTTGCACGTGCATTCCTATCCTATTCCTGTCTATGTCCTATCCCTACATTGTTAGAATCCTCAAATTCAAACTAGCCCTTACACAATTACTTCTGTTACCGATAAGTGTCAAAGAAAACCTTGTGTGGTTTGTCTAGCTCCTACGGTGCTGTGTTCCACCCCAGCTGAGCTGCTCCAACGATGGAAGGGTTCACCATAGTAGGGATCCGCTCTCTAGACTTTCTTTCGCCGCCTCAGTACTTCTTGCCCGCCGCCGGCAGCCACGACAACTGCATTACCATCATCAACTGAGCAGATGACCTTGAGGACTACACGGGTCCGCAAGAGAGCTCGCACTCTTCCGTGTCTACTTACGTTATGCATCGCTTAATATGATGACATGCTACTTTATCGTCATGTTCACCTATTAGACTCCGACTCAGGTCCAAACTTTCGCTGAAACTTGAGTTTTAAATGGTTGTGGGGTACATATTGGGCCAGCAATCAGTACTATCTGTCTACTATCTAGTTAATCCCGGGTGTCTACTATGAGTTTCATGTTGGGTGCAAACAAACATTAAAGAAGCCATTATCTATATTTTTAACTAAAGTTATTATCTGCCTGCTATCATTGGTTTTGGGTCTATCCACAGTTTGCTACCTTCACTCTGGATTTGTGCATGCACTCCTTACATAATCTCACTATGTTTTATTCCTATGTGTGTCAGTTATTGTACACAATGGAACTGAACATGTAGAGAAAAAGAGACGAGCCTTGCGTGGCAATAAAATTTCATGCAGACGTCGCTCCATGGTGGGCGCAAAGGCAGACCCCCCTCCACCCATTTCGGATCGTAATCAAGAGGAAGATAACACCTCAGAGGAGGATTCAGAGACAGATGACCAGTCCTATTCCCCCCGAGGTGCATGCTCTAACTTGGCAGGGTTATGTTGCTCATGTCGTGCGTATGGTATCTTGCATTGCTATGTCATTTTCTTAGTTTAGACATGATTTCTGTGAATGCCACCTGTTTAATGTCTAATTACCATATATGTGAATTATGCAATGCCATCTTTTTGCAAGACATTATATATGTGAATTATGCAATGCTATCTTGTTGCAAGGCATTATATATGTGAATTATGCAATGCCATGTTGTTTAGCCAGGCGTCATATATGTGAATTATATCATGTTGTCCTTTTTTGTATTTCTCATTGCTTTTGTTGACAATGTTTGTATATTCAACTGCTCTTCATGTGCATCAGCCATTTAAATTGGTGATGGAGAAATCTGGAGTGAAAACAAGGTCTTCAGAGCAGATAATGCTACCTGGTGAAGCAGATATCTTGCTGGTTACAGATAGCTCTTCAGAGGAAGATTCAGAGGCAGATGGACAATCTATTATCCCCCTGAGGTGTATGCCCAAACTTGGCAGGGTTATATTACTCATATCATGCATATGTTTTATTGCAATGTTGAGTTTTTACATCATATACACGATATTGAATGACATCTCCTTAGTTGACACGTGATATATGCGATTGCCATCTACTCACTTCCTTAGTATATAAATCATATATTTGAATTATATCATGCCATGATGTTTACATAGAGAGCATGTATCTGAATTATGGCATGCCAACCAATTTTCTAAAGACATAATATAGTTATGTCATCTCATCCTGTTCACATAGTCATCATATTTCGAATTATGTCATTCTATCCATGAATTATATCATGCCATCATGTTTCCATCGACGGCATGTTTGTGATTTATGGCATGCCAACCACTTTAATAGACACATTGTATAGTTATATCATGTCATCCTGTTTACATAGTCATCATATTTTGAAGTATGTCATTCCATCCTGTTTAGTTAGCCATCATACACGTGAAATTGTGTCATGCTATCATGTTTAATTAGCCATCATATATGTGAAATTATGGCCTGCTATTCTATTTGGTTAGACAACATAAATGTGAATTATTCCATGCCCTGTTTTCTTCCCTACTATCCATTGCACCTGTCTATCTTACAATGTATGTACATTCAATTACTTTTCTTGTTTATCAGCCATTTCAATTGGAGGGGGTGATGGCCGTATCTGTGGGAGTAAAAACATGGTCTTCAGAAAAGATCGTGCTACCTGTCGATGGAGATAGAACCACGGTTGTACTTGCCCAAGAACCAGCCCCACCACACATAACCCAGACTCATGTAGATTGTACCCCTACCTAGTTGGACAGAGAACCAAATACATCCCTTCTAACCCCAACCCCAGCAGATAGTAACCCAGTTCCCATTCACACAGCACCGACTCCACCACAAAGAACCCAAACACGAGCAGTTAGTAAGGCAACTGCAGTGCCCAAAGCACGAGGACCACCACTCCGAACCCCAAGTCAATGCTTAAAGTAGAAGAAGAATTGTTCTCATGTCAGGTTCCGTAGCTATGGTTCATAATATTTTCTCTTGCATCACTGTATTTACTCATACCAACTAATATCAAATTGGAAGGATGCAATTGAAACTCCAATGGCGCAACAGGTATGTTTTAAACCTGTTTCTTTAACGTGTTTGCTGTTGTACTTGCTCTATGTTGATTTCAGTTTCAATTGAATAAACAGTTATATTCTCATGCCATGCACCTTATAAGTGTTGTTATTGCTGTGTAGTTTCCCACACTTATATTCCGTCTAAGCTGTTTTGTCTTAAATAGATATGATTCGAACTGTGTCGATCTTGATTTGGAAACATAAACCAGAATGACATAGACCATACAGTGACCATACTACATAGATATGTGTTTGTTTCATGCTGTTATCCTGTCCACCTTACTACTGATCTGGTTTACCAAAAGGTGTTTCATATAGTACATTGTAAACCTGTGATGTGTTTGTTTGTTTCTCTTTTAGAATGTAGATAAAATATTGGAGAAGAGTACCCCGTTATGCAATGGTACAGGAAGTAATGCAGATAAGGTTCAAGATAGTGAGACATCCCTGTTGGTCTCCAAGAAAGCTTATAAAAACTATATTAAAGACACTGAGACAACCCCAAAGTCCTTTCTTGATGTAGTGTTCGAGTTACTGTCTACTACTGCTGGCACCAGCTCTTCGAACTCGCTGCCTGAATCAGTTCGGCTTCTTGAGTCTCAACTTCAAGTTGAAAGACATCGATCAGATGTTATGCGACAGGAAGCCGAAGGACTGAGGAAGTCCCTGCAGAATTCAGATGCATACTTTCTAGTGCAACAGCAAGTGCTGGAGGATTTAAGCTCCAAACAAGAGAAAATTAATAAGCTTGCTAAGCATCTTGCCAGCATTATGGGTACCCAGGATATTGTTTCTTGAGATCTTCTGAAGTGGTTTCAGTTCTGGACTTGTTTTGCTGCGGTGATTACATGCTGCTTTGTTCCCTATATTTGCACTGGTGGCGAACTTTGATGCCCAGTAGATGTGATATGTGTACTAGCCGTGATAGCCTAGCATAAGTTGCTTGCCTATCTATTTCCTTAATGCCTTGTTTATTTGTTTTCTTGTAGTCAATGCGGTTCTTTTTCCACGGTTTGCTAGTGGCAGCAATAGCCTATTTTTTAAAACAAGGCCACATTAACCATGGGGTATATATTTACTGTAGTTAACATGGGCCTCTTACGGGCCGTAGAAACAATGGGCCTTCTATGGGGCATAGAAACAATGGGCCTTCTACGGCCGTAGACACAATGGGCCTTCTACGGGCTGTATGATCGGTTGGCCAAATATGGGCCAATAACATGCCACATTATGGCCGTAAATGGGCTAGAGTTGAAATCGTCCGTTCATGGGCCGACCATAACGGGATGTCGTTAATCGGTCGTATTTGATGATGCTATGAAAACGGCCCAACGTATTAACGGGCCACAAACGGGCCGACTGTAACCACGGGCTGAATTTGGCCCAGAAGCAGAAAATGACAGTAACGGGCCGAAAGTAAACGAATGATGGAAATGAGCCCAAGAATAAATGGACCCTGAGAAGGCCGATAGATAACATGGGATGGAAACGGCCCGACGGAATAATGGGCCGTTAATGGGTATAAAGTAAAACATTGTTCAATACGGGCCAGTTTTACCACGGGCCGTTAATGGGCCGAGGGTTACTAAGGACCTGATATGGGCCGAAAGAGGTCATGGGCCATACATGGGCCAGAAGTTAAAATGGGCTGGAATTATATTAGACGCCCCAGATGACGCTACTGGGCCTAATTCGGATAGGCCGTAAACAGGCCCTGGGTTAGCGGGCTGTAAATGGGCTATATGCGAACAGGCCGTTAACAGGCTTGCCGTTGGCCGACCCGTCACATTTTGACCAAGTCAAATGGGCCGGCCTTTTCACAGGAATGGGCCTCTGTTGGGCACTGTTCATTACGGGCCAGTTTTACCACATGCCGTTAATGGGCCGAGGGTTACTATGGGCCTCATATGGGCTGAAATACGCCATTGGCCAAACATGGGACGCAAGTTAAAACAGGCTGGAATTATATTGGACGGCCTAGATGACGCTTCTGGGCCTAATTCGGATAGGCCGTAAACAGGCCCTGGGTTAGCGGGTTGTAAATGGGCTATATGCGAACATGCCGTTAACAGGCTTGCCATGGGTCGGCCCGCCACCTTTTTACCAAGTCATACGGGCCGGCCTTTTTACAGGAATGGGCCTCTGTTGGGCCGTGCCATGTGTCATCGTATCATAGGCACTATGGGTCCAATGAGTGGATGACATCGGTTCCTATGGCGAGCCGACACATGTTCCCTTCACCCAATGATGATTTTACACGTGGAAAATCCCCATTGGTCGGAGCTGTTAACGGGTTATCGGAACAAAAACCGGACCCGATAGCTTAACAGCGTTCCGTTACGGTGGATGCCATGTGTCGGTCACCCTTGACGAAAGCACTTCTGTGGCGCGCGATTTATCGTCATGGAAGTGGACACTTCCGTGATGATAATTTGGGTAATGTCATGGAACACTTCTACGACAGCACATGTATGACTATCTTGATTCTGTCATAAAATCGTCATGGATATACATGCATGACAGAAAACGTGACCTACTATGACAAACACGTATCATCACGGAAGTGTATTTTTTTGTAGTGCATTTGGCCTTTTTCTGTATAGTGCGTCATCGACAAATTGATACATACTGGCCCGCTGGGCTATTCTTTCAGCTTCTTCTTGCTCTTCGGGAAGTTCTCCTATTTGAAGGTAGTGGATGATAGGTAGGATGTGGGCGGGTACGACACTTTTCTACCCAAATCTTTTTTCTATACCCACCCACTTCACTACCCATGGGCGCAAATTGGTAGCCATGCCCATACCCATCGGGTATCCTATACCCAATGGGTATCCGATGGGTACAATATATAATGTTGACATGAAAAAAGTAAGATGATAAAAACATCTAAATTCAGCTACCCATCCAGTGGGTACAATATATATCTTTGGTTGGGGGTGAATCGACGAGGATTCAGTAACCCGACTCTTGATTGCTTCATCTTCCAAGGTCAAGGAAAAGCAGAGAAGAAAACTATCGTAGGTATACAAGGGGTCTGAGGCGATGGCCAGCTATGGGCCCGTGGTCTATGGGCTAGTTAAGAACTCAAGATAATTATTTATTCACATATTATAGAGTTTAATTTATTTATTATTTTTCTGCATATCGATTTGGTTACCCATGGGTATAATTTCATACCCATACCCTACCCATGCATTTTGCGGGTATGGATACCCATACCCATGGGTATGAAGTGGTAGAAAGTCTCACCCATGCCCACTATTTTTGGGGAGGGTACCCGCGGGTACCCACACCCATGGGCAAAGCTGCCATCCCTAGTGGATGATGTGTTGTGCCCAAGTTGGAGCCTGCGGCTCAAAAATAAGGACTAGTGGCACCTCTTCATTCATGGGAGTGCTTACCTCGACCGCAAGAACTTGTAGTTCCGCGGGAGAATGCTGCTCACCTACTGAATTAGAGTTGTTCCTGGCAGCCTCTCTACCGATGGCTTTGGGAAGCCCTGTCGGGAGATACTTGCCGGGGTCCAACTTCCGCCTTTTCCTTCTTTGCTTCCTTGGAAGAAGCTGTAACTTCTGAAGCCTCAGCTGCTACCGCATCTCGATACATCTTGTCCACAAATATGATCACGTCTTTCTTGTCTGGTGGGATAGAAATGATGCCCATTGGCCCCGGCATCTTCAGAGTTTTGTAAGCATAATGAGATGCTGCCATGAAATTTGCCAGGGCCGGGCGGTGAAGGTTCCCATTATAAGGCAGTGGGAGATCGACAACATCAAATATGACCCTCTTAGTCCGATAATTAAGTTCCCCACCAAATGTTACCGACATCGTAATCTTTCTCATAGGAAGGCTCCTGCTGGGGTTGATCCCTTGGAATGTGCTAGTAGCTTTGAGTTATTCATCAGATATCTGTAACTTGCTGACTACCTTGGGGAAAATCAGATTCAGTCCGACCTCGCCGTCAACTAGCATCTTTGTGAGTTTGAAGTTCCAGATTGTTGGTGAAACCAACAACCACAAACATCCCACCGCAGTAGTGTGGTCACGGTTATCCTTTTCATCAAAGATGATCGACGCGCGGGATCATTTGACCGGCTTCCGGTAGTCTGCAGCTGGCTCCACGGCATTAATCTCACGTCCCCACTACTTGAGCTGCCGGTGAGAGGAGTGCAAAGATGCACCTCTGTCAATGCACATGGCATTAGTTGCCTTTTGGAATTCTTTATCTCTAGTTTCTTCCTCATCTCCGTCATCACTTTCATCATCACCTTCTTTCTTCTCACGACCTCTGGCAGGTCTCTCTTTTTGCTGAGGGGTCTTGCTGTGGCGGCCCCCTCTATTGCCACGACCCTTTCCACCGACACATTCTTGGTCTCTCTCTTTGTCATGCTTCTAATACTCTGCCTTCTACTTCTTGACAAGTTTCTCAACTTGATGGCATTACTGGAGATCGTGACCCTTAGTGCGGTGGATTTTGCAGTATGGCCCATTGGTCTTCCCAGCTTTCCCTATAGCTGCAGCCTCACGACAATCAGCTCACGCGGCAACTTCCTTGCCGGGGCTTCCGTTTTGGCCTTCTTGCCAGTGCTAAGATCGCCAGAGCCCTCAATGGTCAATATCAACTTTTCCTTGTGTTTATTGTTGCGCTTCCGGCTCCTCCTCTTGAGGTTGGCGGCTTTGTCGTCATTCTCTGAATCAACTTCGACGCCATCCTCCTCTATGGGGAGTCGCCTTCCTTCCTCAACCCGAGCACATTTGTCCGCCAAGGTATACAGCTCATGGACGGTCTTGGGCAGCCGGACGTTCATTTTAGAACGAATCCTTCTGTTGCGCACGTTTGAGTGGAACGCAGCAATCACAGCTGCCGAGTGTATCTCTGGAATATTGCGGTTCACTTAATTGAATCTCTGCATATACTTCCGTAAGCTCTCTTCCTCTTTCTATTGAACGGCCTACAAATCACTGGGCCGTCCTGGTTCTTGATGGCCGCTCGTAAAGGCGCCAAGAAATTCATTGCACAAGTTAGCACATGATGAAATGGAATTCTCTGGCAGGTGCATCACCCAAGACCTCACATTTGACTTGATTGCCAAAGGGTAGTAGTTGGTCTCATCTCTGACTCTAATAGCTAGAATAGCTACTGTCTAAATGCTCAAGAACTCTGCCGGGTTCAGCTTTCTATCATACTGTGACACCCTGAGACCGGTGCGCCAGATGCCAGTCAGTTATTCGTTGCCTTTGCCATGTCATCCACTTGCGTGTTGCATCTTGCCATGTCATCATGTGTGTTGCATCATCATGTTTTTGAAACTTGCATCCGCCTGAGTCCTCTCGTCCTTTCCGTTGTCCGTTCTGAGCCCAGACACACTTGCACGCGCCCGCAGTGCCTCCGAATATTTATTTTGTGAGTGGCCGGAAAGCGTTCTCGGAATGGGTTGAAACTTGGCATGTGGTCTTATTGTAGCATAGGTAGACCGCCTGTCAAGTTTCGTCGCGTTCGGAGCTCGTTTGATAGCCCAACGGTTAACCGTGTTAACCGCCGGAAGCCTTTTGTCTTTTGGCCCAGCACCCTTTTCTCACAGCCCACCTAGCCCATTCTAACCCCTCCATGCTCTTGGCCGTTCGATCACGATCGCGTGGCCGAGAACGACTCCTCATTTGGACACTCCTAGCTCCCTCTACCTATAAATATGTGCCTCTCCCTCCATTTTTGCGCAGATCAAACCCTACCCCCGTCCTCCTCCGCGCAGCCGGACATGTCCGCTCGCCGCCGTACATGTCCAGCCGGCCACGTCGCTTCGGCCAATCACGAGGCCACCTCACCCTCTCTCTCTCCTCCCACCACCGCAGTCCGCTCGGCCCGTGCCAGGTCCGCGGGGCCTGAACCGCCCGCCGCCGCGTCCCCGAGCGCTCCTCGCCCGCTGCCGCATCGGACCTCGCCGGCACCGTCGCTTCTAGGCCCGAAGCGCCGCCCAACCAGGCCCCTCCGGCGAGCCCCGCCGGCCGTCGACCCCGCTGCCCTTCGGTGCCTCGCCGTCGCCGCCGTTGCGCTGGAGCAACCGCCGGCCTCCTAGGCCTCCGCCCCGAGCCAGATCCGGGCCGGCGCGCCTGGATCCGCCCCATCCTGCCACCGCCGCCGTGCCGGAGACCCGTCGCCGACGTCCTGCGTCGACGAGCCACACGATCTAGGAGGGATTGGGGAAGACGGCGTGCCCACGCGTGGGCTTCCCCCAGGCCCAGCACCTCCGAGGCCCATCCTCGGGCCTCCTCCTCCCTCGGCCCACCTGCTCCCCCTCGGCCCTGCCGGCCGGCCTGCCTCACCTCCTCTCCAACTGGGCTGGGACCTCTGGTGAGAACCCTCTAAGTCCCGCCCCGGTCACGTTTTAGTTATAATGCGCCCGATGTGTTTTTTTCCTATGTTAAATCTGGTAAGTCCTTTTTCTGTGTATTTTTCTGTTGCATGTTTGCATAGTGATAACTTTTTGTGTGCTTATCCAAATTGAGCAAACGATATGTCAAAATGATCGTGGTGATATGCTCTACACTTTGTTCCATTGTGCCATGCTTGTTTGAGTCCATCTTGATACTCTAATCTTTGTTGCAAGAGTGCTACTTGTTATAAACTGCTGCTACTTGTTATTTTGATGCCATGTTTGAGATGTGATAACTTGGTGCATGTTTATCCAAATGATGCACATGATATGTCAAAATGTTCCTTATGAAGTGTACTACATGATGGTTGCTGTAGCATTCTTGTTTTAGTCCATATTGCCATGTTAATCTCTGTTGCAAAAGTGCATGTGGCTGTTAAGAGCTGAAACTTGTTATGAGATGCTGATTTCAATTGCTCTTTGCTATTGATGTGTTTGTCCTCTTGCCACATGTCTAGATGTTTTAGAAGCACCATTATATGGTCTTTGCTGTGGTGCATTTAACTTTCCATGATATGCCTTGAGGTGATTAAACATGCTTGTAAACATGCCATGTTGTTATTGCTGTTTTATACTTAGTGAAATTTCTACTAAGTCTGGAATCTGTCATATCCTGATACTATGTTTGCTTGCTGCCCTAGGCAAATCCATGTTAGTTTTGGGGTGGCCATTGATCATTCCTTCTTGTACATGTTATTGTCTATCCATTCATGCCCTTACTTTCTCATATGACCTGCTATAACTTATTTAATTCTTGCTCTCAAGTTGCTATAAAAAATAACTGTCAGGTTTTTAACAGCATGTTCAATTTGGTGTAGCTTGTTGCTATTGATCCATGCCTCCTATGGAGTTGCTCCAATGGAGTTGTTTGCTGTAGGATATCTCTACTACATGTCCATGCTCTTTATGTTCTTATTAGAGTTGATATGCTTGTTGTTTTGTGCCTCCGAAGGCAGCATCGTGATGATATTTTTGCCTTCCCAGATTTTGGCTAAGTCTGGATAATTTTATTGCAACTTCCCATGCTTGTTTAAATGTGTTCCAGCAAGCTTTTGGGTGTGATCTAAGGTCTTACTTGTTAAGTATCGTGTCTACTTCACATCCATGCTTGTTGTTAACATGTTTGGGTGTTGTAGCTTATATTTACCTTACTCCAAAGTTTCTATGTGGCTGTTAACTTTAGCTTGTTGTTATATCTTGTTTCATGTGTATCTTTTAGCCTGTTGCTCCGTTTTGAGTGTGTCTTATATGAAACTTGTGTGATTTTGCATGTAGAATCATAATATCATATTGTTTTCATGTTTGGGATGTGTTTGCTAGATGTTTGGGTGCATCTTGCACCGTTGCCATGCTTGTCTTGTTTTACTCATATCTTCTAGGCCGTAGCTCCGAACTAAACAAACTATATATGAAACTTGACTAGAATTTCGTGTACATCATCATGGTGCATGTTAACTTGCTGTTTAACAACTTTAAATGAAGGTTTTTCAGATCTGGACTAATTTCAAACTATGCATATGAGGACTTACCGGATTTGTTATATGTAGTTTCCGGCCTCATTTAAACTTGTTGACTTGTGTTGTTTTTGAGTGCTTCCTGCCTTGCCATGTATTGCATCATATATAGACTTGTCCTGCATCATACTTCCTTGGGCATATTGTCATGTTCTTGTGTTGTTTCTCTGTGCTTCCTACCTTGCCATGTTTTGCATCGTATATAGACTTGTCTTGCATCATACTTGCTTGAGCATATTGTCATGTTATTGTGTTGTTTTTCTGTGCTTCCTACCTTGCCATGTTTTGCATCGTATATAGACTTGTCTTGCATCATACTTGGTTGAGCATATTGTCATGTTCTTGTGTTGGGTGTTTACCGTATTGCTTGCTTCTTCTCGTTAGTGCTTGTTCCGTTGCGATCGTGAGGATTCGTTCGTCGACCCGTGGTTCTTCTTCAAAGCTTCTTCTATGTCTTCTTCATGGACCCGTTCTTCTTCCTTGCGGGATCTCAGGCAAGATGACCATACCCTTGGATACCTTTACTATCATTGCCATGCTTAGTCGTCTCGATGCTATCGTTATATGTCGCGCTACCCATCATTATTGCCAGCCTCTCCTTGTTGCCATGAAACCTCTAACCTTTGAAACCTTCCTAGCAAAACCATTGTTTGGCTATATTACCCGCTTGCTCAGCCCCTCTTATAACGTTGTTAGTTGCAGGTGAAGATGAAGATCGTTCCAGGTGGGATCTTGTTGTTGGAATATCACAATATCTATTATTATTATTAACACACCTATATACTGGGCATGGGTGGAAGGCTTGGCCTTTTTCTCGGTGTTTTGTTCCACTCATGCCACCTTAGGCACCGATAAACCGGCATTATGTTCCTTGATTTTGCGTTCCTTACACGGTTGGGTATATGGGGACCCCTTGACACTTCGTCTTTGAATAAAAATCCTCCAGCAAGGCCCAACATTGGTTTTAATTTGCCTTATAATAACAACTTAATTAATTAATTAAAAATTGCATAGGGGGTCGCATCCCCGAGTATTCTTTTCTACATAGCAGGGGGGCCAGTGCTGATGGTGTTGGTCCCAAACGAGCAGACTGCAGGGCTGCCTTGGGGAAAGCCGAGGTATTTGGTATTTTCCTGTAGGCTGTCCCATCTGGACGTGGCCTGAGATAAGATACGCGCGGCCACTATCAGGGTGTCGGCACGCCGGGAGGTCTTGCTGGACTTGTTTTACCATTGTCGAAATGTCTTGTGCATCGGGATACCGAGCCTGATCGGATTTCCCTAAGATAAGCGGTAATAATTATTATTACTTCAGCTGATCGTGAGAGCTTGTTATGGGCAAAGTTGGGACACCCCTGCAGGGTTATGATATTTCGAAAGCCGTGCCCGCGGTTATGTGGCAGATTGGAATTTGTTAATGTTCGGTTGTAGAATACTTGACAGAGGATCCGAAGTAAAACACACAACTGTGTGAGTAACCATGACTGTCTCTTTTCACTTTGAGAAGAGAACACGGTGGGGTTATGTTTGACTCATAGGTAGTTCAGGATCTTTAGCGATCACTACTAGTTTGCAACCGTTTGCTTAGATGCTCATCTTATTCTTGTACTCGTAAGTTAGCCACCATATATTGCTTAGCCGCTGCTGCAACCTCACCACTTTACCTCTTCCTACCCTTTAAGCTTTGATAGTCTTGTTACCCATGGTTATGGGATTGCTGAGTCCTCGTGGCTCACAGATACTACAACAACAGTTGCAGGTGCAGGTTTCCGATGACTTTACGTGAGAGCGATGATCCTTGTGTTGGAGTTCTTTCTTCTTCTTCTTCAGTCTTGGGTTAGGTTCCGGGTCGGTAGCCTGGGATAGCAGATGGATGTCATTGTGCTTTTCATGTTTGCATCGGTAGTCGGATGCCTTGTATTGATGTTGTTGTATTCTGGTGACTTGTATGCATTGTTGTATCCCCCACGTATGTATGTAATGGTACGATGTAATGATATCCATCTTGCTAAGCGCCCGAAATGCGGTTGTGCCCCAATCACGTAAGTGTCACGTGATCGGGATAGAATCGCATCTTGGGCCTGACACATACTTTTCAGGTAGCTCGGGCTTGACGATGCTGGCAGATGGCCAGTGCTACCTCTTGAGCTTGCGTTGTTTTTCCCTTGAAGAGGAAAGGGTGATGCAGCACAGTAGCGTAAGTATTTCCCTCGGTTTTTGAGAACCAATGTATCAATCCAGTAGGAGACCACGCACGAGTCCCTCATACATACACAAACAAATAAGAACCTTGCAACCAACGCGATAAAGGGGTTGTCAATCCCTTCTCGGCCACTTGCAAAAGTGAGATCTGATAAAGATAATATTTTTGGTATTTTGTTTTATAGATTGAAAGTAAATATTGCAAAATAAAAGGAAAGTAAAGATAAATAGTTTATGGAAGATAGACCCGGGGGCCATAGGTTTCACTAGTGGCTTCTCTCATGATAGCAGATTTCTACGGTGGGTGAACAAATTACTGTCGAGCAATGGATAGAAGAGCGCATAGTTATGAGAATATCTAGGCATAATCATTGTGTAAAGGCATCACGTCCGTGACAAGTAGGCCGAAACGATTCTGCATCTACTACTATTACTCCACACATCGACTGCTATCCAGGATCCATCTAGAGTATTAAGTTAATAAGAACAGAGTAATGCCTTAAGCAAGATGACATGATGTAGAGGGATAAACTCATGCAATACAATATAAACCCCATCTTTTTATCCTCGATGGCAACAATACAATACGTGCCTTGCTGCCCCTGCTGTCACTGGGAAAGGACACCGCAAGATTGAACCCAAAGCGAAGCACTCTCCCATTGCAAGAACTAATAATCTAGTCGGCCAAACCAAACTAATAATTCGAAGAGACTTGCAAAGATATTTAAATCATGTATAAAAGATTTCAGAGAAGAATCAAATATTGTTCATAGATAATCTTGATCATAAACCCACAATTCATCGGATCTTGACAAACACACCGCAAAAAGAATTACATCAAATAGATCTCCAAGAAGATCGAGGAGAACTTTGTATTGAGATCTAAAGAGAGAGAAGAAGCCATCTAGCTAATAACTATGGACCCGAAGGTCTGTGGTAAAGTACTCACAACTTATCGAAGAGGCTATGGTGTTGACGTAGAAGCCCTTCGTGATAGATGCCCCCTTCGGTGGAGCTTCGGAACAGGACCCAAGATGGGATCTCACGGGTACAGAAGGTTGCGGCGGTGGAATTAGGGTTTCGTGGTGCTCTTGGATGTTTTCAGTATACATGGGTATATATAAGAGGAAGAGCGACATTAGTGGAGCAACAGGTGGCCCATGAGGGTGGGGGCGTGCCAACCCCCCTAGGTGCGCCCTTGTCCTCGTGGCCGCCTCGTTTCCTCCCTGGCGTGTACTCCAAGTCTTCTGTGTTCTATTTGTTCAAAAAATGACTCTCCCGGAGGTTTCATTCCATTTGGACTCGGTTTGATATTCCTTTCTGCGAAACACTGAAATAAGAAAAAAAAACAGCAATTTGCACTGGGCCTTGCGTTAGTAGGTTTATCCCAAGAATAATTTAAAAGTGTATAATAAAGCCCATTAAACATCCAAAATAGATAATATAATAGGATTGAACAATAAAAAATTATAGATATGTTGGAGACGTATCAAGCATCCCCAAGCTTAATTCCTGCTCGTCCTCGAGTAGGTAAATGATAAAAACAGAATTTTTGATGTGGAATGCTACCCAACATAATTCTCAATGTAATTTTATTTATTGTGGCATGAATGTTCAGATTCGAAAGATTCAAGACAAAAGTTTTATATTGACATAAGAACAATAATACTTTAAGAATACTAACAAAGGAATTATGTCTTCTCAAAATAACATGGCCAAAGAAAGTTCATCCCTACAAAGTCATATAGTTTGGCTATGCTCCATCTTCGTCACACAAAGTACTCAAATTATGCACAACCCCGTTTCAGCCAAGCAATTGTTTCATACTTAAATTTTTTCAAACTTTTTCAACTTTCACGCAATACAGGAGCGTGAGACATGGTTATAGCACTATAGGTGGAATAGAGTGATGGTTGTGGAGAAGACAAAAGAGGAAGATGGTCTCACATCAACTAGGCGTATCAATGGGCCATGGAGATGCCCACTAATAGATATCAATGTGAGTGAGTAGGGATTGCCATGCAACGAATGCACTAGAGCTATAAATGTATGAAAGATCAACAAAAGAAACTAAGTGGGTGTGCATCCAACTTGCTTGCTAGCGAAGACCTAGGGCATTTGAGGAAGCCCATCGTTGGAATATACAAGCCAAGTTCTATAATGAAAATTCCCACTAGTATATGAAAGTGACAAAACAAGAGACGCTCTATCATTAAGATCATGGTGCTACTTTGAAGCAGAAGTGTGGAAAAAGATAGTAGCATTGTCCCTTCTTTTTTTCTTTTTTTCCTTTTTTTCCTTTTTTTGGGCCTTCCTTTTTTTTCCTTTTTTTCCTTTGGGAAAATGCTCTAATAATGATGATCATTACACTTTTATTTACTCACAACTCGATATTATAACTCGATACTGGAACTAAGTATGACTATATATGAATGCCCCCGGCGGTGTACTGGGATGTTGCAATGAATCAAGAGTGACATATATGAAAAATTATGCGCTGACAACTACATGATCATGCATGGCAATATGACAACGATGAAGCGTGTCATATGAATGGAATGACGGAAAGTTGCATGGCAATATATCTCGGAATGGCTATGGAAATGCCATGATAGGTAGGTATGGTGGCTGTTTTGAGGAAGGTATATGGTGGGTAATTGGTACCGGCGAAAGTTGCGCGGTACAAGAGAGGCTAGCAATGGTGGAAGGGTGAGAGTGCGTATTATCCATGGACTCAACATTAGTCATAAAGAACTCACATACTTATTGCAAAAATCTACAAGTCATCAAAACAAAGAACTACACGCATGCTCCTAGGGGAAAGGTTGGTAGGAGTTAACCAGAGCGCGATCCCGACCTCCACACAAAGGATGACACTCAATGAAATACCTCATGCTTCAAATTTGTCACACAACGGTTACCATACGTGCATGCTACGGGACTTGCAAACCTCAACGCAAGTATTTCTCAAATTCACAACTACTCTACTAGCATGACTCTAATATCACCATCCTCATATCTCAAAACAATCATCAAGTATCAAACTTCTCATAATATTCAATGCACTTTATATGAAAGTTTTTATTATACCCATCTTGGATGCCTATCATATTAGGACTAATTTTATAACAAAAGCAAATTACCATGTTGTTCTAAGAAACTCTCAAAATAATATAAGTGAAGCATGAGAGATCAATAATTTCTATAAAATAAAACCACCACCGTGCTCTAAAAAGATATAAGTGAAGCACTAGAGCAAAACTATCTATCTCAAGAATATAAGTGAAGCACATAGAGTATTATAATAAATTCAGATTCATGTGTATCTCTCTCAAAAGGTGTGTCCAGAAAGGATGATTGTGGTAAACTAAAAAGCAAAGACTCAAATCATACATTACGCTCCAAGCAAAACACACATCATATGGTGAATAAAAATATAGTCTCATGTAAAGTAATCAATAGACAAAGATGAAAGAGGGGATGCCTTCCCGGGGCATCCCTAAGCTTGGGCTTTTAGTTGTCCTTGAAGTTTACCTTGTGGTGCCTTGGGCATCCCCAAGCTTAGGCTCTCGCCAATCTTTGTTCCACAGTCCATCAAATCCTTACCCAAAAACTTGAAAACTTCACAACACAAAACTTAACAAAATATCTCGTGAGCTCCCTTAGTATAAGAAAACATACCACCACTCAAAGGTACTGTAATGAACTCCTTATTTATTTATATTGGGTGTTAAACCTACTTTATTCCAACTTCCGTATGATTCATACCCCCCGATACTACTCATAGATTCATCAAAATAAGCAAACAACACACAAAAAAGAATCTGTCAAAAACAAAATTTGTAACTTTCGAATACTTCTGTAACTCTAACAAATCTTAAATAAATTGGTGGATGTGAGGAATTTGCCTATTTATCATCTGCAAAAAGAATCATCTTAAAATCACTCTCTAGTAAAAAAATGGTAGCTTATCTCATGAGCGCAAAAGTTTCTGTTTTTTATAGTATGATCGCAAAGACTTCACCCAAGTCTTCCCAAAGGTTCTACTTGGCTCAAACACTAACTAAAACACAAAACCACATCTAAACAGAAGGTAGATGCATTATTTATTACTAAAGAGAAGCAAAAGCGAAGAAAAAAAATTGGGTTTCCTCCCAACAAGCGCTATCGTTTAACGCCCCTAGCTAGGCATGATACAAGAATAGATCTAGGTGTTGCCATATTGATAAGGTAGATTGCGAAAACTCATCTCATATTCCCTACGTTCAGCAGAAAGTTTTCTTTCTGGCAAGCAAAAGTAATCAAAAGGGCTAAATTTAATAGGACAAAAGTCCCCAAGACCAGGCTCAGGAGGTATGGGATCCTCCTTTGGCCCTTCATATTGCACAACCAATTCATCATTATAAGTATTCTCTTGGCAGAAGGTCATGCGCCTTCGCTCGAGAGAAAAACCTAACCCATTGTTTTGAATAGCAAAACATCATTCAGTTCAGAGATTCTATCAACTAGAACATAGATAGGAACCTTTTTTTCTAAGGTTTTCATTAAAAGCAACATGATCTAAAGATTGTAAACGCATTATGTCCTCTTGATTAAATAGGATAGCTTCTATGGGAGGATGACTAGCGTCTACCCTATAATGCGTAAAAATTTCTTTGGCCTCTTTCATTATGAATCTGAATTCGTGAGCCAAAAAGATAGTAGCTGCGCGCTTAACAGAAGAATGTTCAATATTGGAAAATTCTAGAAAATATCTGAATGCAAGGATGCATATGGATAAATTGCCTTTCAAGTTCAACTACAAGCATAGATATGGCACCCGCAAGACTATTGGTTCTATGAATAATAGATCCACCCATAGTGGGTAGAGCACCGGCACAAGTAAAGAAGTCTCGAAGAACTTCTTTTCCAATAATATTACCACTACCAATCCGGAACTTCTTAGTATGTAAAGTGGTAGTTTCATCATGAGGATAAACAAAAGCATCAAAGTTTCCCTCAGCGTTACTACCCTTTTCAATGACATCCTCCCCCATCTCAGACATGACAACAACAAACCGCACTAAGGACTAACACACAAGAGGCAAGCGAAAAGAGGCAAATGGAAAAAGGGCGAATAAAACGGATTGTTGAAGTGGGGGAGAGGAAAAAGAGAAGCAAATGGCAAATAATGTAATGTGAGGGATAAGTGTTTGTGATGGGTACTTGGTATATGACTTTTGCGTGATCTCCCCGGCAACGGCGCCATAAATTCTTCTTGCTACCTCTTGAGGTTCCATCATTTTTCCCTTGAAGTGGAAAGGATGATGCAGCACAGTAGCGTAAGTATTTCCCTCAGTTTTTGAGAACCAAGGTATCAATCCTATAGGAGACCACGCGCGAGTCCCTCATACCTACACAAAGAAATAAGAACCTTGCAACCAATGCGATAAAGTGGTTGTTAATCCCTTCTCGACCACTTGCAAAAGTGAGATCTGATAAAGATAATAAGATAGTATTTATGGTATTTTGTTTTATAGATTGAAAGTAAAGATTGCAAAATAAAAGGAAAGTAAAGATAAATAGTTGATGGAAAATTAATATGATGGAAGATAGACCCGGGGGCCATAGGTTTCACTAGCTAGTGGCTTCTCTCATGATAGCAGATTTCTATGGTGGGTGAACAAATTACTGTCGAGCAATTGATAGAAGAGCGCATAGTTATGAGAATATCTAGGCATGATCATTGTATATAGGCATCACGTCTGTGGCAAGTAGACCGAAACGATTCTGCATCTACTATTATTACTCCACACATCGACCGCTATCCAACATGCATCTAGATGTGACGCCCGAGACCGACGTCCCAGAAGATCCCAGAAGATTCCAGAAGATTCCAGATGTTCCGGGTTGCCCGTGTGTTTCTTTTGAGCTCGTGTTATTTATTTTTTTGCATTGCATCATGTCATCATGCCATCATGTCTTATTTTATCTTTGCATCTCAACTTAAATAATCCGTGTGGACCTTCGGTCCATTTAAATCGAGGGAAGATGTCTTCTCTTTATAACATATAAAAGCCTCTCAATATTTTAGGGAGCTATATAATAATATTCCATTTCTTTGGAATTACCCGTAACACACTTCCATAATTTTTCCCCATGTCTTTTTCACTTCGAGTTCTCCTTCAAAAAAAAACCTTGCCAATAATTCTTTTCCGTTGTTTCGAGGTTCCTCCGAAAATTCGAACATTTTTGGACACTTCAATCATCAAGTCTTAGTTCAAAACTATTTGAATTAAATTCAAATATGTTTGAATTATTTTTCCAATCACGCCTTTTCTATTTTTCTCGGACCGTGCTCTTTTTATGAGCCCGAGAAAATATTAACCCCTTTTGCAACTTTGACCCTAACCCTCCTTTTTTTCCCTTTTGTCCTTCTCTTTTATTTCTCTCTTCTGCTAAAAGTTTCAGCAGCAGTTAGTGGAGCAGCCGGCCCAACACCTCCTCTCTCTTGGCCCAGGCCTCTAGGCCTTCCACCAACCGCCTCTCTCCCGGCCCACACTTCCCAGCCGGCCTCAAGGCCCAGCCCGCATCCCCTTGAAACCCTAGCGCGCTGACCCCAGGCTCCCGACGCTCTCTCCCTTTTCCTCCCTGTGCGCCGCCAGGCTTCTCTCGCTAACTCTCCCGATCCCGAATTTCCCTCTCCCTCTCCTCGCTCGACCTCCGCCGCCTGGTCGTTCGACCGCACCCCGAGCCCTTCGCCCCTTGCCACGATTCCCCTCGCTCGAGCGACCCCCCATCCTCTCGCTCTCTGGCCCTCTTCCCCGTACCGAGCCGCGCCCCCTGCCTCGACCCTCCAGCGCCTGCCTTGCGTCCAGCAGCCCCGAGCACCCCAGCCTCCAGCCGCCGCACTCTCCTCCAACGCCAGGGCCTCGCCCGCGCACGCCCCGTCGACCTCCCTCCGCTCTCCAGCGACCCGGCGCGCTCTCCTCCAAGTCGCCCGCAGGCCCGAGCGGTCGGCCTCCCTCCGTTCCCGCGGCCAGGAGCCACCCCGACGCGCCGGCCGCTCTCCAGCGCCCCTCCTCCATTTCCAAGCCCGCGGCCAGGGGCGCCTCTCAGCAGGCCCCGCGAGCGGCAGTGCCCCTCCGATGCGCCTGCCTCATCTCCAGGCCAGCCAGGCCGCAGATCCCGTCGAGCCCGAGCCCTCCTTCCGGCGAGGCCGAACCCTCCGCCTCCAGTGCGCCGGCTCGCCCTGCTGCCTCAAGGACGCGCCGTCCTTCCTCTGCTCCGCCCCGCGCTGCTGCCCTTGCTGCGTTTTGTGCCTTGTTGCTGCTGTTTTTGTTTTGTTTTTCGCTAAGTGCCAGGTTTACGTGAACAACTACGAGGACCCCAAGTTTCGGCAAGCTCGACAAGTACCTCTTCGGAGACAAGAACAACTACGAACGAAAACGCCTCCGAGAACAAGTACCGCGACCGACTCGACAAGTACCTCTTCGGATGCGTCAAGTTCCACTACTTCCACTACCGTCGCAAGGACGAGATCCCAAGTACCACGACGATGCGCTGAGTACCACTACGTCCAACGCCACGACAAGTACCCCTACACGGCGAAACGACAAGTTCCACTACCTTCGGAAGAAACGAGTACCCCTACGGATGTCAAGTTCGACTACCGTCGCCCCGAGGACGTCCGATGCCGCGACAAGTACCCCTTCGGAAACGAGAACGTCTACTTCCCTCTACGACACGTGTACCACGACTCGCGAGAACGACTTCTTCCTCTACGGCCGTGTACCACTACTTCCTCTACGTCCCTCTACGATCTCGAACCGTCCCGAAACAATTGTTTCGAAGGTATAACCCCGAGTCGTGACCCGTGTGATGCTTGCTTGTGTTGTATGAAATGTTTCCTTGTGTGCATCGTGCCCGTTTCGACCTTTTGTCATGTTCCTTGGTTGCCTCGTCGCCGACTCGTGGGAACCCGGAAGCCGGGATCAACCCACTTTCATCTTGCTCGACTTGCTCACGTCAATTCTTTCTTTTGCACCGGTCTCTCAACGAGTTACCGGCACCGATATGATGCCGTTGCATCATTTTCGGATCGTTGCCGTGGCACCCTTTCTTTCTACCACGGTGACAAATGCTTCATATCTCTCTTGTCAACCTTTAATTAAAATTGCATAAACTTGATCATGTCATCCGCATCATGTTAACAACACTAAAATGTTAATTATTGTTGCTTTATAATTATTAAACATGCTCATGGGGATTTTCTGGATATGTTGTTGTTATTTTTCCGGCCTCATTTAAAATGTCTTAATAGTGTAGTTTTATTATGCCTCACCTCTTGCCATGTTAACCAACATTTAACCTTGTCTTGTAAATAACGAGAGTCAACTAAATAATTTAAATGTGGTGTTTCGTCAATATGCAACTCGTTGCATATTGAGCTCCACTTAACTTGTAGATTTGTTGTGCACTTTGCCATGCCATGCATATTTAAACCGGACATGCATCATACTTGTTTGCGCATCGTATGCCATGTTGATGCTTGTGTGTTTACCGTGTTGTTTCTTTCTTTCCGGTTGCTTCTCTTGTTAGCTTCGGTTTCGTTCCGGAGTTGTGAGGATCCGCTCGACTGTTGCTCCGTCTACTTCGTGGATCCGTTCTTCTCCTTTGTGGAATCCCAGGCAAGATGACCGAACCCGGATACCATTACTATCTTTGCCTATTGCTAGAGTATCGCTCTATAGTTTTGCCTCGATGCCCATGTCTTTCTTGTCAGCCTCCTACTTGTAACCATGAACCTGTTTAACCACCCTACCTATGCAAACCGTTGCTTGGCTAAGTACGCTTCGCTCAGCCCCTCTTATAGCATTGTTAGTTGCAGGTGAAGATTGAAGATGCTTGCTTCATGTTGAAGTTTGGTTGGGTTATATCACACTATATAAATGCTTAAACGAAATCATCTATATACTGGCAGGGTGGAAGGCTAAGCCTTTTGCTTGGTGTTTTGTTCCACTCATGCCGTTAGGAACCGTATAAACCGGTGTTATGTTCCTTGATTATGCGTTCCTAACACGGTTGGGGTGTATGGGACCCCCTTGATAAACCGCTAAGTGCTAAGTCTTTTCCAGCAAGTCCCAACATTTGGTACTATTTGCCTCATAATAACAACTTAATTAATTAATTAATTTTGCATAGGGGGTCGCGTCCCCGAGGATTCTTAATTCTACATAGCAGGGGGGGCCAGTGCCGATGGTGTTGGTCCCAAACGGGGAGTCTGCGGGAACCACCACGGGGAAACTCGAGGATTGGGTCCTGTAGAATCGCCCATCCGGTCATGTCCTGAGACTTAGATACGCGCGGCTACTATCAGGGTGTCGACACGCCGGGAGAATTTGCTGGATTAGCCTTACCTTAGTTTGGTTTAACTTGAGCACGGGGTTCCGAGGATACTCAGGTCTTCCCACCTATGGAGTTGCGACTCCGCGGATCGTGGGCTTTTAATGGGTCAAGTTGGAACACCCCTGCAGGGTTTGTACTTTCAAAAGCCGTGCCCGCGGTTATGTGGCAGATGGGAGCTTGTTAATATCCGGTTGTAGAAAACTTGACACAATGTTTCAATACACTACCAGCGTGTGTACCGTGTCTGTCAATTTCCGAATAGGGATTCGGGAGTTGAACACGGTGGGGTTATGTTTGACCGGCTTTAGTTAGGATCACTTCGTGATCATCTCTCGACCGAGGCTTCCTCTTCTCGCTCTCCATTACGTAAGTTAGTGCTAGTTGCTGCTGCAGACTCTTGTTGTTCCTTCACCTCTCGTTCTTTCTTCAGCCTTGTCCTCACCCAAGGCTTAAATAGTCTTGTTACCCGGGAACAGGATTGCTGAGTCCTCTGTGGCTCACAGTTACTTCACCACACCAGATGCAGGTTCAGCCGAGTAAGATGCAGAAGTTGGCTCAAGTTCTTCACCGGGAGCCCGATGAAGAGTGACCGTTTGCTTGAGACGTTTCGATGTTCAGTAGTGGTTTCTACTAGGATTCGATCTAGACCTGTGGCTTTATGTTGTTTTGGTATCTTTCTTTTGGTTCCTCGCCCGTAGTCGGGTTGTGATGTTTTGAATGTTGTATTGCTTATGTATTATTGTGTGAAGTGGCGAGTGTAAGCCAACTATCTCTTTTGCAATTTAATCCCTCTTTTACATGAGTCGTGCAAAGATACCAAACTTGAGATCATTCTAGGATGGGCTTATACCTTTAAGTCGTGCCTCGACACGTAGGAGGTATAGTCCCATCCTGGGCATTACAAGTTGGTATCAGAGCCTTCTCCGACCTAGAAGCCCCCACTGTTTGATCGAATCGTTGACGGTTGAGTCTAGGCACACACTGAAAACATTTTGAGTCCTATATATATATCGGAGAGTAGGATTTCTTTGCTTCTCATCCCCTTTCTCTCTGGTGAGGACTCCTGACGTCTACTCTTGGCTCTTCTACTTTCAAAAATTGCACCAAATTTTTTTTAGGATCCCGCGAGTATTCTGGGATTGTTTCGATGTTCTTGTGACAAGGATATTGTTCTCGATGCCTCCTGTTACCGAGGAGTTGAGCTTCGGGGTATCATTGTAACAAGCATATCGCGGCAGTACTAAATACTTAAGACGGCCGACATCGAAAATCTCTCCTATACGGCCAGTGGCAAGATAACCCCGACATCACCCAGTACTGGGAAGGTAGTTCGAGAGTATTGCCATAGCTTGTATAGTGGATGCTTTTCGAAGGTCCGAGGTAAACAGTTTCCGAGAAAGACTGGTTATGTGTTGAAGGATGGATACACCTGGATGTAGGTTTAGAGTTGATTGCGCGGTGCTTCCCGTGTATCCCCAACACCTGATTGCATAACTGGAAACTTTCGGAAATCTATAGGTGGGTTCATCTAGTAGTTCTAGGCATTCTTCCAACGGATGCACGATATGAAGTTTGGGGTTCTACGTTGAGTGAAGTGGTTTTATGGACTTGTTCTGATCGGGAGTTGCATCTTAAAGGGTCCTTGGCTATGCTGATCCGGGGATTGCAAAACCCTTTTGTAACACGTTCCATGAGCTTTCAGCACAAAGATGTCGAACGAAGCTTCTATCCTGTATTTGTTCTATCTGATCCTTGTTCCTTTTTATTTATCTTTTGTTTTCCAAGTGGCTTCTCGACAAGTTGATGTACCTACGGAATTCATTCGTTCAATTCTTTGCTCGGATGATATTGTGAAGATGATGCTGCTACACATCTATCCTTTGTTTTTGTTTTGATTCTGGTATTCGAGTTGCTTCGATGTCAAATGTTGATTCCATACCTTTACTAATCGGTATTCTCATATTTCTATGGGAGTGCTAGTCCTTCTTGACCATCGAGATCTTCTTGTTTATCCTTTTCAACCGGTGTGCATTCTCTTCAAGTTATTTCCATACGGACACCGTTGAGAAATCTGACGATTGTCTGTTTCATTCAACCCAAGTTGTCTTTGTTTTCCCCACCCTCCCACCCTTTTTCTTCTTGGAGCAAGAAATTCTCAAATGAAGTATCCATTTTATTCATGTGATATTTCTTCATTCTTTCCTTCAATGTTCTTATCCGGTGATTTATCATGAAGATGCTCAAGAGCTTCAAGTTCATCATTCTTTTGTTCTCTAAATATGCCGGTGGATGTAATTCAAGATTTCGGTGTTGATCTTATCATTTTTCCTCTTTTCACAATGCTTTCTTATTCCGGTGCACCAATTAATCATTCTCCTCTTGTTATTCATATCTGGAGTGCTGAAGATTCATAATTCCATTCTTAATCCGTTCAAGCTATTTTGAGGATTGTCATCTTATTCAAGCCATTTAATTCAACCGGTGCAATATCTCTTAAGCAATCTTTCCAACGGTGGTTTCTTTTGAGTGGGCCCTAACCCACAGGTCTTTTCCCAGGATCTTACCTGACTCTTCTTTTTCCGGAGTTATACTCAAATTCTTTTATAGTGTGACGTAAGAATGATTCCATCAGTCACATGCCTTCTCCAAGTTTACTTTCAAATTCTTTTCATCATTGGTTCAACCTTTTTAATTCTTCATTCCGGAGTGCTCAACAATTCTTCATGGCATTTCTCGTCTTCATTCTCAACATTTGAAGATCGGAGAAGTGTTTCTCTTAAATATTGGCCCGTCTTCTTGAAGATTGTGGTTCTAGCTTCATGCCATCCTCATTATTGTTTCGATTGTGTGGAATTATTTTCATACCATCTGAAGCATTTCATGAATTCTTTTCTTTGTGATCCTCCGAAGGCCATCATTTCAGAATACTTCTTCGTTCTCAGTTTTCAACTTCGTCCTCCAACTATTCTTCATTGATGCCTCTCGTTCGTCTCCCTATTCTTACGGTGGTTCTTTCAAGTTTACCCTTCCGTTGTTATCGTTTTAATTCATTTGTTCTTTCACAATCCTACCGGTGGTTCGTTGAGTAATTATCAGAGCTTGTGCTAGATCTCTCTTTAATTCTTTCCAAGGAGAATAAGTAGTATGCCAAATCCTTTGGTTGTCATCAATTTAATTGGTGAAGGATACTCACAACATAATTCTTATTCTTGTTCCTTCCAAGTGTTTAATTCTTTTGTCTGGAACTTGTTCATCTTATCATATCCTTGGTTCTAAATTTCTTCATCTTGTTTTCCGGAGCTCCAAGTTATTTCAATTATCTTTCAAACATCCATCTAATTCATCGCAGGCCTTGAATCTTATTCTTTTCATCTTTCACTTCTCATGCTTTCATTACCGGAGTTTTCATGGTGGTTCATCATGTTTTAATTCATCCTTGAAGTCTTCATCAAGATTCTTGTTGGAGCTCAAGCATTCTTCTTCATGTTTCCAATTGCAATCTGTTCTACCTTATCTTTTCAGATGGTGTTATGTCATTCTTGTCAATTCCTTCATGTTTTAGGATTCACGAGTTGTCAAGAATGAGATATTTAAAACCATCATTTTCTTTGTTCAGGAGATCTTTTCAACCCTTCAATTTATTCGTTGGAGTTATCTTGGGTTGTATTTCACCTAAAAGCTTTCCCTAAGGATTGTTGCAATTATAGTGCTGATAAATGACCCAAGTTCTTCATTTTTCATTCCGGTGAATAAGTTTATCGTCTCCTTGTTGATCTCAATCCATTTAAATATTTTCGTCAGTGGCTGGTTATCACCTCATAATTTTGCGATGTTTTCCATAAGCCCACAACGAGCTTATTCGTTTCGTTGTTGATTTTTCCAACAACTCCGTTCAACCCTTCTTTGTAAGGATGCTCTTTCAAATTCAATTTGAGAGAAGTTGTCTTTTTCTTCTCCATTCTTTTCTTTCTGGGATCTATATGCTATTCTTTCATTCCGGAGGCTTTGTGATGTTGCTCTCTTCGTCCCATCATCTCGTTTTTTATCAAGATCATGTTCTTTCCCTTGCTTATCATTTAACCGGAGCGTTGTGTCCTTCCTTCTAGTTCTCTCATCTTATCAAGTTTTGCCTATCTTTCAACCGGAGTGCTGTCTGAGTCTTTCTTACCCCTTGGGCCATTCTTTCAATTGTTTCAGAAGCTATATGTTGTTCATTTCATCAAGTATCTTCCCAACTTGGCAAGTTCATCTTCATTTCCTTCCATTTTCAGACGGAGTGCTGCCCAAATTCTGTCATTCTTATTCCATGGCTATACCATTGCAGTTTCATATTCTTTTGGTTCGTGAGCTCTTGCTTCACGTATTCTAACCTACAAGGTTCTCGTAATGTTCCTTGTTCCTCCTTTTACCGGAGTGCTCTTAACTTCGTTCATCTCCGTTGCATTCTTCTTTCACTTGTTTAACCTCTCAAGGTTCCTTGGTTTCACTCGTCTGTCGAAGAAGCAACTTTGTTTTACCTCTTCCTCTTCCGTTTTTACCCGGTGATATCTTTAGGATCTCGGGTCGAGATCCTCTGTTAGTGTGGGAGAGTTGTGACGCCCGAGACCGACGTCCCAGAAGATCCCAGAAGATTCCAGAAGATTCCAGATGTTCCGGGTTGCCCGTGTGTTTCTTTTGAGCTTGTGTTATTTATTTTTTTGCATTGCATCATGTCATCATGCCATCATGTCTTATTTTATCTTTGCATCTCAACTTAAATAGTCCGTGTGGACCTTCGGTCCATTTAAATCGAGGGAAGATGTCTTCTCTTTATAACATATAAAAGCCTCTCAATATTTTAGGGAGCTATATAATAATATTCCATTTCTTTGGAATTACCCGTAACACACTTGCATAATTTTTCCCCATGTCTTTTTCACTTCGAGTTCTCCTTCAAAAAAAACCTTGCCAATAATTCTTTTCCGTTGTTTCGAGGTTCCTCCGAAAATTCGAACATTTTTGGACACTTCAATCATCAAGTCTTAGTTCAAAACTATTTGAATTAAATTGAAATATGTTTGAATTATTTTTCCAATCACGCCTTTTCTAATTTTTCTCGGACCGTGCTCTTTTTATGAGCCCGAGAAAAATATTAACCCCTTTTGCAACTTTGACCCTAACCCTCCTTTTTTTCCCTTTCGTCCTTCTCTTTTATTTCTCTCTTCTGCTAAAAGTTTCAGTAGCAGTTAGTGGAGCAGCCGGCCCAACACCTCCTCTCTCTTGGCCCAGGCCTCTAGGCCTTCCACCAACCGCCTCTCTCCCGGCCCACACTTCCCAGCCGGCCTCAAGGCCCAGCCCGCATCCCCCTGAAACCCTAGCGCGCTGACCCCAAGCTCCCGACGCTCTCTCCCTTTTCCTCCCTGTGCGCCGCCAGGCTTCTCTCGCTAACTCTCCCGATCCCGAATTTCCCTCTCCCTCTCCTCACTCGACCTCCGCCGCCTGGTCGTTCGACTGCACCCCGAGCCCTTCGCCCCTTGCCACAATTCCCCTCGCTCGAGCGACCCCCCATCCTCTCGCTCTCTGGCCCTCTTCCCCGTATCGAGCCGCGCCCCCTGCCTCGACCCTCCAGCGCCTGCCTTGCGTCCAGCAGCCCCGAGCGCCCTAGCCTCCAGCCGCCGCACTCTCCTCCAACGCCAGGGCCTCGCCCGCGCACGCCCCGTCGACCTCCCTCCGCTCTCCAGCGACCCGGCGCGCTCTCCTCCAAGTCGCCCGCAGGCCCGAGCGGTCGGCCTCCCTCCGTTCCCGCGGCCAGGAGCCACCCCGACGCGCCGGCCGCCCTCCAGCGCCCCTCCTCCATCTCCAAGCCCGCGGCCAGGGGCGCCTCTCAGCAGGCCCCGCGAGCGGCAGCGCCCCTCCGATGCGCCTGCCTCATCTCCAGGCCAGCCAGGCCGCAGATCCCGTCGAGCCCGAGCCCTCCTTCCGGCGAGGCCGAACCCTCCGCCTCCAGTGCGCCGGCTCGCCCTGCTGCCTCAAGGACGCGCCGTCCTTCCTCTGCTCCGCCCCGCGCTGCTGCCCTTGCTGCGTTTTGTGCCTTGTTGCTGCTGTTTTTGTTTTGTTTTTCGCTAAGTGCCAGGTTTACGTGAACAACTACGAGGACCCCAAGTTTCGGCAAGCTCGACAAGTACCTCTTCGGAGACAAGAACAACTACGAACGAAAACGCCTCCGAGAACAAGTACCGTGACCGACTCGACAAGTACCTCTTCGGATGCGTCAAGTTCCACTACTTCCACTACCGTCGCAAGGACGAGATCCCAAGTACCACGACGATGCGCCGAGTACCACTACGTCCGACGCCACGACAAGTACCCCTACACGGCGAAACGACAAGTTCCACTACCTTCGGAAGAAACGAGTACCCCTACAGATGTCAAGTTCGACTACCGTCGCCCCGAGGACGTCCGATGCCGCGACAAGTACCCCTTCGGAAACGAGAACGTCTACTTCCCTCTACGACACGTGTACCACGACTCGCGAGAACGACTTCTTCCTCTACGGCCGTGTACCACTACTTCCTCTACGTCCCTCTACGATCTCGAACCGTCCCGAAACAATTGTTTCGAAGGTATAACCCCGAGTCGTGACCCGTGTGATGCTTGCTTGTGTTGTATGAAATGTTTCCTTGTGTGCATCGTGCCCGTTTCGACCTTTTGTCATGTTCCTCGGTTGCCTCGTCGCCGACTCGTGGGAACCCGGAAGCCGGGATCAACCCACTTTCATCTTGCTCGACTTGCTCACGTCGATTCTTTCTTTTGCACCGGTCTCTCAACGAGTTACCGGCACCGATATGATGCCGTTGCATCATTTTCGGATCGTTGTCGTGGCACCCTTTCTTTCTACCACGGTGACAAATGCTTCATATCTCTCTTGTCAACCTTTAAATAAAATTGCATAAACTTGATCATGTCATCTGCATCATGTTAACAACACTAAAATGTTAATTGTTGTTGCTTTATAATTATTAAACATGCTCATGGGGATTTTCCGGATATGTTGTTGTTATTTTTTCGGCCTCATTTAAAATATCTTAATAGTGTAGTTTTATTATCCCTCACCTCTTGCCATGTTAACCAACATTTAACCTTGTCTTGTAAATAACGAGAGTCAACTAAATAATTTAAATGTGGTGTTTCGTCAATATGCAACTCGTTGCATATTGAGCTCCACTTAACTTGTAGATTTGTTGTGCACTTTGCCATGCCATGCATATTTAAACCGGACATGCATCATACTTGTTTGCGCATCGTATGCCATGTTGATGCTTGTGTGTTTACCGTGTTGTTTCTTTCTTTCCGGTTGCTTCTCTTGTTAGCTTCGGTTTCGTTCCGGAGTTGTGAGGATCCGCTCGACTGTTGCTCCGTCTACTTCGTGGATCCGTTCTTCTCCTTTGTGGAATCCCAGGCAAGATGACCAAACCCGGATACCAATACTATCTTTGCCTATTGCTAGAGTATCGCTCTATAGTTTTGCCTCGATGCCCATGTCTTTCTTGTCAGCCTCCTACTTGTAACCATGAACCTGTTTAACCACCCTACCTATGCAAACCGTTGCTTGGCTAAGTACGCTTCGCTCAGCCCCTCTTATAGCATTGTTAGTTGCAGGTGAAGATCGAAGATGCTTGCTTCATGTTGAAGTTTGGTTGGGTTATATCACACTATATAAATGCTTAAACGAAATCATCTATATACTGGCAGGGTGGAAGGCTAAGCCTTTTGCTTGGTGTTTTGTTCCACTCATGCCGTTAGGAACCGTATAAACCGGTGTTATGTTCCTTGATTATGCGTTCCTAACACGGTTGGGGTGTATGGGACCCCCTTGATAAACCGCTAAGTGCTAAGTCTTTTCCAGCAAGTCCCAACATTTGGTACTATTTGCCTCATAATAACAACTTAATTAATTAATTAATTTTGCATAGGGGGTCGCGTCCCCGAGGATTCTTAATTCTACATAGCAGGGGGGGCCAGTGCCGATGGTGTTGGTCCCAAACGGGGAGTCTGCGGGAACCACCACGGGGAAACTCGAGGATTGGGTCCTGTAGAATCGCCCATCCGGTCGTGTCCTGAGACTTAGATACGCGCGGCTACTATCAGGGTGTCGACACGCCGGGAGGATTTGCTGGATTAGCCTTACCTTAGTTCGGTTTAACTTGAGCACGGGATTCCGAGGATACTCGGGTCTTCCCACCTATGGAGTTGCGACTCCGCGGATCGTGGGCTTGTAATGGGTCAAGTTGGAACACCCCTGCAGGGTTTGAACTTTCGAAAGCCGTGCCCGCGGTTATGTGGCAGATGGGAGCTTGTTAATATCCGGTTGTAGAAAACTTGACACAATGTTTCAATACACTACCAGCGTGTGTACCGTGACTGTCAATTTCCGAATAGGGATTCGGGAGTTGAACACGGTGGGGTTATGTTTGACCTGCTTTAGTTAGGATCACTTCGTGATCATCTCTCGACCGAGGCTTCCTCTTCTCGCTCTCCATTACGTAAGTTAGTGCTAGTTGCTGCTGCAGACTCTTGTTGTTCCTTCACCTCTCGTTCTTTCTTCAGCCTTGTCCTCACCCAAGGCTTAAATAGTCTTATTACCCGGGAACGGGATTGCTGAGTCCTCTGTGGCTCATAGTTACTTCACCACACTAGATGCAGGTTCAGCCGAGTAAGATGCAGAAGTTGGCTCAAGTTCTTCACCGGGAGCCCGATGAAGAGTGACCGTTTGCTTGAGACGTTTCGATGTTCAGTAGTGGTTTCTACTAGGATTCGATCTAGACCTGTGGCTTTATGTTGTTTTGGTATCTTTCTTTTGGTTCCTCGCCCGTAGTCGGGTTGTGATGTTTTGAATGTTGTATTGCTTATGTATTATTGTGTGAAGTGGCGAGTGTAAGCCAACTATCTCTTTTGCAATTTAATCCCTCTTTTACATGAGTCGTGCAAAGATACCAAACTTGAGATCATTCTAGGATGGGCTTATACCTTTAAGTCGTGCCTCGACACGTAGGAGGTATAGTCCCATCCTGGGCATTACACTAGAGTATTAAGTTCATAAGAACAGAGCAATGCCTCAAGCAATAAGACATGATGTAGAGGGATAAACTCATGGAATATGATGTAAACCCCGTCTTTTTATAATCGATGGCAACAATACAATACATGCCTTGCTTCCCTTCTGTCACTGGGAAAGGACACCGCAAGGTTGAACCCGAAGCTAAGCATTCTCCCATTGCAAGAACTACCAATCTAGTAGGCCAAACCAAACTGATAATTCAAAGAGACTTGCAAAGATATTTAAATCATGTATAAACGATTTCAGAGAAGAATCAAATATTGTTCATAGATAATCTTGATCATAAACTCACAATTCATCGGATCTTGACAAACACACCACAAAAAGAATTACGTCGAATAGATGTCCATGAAGATCGAGGAGAACTTTGTATTGAGATCCAAAGAGAGAGAAGAAGCCATCTAGCCAATGGACCTGAAGGTTTGTGGTAAACAACTCACAACTCATCGGAGAGGCTATGGTGTTGATGTAGAAGCCCGCCGTGATCGTTGCCCCTTCGGTGGATCTCCGGAACAGAGCCCCAAGATGGGATCTCACGGGTACAGAAGGTTGCAGCAGTGGAATTAGGGTTTCGTGGTTCTCTCGGATGTATTCAGGGTACATGGGTATATATAGGAGGAAGAGGGACGTCGGTGGAGCAACAGGTGGCCCACGAGGGTCGGGGGCGCGCCTACCCCATCTGGGCGTGCCCCTACCCTCGTGGCCACCTCGTTTCTTCCCCGGCGTGTACTCCAAGTCTTCTGTGTTGTATTTGTTCCAAAAATCACTCTCCCGAAGGTTTCATTCCATTTGGACTCCATTTGATATTCCTTTTCTGCGAAACACTGAAATAGGCAAAAAACAACAATTTGCACTTGGCCTTAGGTTAGTAGGTTAGTCCAAAAATAATATAAAAGTGTATAATAAAGCCCATTAAACATCCAAAACAGGTAATATAATAGCATGGAATAATCAAAAACTATAGATACGTTGGAGACATATCAAGCATGCCCAAGCTTAATTCCTGCTCATCCTTGAGTAGGTAAATGAAAAAAACAGAATTTTTGATGTGGAATGCTACCCAACATAATTCTCAATGTAATTTTCTATATTGGGGCATGAATGTTCAGATCTGAAAGATTCAAGACAAATGTTTAATATTCACACGAGAATAATAATACTTTAAGCATACTAACAAAGCAATTATACAACAACAACAACAACAACAACAACAACAACAACAACAACAACAACAACAACAACAACAACA
>LR738712.1:320300281-320322955 GCA_902687465.1 Secale cereale | reverse complement strand
CAGCAGCAGCAACAGCAGCAGCAGCAACAACAACAACAACAACAACAACAACAACAACAACAACAACAACAACAACAACAACAACAACAACAACAACAACAACAACAACAACAACAACAACAACAACAACAACAACAACAACAACAACAACAACAACAACAACAACAACAACAACAACAACAACAACAACAACAACAACAACAACAACAACAACAAAGCCTTCAACAACAGCAGCAACAGCAACAACAACAACAACAACAAAGCCTTCAACAACAACAACAACAACAACAAAGCCTTTAGTCCCAAACAAGTTGGGGTAGGCTAGAGGTGAAACCCATAAGATCTCGTGACCAACTCATGGCTCCGGCACATGGATAGCAAGCTTCCGCGCACCCTTGTCCATAGCTAGTTCTCTGGTGATACTCCAATCCTTCAGGTCTCTCTTAACGGACTCCTCCCATGTCAAATTCGGTCTACCCCGACCTCTCTTGACATTCTCCGCACGCTTTAGCCGTCCGCTATGCACTGGGGCTTCTGGAGGCCTGCGCTAAATATGCCCAAACCATCTTAGACGATGTTGGACAAGCTTCTCTTCAATAGGTGCTACCCCAACTATATCTCGTATATCATCATTCCGGACTCGATCCTTCCTCGTGTGGCCACACATCCATCTCAACATACGCATCTCTGCCACACCTAACTGTTGAACATGTCGCCTTTTAGTCGGCCAACACTCGGCGCCATACAACATTGCGGGTCGAACCGCCGTCCTGTAGAACTTGCCTTTTAGCTTTTGTGGCACTCTCTTGTCACAGAGAATGCCAGAAGCTTGGCGGCACTTCATCCATCCGGCTTTGATTTGATGGTTCACATCTTCATCAATACCCCCATCCTCCTGCAGCATTGACCCCAAATATCGAAAGGTGTTCTTCTGAGGCACCACCTATCCATCAAGGCTAACCTCCTCATCCTCACACCTAGTAGTATTGAAACCGCACATCATGTACTCAGTTTTAGTTCTACTAAGCTTAAACCCTTTCGATTCCAAGGTTTGTCTCCATAACTCTAACTTCCTATTTACCCCCGTCCGACTATCGTCAACTAGCACCACATCGTCCGCAAAGAGCATACACCATGGGATATCTCCTTGTATATCCCTTGTGACCTCATCCATCACCAAGGCAAAAAGATAAGGGCTCAAAGCTGACCCTTGATGCAGTCATATCTTAATCGGGAAGTCATCAGTGTCGACATCACTTGTTCGAACACTTGTCACAACATTATCGTACATGTCCTTGATGAGGGTAATGTACTTTGCTGGGAACATGGCCAAAGAAAATTCATCCCTACAAAGTCCTATAGTTTGGCTATGCTCCATCTTCGTCACACAAAATACTCAAATCATGCACAACCTCGATTTCAGCCAAGCAATTGTTTCATACTTAATTTTTTTCAAACTTTTTTCAACTTTCAACAGGAGTTGGGCCCGCGCCATGGCTTTTGTAACTGTGCTCGCCATAGCTGACAAGGAAGATCACAACATCGCCCGACTCCTGACAGTGGCAGTAGGGGCGTCACCATTCTCTTGCCGTCGCGAACCAGTCGCCAAGGTAGTTTGATGATGAACGGGTCGCGCTCAGGGATTGGCAGCCCTGTGCAGCGCTCTTTATTGTTCAGCCACATCCGGCATGAGCCTTCTAGCATGAGGGGTGCGTAGCGCATGATCAGGCGCCGGTTGTCGCCCGCAATTCCGATGGCGGTGGTGTTGTCAATGAGCTAATCCTCCGGCTTGACTATAGAACTGTACTTGGGAGTGTCACGGGGGAGTGTGAACCCCTTGGTGAAGGGCTCGTCGCGAATGCACGGGATGAAGAAAGCTGGGCCAATTGCGTTATCCACCTCGAGCTGGAGGGAGAGAGCCAGCCGCTAGATGCAGTGGCGGGCATAGGTGTTTTCAATGTAGCGTGGGCCCAACCGGCAAGCGACCGGGCTTCGGGGAGCCATCCCAGCATGAGCTGGCTGGCCACGCCGGTCGGCAACTGGAGGAAAGTCTTGTCGGGGCCGATCATCAGGAGCCGGGTCGTCGCCAAGGATGTCATCGGCCATCATGGCACGGCCCTGCCGGGTTCGACAACTATGGATCCTCTCGGACTGGGCCTTGCCAGGTGGAAAAGACTCCTGCTAGGTCTCCCGGTGCGTTTGGTTCTTGGAACGACGCGAGTCGGACGCGACAGAGGCATCAATGCGATTCTACTGCGAGTTTGCCACGCCAAGAAGCTCGCAGATGTGCTGCAGCCGCTGCTGCAGCTCCTCGACTTGCAAGGACTCCAGGCCTACTGCGTCCGCCTCCGTGGTGCGCATGTTCTTGACGGGGCTTTCGTAGATAGGTAGAACTACGCCTAGAGCATGAGAAAAGGCTCCTTCCTTGGTGCGCACCTCGGCCACCCAGCTGGGTTCAGCCGCAGTCGAGGTGAAGCCGTACGCAGCGTCGCGCTCCCGCTGCGTGGACTCCAGCTGACACCGCATAGAAGCAAGCACCGTTCCCTCATCCATTTGGTGCACACGCTCCTCATCGAGCAAGGCCCTGGCCTAGGTGGCATTGACGTCGGTGGCGATGGGGACGCTGAGGTTCCGCCGTGTAGCGTGTGGCGTGTCAGCCTTAGCCACAACAGCCTCAGCCGCGGCGGTTATGGACGGGGAACCAACTGAAGTGGAAGTCGAGCCAGTGGTGAGCACCTCCATGCGGGTGCACAGATTTGTCAGGTCGCTGGGGTCGGCGCAGTCGACGCGGACAGGGGAGTCGGTGATGTCGAGTACCTCGTTGGGGTACTCGTCGGACACGAGGGCAAAGGAGACGTGGAGCGCGCCGAAGGGGACGATGGAGTCCGCAATGATGCCGTTGATATCTGCACCAGCTGCGGGGACGACGCCATGCATGATGCGCTCGCTGGAGGAAGAGAAGGGCCTCGTCTAGGACTTGATTCCGGCCAGCACCTTGAGCTGCCCCATTGTGGGCGCCAACTGTTGTGCTGATCTCAAGGCAGATGCCATAGGATGGCCAAAGAGTGGGACAAACACGAGGGCACGAGTGTGCTCCAGAGGCATGGTTGGCACCAGCAAGTGTGTGACACGAGACGTACCCAGTTTCGGGGCTCTTTGGAGAGATAACACCCCTAGTCCTGCCAGGTGTGCTTTATATGAGGTGGATACTAGCTTGCTCCTAGAGCTTTCTTGGGGGAGAAGCAAGACATGCCAGTGCATAGGCTGCTCCTTATCCGTGTCTCTGTGTGTGTGTGTGTGCTTGATACGTCTCCAACGTATCTAAATTTTTTGATTGTTCCATGCTATTATATTATCTGTTTTGGAAGTTTAATGGGCTTTAATATGCACTTTTATATTATTTTTGGCACTAACCTATTAACCGGAGGCCCGGTGCCAGTTGCTGTTTTTTACCTATTTCAGTGTTTCACAAAAAAGGAATATCAAACGGAACAAAACCTTCGCGAGGATCTTTTTTGGAACAAACGCAATCTAGGAGACTTGGAGTGGAATTCAAGGAAGCAACGAGGCGTCCACGAGGCAGGAGGGCGCGTCGTGGGGGGTAGGCGCGCCCCCACCCTCGTGGGCCCCTCGTAGCTCCACCGACCTACTTCTTTCGCCTATATATACTCTTATACCCTGAAAACATCCAGGAGAGCCACGAAACCAATTTTCCACCGCCGCAACCTTCTGTACCTGTGAGATCCCATCTTGGGGCCTTTTCCGGCGCTTGGCCGGAGGGGGAATCGATCATGATGGGCTCGTACATCAACGCCATAGCCTCTTCGATGATGTGTGAGTAGTTTACCATAGACCTTCGGGTCCATAGTTATTAGCTAGATGGCTTCTTCTCTCTCATTGGTTCTCAATACAAAGTTCTCCTTGATGATCTTAGAGATCGATTCGATGTAATTCTTTTTGCGGTGTGTTTGTCGAGATCCGATGAATTGTGGGTTTATGATCAAGATTATCTATGAACAATATTTGATTCTTGTCCGAATTCTTATATGCATGATTTAATATCTTTGCAAGTCTCTTCGAATTATCAGTTTGGTTTGGCCTACTAGATTGATCCTTCTTGCAATGGCAGAAGTGCTTAGATTTGGGTTCAATCTTGTGGTGTCCTTTCCCACTGACAGCAGGGGAAGTGTAATGCCCCGGATGTAATACTTTCCCTTTTGGGCATGTAATATATGTCCGGCTTCATCTATTCCATTTCGGGTTCTTTGTCTTTCGGGTTTTCGTCGTTTTGTTGTGTGCGTGTGTGGCATTCATTCATATCATGTAGACATGTGCATCGCATTGCATTTGTGTTGTCGGTTGCATCCGGTTCCACGCGTTCCTTCCCATTGTCCATTTCGTGTTCCGGAGCTCCCTCACGTGTCTGTGGCGTCCCGTAGGCCTATTTTGGTGTTTGGCCGTGTAACGTTACCGGTTTGGCATGAGTCTTGTCGTGTGTTGTTGTTTTGTTGTGTGTAACCCGCCTATCAAATCTCGTCGCGTTTCGAGTCCGTTTGCTACCCCAACAGTTATTCTCGTCGGCTCAAAGTGCCTCCACTTTGTGGCTCAAGACAACCCTACAACAGCCCACATCCCTCCTCTAGGCCCATCCTAACTCCCCTCGCGATGGGATCCGTCGGATCGCGATCGGAGGGCTCTAAAACACCCCAAATCCCTCAAACCCTAGCACCTGCCCTATATAAACATCCCCCATGCCATTTTTGGCAGCCTAAATCCCCTCCACCTACCTCTAGCCCCTTCTCCCCTCAATTTTTGTGCTACACCAGATCCAAAACGCCGCTTTCATGTCCCCTCCTCGAATCCCGCAGGAACCAGCAGCCGCCGTCGCTCCTGGGAACGAGCGCCCACGACCAGATCCAGTTTTCCCTCCGTTCCAGCGCCAGGTCAACGCCCCCGTGCCGCCTCCGCCGCCAGCCATCGAGCGCTCCGCCAGATCGGATCGGGGCAGGAGGCCCCGATCGATCCGCTCCGCCGGTCCAACCCTGCTGGGCCGCGCCGCCCAGCAGACCTCTCCAAGGTCGCCAGCCCGCCAGCTGGGCGCAGGCCCCGTTTCAGGCCGCTCGCCAGGCGCCATCGAAGGCCGATCGGCCGATCCCGCCGTCTCTCCCGCCTGGGCCTTCCGCCTCGACCTGGGCCAGGCTCGGAGCCTCCAGCCGCCGCGACTGCCAGGCCTCCCGCATCGCCAGCGCAGCCGTCGGGCCAGGCCGCATCTCCTCCGCCCCGCGCGGGCCGTTTTGCCTCCAGGGACTGGGCCGCCTGCCCGAGCCCACCTCCAGCCGCCGTCCGCCCTGGGCCCGAAGCCGCCGAGCGCCTCGGCTTGCCTCCCTCCAGCGGGCCAGCTCCACCGTTCGCCCCGCTCGGGTCCAAAGCGGGCCGGATCCCGCACCCGATCCACACCGACGGGGCCCGATCCGCCTCTCCAGCCCGATCCACGAGCCTGTTTGACCTTTTTCAGATCTGAGAAGGTTGCCTCTAAATCTCTAAGTCCCCAGATTTGTTGTGTCTAATGCTTATTTCAAACTGCGATAACTTCTTGTGTGTTACTCCGATTTGCGCAAATGACATGTCCAGATGTTCGTGGTGATTAGCTCTACGTTTCATTTCATTGTGCCATGCATGTTTGTGGTCATCTAGATGCTTATTTTTCTGTTGCAAGAGTGCATCCCGGTATAAACTGCTGTTATGTGTTGTTTTTATGCCATCTTTGCATAGTGATATCTTTTAGCTCGTTTATCCGAATGATGCAAATGACATGTCCACGTGTTCGTCTTGCCATGCTCTACATGTTGCTTGTGTTAGGATGCATGATAGATTTATTCTTGCCATGTATAACTTCGTTGCAAAGTGCCATGTGGCTGTGATGTTGTTTCACTTGTTATGAAATGCCATCTTGTTGAGCTCGTTGCTATCGTTGTGTTTATCTCCATGATGCATGCTTGTATGTTTCGGAATCACCATCATGTGTACTTTAATGTGGTGCTTACCCCTTGCCATGTTTAGTTTCGAGGTGACTTAAACTTGCTCTTTTAGATGCCATGATGAAACTGATGTTTTAACACTTAGTGGATTTTCACTAAGTCTGTAATCTGTAATGTTCCGATGCCATGTTTGCGTGCTGCTCTAGGACAAACCATGATAGTTTTGGAGTGTATCTTGATGGTTCCTTGTAGTAGATAATGTTGGATTTCCATTCATGTTCTCACATGCCTATTTAAGTGGCTTTAGCATGTTTAACTTTTGCTCCAAAGTTTCAATAAAATTCTGCTGTCAGAATTTTGTTGTCAAGTTCAATATGTCCAAGCTTGTTGCTATTGATCCGTGGCTCCTTTGGGGGTGCACCTTTGGACTTATTTGCTGCAGGATATGTTTAGTTTATGTTCATGCTCTTTTCCATGTTGTTTGAGTGCTGCAGCTTATTTTTCTAGTGCTCCGAAGTTGCTATGTTGCTGTAATTTTCAGCTTTCGCCTATTTCTTGTTTCGGGCATAACTTTTAGCCCGTAGCTCCGATTTCAGCGAGTCTTATATGAAACTTGATTGATTTTCCGTGTAGATTCATAATCTCCTATTGTTATCATGTTTTGAAGTGATTTGCTTGAGTGCTATTTTCCGTGCTCCGTGTGCTTCCTTAGTGCATCCATCATGCATCCATCATTTTGGTGTGCGCATTGCATCTTGTTGATTCGTGCCTTGTGTGATTGTATTGTTTAGAGCCGGAAGCTGAGACCGAGTACAAGTACGAGCACGAGGTTACCAACGAGGTTGAGCACGAGGACCCTTCTTACGATCCGAACGACTACACTTCAGGCAAGATGACCGAACCCCGATAACATTACTATCTTTGCCTATTGCTAGTAGTTCCGCTCTATAGTTTTGCCTCGATGCCCATGTCTTTCCTGTCAGCCTCCTACTTGTAACCATGACCATGTTTAAGCACCCTACCTATGCAAACCGTTGCTTGGCTAAGTACGCTTCGCTCAGCCCTTCTTATAGCATTGCTAGTTGCAGGTGAAGATCGAAGATGCTTGCTTCATGTTGAAGTTTTGTTGGGTTATATCACACTATATAAATGCTTAAAATGAAATCATCTATATATTGGCAAGGGTGGAAGGCTAAGCCTTTTGCTTGGTGATTTGTTCCACTCATGCCGTTAGGAACCGTATAAATCGGTGTTATGTTCCTTGATTATGCGTTCCTAACACGGTTGGGGTGTATGGGACCCCCTCGATAAACCGCTAAGTTCTAAGTCTTTTCCAGCAAGTCCCAACATTGGTACTATTTGCCTAATAACTAAATAACTTGCATAGGGAGTAATTAACCCTCTTTCTTAATCAACAACCCCGGGCCAGTGCTCCACATGAGTGTTGGTCCGAAACGGGGAGCCTGCGGGGCCGCCTTGGGGAAAACCCAAGGTATCTGGCATACACCTGTAGCTTCACCCATCCGGTCGTGTCCTGAGACTTAGATACGCGCGGCTACTATCAGGGTGTCGACACGCCGGGAGGATTTGCTGGATTAGCCTTACCTTGGTTCGGAGTATCTTGAGAACGGGATTCCGAGAATACTCGGGTCTTCCCACCTTGGTGTTGCGACTCCGCAGATCGTGGGCTTGTAATGGGTCAAGTTGGAACACCCCTGCAGGGTTATGAACTTTCGAAAGTCGTGCCCGCGGTTATGTGGCAGATGGGAGCTTGTTAATATCCGGTTGTAGATAACTTGACACAATGTTACAATACACTACCAGCGTGTGTACCGTGACTGTCAATTTCCGAATGGGGATTCGGGAGTTGAACACGGTGGGGTTATGTTTGTTGAGCTGTAGCTAGGATCACTTCGTGATCATCTCTCGTCCGAGGCATTCTCTTCTCGCACTCTTTCACGTAAGCTAGAGCTAGTTGCTGCTGCAGACACTTATTATTTTCTTCAGCCTTATCCTCTCCCAAGGTTTAAATAGTCTTGTTACCCGGGAACGGGATTGCTGAGTCCTCTGTGGCTCACAGTTACTTCACCACACCAGATGCAGGTCCAGTTGTGAGCTATCCAGGTGATGGCACCGAGCTTGACTAGGAGTACGACGAGGAGCGTAGCTGTTACTATGTTCGTTATCCTGATGATCAGTAGTGGAGACTTCTACTAGGATTCGATCCGACCTGTGGATTTAGTTATGTTTGGTATCTTGTCATTTGGATTTTACCCTTAGAGGGTTGTGATGTTTTATTGTATGGTGTTTGAGACATGTATTGTATTTGTGTGACGTGGCGAGTGTAAGCCAACTATTTTATGTTTTCCATCCCCATCTTTTACATGAGTTGTGCAAAGATACCAGACTTGCGATCATTCCAGCATGGGGTTATGTCTCTAAGTCGTGCCTCGACACGTAGGAGATATATCTCCATCCTGGGCATTAGAGGAAGCAAGGCAAGTATTGTATTGTTGCCATCGAGGATAAAAAGATGGGGTTTATATCATATTGCTTGAGTTTATCCGACTACATCATGTCATCTTGCTTAAGGCGTTACTCCGTTCTTATGAACTTAATACTCTAGATGCATGCTGGATAGTGGTCGATGTGTGGAGTAATAGTAGTACATGCAGAATCATTTCGGGCTACTTGACACGAACGTGATGCCTATGTTCATGATCATGCCTAGATATTCTCATAACTATGCGCTTTTCTATCAATTGCTTGGCAGTAATTTGTTCACCCACCGTAATTGATGCTATCATGAGAGAAGCCACTAGTGAAACATAAGGCCCCCGGGTCTACTTTACATCATATAAGTTTCCGATCTACAATTCTAGTTTACTATTTATATTACAATCTTTATTTTCCAATCTGTACAAAAAAACACAAAAAAATACTTATGTTATTATCTTTATCACATCTCACTTTTGCAAGTGGCCGTGAAGGGATTGACAACCCCTTTATCACGTTGGTTGCAAGGTTCTTGATTGTTTGTGCAGGTACTAGACGACTTGCATGTAGTCTCCTACTGGATTGATACATTGGTTCTCAAAAACTAAGGGAAATACTTACGCTAATTTGCTACATCACCCTTTCCTCTTCAAGGGAAAACCAACGCATGCTCAAGACGTAGCAAGAAGGATTTCTGGCACCGTTGCCGGGGAGACTTACGCCAAGTCAAGTCAAGATTTGATCTCCCATCAACTTGCCGATTTCTGGCGCCGTTGTCGGGGAGATCTACGCCAAGTCGAGACATACCAAGTACCAATCATAAAATCTTCTCCCTCGCATTACATTATTTTCCATTCGCCTCTTGTTTTCCTCTCCCCCACTTTAAAAAACTGATTTTTTGAAAATATTTGCCTTTATTCCATTCACCTTTCTGTTGGCTTCTGTTGCCATGTGCCCTCTATTAGCTTGCATCTTCGCTTGCTAAATTATGGATCCTCATCCACTTGCTAATATTTTTAATAGATCCAATTATGATGAACCAATTGCTAGTGAGCTGCGTACACTAGATTATCTTTATGAGGTTTTGCTTGTAATTCTTTAGTCCAAAAATTATCATGAAGTGTTGAAAGAAGAAGATTATAAAGTGATTGACGATAGCTCCCTGAATGAAAAGAATGATTGCAATGATGTTATTATAAATTCTATTAATGTCAGTTGTGCTAATGATATGCAAAACCCTAAGCTTGGGGATGCTTATTTTGCTGTGCCCACTACTTGTTGCAATGATCATGGTTGGGGTGATGCTTCTTACGATCTTGAAAACTTATTTAAGCCCCATGATATGTAGGAGATTGATAATACTGTTTGCAATAATATTGAAAGTGGGTTTGGAAGAGTGTCAACTTTATATCCCACATATTTGGAGAATGTTCAATCTTATTTTTTTTATAAAAGTGGGTTTGGAGAGGTCATGACTTTAGTTAATGTTGATCCCACTATTTTTGAAGAGAGTCCACTTCGCATGCATGTGGATCGTGTTGAGAATATGTTATGTGATAGTTATACTGTTGAATTTGCTTATGATCCTACATGCAATTATTATGAGATAGGAAAATATGGTTGTAGAAATTTTCATGTTGCTAAATTACCTCTCGCTTTGTTGAGATTGCTATTGTTTCTTTCTTCTTCCTTTCATACACTAGATCTTGCTAGTATTGTTAATTTATTTTCCTATAAAATGCCTATGCATAGGAAGTATGTTAGACTTAGATGTGATTTTAACATGCTACATGATGCTCTCTTTGTGCTTCAATTCTTATCTTTCATGCGAGCATCATTGAATTCTCAAGCCTAAATTCATGGCTAAAAAGAAAGAGCTTGTTGGGAGACAACCCAAGTTATTTTTGTTATTTGCCTTTTGCTTCTGTTTAGTAATAAATATTTCATCTAGCTTATGTTTAGATGTGGTTTTATGTTTTAATTAGTGTTTGTGCCAAGTAGAATATTTGGGAAGACTTGGGTGAAGTCTTTGCGATCTTGCTGTAAAAAGCAGAAACTTTTGCGCTCACGAGAATAGCTGCCATTTTTACTGGAGAGTGCTTTTAGGTTGATTCTATTTGCGGATGATTAATAGACAAATTCCTCACGTCCACCAATTTATTTCAGAATTTTTAGAGTTACATAAGTATTGTAAAGTTACAGATTGCTACAGACTGTTTTGTTTTTGACAGATTCTATTTTTCGTGTGTTGTTAGCTTAATTAGATGAATCTATGAGTAGTATCGGGGGGTATGAAACGTAGAGAAGTTGTAAAACAGTAGTTTTAACACCAATATAAATAAAGAATGAGTTTATTACAGTACCTTAAAGTGGTGGTTTGTTTTCTTATACTAACTAAGCTCACGAGATTTTCTGTTAAGTTTTGTGTTCTGAAGTTTTCAAGTTTTTGGGTAAGGATTTGATGGACTATGGAATAAAGAGTGGCAAGAGCCTAAGCTTGGGGCCCAAGGCACCCCAAGGTAAAATTCAAGGACAACCAAAAGCCTAAGCTTGGGGATGCCCCGGGAAGGCATCCCCTCTTTTGTCTTCATCTATCGGTAACTTTACTTGACACTATATTTTTATTCACCACATGATATGTGTTTTGGTTGGAGCGTCTTGTATGATCTGAGTATTTTCTTTTTAGTTTACCACAATCATCCTTGATGTACACACCTTTTGGGAGAGACACACATGAATCGGAATTTATTAGAATACTCTATGTTCTTCACTTATATCTTTTGAGCTAGATAATTTTGCTCTAGTGCTTCACTTATATATTTTAGAGCACGGCGGTGGTTTTATTTTATAGAAATTATAGATATCTCATGCTTAACTTATATTATTTTGAGAGTCTTTTAGAACAGCATGGTAATTTGCTTTGGTTATAAAACTAGTCCTAATATGATGGGCATCCAAGATGGGTACAATAAAAACTTTTATATAAAGTGCATTGAATACTATGAGAAGTTTGATGCTTGATGATTGTTTTGAGATATGAGAATGGTGGTATTAGAGTCATGCTAGTAGAGTAATTTTGAATTTGAGGAATACTTGTGTTAAAGTTTGTGATTCCCGTAACACGCACGTATGGTGAACCGTTATGTGATGAAGTTGGAGCATGATTTATTTATTGATTGTCTTCCTTTGTGTGGAAGACAGGATCATGCGATGGTTAATTCCTACCAACCCTTCCCCTAGGAGCAGGCGTGTAGTGCTTGGTTTTGATAACTTGTAGATTTTTGCAATAAGTATATGAATTCTTTATGACTAATGCTGACTCCATGGATTATATGCACTCTCACCCTTCCACCATTGCTAGCTTCTCTAGTATCGCACAAATTTTGCAGGCGTGTAATTCTTGAGTTGTAAGTAAATAAAAGTGTGATGATCTTCATTATTAGAGCATTGTTCCAGTGAGGAAAGGATGATGGAGACTATGATTCCCCCACAAGTCGGGATGAGACTCTGGACGAAAAAAGAGAGAAAAAAAGAGGCCATACAAAAAAAGAGAAGGAAAAAAGGAAAGGGCCCAATATAAAAAATGAGAGAAAAAGAGAAAATGGGCAAGGCAAATATCCTTTTTCCACACTTGTGCGTCAAAGTAGCACCATGCTTTTCATGATAGAGAGTCTCCTATGTTTTCACTTTCACATTACTAGTGGAAATTTTTCATTATAGAACTTGGCTTGTATATTCCAACGATGGGCTTCCTCAAATGCCCTAGGTCTTCATGAGCAAGCAAGTTGGATGCACACCCACTTAGTTTCGTTTGTTGAGCTTTCATACATTTATAGCTCTAGTGCATCCATTGCATGGCAATCCCTACTCACTCACATTGATATCTATTGATGGGCATCTCCATAGCCCATTAATATGCCTAGTTGATGTGAGACCATCGTCCTCTTTTTGTCTTCTCCACAACCACCATTCTATTCCACCTATATGCTATGTCCATGGCTCATGCTCATATATTGCGCGAAAGTTGAAAAGGTTTGACAATACTAAAGTATGAAACAATTGCTTGGCTGAAACCGGGGTTGTGGATGATTTAAATATTTTGTGTGATGAAGATAGAGCATAGCCAGACTATTTGATTTTGTAGGGATAGCTTTCTTTGACCATGTTATTTTGAGAAGACATGTTTACTTTGTTAGTGTGCTTGAAGTATTATTATTTTTATGTCAATATTAAACTTTTGTCTTGAATCTTTTGGATCTGAACATTCATGCCACAATAAAGAAAATTACATTGAAAATTATGTTAGGTAGCTTTCCACATCAAAAATTCTCTTTTTATCATTTACCTACTCGACGACGAGCAGGAATTAAGCTTGGGGATGATTGATACGTCTACAAGGTATCTATAATTTTTGATTGTTCAATGCTATTATATTATCTATTTTGGATGTTTAATGGCCTTTAATATGTACTTTTATGTCATTTTTGGGACCAACCTATTAATCGGAGGCCTGGTGCCAGTTGCTGTTTTTTGCCTATTTTAGTGTTTCGCAGAAAAGGAATATCAACCGGAGTCCAAACGGAGCGAAACCTTCGCGAGGATCTCTTTTGAAACAAATGCAATCCACGAGACTTGGACTGGAAGTCAAGGAAGCAACGAGGCTACCACGAGGCAGGAGGGCGCACCCCCATCCTTGTGAGCTCCTCGTAGCTCCACCGACCTACTTCTTTCGCCTATATATACTCTTCTACCCTGAAAACATCCAGGGGAGCCACGAAACCACTTTTCCACCACCGCAAACTTCTGTACCCATGAGATCCCATCTTGGGGCCTTTTCTGGCGCTCATCCGGAGGGGGGATCGATCACGGAGGGCTTCTACATCAACACCATAGCATCTCCGATGATGTGCGAGTAGTTTACCACAGACCTTTGGGTCCATAGTTATTAGTTAGATGTCTTCTTCTCTCTCTTTGGTTCTCAATACAAAGTTCTCCTCGATGATCTTGGAGATCTATTCGATGTAATTCTTTTTGCGGTGTGTTTGTCGAGATCGGATGAATTGTGGGTTCATGATCAAGATTATCGATGAACAATATTTGGTTCTTCTCTGAATTCTTATATGCATGATTTAATATCTTTGCAAGTATGTTCAATCTTGCGATGGGAGAAGTGCTTAGCTTTAGGTTCAATCTTGTGGTGTCCTTTCCTAGTGACAGTAGGGGCAGCAAGGCACGTATTGTATTGTTGCCATCGAGGATAAAAAGATGGGGTTTATAACATATTGCTTGAGTTTATCCCTCTACATCATGTCATCTTGCTTAAGGCGTTACTCCGTTCTTATGAACTTAATACTCTAAATGCATGCTGGATAGCGGTCGATGTGTGGAGTAATAGTAGTAGATGCAGAATAGTTTCGGTCTACCTGACACGGACGTGATGCCTATGTTCATGATCATGCCTAGATATTCTCATAACTATGCGCTTTTCTATCAATTGCTTGGCAGTAATTTGTTCACCCATCGTAATTTATGCTATCATGAGAGAAGCCACTAGTGAAACCTATGGCTCTCGGGTCTACTTTACATCATATAAGTTTCCGATCTACAATTCTAGTTTACTACTTATTTTACAATCTTTATTTTCCAAATCTATACAACAAAAATACCAAAAATACTTATCTTATTATCTTTATCAGATCTCACTTTTGCCAGTGGCCATGAAGGGATTGACAACCCCTTTATCACTTTGATCGCAAGGTTCTTGATTGTTTGTGCAGGTACTAGGCGACTTGCGTGTAGTCTCCTACTGGATTGATACCTTGGTTCTCAAAAACTGAGGGAAATACTTATGCTACTTTGCTACATCACCCTTTCCACTTCAAGGGAAAACCAACGCATGCTTAAGAGGTAGCAGTGCGTGTGTGGATTCTACTGATCATCTTCCCCTGTACGTGGGGGGCATCAGGGAGTCTTACAGGCCGGCTCCCTAGGGTTACAATGGTAATACAACACATGTGTGTGTCCCGCACGTCAGTGTCTAGGAGCCGACAGTGGGGCCTCCTGGCCGCCGGGCCTACCGAATCCGCCGGGCGTGGGTCTCGCCGAGTCCATTGGGTGCGGGCCATACCGGGGCCCCACGGCGTGGGTACGGCTAGCTGCTGGTTACTATGGCATCCCTCGCCAGGTGTCACGGTGTGGTCAGCGCCTCGCTGCTACAGGGTCGTGCCCCCAGGACACCGCCCACCACGGGCGGGGGCATGGAAGCGTCGCTACCGCGCCCGCCGGGGCCGGCGCAAAGGAGGGGGCACTGTAGCCATACTTTCTTGTCGTCGATGGTTCACTTCTTGTGGATGGCCGGCAAGCGCTAGCCAGTTGGACGGGTCACCGCACCTGGCCAGGTCGTGCTGGGGAGCCGACTAGGAGCGGACCGTGTTGAGCGACATTGCCTGCCTCGATGGTTTTGAAAGAGATCCGGGTTCCGTTGCCTACCCGGAGGCCATCCCACGACATATTTATTCACCCTAACTACTGGAAGGAGAGGTCTATTTATAGTCTAAGACGCGAAGGGGTAAGTGGGAGAGGGATACAAGGCCAAAGGCCCGCGGCTGCAAACAGACAAGTGCAGAATGTCTGGTCAGTGTTGGACGTCCCGCGTCTCGCTAGGGACAGGTCATCCGACTAACATCAGATATCCGATGATTTGCTTCTAGACAGGTGGCACTAGATTTCTAGTAGACGTCGAACATCTGGTGGCTGGGCTTGTGGGACGTCCAATGGTTGTTGATCGTCCGACCACTGTAGCGTCTTCGGTTGCGTTTCTTCTTGTTGGGCTAGGCATGGTCGCGTCGGACGTTCGGCTGATCGTGGGACGTCTGGTGGCTATAGCTTTGTTACAGCGCCGTCTTCTTCCGTGTTCGATTCCAAGCTTCCTTCATGGATGGTGTAGGTGTTCCTTGGTGCTTGCACTACTCCTCGTCATCCGTGAAGCTCTGGAAATACCTATGCATGCGCACGAGAGGAATGTCAAGTAGAATACCATCCTCGAAGGGGTCAAGTGAACACGCGTAAAGGAGATGATTCACCTTTGTGTATGCGAAGTAGATGTCGCACATGTCACTTTCCAAATGGACTCTTGACATGCTGATGTCCATAGGATGCTCCACATCAATACGATCAGGTTATCCGTTTACCGCATTTTGATGGTAGATTTTATCCTGCCATTTATCTTTGGAGCTTGAGGTAGAATATTTTTTGCTAGCCATCATTTTTCTGAACTTGAGAAACTACGAGCTTCCACTCGAGAATTTAATGGTTTTCCTTCCGTTTGGTGGAGTATGTATCGTCTGAAAAATATTGGTAATCGACCCACAAGTTGGAAAGATTTGCAAGCTCTAATGAGACACCAATTTTTTTCCTCCTTACTATCGTCGTGAATGGCCTCGCAAATTGGAACACTTAAAACTACGCAGCAACATTGTATATGCTTACTACCAAGAGTTCAAATCTTATATACATCATTGTGACATAGAGGAATCTGAGGATGATATAATGGATTTTTTTGGTGGTTTGAACCATGACATTCACGCAAGATTTCAGTATATTCCCCGTTGCATTACTAGTATGTATATTAGCGCTTGTAACTTTGAGAGATAGATACGTGAGGATGCATTGGGTGACTCCAACTACTACTATTCCAGTTCATGCTCACCAAGACCGGTTGGTTTCTCCACTATTGCCCCTACTAGAGCGGCCACACCTCAGATTGTGAGTACAACATCATCTCTAGTGTATGGTATATTTTAATCGTCCGTACCTACATCAGCTACGTCGTCGCGATAAGTTAATAGTGAAGGTCTTCATGATATAACTACACATGAGAATGATGCATGCCTAGTTGACTTGAGTACATCATGTGTTGAGTTGCCTATTGATTTGAGCACACCACCCATTTTAGTTAATCGTGTTGCTATTATGAATGTGTCATGTGATCAAACAACTGAAATACCAACAATTTTAAGTGCACCCATTGAATTAACTATTGATGAGAAAAAATCTTGTGACTCGATGACTAAGTCTGATTTGGATCAATTACAATTAATTAGACATGAGGACATGTTATCTACAATGTTGCATGGTAATTCTTTATATTATGTTGTTTTAAATCATCCATGCCTTTCTCACATGCGAAACTCAAAATAATTGAACTCACATGTTTGAAATCATTGCGAAGTGTTTGTGCCTCTAATTTTATGTTTAACTTGTTTGGATATTTTGGCATAGACAATAATTTCTGTGTGCATAAGATATGTATCACGAGTGATGATCATGCTAGTTTGAAAGAAATAAAAATTGTGCCAATGTATAATCATTTTGATATGACCTCTAATCTTGGTGATGATTTTGTTTTGAATGACTTGTCGCAAGTTAGCTTATTTGAGCATGTTGTAGTATGTTATTATGAAACTATTAAGGTTTATTCACCAACGTTGGGATGGTTTAGTGATGAGCATTTTCAAACTTTTCATATGAATAAGAGCTTCACTTATACATGCAAACTAAGTATCCATATTTGCATGCCTTCTACTATACGTATGAAAGTTACACACGTATAAATGTGTCACATGCGAAAAAACCGAGGGAAGTAAAAATTCATGACGTATACATATACAACATGTACACCTTGTCTCTTTTGTTAGCCACATTTCAGACTAAGCAACGCCGATGACAGCCTTGTTTTCAAGAAGGGGAGGTTGATGAGGACATGGCTACCTTGGGTATGATCACAAATATTGCCTATGCATATTTATTTGAGGTGAATTCTGGTAAAAGTAATGCGGTAAGTTATTTATGCTATACGGAACAAAAGTACTTCACCTCTTTTTTGCTTGATCCTAATTGCAAAACTACCAGACACTTATACAATCCACATATGAAGATAAGGAAAAAACAGACATTTTGGAGTTGTTCAAGAAGTTCTCTCACATCACTTTTAGCCCAAGAGAAGATAGAGTCCAAGTCTCTCACGTTCTGGACTCAGATTCGGACTACACAAACATACCTAACTCATAATTTGAAGAACTTTTGCATCCATGCTCCGAATTTGGTGATTCTTTTTTTGTTCGAAAGTTTATTTCATGAACTTTCCGGCCCAATTGGATTAATCTTTAAATTCATCCACGTCATGGTGATATTGATGAAACAATATGAACCTGTCGCAGAATGCGAGTCAAAATACAAGTCCAAAGGTGTTTCATGACCTCCACTTGGGCCCATGGGCCTTGTAGGGCCTAGGGCTAGTTTTAGGATGCCTTGGGACATCCCCCACCTCCTTGGACACCACCCCTTGCTCCTATATAATTAGATTAATCAAGTATCTTTTTGCTTGGGATATTTTTGTTATAGCTTAGCCATTGTAACTTTATGTACTTCATTTGTGTCCAACAACCAAGACAAGACCGCTTTCGGATCCTCACTATATCAATACTTTATATATATTCACAATATTCAGATTGCGTTATTATATTCTTGCTTGTTCTTCCATTGCATACATGAACATACCTTCGTGGTCAGGTTGGTCGTGCTTTCGATATCGTCAATAAGCTAAAGAGATTGGTTTAGCGAATGCTAAGGCGCTACATCATGCACATTTGTAGTTGGATTGTCGAAGTCGACTCCACAATAATCAATAATTATCATTTTAATGAAAGATCGGGACCCTCATGATGTAGGGTGGAACCCTATTGGCTGGTCTTTCCCAAAATGGAGGGGATTTCCCAAAGAACACGTAAAACACACTAGAGTAAAACACACAAACCAACTAGATCCAAGCACACATGTCCTAGATCCACATACATAAAGAGGTAACAAAGTTCCAAATCCAACAAAGAGGGATACAAAAGGGTAACTACTTCATCTCAATCCTAGGAGGAAGGAGGTCTTGACTCCTTGAAGGATCTTTCCACAAGGGGGTCTTCAATCCACTTGGGAATCTTCTCCTAGGAGGCATTGGTCTCCAAAGGAATAGGGATAAGTGGATGAGCAAATCTCTGTCTCAATCCTGAGCTTTCACAATGCTTAACCTAATTCGGAGCTAGGAGACGAGTAATTATAGTCCAAGGGGTATGTTGGGGATACATCGGTCGAAACACCTTTCACTTTGCACAGGCAGGCCGGTTGTACGGTCCATGGAAGCGGTTGTACCACTGGAAGCTCATGTACTAGTACATGGAGGTGTTCACAACAGTAATTACCGGTTGTACCGGTTTAACTACAGCTGCGAGAACAACCGGGCGATATCAGTCTTGTGCCGCTCGATCACAAAAGCTGGACCGATGGTGGTTGGTAGTCTAGCGGTTGTACTGGTATACTGGTAGTACCGGTGTTCGGAGTAGTTGTACTAGTCTTCATGGACTGAGAAGATTCATTCCTTCTCCTTGGTACCTAAGCAAAAAAAGGTGTAAGCGTTTGAAGTAGTAGCCATGTCTCAAGTTTGTGAAAAGGGAGGTCAACAATGAGAGAGTTAACCTTGGCCTCGATAACCCTTGCATGAGCTCTAGTCATTTGTCCATGTGGTGTCTTGGGAGACAAAGGTAGGTACATGGGGATGACTGTAGGATGCTCTGAACCACCTCGCCTCCATCACTACGGGTAGGGCCATCATCACAGCGACCTAGAGGGACGGACGAAAAAACTAAACGTTAGCACGGTGTAAAGCAAGAGAAGGGCGGTGCGGCTTGTCACATCAAAGGAATACTCAAGCACCTGACATGCCCAGTGTCAGCTCATCTACTGCAACATGACATAGGCAAATGGGTCACCTCGACCCACCATTATTTGTTTATCATCACATATATTTTCATAGAACAAATGTGATACCACCTAGGCCTAGGCCTATAGAAGGGGAGGACTAGGTCGATAGGAGGACAAGCGAACTAGCACACACAACACTGCCAGCACCTACGAGCAAGCATAAGACTAGCAACTAAGTGGAAGAGTACTTGTTGGAATATTTGGATCATTAGGAATGGGAGAGTTTTCAGGAAACAGAGGCCTAATTTTAACGGATGGCGAGGGGATTTTATACATGACATGTACCTTCTTTCTCATAGAATTAAGGTGAGGCATAAGGAGGACCTGGTTAGATGGGTCTCTTTTCTCCCCCCATAAATGTTACTTCCTTTTCTGTAGTTTGTAATTAGTTAGGTTTTTGTTTTTGCTGCCCTTGGTTACTGTTGGGCCCTTGTAATTCTTGTACCTCTATTTTTTAATAATAAAAGGTTGTGGGGGGTTTACCCTACAATGTCTAGTAAAAAAAACTAAGTGGAAGAGTAGATTAGGATAGTTCAAGCACTCTAGGTAGTAGCCCGGCCTTTACTGGTCTAACCCCGATCACCACTTATCTAAAATAAGAGCACTTGTACTCCCCAGTTTATATCAGTACCAACATTATGTAGGGTTTTACGGTAATATGGCGGCCTAAACATGTATAATATCCCCTATGTATTTGCTTTCTTGCGTGATTTTGCCTATGGATTGACAAGACATATAGCTCCTACTGAACTCACAAATATGAGATATGTTTGATCCCTTGTGTCTACAGTAGACACTCCGACATCTGGCATGCCAGATAGGGGGCATAAGGTCCTTGAAACATTCACTAGCGAGGGTAAATATTTTATCATGGATCGAAGTGGTTTGGCTGAACTCGCCCAAGCCTTCGCTCTCGAAGAAGAAAGAAAAATAAAAGGGGATGATGAGGACATCACTACCACAGTTACATCCATAGCCCCTGCAGTTACATACATGGGAATAATTACAAGAGCTCGTGCACGCCAATTAAATTCCCATGTACTTTCATCTCTTGGGAAAGATTCTAATGTTCATAAGAATAAGATGTTGTCTAAATTGGATACATTTGTTTTGCTTACAAATGAAGGGCCTAGCTTGGACCAGAAGGATGAACATTGGAGCATGCTCAAGCATGGAGATGATGGCATGCACAAGGGGAACAAGAAAAGAGTTTATAGTGGAGTTTTTAGCAGTTTGGAGCCACCATGATGACGCACAAGGACATCGACAAATTATACAAGATGCCCTTTCATAAATTTTGCCCATAGCTTAATATAGGTGCTGCACCACCTTATTTTTGGGCCAGGCCATGTAATTTTGAAATACTACTTATAGGCTATCTTTTAGGGTATGTATTGTAGGGGAAATGACTAACGAGTTGTTTTAGTCCCACCTTGACTGGGGGGACGAAATCCCCTCTCTTTCCCCATGCAAATACAACCCTTGAGGCTATGTTTAGAGTTTGGGTTTTCTTCAGATTAAAGTTCACCATAGCTGCAACTCGTGTACTTTGTTTGTGTTCAACGACTAGATAAAGATGTCACACAACCCCAGTTTGATCAATAAACATTTCCTCTTAAATTCGCAATATCCGGATTGCAATCTCAGTTTCTTGGTTGTTCCTCATTTACCTACAGGAAATAGACCCTCATGGTCAGATTGATCCTGCTCCGGCATGGTCAACGACCTCTCAAAGTTGGTTTAGCGATTTTTAAGGCGTGACGTCTTCACACACTCAGAGTCGGATCATCAAATTTGACTTCCTCCAAAATGATAGCTACCATCCCATCGAAAGAAGGTATACCTTTGCCTCTATCACGTGGTATCATATTTCCATGTTTCTCGGTGAGATTTTCCAGCTTTTCATACTTTAGATCACATATGTTCTACATCCTACAATCCAGGAAAAAGCCACAAAAAATTAAGGTCATATCATCATATCCGAACAGATATGAGCCTTTTACAATTTTCTATTCGGTGTGTTGCTTTGTTGATTTTGTGTTTGCATCATCGTGTCAAGTTGCTAGTCTTAGCATCTGGTCCCTTAGATTTCGAGTTCTATTCACAAGTTGTCACGCCGATGTCGTACCATCGTCATCACCGCTGCCATACACCACCACTGATTATTCGCTATCAATCCACGTCGATATGCCACCACCAATCTGAGTCCATATACCACCACCAATCTGGGTCCATATACCACCATCTATCTGAGTCCATATACCACCACCAATTCAAGGACATATACCACCGCCGCATCATAGTCCATATACCACCACTAGTCCGAGTCCATCACATATTCGGTTTGCTATCCATCTGTAGTCATATTCGTGTTGCTTTGTCTGAGTAGGTTTCGGGTTCATATAACTTTCTAGAAGAGAAATGAATCCAAGAAAAAAGTCCGGAAACCACCCTCCATTTAGGCCCAGATTTATTTTAAAAAAAAACATGTCAAAAAAAATATGTCTATCATATTTTTAGAGTTTCCCGAGCATTTTGAGACAATCACCATTATAGAAAGTTTTTTTGCGCAGTTTCTATTTTTGTTCGATGTACTTCGAAAAAAATTAGTCAAAAGATTCATGCCTATCCTGTTTTTTGTCCTTCTGACTAGTTTTGAGACTCTTGCCATTATAGTGGTTTTCTAAAAAACGTCATAAAAAGTTAAAAAAAATGTGATTTCCCTTGTTTTCGTGTAGCACCGTGATCTTGTTAGTGTTCTAGGCTCGTCTCTCTAGCACGGTCTAGCCTAGCACCTACACAGTACCGTCATTGACCGTCTACTCAACTTCGAATCTTGGAATTGATTGTTGCTAACCTTTTTTCCATATATTAAGCCTTCCCAGCCCCACATATCATCTACGTCGTGCGTTTTACAACACTTGTCAATTGTTCTATCCAAGATTTGAGGTGTTTTGGCCACAACGTGTGCCGATCACCACCTGCTGCTTGGTAAGAATGGGTAAAAATAAAATTTATGATTGGCTTGACGGGTTTGTAACTTCCCACCCTACACGTCCTTTAAGTAGTATGTAGGATATATTCTTATGTGTTTCTATTGTTGTTAACCAAGCCAGGGTCAGAAGCGAACGAGCTGGACTAGGAGATGAAGAAAAGCAAGGAGTGGCATGATAGATTTTATCAAATGTTGGGTGAATAGGTGCAAGACATGATGAGTAGCTATGGAAAGGCATTGGAGAGGATAGATGAAATTAAGAAGAGAATTGACACCAAGTTGGATGCCAAATTCGATGAGGTGCTCGCGTGTCTACCACCACCTGCTTCCTCTGCTACACTATTGCAACAACAACAACAACAACAACAACAACAACAACAACAACAACAACAACAA
>LR738712.1:320283285-320300206 GCA_902687465.1 Secale cereale | reverse complement strand
AACAACAGCAACAGCAGCAACAGCAGCAACAATAGCAACAACAGCAACAACAGCAACAACAACATCAGCAACAACAGCAGCAACAGCAACAACAACAACAACAGCAACAGCAACAGCAATAGCAACAGCAACAGCAACAACAACAACAGCAACAGCAACAGCAACAGCAACAGCAACAACAACAACAACAACAACAACAACAACAACAACAACAACAACAACAACAACAAAACTCTAGTGCGATCCACGTCATCCAGTAGCACGAGCGAAGCGTGTTCCGCGTGAGGAAGGCCAGATCTATAGTGTCGCTACTACTGTTGTTGCTGCCTCTATGAATCCTGCTACTACTGTTGAGGACTACAACGCCTATGACAGTGCTGACGAGGATGAGAATGAGGTTACCAGAAACCATAGCTACATCAACCACTAGCACAAGTACCCGGTCACCCACATGCATACAATCATAACGATAGTGCTGCACCACACCCTCAGGTTTGAGATCATGACCATATCCTAAAACTAAAATTGAATTTTTCACCTTTTGAGGGTAGATACGTTCCTTATATATACATCTTACTTGGGAGTCAGAAACTGAACTACGTTTTACATGATTACTATATCCTGAGGATAGACGTATTGTTGTTGTTGTTTGTGCTTTCAGTAGTTTTGCTTGTGTATGGTGGTGTGAACATTATTGATTATATCAGGATATTATCCCAACTACTTGGGCTGCTTTGAAAATTGCTATGCGTACTCGTTGGGTTCCACCATATTATCAACGTGAATTACTTCAAAATTGCAGTGTTTAAGACAAACTGGCATGATTAGATGTCGTATTGTCAAGGATAATGATGTATTAAATAGAGAGATTATAGAACATTCTAGGATATAAGGATTATAATAATATCACTCGTTTATTCCATCTTGCTCGCAAAGCTGATGTAAAGTGTAGGATCGACATGCATTGGCACGAACTAATTCTTCTGCAAGTTGATCTTCATCATGGATACCACGTACATCATCTACTTCCACACGTCCTAGTGCAGCACCACCTAATCCAGCAGCCAACTCCAACCGAGATACAAGAAAACAGGCACCACCACCACCATCCACGAAGAGCAAACCATCTGGTCATGCATAGAGCTCTTCTTCATCGATGGCATCAACAAGGCAAACCCATGAGGTTGTATGTCATCGTTGCAAGGGTGAAGGTCACTATGCGAGAAAATGTCCATCTCCGTGTTTGATGATTGCTACTGAGGATGGTGGGTATGAGTCCACTAGTGACCATGATGAGGAGACTTTGCCTCTTATTGCAAGTGAAGAACACGATGGAGATGATTCTGAACAAGAGACACAATACATGGCAACTGAAGACACTGACAGGTGTGAAATTTTAGTTTCTCAACATGTTTTGAGTGTGCAGGTAACACATGTTGAGCAAAATAAAAGGCACAATTTGTTCGAGACAAAGGGAGTTGTGAAGGAACGTTCAGTTCACATCATCATAGCTGGGGGGAGTTGCGGCAACTTGGCTAGCATGGGAATGGTTGAGAAGTTGTCTCTCACCACCAAACCACATACTCATCCTGCCTACATAAAATGGTTCAACAACGACGGTAAGATTAAGGTAACACGTACTTTGGTGTACATTTTAGTATCGCTACATATGCTAATTATGTTGATTGTGATGTCGTACCCATGCAAGCATGCTCCTTATTACAGGGTAGGCCATGGAAATTTGATAAAATTATGTAAACCATGGTAGAAACAACGAGTATACTCTTGTTCATAAGGATAAACATGTTAATTTGTGATGCAGAGCATCCTACGGTCATCACCGTGTATACTACGACTACTCCCCATGCCTCAAGAAGACATACAACGAGACCTCAAGCGTAGACCATTGGACACAAGGTTAACTTTCTCCTCTCTGAACCTTCACTTACCACATGTGAGACATTGCTACTAACTCAAATGTATGTGCTATGCATGATCATGAACCAAAAGGAATATCATGAAACAACTAGGAGCATTGGACAAGACAACAAGGATACCAATCACGGGGAACAAGAGAAAGGGCTGACACCAAGTCACAACCGCCAGATGACCAGTCCATACCGGAGGTTCGATGCCTAGAGATTCAGCCGGCTAGAACAACTATAGCCAAGGAACCCTGCAGCGCCCGGATGACAACGAGATGCCGGACGTTCGACACTCATCAGCCACCGAATGACCGACCCCGTTCGGATATCTAGTGTGACATGTCTAGTGAAGAAATGTCACAAGTCCGACGCACTCCGGACATCCGACACTGCCTGTGTGCCGCCACTCTGGTTTCCACCCATGTATCTCTCTCTTACCCCTTAGACTACATATACCACTTCACTTCGAAGAACTATTGTAATGCCCCGGACACACCCGCCGGTGGTCGTTACTCCTGGCGGGATCTAGACTGGCCTCGCAGATAAATACTAGTCTTTTCTGCGCACTTTGTCCTCACTCGTGCGCACCCGGGAGCAACTTCCAAGCCGGTCACCCATCCTGAAATTATTCCAAGCTGAGCACGCTTATCTTTGGAGTTCTATCTGAATGGGCTTCCAGAAAAGAAGGAATTCCTTACTGATATTAGTAGGATATCATACCTATTAATCCATGATATCATATACCCGCCCACTCATAGGAACCGACGTCCTCATCGGGCCACAGGAATGTTCCCTCTTGGCACATACGTTTGTGCTTAAAGCGTGGCACATGTGCCATGCCATGTGCCACGACAAGTCACAAACTTCGTGCACAACATGACCGCGCACCTGTCTGCAAACATCCGTGTAACCTCGAGGGTCGGCTGTGGTACCAACTTGTAACGGCCCGGACACACCCGTTGGTGGTCGTTACGCCTGGCGGGATCTAGACCGGCCCCACTGATCAATACTAGTCTTTTCTGCACAATTGGTCCTCACTAGTGCGCACCCGGGAGCAACTTCCCGGTCAGTCACCCATCCTGAAATTACTCCGAGCTGAGCACGCTCAACATTGGAGTTATGTCCGAACGGGCTTCCCGAAAAGAAGGAAACCTTATTGATATGAGTAGTCTATCATCCCTATTAAGCGAGGCTATCACTATTACGGTAAGTAGTGTGATAGCTCAAGTTTGAGATAGAGCTTTGCTCATCGACTTATCCCTACTCATATGGAGACCAAGGCCTCCAGAGATAAGATTCCCTAAGTGGATTGAAGACTGCCTTGTAGGAAGATCTTTCAAGAATTCAAGACCTTTTTCCTCCTAGGATTGAGATGAACAAGTTCCCCTTTTGTATCCCCATTTGTTTGATTTTTGACCTTTGTTACCTCTTTGTGTATGTGGATCTAGCACAAGTGTGATTGGATCAAGTTGATTTGAGTGTTTTCCTCTTGTGTGTTCATCGTGTTCTTCAGGAAATCCCCTCCATTTCTTAAAAGATCGGCCAATAGGGTTCCACCCTACATCATCTTGGATCAGAGGCATGTGGAACCAATACTTGGAGTTCTTCCCCTCCACTTTATAGCCCCAATTTTGTGAGTTTTTGCCCAAATTCGAAAATCTCCACAAAAATAGCTATACCAATTTGTTTAGTGATTTGTTGGTTTGATGATGTTTTGTTGAATTTGGTCCATGGATTCGTTGTGTTTCAAGTGGACCTAATTTCCCACAATTTTCCTCAATTTCCATCCACGAAATCTTCTCAATTTTGACTCCAACATCTTCATTTTCCGCCCACAATCACGTCCTGGATCTAGGATATCGTGTTGACCCCGACCCATCGGACGACCGACGTTTTTCCAGACGTCCGGACCCCCTCCCTCGAAGAGTTGGACGACTGATAGTTTCTGGAAATATGGTACTGCCCAACAGAACCCTAATTAATGGATTTCTAGTCTGTTTCGTACATCTGTCCTACCCCAGCCACTGGATGTCCGTCCATTTCGGGACGTCCATTACCTGTACAAATTGACTACGACTGATTGTTCGGCCATAACTAATTCATACGAACTCGGGTTCTAACGTTCTTTAGCTTGTTTTGTAGCTATTGACACCCCCATACCATAAAAATACTACCTCCATCACTTGACTTCATCAAAATTTTAAAACTTTGCCATCTTTGCCAAGGGCCTCCACCATATCATCTGCAATACCCTGATAGCTTCCCATAACCTAACCCAGTTTGATCCCCATTGTATTTGATGATGTTTGAGTTGTTGGTTGTGTCTCCTAATTTTTAGCTACTTAGGGTCGGTGACTTCAACTCCAGTTCCGCATTGCCAACTCCCAAACCACCAATACATTCCGTTACCACCATTTGACAGTTTCCATTTGAGATTTTGAATTCGTGGTTTTTCTATTTCCTAGGGTTTTTCGGTTAATTAGGAATAGTTCTACATCGAAAACACCGCCTCTCATCATCACCACAGACCCGACATCGACATTGTCCACTTCACCATTGACACCACCGATGGTAACCTCAATGACACCATTGTATATTCTCCCTTGCCATTGCATTGTTAACCCAAAGCCCATTTTGCATCACTTTCTTATCGAGACTTGCCATTTGAGTATTGCCGGGCAACACTACTTGTGCACTTTAGTGATAGTCGTTCTACACCTTCCATTGCATGCATATACCATCTTATCATCTCTTGTGTCATACATTGTTCTTGCAATTACACACTTGCTATCTTGGTTTGAGCGTTGTGCATATTGGCCATAAAAAAGCTTTTAAGCAAAGAGAAAAACAAAGTTCTTGTAATTAATAGCCATAGCATCACACGACATTGCATATCATATAACATCATTGATCATCTTGTATCATCATGTGCGAAATATCAGGAACCATATATACATAGCATACTTGGGATAGAAAGTTGATAGATTTTCAATCTCATAGGTTGTACACAAGTGTCTAATCCGCCTATTGAGCAATTATGTAGCGTCTCTCTATATTCGTTCAACACGAGAATTTTTTGTGGATCCCACATTTTGTGCTCATTCCTAGGTCGCACAACCCCATTTATCTATCCGTGTGTGCAATTCCGTGTACCATTCACTGCTATTGGTCTACTTGTTTCACTTGTGAATTTGTGAATCTCCTTCAACAGTATTGACTCCTGCTAACAATTGCATCAAAATTTTGTGCCACTATCCTCACCAAGCTACTCCATAAGCCTTACTTGTGTAGGTGTGAGAATTGAGAGGATCTTGTACCAATTGTGCTACTTCCATAATACCATATTCGGTGATCCTTGATCCATCTTCAACATTGGAAAAGGTACAATTGGTCTAGTTCTTCCCTTTCTTCCCCTCATATTTGCTCGAGTCTTCTGATGGATAGGCAAAGCACATCATCTCCGGTCTTCGACGACAATGATGATGCGAACGACTACGTCATCAACACTCACCACATCAGACTACAATGAGCAGTGCAAGGTGCACAATCTAGCTTGCGATGGCGCATCGAGAACCTTGCCATCGACATACGATACTACGATGCAAGGAAAAGGGACTACATCAATGACTTGTTTGACTACATAAATGAAAGGTTGGACAAACACATGGAGGAATTACGACAAGTGTTGTCCGACTACATGTCTTCTTTCCCTTTGTTATCCTGAAGGCGGCGGCGAGCGAGTCGCAGATCTTTGGAGCGCCCATGGGATGCAAGCATAATTCTTACACGTACTCAACTTCGTGATGACCACCATCATGTTCGTAATGCACATCATCATGATGGGCAAGTAACCTCCAAGAATCATGTGCGCGACGACGACGAACGCCATCGACTATTTGAAGCACCGCAATAACACCATCAAGATGAAGATGATCGACATGCACAAACCTACAAGTCCCAACAAGCTCTACATCAAGCTACAACCAAACTTCATGAGCACAAGAGAAGACCGCGAGACGTTAGCCACCATGAGGAAGCTATGGCTACCACCACCACTTCGACATCTTAGCCAAGTGCTATGAAGGGATCTTCCCCTTTGGACGTACATCATCTTTGCCTACTTGCTATGAGTACGCCTACGTCCACATAATCAAGTCCAAGGTGGCCTACTGCAAGCCAGGGTGCCATTTCCATCTTCGGAAGCCCCTCAAGGATGATGGCTGCACATGGGAATGTCTCTTTGGTCATGGTGACAAGCTACGAGGTGCCACATTATATGGGTCTCATACAACAAGACGACGATAAGACAGTCGAGAAAGGGTCATCGCCTTCGACCACGGAGGCGAGCAAGAACATCTTCAACAAATTGATGATAGCATCCTGATGGCACTCATAATCCGAGTCAGGCTATGAGACCGCACATGAGACCTTCTCTTTGGTCTTAGAGGAGCATGATGATTTGCCACATCCTAGGGCATTCATATTTGGTGGCGTTATGGATGAGGAGGTTGAGAATGGGAGTATCCCTTCAACCAAGGTGACGAATGGAGTCGAGCATGGAGACATTTGCACCTACATCTCTCCGGCACCCATATATGACGAGTTCCACCAATTCCCACGTGAGGAGAGCCACCACCGCATGAGTGAGATGAGTGACTCTACCAGATGTGACATGGAGTGCATTTCCTATGAGAGGACGAGTGTTACCACCTCTAGCCCCACACATGAGAGCATGCCACAAATCCTATGTGAGGTTGAGAGCCATTTGAGTGACTCCACCAACCATATGTGTGCGAGCTTCCTAGAGGGTGTGAGTGATCCACAACACTTAGTGAGTGCGGTAGTTGAGCGGTCAAGTGAGGCCATTCCTATTTCTAACAACTTAACATCTACTCCTAGTGTGTTTTCCTTTGTGGTTCTAGATCTCCTACAAGACGAACCGCCAATCCTCGACGATTCCATACCTCCAATGGACAAACCGATTGCCATGGTGGACGATGATGCACTCCACATGGTTCTATCAAGTTGGTGAATATATTAACCAAGTGTCAGTTTTAGCAATGTCACCTACAACCCATGAGCGAAGCTCTAAAGATAACATTGCTGATGGTACTATGCTTGTCCCACTAGTGGACTATCCTAACAACAATTGCTCACATCATGTTGATCACCTTATGGATTCATCACATACTATGTCTTGCTTTGATATGCCACCCATTTATGATGAATATGATGTTGAGCATGTCGAATTGCCTAGTTGTAATGTTATTCTCCATAGGATATCATGTGAAAATTCTATTGCTCACATCATGTTTGACAATCCATTAAAATTGTCATATGCTATGAGTGACATTTCGCATATTGCATCATTACAATCTCAACATAGTAACTGTGCATATCCAATTAAAATCAATCCTAGTTGCACTTATGGCATAGATGATGAGATGATGGCTATCGGATTTTGTTTCACTTGTGAAGATATTTCTATGCTACATTTGCAAAATTTGTGCAACTCATCCCGTATACCATGCCATGAAAATAATTGTACATCGCATGAATCCATACATTGTTGTGTGCATCATCACATCAATAAAATTTCTACACATGAATATGGTGATGCAATCCAAATGTCATGCCATGAGATTAGTTATAGATTGCATAGATGCATCTATTGTGTGCACCATACGCATACTATTCATGACAATGCTCTAGATGTTACTAGAGATGCATTACACAATTTGAGTCTCCGTTATGATATACATAAAAACAAACCTTTCAACATGGATGACATGTTTCCATATCATGCATCTAATTTATTTGAGAATTGGATATTTTCTGCTAACCAAAACATGCACGTGCGCATCATCATGGATGATGTGTACATATACCACGCACAAACAATTTTCCATTTGTGTTTGTTTTCTGTAGGCACTTCTCTCTACTTGTCAAATTCTCAATCCCATGAGTTGACGAAATGAGCACTTGAGAGCAACAATGATCTGGGATCCCGTGGATTGTCCTTACCACCATTACCTTCATGCAAGGACTACGCGCATCTCTTTTACTAGGCTATCACGCGGCTATGGGATATATTCCATTTGGTACTTTATGCCCATTTTTGCGTGTTCACTTTGCATGATACATGTTAGGACCGATAGTGTATCGACCAGGGGAGGGATGAATGGGAGATTCAAAAAATTTGCTCGAAAAATGTTTTGAACTGATCCCAATCACGCAGCGGAAATATAATTCGGTAGATAAGAACACAACCATGACCGTTAAGCTGGAACATAAGTGTCGATGTAGGAGCAATGATAGCACGAGTACAATATATCACATGCTTAACAATAACAATGGTAATGCAACAGCTTAATAGGAACAATATCATTGAGAGAAAACTAGGTATGAGATACAAAGGGAAATCATGAGGGAGAACCAAGATGAAATGAGAGAGATCAACACTATGACATGCATGACAGTCTAAACATGATCAGAGCGAAGAACAACATGAATGACAAGTGTCACCAACTTAGTGATAAGATATTGAGTAATTAACAACCACCACAGTTGGGACAGCAGAAAACATATGACTGAAAGATTTGTAATAATCAGATAATGATCGGATAAACTATCGTCATAGAGCACGAAAGTAAACTGCCCAAGGTAATGCAGTAAAGTAGATTGAAACAGTGGTGCTCGATGGCAACAGCTGGATTTGGTAGACCAGTTCGCCCCTCTACCAAATGACTATGTTTGTTGGAGGGGTTGTGACTTAACATAGAAGATAAACAATCTTCGCCCTATTCTCCTTCAACTCCGAGCTGATCAGACTCCATTTGATTTCACTCGTGGTAGATACTTGTTGGCGATCTCCAAACCTTCGGTCGACCTTCACAAACCAAAATCACTCTTGGTTGCTGACAATCTAGCTCGGTGAAGAAAACAACTCTTAACCACTCGAGCCAAAACCTATCCGTCCAGAGAGTGCTCAACTCTCAAGAGTAATAGGTACAAGAACTCTCACTCAGAACTACTGTCACTACCGCAGGATGCTGCTAACGCGACACTATGATTAGAGACCCTTTGACGAAACTGTGTGATGCATTAATCACAAACGGTGATGTAAAAACGGTCAAAGAAGATGCAAAACGTTTGCGATGAAGGATATATAAAACATGATTCAGATTTTAGTTGCATGTGCGATGCGCATCATATAGTTCAGTTCAATGAACTATTTGTGATGAGGCAGAACAACAGAAACGGACATCTAGATGAAGGCGTGGGCAATGTAGGGCATACAGTTCACTCGAATGAACTGTTTGTGATTAGGAAACACAAAAGAAACGGTCTGCCAGATGAAGGAGTGTGCCATATACGGCGTATGGTTAACTCGGATGAACTGTTTTCGATTAGGCAAGGCAACAGAAACGGTTCAACTTAACAAGATGTGTGTGATACGCGGCAAACATATGTATAATTAGAAATGTGTGCGAAGACCAATAATAACACAATTGATTGCTGCTAATACTACTAATAAGATGTGTTTGTTGTGGGATTGGATTGCATACAGAACAACAACATGTGTGTCAGTTCAAGTAGGGTAGCCCAGATGTATATATACTGACAGTTTTAGGCGGTTGTATTGGTGTATTATGAGCGGTTGAACTGATACTTTCATTTCTGTTTAACAAATCGTCTTCTTTAGTTCAATTTTTTTTACAATTTTTTTTGTTGGAGCGGGGTGTGTAATATATCGTTGAAAAGCTCTTGACAACTATATTTCAAGTATATTAAATGTTTTTGCAAAATCATCATGGTTTAAAAGCAGTTTTGAGAAGACCGTTTTTAAAAAAACTAAAAACGCAAATCGTATTTTGGACTTGATTTTCAAACGGTTTGTCGGAATTGAGCAAATAAGATGGCATTGGAAAGCTGGTAAAAATTTGAATTTTCCATATATCTATTTTTTTAAAAATTCTATAGAATTTAAAAGAAATTTAAAAAACTGTGAAATTCTAGGCGAAATGTATTTTCTTTTTTTTTCAAACAGTTTGTCAGATCGACGCAAATGAAACGTCGTTGGAAAGCTATGGAAAATGCGCAACTTTTCCGTATTGAAATGTTTTTCTAATTGCTTACGGTTTAAAAATGAATTCGAATACGGTAAAATTTGATTTCGAACGCAAATTTTTTATTTTTTTTGGCGAAATGAGGCAAATAATATACCATTGGAAAGATATTGAAAATGTGAAACTTGGTCATGTTGAACATTTTTTCAAATTCGCAACGTCTGAGGAGTAATTTTGAATATTGTGAGACCCGTCGTGTTGTTTCCCGTCAGAAAAAACAGAGTACTTGTACTGATCTATGTGCATAATTGTACTGAGGTATTTTTCACATAGTGATTTTGAATGGTTCCGACAAAAGAGTAATTGAGCCGATGTTCGTATGGGTTTGTATCGAGCATATTTTCACAAACTAGAGTTTGTTCTGTTTTTTATATGGTTCTCAAAATTTTATAACGGTTTACGGTATCATAGTCCTCAAACTTGCATGGTTTATACCATTGAACTAAATGATGTTTTTTCAAAAGGAATTTTTTTTGGTTTGTTTCTTTTTTAAAACTTTTTCATGTTGAACATTTCTCTAAATTCATTGCAGTTTTGAATATGCCAAAAAAGACATCATTTTTTCAACTCGTAAAATGAAAGTGGATTATATGACCAGATTTTTTGTACCGTCTCAGGTTCAGAACGTGGACTTATAGAAATGAACCTTTTTGCGTATTAGTTTCAAATATAGTTTCTCATCCAAACTAATGATTATCATTAGCTCCGAACTTGAATGGCTTATCTAATTGAACTGATTGAATTTAAACAACGTGACACAATAGGATGAAGACACCATTAGTCTGTAACTATAATGCAAATCCCTATTCTTTTTCTATGAACCGATGATAGAATATATGTTGGACTGCTACATCTACTTTATCCCCAGGCACAAACTAGTGCATCATTTGCTCAATTCCTAGGCACCAACAGGGAGTTTTCTATTGTTTCATCAATAGATAAACTAGGAAGACCAACTTGTAAGCAGGCTTGATGCTCTCCAGACACCAACATCAGCAGTAGTAGGACGAGACTTAAAAAAAGTGCCTTTGGCTAGCTCTGCTGCCCTCTGCTGCACACCTCAAGAATTTCCTTTTCGAAATAGGCTCATTGTCCAAAGTAATCCTTATTTACTCACAAATGTAGTACAACCCAACATTTTTAATGTGTAGCTATCTGCCAGCCACCATAAAAACTAAAAAAAGGCATTTTTAGTTTTAACTTTGTGCCAGTCCAAACTTTCAAACTGAGATTTTTATAACTTTTTGAACCACCATTTTTTGCTAAACTTCTGCATGGCACTTCTGCTTGAGGAAAAAATTGTTGAACTGAAAACTACTGCTTCCGGCTGCTCCATCCTTTTTCCCAAAATTTTCTCAAATTTAGTTTTTGCGGACTGCTACATCCAAGGGATCCGCAAAAACAAAAAGAACATGAGCTAGTAAGTACTCTTCTCAAACACAATGCAAAGTCAAAATTACACCCACATCCATCGTAAGTACTTTTCTCTAACACACACTGATCTACTTTTGTGTTTCTCTATGAACTGATGGTCTCACACACTCACATCCAAAAATTGGCAGCTCCGAGGTTTTTCAATCTCTGAACTTACTCGATTTTGATGTGTGAACTCACTGGGTTTCAAAAGGCAAAATATATACATATGGATACCATTCTTTTTCTCGGGAAAAGAATGAATTCAACCTCTGTTTCTCAACTTATAACTTCTGTATGAATTTTCTCTTTACTTATTCTATCCTCAAGTCTTAACTAATGCAAGCATATAAGAATTCCAAGCATTATGACACTTAGCTCTCAAAAAGGTAATTCATATTTGCCCTCTTATACCAATTAAAAAACAGCGGAATTCTGTAGGGTTCTCATAGCCATTTTGACAACCACGTAGAGAGCATTAATATGTGCACCGAATTAGCATGAGATTGAGTTAAGCAGCATCAGGACACAAGTGAAAAGAAGTAGCAGCATCAGCTAAAGTTGTTCCTCTCGTTTTGTGCTCCTATCTTTTGAAGCATCAAACCACAGTAAATGTATGGACATTTTTGGTTTCACCTGAATAGCTGACATTCAATGTATATAATGCACAAACATAATTTTTTGTAAAAATCCACAAGATCACGCGTAGCTTGTATCAAATTACTGATAAAACCCAGAATTTTTTCACAGAACCACACTTGAACTCACTCTACAACAATCGTCGAACTTTTGCATGCAGATAAATACTTTAGAACAAAAACAAAATCCCCTACCCTTGTCTCTATGCTCGTCATGAACACACTGTTCCTGTCCAGCAAACACACTGGATGGCTACTCCACCCCCGTGCATAGTAGTTGTTGGTGCCGCCACACAGTGGCTGCACCAGGTGGCGCGGGCGTCGGTGAACTAGAGGGAGCTCTATCCGCTACAAACTAGTCTCAACTCTGAACTTTTCTACAACCTTTTGTTGAACTTCTCCAGTTGTTTTTTCTTGACTTTTTGCAATAGTTTTACTTGAAAATCTACAATTTTTCACCACACACAATTATCTCCAATGGACTTAACCCACCAAATACACAAGTGTAACACAACTTTTCATTCAGTCCACATACAGAAGATAAATTTCTCATGCAGATTACATCAAATAACTTGCATGTGCCAAATAAGAACACCGAGAAGAAATAGTTTTACCTTTGTCAAATTATCCATCAGGCACCAAGGAACCTCATTTGAACTGGACAGAGAAGGGAGAAAGAGTTGGACTGGTGTGAGCCCCATACCTGGACGGGGCCCGATGGAAATAACGCATGTGCGCGGCTGGGGCAGTCCGTCCAACCTCCCTCGTGCTGCAACTCAGAGAGAAACAAATTAGTGAGAGAAAAGAGTAGTACAAAGGAAAGAGATATGGCAGCTACATGGAATGCTGCTATTCTTTTTGTTGGACCGCAGATGAAGAAACTCCTGTAGGTCGCAGCTGCAGAATAACCGTGGCTTTAGGGAGCCGGAATAAGCCACGGCTCGAGCGACTGCAGAGAGTAAACATACAACTCCCATTTAAAAAAAATCAAACTTAATAGTTTTCAGATTCTGAACTATTGTACACTTTTTTGTTGAACTGATGCAAAAATCCCCCATGCAGCAAATTGGCGTACAATATAAAATTGATGAACCAAACTGTTTCAATAACACAAATCGAACTTCTATATGTGCTTATTTATGAATTGATAATAATATACATAGTGAACTGATAGACCTAGTGTATTTTTCTTTTACAAAGAGCATATGTTTTACGAGCTACAAAGGCATGACATACATGATAACTTGTTCATAAAAGCATTTGAAGGATGTTTTTGAGGCACCCAAAACAGATCAAACAACCTTAATACTACATGAGAATGAGACTGAACAGGTGGCCTTCAGCAATGCTTAACACACAGAGGGAGGAAGAGAGGCAGGGTAATGATGATAGTATTCGTGGAGGGATATGTACTTCTAAAACAAAAACATCTGAACGTACCAGAGTAGGTTTGTAGTTTTGTTCAATTACGATTTTTTTTCAGAAAACCAAACTACTGTAGTTTGTATGCAACACTCCTTGAACTGATTATCAAATACATACTAGACTGTTAGACCTGAGGTAACGCCCTAATGCAATTACATAAACATCAAATAAATGTACGAGGTGCAAACAATTATCAAATGGCAAGCTATTGTGTGTACACTTCTTTTCTAAACGATACTAAAAAAGTCATACAATCTTCTATGGAACAGAGGGAAGTTTTTTTGTATCATGGCATAAATGCTTGCTTAAACATATGTTGCACATCCTCACCTAATTGGATTAAAGATATGCTTGTTACGGGGATTTGCATATGCATGAACCGACTCACCCATTTTTCTTGTACTGTAGCTTGTTTCCAGAATTCATAACAGTGTGTTATTCAGGGGTGTGCAGTTGGGTAGAACCAGGCTGTTGGGCCTGGTCTGCAAGGAGCCAAGGGAGGGAGAGCCCCTTTTGTGGTGCTTGTCATGCTTCCTAGACGGATCAAAATGCAATAAAATTGAGAAACTATGGAGATCTGCAGGGATCTTTTTCACCTTTTGGATCCTGCATACATACAAGCTGCCATGACGCACACACATTCACAGAATGAGGAGGCTCACATTAGCAACATTCGAGGCATGCATCTGCAAGTTGTTGCATTGCTAGTACCCATGCCATGCAAAAATAGATATGCCCTCTCTGCTGCATCATGCATCAGTCTCTAAAAGCTAGGAACAAGGTTGATTTTCATCTACTACTGTCCATTGCTTTCCTTCTCACTTCTTACACACACATGAAAAAGCTATTTGCAGAAAAGTTTTTGAGAAATATCACCGTAATTACTCTCTAGAAGCTATCTTCAGAACTATTTCGGGAAGGATGCCAATGATGAACTGAATCATTTAGTTTTGTCTTCTTCCCTCAGGTTTGAATCAACAGTAGCATCAGTTCAATTCAAACAAAAAATAACAGTTTATGAACTTGTGCTAAGCAAGCATACCCATCAGCACATTGAATGCCTCAGTGAATTGCACTCACACAGTCCCCAAAATCAAACATAAATAAAAATAACAGAGGCGGAAGAAAATGAGAGGAAACCTTTCTGACCGCTACATTGTTGAACGACCCCTCGGTTAACGGCCTCGGTTGGCGGTGGTGAACAGACTGCAGTGGTGGTTGTGAACGGCCTGGGGCGGCATCACAATGGGTGGCGCGCTTGGGTGAAGCTGCTATTGTAGAAGGGGATTAGGCTCGTCAGTTCAATCAGTCTATGGGCGGCCGAAAACGGGCTTGAAATAGGATGGAGAACCTAACCCTGCCTGACTTAATAAAACATAAAGGAGCATGAACTTTGAACTTTCTTTGCAACCAAAAATGAAGGAGTCAGAACTAAACAAATAAACCAAAGGAGAAAAACCTAAAGTGTGAACTATTCTTTACTTTGAACTTCTCTGGATAAATGAAGCTTTGTGGCAAAGATAATTAAAATGTTATGTAACAGAGTGTGAGACACATGTACTGGTTCTCTCTCTCTCTCTCTCTCTCTCTCTCTCTCTCTCTCTCTCTCTCTCTCTCTTGAGGCATAAACATGAACATTTTGAGAGCATATAATGACTTAAAAAAGAAACACAAAAAAGTTATTTAATTTCTCTATACACGAATCATCGAACAGTTTTGAGAGGGTTCAGATAGCAAGCAACAATAGTTCAGATATAGAGATATTGAAGAGCAGCAAAAAATGGCTCCCGTGTGATGGAATGAGCAAGAATGACCATCACCATGGCTGGTGCTGAATAATGACCGAGATTCCTAAGACCGACAAATGTTGCTCCACCTGAAATTCCTTGGATTATGTTCAATGGAAGCTGCAAGGAGACAATGATTGCTGCTGTGTAGGGTGGTACTAACACACTCGGCATCAGGGAATTTCCCGTTTGCGCAAGATCGTAGTGCACCAGTTCATGATGCAAAGGAATTCTGCCTGACTTGTCGGCGTGGTACTAACCCACACTCCCATGTCGAACTGCTGCATGTTGTTGTGCAGGGCCACTTGCCGTCTGGAACTGATAGAAACAAGGTTAGCAGTAGTATAGACACCACACGCAAATTCTGAAATGAACCTCTTTTTCTTGTGCAAATTTCTAAATTGAACCTTTTTTTGGAGTTGAGAGAAGCAAAGTCGTCCACGGGGTTGACGCACAGGATTTTTCGAGGCAGCGTTGAACTGGCAGTGGTGGTGGAAGAAGGTAGGGGTGGGCATTTAAACCGAGGACCGAAATACCGAACCGAAAGAACCGGAACCGACACCGATTTGACCTGAACCGAAATATTTGGTTGCTGATTCGGTCAGCAGTACATAAAAACCGAATTTAATTCGGGCGTCTCTCGGTTTTAGGCCTCGCTTACCCGAAGGTACCGAATGAACCGAATCATCAATCAATAGTTAAATAAGCTGAAACCAGCCAATTGGCCAGCCCAATACGCACCCATCAGCCCACTAAATATCCCAACCGTCGTTCCCCACCTGGCCACATACGGGACCCACGAACCTTCACGTCTTCACGATCCCATCTCCTGGCTCCCCAAAATCTGCATCTCATACACGACTCTCCGGCGCATCCTAGCAACCGCCACCATGCGTCGCCTCTCCTTGGCTCCACTTCGGCAGGACGCCGGCGGGCCATGTCCTCCAGTTTGCTCTCTCTCCCGGCCTTGCCTTGCGACTGCGAGTGCTTGTTACCCCGCGCCCTCAAGCTGGAGCTCCTCTGCTCCTGCTTGCCTGCTCACGCCCGATGCGACGGCCTACGACCGGAGAATGCACAGCGAGCAGCGGCTGCGCGAGTCGTACTTGCCGTAGGTTGATTCGGTGATAACCGAGGACCGAACCGAAGTTTCGGGGAACCGATTCCTCGGTTAGCATTTTCTGTCATGACCGATCGGTCATTATATTTCCAAAACCGAATTTTCTAATAAACCGAGAAACCGAATTTTCAAGAAGGCAGGAGGACTGGGCTCGTCGCCAGCAGGAGGCGTTGGGCGGCAACCGCATCCATGGGAGGCGGCGCGTCGCTCGTGGCGGTTGTGAAGGTGACTGGGTGGCCCTTGAAGGTGGCTGATGGTGGGTGGAAGCGGGGCCGACGGCGGCGAGTCTTGCGGGAGGCCGGCGGCGGTGCGTGGGGCGGGAGGCCGGTGGCGGCGCGTGTGATGGTAGGATGGCGGCGGCGCTTATAGAGCCGATGGTAACAGAATAATATTCTGTTACTTGTAACAGAATAGTTCATATATATATATATATATATATATATATATATATATATATATATATATATATATATATATATATATATAT
>LR738712.1:320199958-320282915 GCA_902687465.1 Secale cereale | reverse complement strand
CTCCTTGCGCGGCAGCGCCCCGGCGGCCGGCGGTGACCCCCACCCCTCCCCGCCTTCTTCCGCGACAGCGCTCCGGCGGCCGGCGGCGACCCCCACCCCTTCCCGCCTTCTTCCGCGGCCAGTAGCACAGAGCGCACACCGAGCAGCCGGCGATGCAGTCCGTCGGCGAGGATTCTTCCGCGGCGGTGTTTAGGAAGCGACGCCGCCCCTCACCTTCGCCCCAACACCACCTGGGGGATCCGCCGCTGAAGCATCCAGCCTCGGTTATGCATGACAGGGGAAAGAGAATTACAAGGATGCCTTCTCCATCGCAGTCGTCGTGGATGCGAACTGCAATGGTGCCCATCCAGCCTTCTCCCGCGACAATGGCAAAAGTTGAAAAAGCCCATGAGTTCCTGCAGCGGAGGTGGACTGCACGCCAACAGCAGCCAGAGCTGCATCTGCAGAAGGAGAGAACTGCATATAATGTAAGAAAATCACATACCCAACCCCCACATCCAGTTTGCAGTGCCCTTTTAATCCCCATGCAGTGCCCCTCTTGCGTCGACTGCAGTCCCATGTATCTCCTAGTAGAAAACAGAAAAAGATACTTCGAAAAAATAAAAATGCTATATGGCTCAAAATTGCAGTCCACCATGACTTACATATGTAGAGCGCTGTGCCTAAAACTGAAGTGCATTGTTTCTTCATGTTAACTCCCAGTGCGCCTACTATAGAATGACAAATTTAAGTGCAATTTATACAGTTGCAAAATATAATGATATATAGTACGAAAGATGCAGTTCATTTCACTGTTGACGTGCATAAAAAGCTTTGGCTTAATACTGTGCAGGAAATTACTATGCCTCCAAAACAGAAGATACCTCGATTCATTTATGACCCAAAGCCCCTGAACTGCATTGGAAGAGAAGAGTGGGAGATGCCTGGATGGATAACACCTGAAATACCTAGGGGTTTCTTTAACACAACAAACAGAACTGCGTACTCTGTGGAGGAAGATGTAGAGGATAAAGATGAAAACAGTGAACCAAACATCATTCGAGATGGAGAAGGCAGTGAAGCAAAAAGCGCGCAAGATGAGGAGGACGACGACGATCTGGTCTTCATGGGGGAGCATGCGCAGAAAGATGATGAGGAGGATGATGATGAAGAGCAAATCATAACAGTTATGCAGCCAAGGTACACGCGTGTCTTTGAAACATTTGGCCAGCAGATCAGAACGGATGATATAGCACCTCCACAAGCCAATGTTGAAACCCAGCAAGTTCGGCAAGTTCATGAGCAAACGATTCGTCGACAAAGAGATGGTGGAATTCCACCCAGGCCGCCTACTGCGCACCAAAAGAATCAGAAGCAGAATCAAGGAGAGCCGCAAGCAACCAAAAAAGTAAAGTTCTCAACACTTCTGCCTCCTCGCGATCCTAAATTACACAGATCTGTTGTCACCCCTCCATGCCCAATAAACATTGGTGAGCTGCAATAACCATTAGAGAAAAAACAGTACACGCATGTAAGCTTCCTTGCCTAACTACTGCAGTTCACTTACGCATTCTTTCAGCTTGTGCATTCTCATTAACAAAAAAACATTCCATATTGTGTGTGCAGAATGAGAACATGCTCCAAAAACTTGTGCCTGTGAAAGGTATGCAATTCACATCACACGCTGCAGCGCGAGAATTCTACAACACGTATGCAAGGCATGCAGGCTTCCGCACACGCAAAAATGGCGGATACAGAACAAACAGATACATAGTGTGCTCAAAGGAAGGCAGAAGCAAGGAAACTGTCACTGATTATGACAAAAAGCGAGACAAAACATCAAAGAGGACTGGCTGCAAGGCGGGAATGAGATTGAAAAAAAATCAAGGATGTGTTTGTGATAGCAGAGATTGAGCTCAATCACAACCACAGGATGATTGACAGCCCGGCTATGCTTCTGCACATGCACTCGCATAAGACGAATGATCCATTACTTGATAAACTAGTGAAGGACATGCAGAGCGACAACCTGACGCACACGCAGATGATGTCAACCCTGTCAAGGATGTCAGGAGGGCTGCACTTTATGGGGCGCACCAGCCGTGACTGGGTGAACAGGTACGTTCACTAAACAAAAAACGATATCTCGTCTATTTCATGCAGTTCGCTTGTGCATTTTTTGTATGTCTATAATGGTGCAAGTATATTATTATTTCGAACTACAGGAAGAACCAATTCGCGAGGGAGGAAACAGAAGACGATGTGAAGAAACTCCTGGCTTTCTTTGAGAAGATGCAGCAAATAAACCCGGAGTTCATCTATGATTACGACAAAGATGTAGATAACCGTGTGCGAAACATATTCTGGGCGAAAGCGAGCTGCCGGGGATCGTACGAAGATTTTCGAGATTGTGTCACATTTGACACGACCTACAAGACCAACAAGTTCCACATGCCTCTGGCCGTCTTCGTTGGAGTCAACCACCACCTCCAAAGTACAATATTCGTTGTGGCTCTCATCAGAGACGAAACAATACCGACTTTCGAGTGGGTGTTCCGGACGTTCTTGCGTTGCATGAACAACAAGCGGCCAATCTGCATACTCACAGGTATGCTGAAAAAAATAATGGGTTTAAATAACAATGCAGTTCACTGCCAAGTTTTGTAGTCCATTTCTTCCATCCAATGAAAAAAATAAGAAAAAAGCATAAAAAGGATATGCAGTTCTCTCAATAACTCACTGCTTGATTTTTTTTCAAAAAACATGCAGATCAATGTCCCTCCATGGATGCTGCAATAAAAGGTACGCTAATAGGCACGCTGCACAAGTTATGCCGTTGGCATATACTAAAAAAATACAAGGATCACCTGTCCTTGCTGTACAAAGCGTATGAGACATTCAAGGATGAGCTGACCTCCGTTCTCAACCACCCGCTGATGCCATCAGAGTTTGAACACGCTTGGCATGAGCTCATGGACAAGTATAACCTGCAAAATGATGAAATTATGAAGGCGCTCTGGACAGACCAAAAAGAATGGATATCAACTTACTACAAGGAGGTGTTCTGTGCACGGATGACGTCGACACAGAGAAGTGAAAGCATGAACCGGATCTTGAAGAGGAACTTTGTTAAGGAAAGACACGACCTACACATCTTTGCGTCGCAGGTGGACAGGTGCATCCAGACAAGGAAGGGCGTCGAGCACGCGGAGACCATAGTTAATGAGGTATATAAACAGAGCAAAGTTTTTAAGATGGATGAGCAATTAATAAAACACTACTCGCTTTCTTGATTTAAGCTGTGAAAGGCAACTACTTAACTGGTTTTCTTTGTTTCACAGACGGAAATAAAGACTACTACTCAGTTTGGTTTCGAGGTTCAGCTCTCCAAGATTTACACCAGGGCGGTCTTTGCTGACTTCAAGCAAACGCACTACCGCATCACTGCATTCAGATTAGAGCAGTCCACTAACAACCCGACGAAATATTTGGTGCGCCACAACAACCGGTCGGATGATTTTGATTGGGCAAGACACGAGTTCCAGGTAGTTGCTGATGTGACGAACGGTATCAACGAATGCGAATGCAAGCTGTGGACACACACATGTCAGTGAGACAGGAAACACAAATAAGCACACAGAAAACGTAATGAAGTTCACTTACTGCTGGTAGCAAAAAAGAGATGAAAAACAAAAAAAAACTAAGTAAAGTTCACTAGAACAGGAGACCCAGGACCTATTCATAATGCAGTTCACAACACCAATATAGAAAAAATGTTGCATATTTATGTGAAGTTTGCTGACATGAATAACCCAAAAAATTCTTTTGCTGCAGGCCTGTTCTGCGTGTACATCGTTTGCATGTTGGATCAGCTGCGGGTGGACAAGATACATGAAGAGTACATATTGAAGAGATACACACGAAACGCGCGCCAAAATCCAACTTTTGACCGCAGAGACTATGAGCAAACTGCTCCAGATGGGAGTTCGATGTTCTGCGGTAGGAGACTACTTGCAGAAACAGCGATGGACCTGGCAAACAGGGGTGTCAAATCGGATAGAGGATACAACAGAGCTTTAGCTGGGATGAGAGAACTCATACAATAAGTCGACGTAATAAACGAATCAGAAGAAGCAGAGAACATCATGGATGCGCGGGGTGAAGAACAAGGAGAGGAGCGCGAACATGCCTCTGATGGTGCAGCTCATAATATGGATGACAAAATTCTTCCCCCACCTGTTTCAAACACAAAAGGGAGAAAGAAAGAGAGCAAATCAGCCAATAAAAAAGCTGCAACAAAAGAAAAAAGTCCTGAAAAAAATAGCAGGCCTGAGCCAAAACTGGACAGCGGAGGAAGACCACTTGGGGTAAGGATGTGTAAATCATGCAACAAGATTGCGGGACACAACTCAAGAACATGTAAGGAGAGGCTGAAAAAAATCCAGGCTAAAAATGCCACCACAAATCACCAAGCTGACCAACAAGATGATATGACAAAGAGAAGACTATGTAGCGTCTGCAACAAGAGAGAGAAGCATAACGCGAGAACTTGTCCAAATAGGACATAAAAAAAAGATGACGAAGAAGATGCTGATAGAGAAGAGAACGAGGAAGCGAGCGAAGCTGATGTAACTGAAGAGGAAGATGAGGAAGCAGAAGAGGAAGATGAGGAAGAAGAAGAAGAAGATGAAGACATCGAAGAACCATCATCAAAAACGAGGGGGAGAGACAGAACGCAGAATCCAACGCGTAGGCAAGCATCGCAGTCGCACGGTCGCGTTACGAGGGGTAATGCGAACAACAAGAGCAAAACAGAAGCAGCAACAACCATTGAAACAAATGCAGTGCACAACTTGAGAAGAAGGAGCAGGAAAAGGACATAGATCAACACATATACAGTTTTACCTTTTAAAAATATATTAACTTCATCCTTTATATATATCGTATCATATATAAGATATATCTTGTGTTCAGTGGACTGCAAAAAAAAAAGAATTCAACATGTAATATTGAAGTTCAAAATGAATAGATATAACATATGCCATATATACTTTGTGATCAATGTGCTGCGGGTGGGTATGCATGATAAAATGCAGTTCTCTTCTATATGAAAGAAATAAGATGAGAATGTCATTCTCAGAATGCGGTTCTCTTCTGTATGAAAACCATGAGATCAAAATGTCATTTTGAGAATGCAGTTCTCTTCGTCGTATAGAATCTGAGATGACCGTGAATCAATATAGAATGCAGTTAGAAAGAAAAAATATAGAGTCAGACTAGGATTCACGTACAGTGCAGTGCGTGCGCGGTGCGTTTAAAGCTTACAGTGCAGTCCGCTTCGAGTACACAGTGTAGTGCGCTTAGTGCAAAAAATGTAAAAAACTGAGCTCTCCCTTAGCAGACACGGTTGATTTTCTGTCTTCTAATACAATTTTTCCAAAATTTTGAAACTAGACGACAAGCACGTTGAATTCGTCTTTGCTGTCCCATGTGATAATGTGAAATGCAGTGCGGATGCGTATATTTAAAAAAACTTGGCTGCTACTCATATAAGTGAATGTAGTGCCCTGCGAACATGTTACAATTCACAAGCGGGAATTGGCTGAAAGCTCCATTATGTACATATTTGACATTGTCCCTGTCTGCCACAAAAAGAAAAACACAAAAACTAACTAGACCGGTATATACAAAAGCACATAGCATGGTGTGAACAGTTTTGCAGATCGAGAACTACACACAGCGACCATACATACTGTTTACAGAAAGTTTTGGAGCACACACGAAAAGACATCAACACACATAAAAAAAGATCTGCTATCATTTATGCCTCATCCTGCTCCTGCGAATCTAGTTTTGGAGAAAAGCCAAGAGAAATGCAGAGATTTCTTAGATCCTCCGGGAACTCGGTGACCACGACCATGTTTTCAGGGTGGAACAGAATCTGGAACAAAAACTCAGCCTTCCATTCCTCAACAGCAGCTTCCTGCGATGAAGCAAAAAAGTAAAAAATAAACAAATATACAACATCATCTACAAAAAATAACTGACAAAAAAATATCAAAGAATGAGGGATTATTATTGGGTTAAAAAAAGATACTTACATTACGCTTTGCGAATTTCACAACAAAGCTTTTGCCGTCATAAAACTGAGCCATCTTCAGAACAAAAAAGCCGCACTCGTTGGGGCCCTGCTCAGGGGAGCCCAAAAAGCTAGCTTTCTTTGAAACATCGACCCAGTATACCGACTCCTTTCTCTTGTACTCCTTTTCTCGGTAAACATTCTTCAACAATGCAGTCATCCTGATCATCTGGTGGAAATAAAAAAACAAAAATACACATCACAACAATATTGTTCAACACGCGCACGCATGATAACAAGAAGAAGGTGAAAAAGGAAAAAAATTACCATTTCAGAGCGGTCGCTGTGGTATTCAGACTAATGCCACCTCATTGTTCGATCAACCGGTCCGCTGTACCTCCTAGTGTCATGAATGTCAAGGGTCTCGCGGTGCCTATTCATCGTGTATAGCGAATAATGTTGGTCTTTCATCCGTGGTAACAGAATCTGATTTTGTTTCATCAAATTTGTTATGGGTTTGATGAGTGAAAAAGGATTACTGGAAAAAATTGGGAGAGAAAATAAATACATAAGGCTGAACAAAGCAAATCTGATAACTTACTAATTTGCAATCAAGAAGGTTCTCATCATCACGAACATAAAGTTTGAACTGCTTTGCTGCATCGTCAACGTTAAACTTGCTGTGGACAAAAGGCAACACAACGTTTCCATCTTCATCTCTATCCGCGTGATCATTCATTTGAAGCACATACTGCGTGTGGGTAATTCACAAAAGAACGTTAATGCAGTTCCCCCTCAGAGTTCGCTCCGACGCTTAATGAAAAAACGGATCACGCTTCTCCAAACAGTACGCAGTTCACAATTCTCCCAATAATTTGTTTCATTTAAGATACATGGGTTAAACACAAAAAATAAATGTATGCAGTTCAGTACATTATAAAACAAATTATTATACACTATTAACTGCAGTTCACTCGAGCAGAAAAAAGAAAAAAAAAAGAAAAAATGAGAAATACCGTGATAAACAAAGGGGACAGCAGAACGCGTTCGCGAGATCAATAAACCACATTCATATGCTCTTCATTCTTCCAGTACCTGATGATATGATCCATCAATTCCGAGTCCATAAAACCACCTCTGGTGAAAGTTAAGAACATGTAGTCCACATGCACAGTGTAGACTTCGATAGGATTCCTGTGCATGAAAAGCGCGCACCTGCACAAAAGAAACTGCGAAGGTGGGGGGTTAGGAGCACAAAAGAAAAAACACAGAAAAACATTACACACATTAAAAATCAAAAAGCGAAAAAACTAACGAAAAAAGAACTGACTTGCTGTATTTCTGCCTGAATGGTGTGCTCGTGATGAGTTGCAAGACTTTCCTCATCTCCGCAAGATAGCTGAATCTCGCATGCTTCAACTTATGTACAGGAGATCGAAACTTTGATGGCTTCTGCACATGCCTCTTATTTGATAGAACTAGTGCCTCGCTGTTCGTCGGGCGTTCCACAGCTGCGCTCCTGGTCCTCCTAGGCACTGCTGGTGGCCTCTCAAAATCATCATCACTATCTTCAGCATTCGGAGGGCTCACTGCTTTCTTTCCATGCTTGACATTGACAGGAGATTTCTCAAGAGCTTTTTCATTCGAAGTGTCGGCGCCACTCCTAAACCTCTTACACACCGGTTCTTTTACAAGCTTAACGGGGGGTTCATCAAGGACAAATTTCTGAATCGTTGGAGTGCGAACCTGAGTTTCAAACAAGGAAATACCACCTTGGTGTGCGCCTTCGTCAAAGCCTGCACAAAAAATGGATAATGAGCAAAATGAAAAGAATCATCAAGTTCACTAACGAAAGTGATTTTAACATGCGAATGGGGTTCTACTAAAAAGCTTAACAAAAGTAGTGGACCTCCCCTTTCTGTATCAATGAAGTTCACTTAATAAAAAGGGTGTGTGACTGAAAAAAAATGTAATAACCTTCTTTAAAAATTAAAAGTGATGTCAGGTCAAGACAGCAATGCGACGAGGTCAGCCAACTATAGAGCATCGCCTTCCTGATGTAGCCAATGTGCTCCTTCCCAAACTTGGCAATCGTTTCACCATCCCAGGTCTGCATATATTGGAACATGTAAAATCGACAATCATGCCTGCAAGAAAACCAACATAAACACATTACTAATGCAGTTCACTCAATAATGAAGTGCTACAGATGTTAGTAAAACAATGCAGCTCCATACACACAAAAAACCGAGGGAGAACAACTAATAACACATTAGTAATGCAGTTCGCTCAAGGGAAAAAGTGCTTCTAATTTAGTAAAAACAATGCAGCTCACTTACACAAAAAAACTGAAGGAGGAAAAAGAAAAAGGAGAACAAGTACAAACCCGTTTCCCTGTTGCGGGACATTAATATTAGTCAGCGCAAAGTGATGGGCCTCGAACCCCTCGTTGGTTACCCCAAGTGGAAGGTGTAACATGCAGTATGTAGAAGTGTTTTCCCTTAGCAAAGATGCGAAGGATCGATCCCCAGAGACTCCTAGGTTCAACAAGTAGGTGTCAACTTCTAACGGCGCGTATTAGCAATCAACATGGACCTGCACACAGATACAAATAACTTTGCTCCCAATGAGTACAGAGAGGTTGTCAATCCCTCCGGCCTTGTAGTTCACAAAGGGTTAAAAGCAAATGATAGTAGTGATAGATAATGTTTTGCAATAGTAAGTAAAACCGAAAAGTAAATAGCGGATGTGATCAATGATGGTAATATGGACCGGATTCTCATGATGTTCACTAGTGATGTCTCTCTCCCAAAAGACGATAAAACAGCTATGTGAGGTAAACAAATTACAGCTGGGCAATTGACAGGACCACGAACGCAAACCAATGCTGATTACATTGCAAGAAAGGTTGAGGTTCAAAGCATGAGCGGTACGCCAAATTAAGTAGACCGAAATCCATCAATATCTACTACTAATCATCCACCTTGAGATATCTATCCAGAACATCTCGCTGGTATTAAGTTGCGAGTCCCACCCATAGTGTAAACTCAATGCAACAGACAACTGCATTAAAAGAACTTTGCATAAAGTAAACAATCCTTGCACCCGCGGGCACAAGCACCGTTGTTTTCCCCCTTGTGGCAACAGCACATCCCCTAGACTCATGTTTCTGTCACTCAAGCTAGTCATCGAGGGGCATGAACCCACAATCGAGCATAACGTTCCCTCTTGGAGTCACTACGTATTACTTGGCCAAAGCAATAAATAACAACGGAGAACATGCAAGAATTACTTATGAACATAAATATAAAAGAGGTAGATCAAATATATTACTCAAGATCAATCTGAACATAATCTCATAATCCATCGGATCCCAGCAAACTCAACATAGCAACAACATAAGGATTACATATGTGCCTCGATCATGTAGGGCAGCTCACGAGGACTAATTAGAGAAGCACAAGAACGGGAGGAGAACATCACATAGCTACTGGTCATGGACTCATGGTCCAAGGGAGACTAGTCACGAGTCATCCGGGAGGCGTCCATGGTGGTGGAGAAGCTCCCGGTGGTGATCCTCCCCTCTGGCAGGGTGTCGCGAAGAGTTCTCCTGGTGCTCCCGATCTTGGAAGCGGCGGCGGCGGCGGAACAGAGATGGGATCGCGAAAAGAGTTCTTGTTCTGAGGGTTTCGGAGGACGCTTTAAATATATGCCAAAGGGGGGCATCGGGGAAGCTTCGGGGGGCCCAGGCGCCCCCCCCGGCGCGGCCCAGGGGGGGCGCGCCGCCAGGGCGCCTGGAGCCCTGGTGGCCCCCCCGGGCTGCCCTTCGGACGCAGGGTAGTTTCCGGAACGCTGATTTTCTATATAATTTTTCTGGATTTTTCCTGGCAGTTCTCGTAACGTGAAAACCTGAAATACAAAAATAGCCGAAAACAGAAACTGACACTGGGGTCCACTGGATTAGTAAGTTAGTCCAAATATGATCAAAAGTGTATGGAAGTGTATGAATATCATAGCAATATCACCCAAAAGTGGCATGGAGCAAGCATAAATTATAGATACGTTTTGGACGTATCAACATCCCCAAGCTTAATTCCTGCTCGTCCTCGACTAGGTAAATGATAACAAAAATAATTTCTGTGGTGACATGCTATTAACCATATATGACTTATTCATAGTCATATGACAAAAGCTTACTGAGACAATGATTCTATAGTAATTAAGTTGCCTTATGAGAAAATCACAAATGACTGAAAGTTTTACAATATGAAACTGAAGCATCAAAAATATTTGCAGTGAACATGATGTGCAAATATGATAAAGTGATATCTAGCTTGCCCCCTTTAGTGAAGCAAAACATAAATGCAGGGGCACCTTCAAGGTTTAAGTGATGACTAGATACAATGATTTCAAAATAAACGATATCACAATCATGCAAAAGACAATGCTACTTTGGGACAATACACATTACACTCAGAATGACAATCATGCTCTCAGTAGTTGGTGCTTGAAGAAATGATTATGTGCTAGAGCTTTTTATTTTGAAAACATGGAAGCAATTTTGTCAACGGTAGTAGTATTTCATATGTGTCATGCATAAAACATCCTACAAGTTGCAAGCCTCATGCGTCGAATACCAATAGTGCTCGCACCTTGTCCTAATTAGCTCGGATTTCCATGGGTTATCATCGCATTACATATGTTTCAACCAAGTGTCACAAAGGGGTACCTCTATGGCACCTGTACAAAGGTCCAAGGAGATAAATCGCATTTGATTTCTCGTTTTTGATAGATCTCAACTTGAGGACATCCATACCGGGACAACATAGAAAATAGATGATGGATTCCTCTTAAGTGCATAAGCATATTCTCAGAAGAGATTTGAGGATCAATGTCCAAGCTAAAACTTCCACCATGATGCATGGCTTTGGTTGGCGGCCCAATGTTCTTCTCTAACAATATGCATACTCATTCAACCCATGGCAAATCACCCTTACTTCAGACAAGACGAACATGCATAGCAACTCACATGATATTCAACAAAAGTGTGACAGTTGATGGCGTCCCCAGAAACATGGTTACCGCTCAGCAAGCAACTTATAAGAAATAAGATACATAAGCAACATATTCTTTACCACAATAGTTTTTAAGCTACTTTCCCATGAGCTATGTATTGCAAAGTTAGTCTTAGTTCAGGTGGAGGTTAGCAAAAGACTGGGAGCGACCAACTAAGAGAGCAATGACGGTCATAATCATGCAGAGCAACAAAGCAATATTGAATCAGGCATGGTAGTTATATCGCTACTCAGAAATAAAAGATCATCAAGGCTTGACAGACTTTCTTTACAGTCTTAAATATGCGTGAGCATACGCCAAGTCAATCAAAATAAATTCTCAAAGGAAGATATTACTAAACCATACCACATCATCGGCAAACAAATCAAGTTGGTACTCCAATAACTCATTGGGAACCCCCCAGCTATTTGAGACTAACCATAAGAAACCTGAACTACTAAGCACCATTATGCACGTAGCATATTCATCATAGACATATTAACCAATGCAACGGAAGCAAACTCTCTTAAGAAGGTGAGCATGATAATTAAAGAGAGTTCAAGCAACCAACTAAACAAAAGCTCTTTGAAAAGATAAGCATGAATACTAAGAGCAGAGCATGATAGTAGCTATTAAAAGACAAAGAACACACACAGCAAAGATAGACATGAAAATTCTATGTTATGTTCTAGGTAGAAGTGGAGCGTGTTTCTCTCCCACATAAAGAATGCTGAGTTCCGACTCGTTACGAAAAACTAAAAAGAAAACTAAAAGCAAGACGCTCCAAGCATAGCACATAACACATGAAGTGATAAAAATATAGCGAAACGAAAGACGAACTGATAATGTTGATGGAGAAGGGGATGCACGGGGGCATCCCCAAGCTTAGACGCTTGAGTCTCCTTGAATATTTCTTGGCGGTGCACGGGGGCATCCCCAAGCTTGAGCGCTTGACACTCCTGAATCTTTTTATCATCTTCCCTCGCACACTTGAAAACTCCCTTCATACATAACTCATCATAATCTGATTAGTGAGGTTAGTACCCTTAATAAAATAATTATACCTTGCTGGAAATAAAGATATTCTTGAAGTTCTACTGTTTCTCAAGATTGCCAAAAGGTTTTTGCAAAGAAAAAGCAAGCTCTTGATTTGCAAAATGAAGGAAAGGCAAAACAGGACAGAATCTGTGAAAAACAAAACAGCAGGTAGTAATTGATCTGTTCGGGATACTTCTGCAACTCAAATCAAAAAACTCAGAACAGACGCACGAAAGACAATTATATAGAGAACGCTGTCGAAAAGATTCAGACCAAAAAGATGATCTGGTGATTTTATACGAATTTTTCTATCCAAGGACAGAATCTGTTTCCTGGACAGCACCTCACAACTTTTGAACTTTCTAGCAATCAGAGGCTATACTTGGCCCAAATATGAAAAGCAAAGATACAATGATGATGCTACAGCAGTGAACAACATCAAGACACAACAAAAGCAAAAAATTTATTCATGTGGGCTGCCTCCCAAAAGCGCTTTCTTTTATGCCTTTAAGCTAGGCATAATGCATAGATCAAGTTGTATCAATTGAACCATCATCCAGATCATCAAAAAGCTCTTCAATAATACAACTAGTCTTAAGAGGACTCTCAAATAAAGGCCTCGTAGAGATACTCCTAGGTAGAAGACCAAAAGGATAAATGTCAAGGGAAGATTCATTTATAAATTTATCAAAGACAGGTGTTTCTCCCAAGGTCTTAACAGTTTCAACCTCTTTGGCAATAGATGGATTACTTTTAGAACGGGGAGCCTTTGGAACGTGAACGAACTTAGGCTCCCTCTTTGCCGGAGTTTCTACCTTTTTGGTTTTGATTGAGGAGAAGGTGGTTCCTAGAGTATCGAAGATATCCTCAATCTTGTCTATCCTAGAAGAGTCCAAGTCATGGAATTTGACGGTCTCCAAAATTTTAAAAAATTTATGCATGGAGCTATCAAGTTTATTCAAATTCCCTTGGATCTTACGATCCAACTCATTCATCTTATTAATGCTTGGCATCTCTAGCTCTATCTTTTCAAGTTTCTTCATAATGTGAGCTAGGGTGATGTCCTCTCGAATGCTAACAACAGGGAGATTCCCAACAAGATTTTCAATAATACTAAGAGACTCCCAAACTGGGGCCTCTAGGAAATTCCCATTGATAGCAGTATCTAAAATAAACCTATTCCAAGAAGTAATTCCAACATAAAAATTTCTAAGCAAGATAGTAGTAGGTTGCTTCTTGGTGGCTCTTTTTTGTGAGTCATTAATTCTATACCAAGCATCTTTCAAACTTTCCCCACCTCTTTGTTTAAAGGTGAGAACTTGTGCCTCGTCAAAGACAAAAGGACCCGACATAATGATAACTAAAGAACAAGATAAATATTTTTGTGATTTTCGATAAAAGGTACTAAAGCAAAAACTGAAAGGTAAACTAACAAGACTAAAAGCAAAGGTAAAAGATAGCATGCAACTCCCCTACCCTGAAGAGTGGAGTCCCAGGCAACGGCGCCATAAAATACTCCTTGATGGGCCTCGAACCCCTCGTTGGTTACCCCAAGTGGAAGGTGTAAGATGTAGTATGTAGAAGTGTTTTCCCTTAGCAAAGATGCCAAGGATCGAATCCCTAGAGACTCCTAGGTTCAACAAGTAGGTGTCAACTGCTAACGGCGCGTATTAGCAATCAACGTGGACCTGCACACAGATACAAATAACTTTGCTCCCAACGAGTACAGAGAGGTTGTCAATCCCTCCGGCCTTGTAGTTCACAAAGGGTTAAAAGCAAATGATAGTAGTGATAGATAATGTTTTGCAATAGTAAGTAAAAGCGAAAAGTAAATAGCGGATGTGATCAATGATGGTAATATGGACCGGAGTCTCATGATGTTCACTAGTGATGTCTCTCTCCCAAAAGACGATAAAACATCTATGTGAGGTAAACAAATTACAGCTGGGCAATTGACAGGACCACGAACGCAAACCAATGCTGATTACATTGCAAGAAAGGTTGAGGCTCAAAGCATGGGCGGTACGCCAAATTAAGTAGACCGAAATCCATCAATATCTACTACTAATCATCCACCTTGAGATATCTATCCAGAACATCTCGCTGGTATTAAGTTGCGAGTCCCACCCATAGTGTAAACTCAATGCAACAGACAACTGTATTAAAAGAACTTTGCGTAAAGTAAACAATCCTTGCACCCGCGGGCACAAGCACCGTTGTTTTCCCCCTTGTGGCAACAGCACATCCCCTAGACTCATGTTTCTGTCACTCAAGCTAGTCATCGAGGGGCATGAACCCACAATCGAGCATAACGTTCCCTCTTGGAGTCACTACGTATTAATTGGCCAAAGCAATAAATAACTACGGAGAACATGCAAGAATTACTTATGAACATAAATATAAAAGAGGTAGATCAAATATATTACTCAAGATCAATCTGAACATAATCTCATAATCCATCGGATCCCAGCAAACTCAACATAGCAACAGCATAAGGATTACATATGTGCCTCGATCATGTAGGGCAGCTCACGAGGACTAATTAGTGAAGCACAAGAACGGGAGGAGAACATCACATAGCTACTGGTCATGGACTCATGGTCCAAGGGAGACTACTCACGAGTCATCCGGGAGGCATCCATGGTGGTGGAGAAGCTCCCGGTGGTGATCCTCCCCTCCGGCAGGGTGCCGGGAAGAGTTCTCCTGGTGCTCCCGATCTTGGAAGCGGCGGCGGCGGCGGAACAGAGATGGGATCGCGAAAAGAGTTCTTGTTCTGAGGGTTTCGGAGGACGCTTTAAATATATGCCAAAGGGAGGCATCGGGGAAGCTTCGGGGGGCCCAGGCGCCCCCTGGGCGCGGCCCAGGGGGGGCGCGCCGCCAGGGCGCCTGGAGCCCTGGTGCCCCCCCCGGCTGCCCTTCGCACGCAGGGTAGTTTCCGGAACGCTGATTTTTTATATAATTTTTCTGGATTTTTCCTGGCAGTTCTCGTAACGTGAAAACCTGAAATACAAAAACAGCCGAAAACAGAAACTGGCACTGGGGTGCACTGGATTAGTAAGTTAGTCCAAATATGATCAAAAGTGTATGGAAGTGTATGAATATCATAGCAATATCACCCAAAAGTGGCATGGAGCAAGCAGAAATTATAGATACGTTTTGGACGTATCACAAAGCCGTCAAGGGTGGGAGGGTTCAACGGCTCATCGCAGCTTGCGCTGCCATCTTTCCAAACTTTTTTGATGTTCCTGACCATTTTCCTAAAGACAAGATTTGCAGGAGCGCTGTCGGCCTCGTTCAATGAGTCGAGAAACTCAAAACGCTTCTCTCGCAGGTTCAAAGTGACCAAGCAGTAGTGGCCTATCACGTCCTTCATTGTTGCGGGAGGATTGTCAAATGTTGCAAACATAATCTGAAATAAAAAAAGAATAAAACAAACCAGATGAGAAAATAGAAAAACAGAAAACTTATTTTCAAGATGACGAAAATGGTCAAAATGCGTTACCAAGTTTTTCTTGCCCACACGTTCCTCTGCGCTTGAAGAAAACATCTTTTTCAAAGCCCTATTCGTAGCACCGCCGTTCCAAATGGAATTCTGCAAAAAAGGACAAAACCAGAGAGTTAATGAAAATTCTTATAGCACAAATAAAAATTGGACGAGGGATAAATATAAATTAATGAAAATGCTTACACATAGGTTGTACGGGACAATCATCATTTGAGATCCTTTGATCCTCTCAGCTAACATAGAGACGCCAATGTTTGCGAGGCGCGTGCTCAGCGTTCCATACGACCAAGAAGACTCGCCAACATGACCGATAGTAATATCACCAAACTCGCCCTTGAACACAACTAGATGCCTTCAGACAAGAAGAAAAAAGCCCAGCAAAAAGTGATAAGATGGGTGTCCCTGAAAAAATAACATATTAAATAACAGGGGTGTAAGACAAAAAATGTCATACTTCTTCTTCTTATCCCTCCTAGCCCTCGTAACAGCGTCATATAACTCATTGTATCTTCTCATAAGAGCTGGATCAATCCTCAAAGGAGTAACAACAGGTAATTCCTCATCTGCATAGAGAGTGGGAACGATATTAGATAATAAAACACACACGGTCCATTTCGCCCACGGGAAAGAACAAAAATAATGCAGTTCGCTTACCTTCGGTTTTAGAATAAACTTCCTGCGGCTGCTCATATACATCTTCGCTGAGCGTCAAGTGATCCAGCCCGGTAATATCATCGTCAAGTGGCGCTTGATTGCTCATGTCCTGAGAGAGTCTTGGCTGTTCCTCTTCAGAACCAATCGAAACTGTCTCAGCTGGGACTTTGGTTGTCTCGGCTGGGAAAGCCAGATTGCCAACAGATTGCTCGGGGGCGCGAGGGGCGACACAAAATTTCTCAGGCACCTCATCGCCAAGAAACAAAATAGTAGGCCCACCAACACCATCAATGCCAGCGGATGTCCCCGCAGCATCAAATCCGACTCTAGGAGTTCCTTCTGTCTCTTCTGCAATTTCAACTGTAACACAAGGAGCTCCTTCGCTCTCTTCATGCTTATCACAATCCACAATATCCTCCCTTCCTTCTCTCTCTTGTGCCTTATCAGCCTCCACAGGACACTCCCCTCCTTCTCTACCTTCTGCCTTATCAACCTCCGCATTAGGCTCCTCCCCTCCTCTCCCTTCCACATTATCATCCTCAATGATGCGCTCCGCTTGGATTTCAACATTTAATCCGCAGTTCTGATGAGTTAAAAAATAAAACACATTACACAAAAAAGATAGAATGCAGTTCACTAATAAAACGTACCATAAAGCTCCCATGAAAAATAAAAAAATAAAAATAAAATGCAAAATTCTCTATACTCACAAGAGAAGCGTTGCCTTCCATCTCTTTAGACTTGTCAGCCTCCTCGTCCTTGCCAGCATCACCCTCTGCCTCCTTCCCTAGTATTTCCACGTTTGATTTGGCATCCTAAAAAACAAAAAACACAAAATAAAACTATTATCCAAATCTGCAGTTCTACAACTAAAAAAACAACACCAGATCATGCAGTTCACTGCTAAAAAGATGATGCTTCTTCTCTAAACAACAACTACAGTGCACTATCACTACTGGTGCACACTACCAATAAGTTAAAAACTGCAGTTCGCTGCCACTGCTGGTGCAAAAATATGATTGTTTGTTTTGGACACTACAAAAAATTAAACAATGAAGTTCACTGTAACAAAAAAAAGGAAGAAATAAAACCTTGTCGATGACGCCTTCGTAAAGAGGATTGTCTTTGGCAGCTTCGTCAACGGGGGACAATGGTCTATCAAACAAATAATCAGAATCAACACCGTAGTGGTCCTGGTGGTCATCATCACGACAAGCGTTAGCCTTAGAAGATTCTCCTCCACACTGCGAAAAGAACAAAAGGATGCGACAAACAAATAGTCAATGCCACAAACACACAGAAAAAATAGATAACAAATATGGGTAAAAAACTGTTCACATATGAAAAAAAGACATACATCCACAGCTGCGGGGTCAGGCAAAGAAGGCCGGACAACATCTTCATGGCTGTTCATTTCCTTCACAAATGCATCAGCTTCGTGCTAATACCTAGCACACTTGTCGTCCTGAGACTGCTTAAACTGAACGAATGAAGACCTGATATTTGTAACTATCTGTTTAAGGAATTCAAGCTGCCCACGATCAAAGTTATGAGCGGCCTCGATTTCTGCTTCAGAAGGGCCTTTGCCTTCAGGAAACAATCCAGCAATATTCCTCATCCTCGAACTGGATGTTGGGAAATCACAAGTTAAATTGATGACCCTGTCGAGAAGCTCATCGACCTGAACAAATTTATTGCGATCAGCAGAAGCCTCGCCAGAAAAACCTCCAGCAGCCGCCCTAGCAAAACCATGACCACGTCGAATTGGAGCCACCCTAGCAAGAGGCTCACAAAACATTTCAGGCGCTTCGGCAACTGCAGTCCGCTTGTACACAATGTCCGCTTCCGCCTTCCACGGAACAAATTAACAAAAAAAAAGATGCAATTCACAAATAAAAGTACATAAGAGGTTCACATTTAGCATGGCGAAAAAAAAGGAATAAAACAAACACAAAGGCTGGCTATGCACTGACCGACAGCTTGCCAAACTTGTAAGAGTCCAGGTGTATCTTTCCCCTGACAATAATGTTGGCGTTGTGAATCTTCTTCAACTGCACATGGGACAGTACTACGGCGCGTGGCGTGCGTCTATCCATAACCGATACTTTTCGAAGATTCAACGAATCGAGGTACATGAACAGGGGCACGATGGTGCAACCCTCAGCGCAGTTCTGCTTGCTCCCTTTAGAATTCCACTTGTACACAGCGGCCTGCAGCTTGTCGACAACAAGCTGACAAAAGTCCATGCTAGCCATAGATGCAAAATCCAAGTTTTCAACCATAGCAGCTACCCTGGACAACCGAGTTGCAGGGCTGGGACAAAGCAAGCACTGGAAAACAATGAGAAAAAAACCTTCACAGTCTTATTAACCTTCGCAGGGTCCGCAGCCAGCGTGCGAAGTAAAATAAGCAGGTCCTTCGCATCTATTCTACGAGAACGGTTGAAACCAAGTTCATCCTTCAGATTAGCCAGCGAATCATCATGTCCACTGGCAGCGGGCCTGGGAGCAGTGTGAGAACCCATAGGGAAATCAAAAATGTGATGGACAGCCTCACGATTGATTTCCAGAACCTTGTTTGACCCGCAGTCCAATCTCATCGTATCAGGGTCGATCTTTCCCATCAGCTTGCACATCAGAACACGAGAAACATTCTTCTCTAATTTCAGGTCGAAGACAATGGCAAAACCTGCTTGCCGCACCAAAGTTCTGTGCGCCTCACGCAACATGGCGACAGCTTTGCATACGTTTGGAATGGATAGCCGAACAGTCTTGTTAAAACGCCATTCATGCGCAACACCATCTTCAGACCTCTTCCTATTGGTACTCTTAGCAGTCTACAAAAAAACAAAGAATAAAAAATGCAGTTCACATCAGCAAACTCATGCCAAACAACTTAAAAACCAGAAGAAAAAATAAATAAATAGCGTATACCTTACTAACATCAATATCCTCCTCATCAGAATCACTGTCCAGCGCTTCTCCAGCTGCATTTTCCCGCGCCAGCTTAGATCGACGCTCAGAATCAACACCAGAGTGATCGTCCGCGCGTCTCCGCTTTCCTTGAATCCCATCCACATCAACCTCGGCATAATTAGGCCTCTTTGAGTAATCAACACGCGGGCTCCGGCGTGGAGAACTTAAACCTTGCTCTGCAACAGTATTGAGTTTTCTCTTCACAGGATTCTTTGCGGGGGCAAACTTAGCAGACTTCTTTGAATCTGCAATCCTCCTTCCTATCTCCTTACCCTCCTCATACTTTACTTGCTTCGCCTTATGAGCCTTCACGAAAGTATTACCGAGCGCAATCGCTTTCTGCCTTTTCCTCTCAACAGCAGCTGCAATCTGATCAGGCACCATCCAATCCTGTGTAACTGGTTCTGTGCCATCAACAGATTGCGACTGGGTTTCACTCAATTCAGGTAGAATGCTGCCCTGATCAGATGTACCGCCACCGACAACATCGGCTGTGAAATAACGTGTAATCAAATAGTTAACACCACCACCCCCGGACCCACCAGGAGATAAAACTGTGGGTGAGAAAAACATAAGAAAGATATGTGTGTGAGAGGGAGACCTAAACTTAATGCAGCTCATATCAACTTGGAAATACAAATGTAGAAATGCAGTGCTCTTTTCAGCAGTTTATGTTTAACAATTAAAACATAACAGTAAACCTAAATGCAGTTCATGTCGCTTGAATATCATATTGACGCGTGTCTGAAAAATGGACATTGGTAAAGGGATATATGATGCAGTGCACTAATTCGTTCAGTGACCAATTGACCACATATAAAAAGAAGTGCGCTTAGATATACAAAACAAAACAAATTCATGCAGTTCCGTGAGAGGCAAAAACTAAAACTTAATGCAGCTCATATCAATTTGTCAACCGCATAGTGGATAGACAAAAAAATACAAAGCAATGTCCAAATGCAGTGCTCTTTTAGCAGTTTATGTTTAACAATTAAACATAACAAGTAACTTAATGTCATCCCAAAAATGTAAAAACAATTAACTTCAGGCAGTTCATATCAGTTTGCCACATGTCTGAAAAAATGGGCCTTGTTAAAGGAATCTACGATGCAGTGCACTATTTCGTTCAACAAGAAGCAATTGACCGTGTATGAAAAATGCAGTTCACTTTGATGTAGTACCAGATGGGGAAACCGTTCTAACTGGTGAGGCATCAATTGGGGAGGAAGAAGCCATGTGGTGTCTGCAATAAGAAAGGGATAATAATTAAACCCTAGACAGCAAACCCCAAAAGCAGGCAGAGAAAAACTTTCAATCCATAGGGCGTTGAAATTTCAAGCATACAAAACAAACTTAAGAAGAGAATGCCGACTCCAAAAATAAACCTAGCACAAGATATGGAACGGGTTGGGGCGATTTGGGGCTCACCGTGAGACGATGTGACGGCGGGAGGAGGCGGCTGCGGACGGCGACGGCGGAGGAGGCGCCCCTACGGACGGCGGCGGCTGCGGGCGTCGTCGCTGTCCACCACGAGAGCGCCCCTACGAACGGCGGCGGTTGCGGGCGTCGTCGCTCTCCAATGCGAGAGCACGAGGGCAGGGGGATTTTTGTGCGGGGGAGAGGAAGGGGAAGGGGGGCTGCAAGAAACATAGAAGAAAAAGAGAGACTTCATGAATAAAAGGCCCACAGGCCCATAGGTCATAGACAAAAAATTAAAAAAAAAAACGACTCGGTTGTAACACGATGTAGTTCGGTTACAAAAAACAGCTCGGTTTCAAAACGATGCAGTTCACCTACAGAAAACGAAACGGTTCGCCTGCCCGAAATAAACGCGCCCACGATCGCCCGAGGCGCCACAATGCAGAAAGGCCTCGCCCGCTCTGCAAAAGAGAAGACCAGGAAGCGCCCGAGGTCATCCTGGAGGGTGGCGGGCAAGGGGGGATCAACTTCCAACTCCACCTCCAACGGGTGGAACTGGTGAAGCAGGCCAGATGCTGATAGCCAAGGATTCCTGTCGCAAGTGCTCGATTTGTTTCCTTCTGCTTATGTAGATTAGTTTGCTTTCGTTGTAATTTGCTTTGGCACAATGTTTGCTTATGTTGCATTAGTTTGCTTGATGATGTACTTTGTTAATTATGAGCGCAGAACCTTGGTTTGTATCTATCAACAATATGCAGTTCTCAGTAGTCTGTTTTCAGTATGTATATTGCTTCAAACTGCTGCTGTAGCTAGGATACACATAAAAACTATCTATGAAAGCAGTTCACAGAGAGTATTCTTTCACAAAACTGCTGCTATTATAATGGTTGATGCAGTCCTCTTTTATTAAAAACTCTAGTTCCGTATGTGGATTAAAAAAAAGCTCAGTGGGTGTTTCTAGTCTGTATATTGCTTCAACTGCTGCTGCTGATAGGATGCACATGAAAAACTATATGTGAAAAGCAGTTCACTTATACTCAGATTTCTTATAGGAAATACACTAGAAGCCACACAAAAATGTCAAATTATTACAACAAAATTGTCTCATGCTGCTGCTGCTCAAGCAAGACTGATCTAAAGCAAATTTAACTTGATTTCCAAACACTTTGCATGACTATAAAACATAGCCATGACAACATCCCTAGCCTGAAGACCAGCTTCCTCCACAAATTCCTTCCAGCCATCTTTGAGAACCAAACAATCATCAGAGCCAACAGAATACATAACATCAACATCATGATATCCATTCTTGCTAACCAACACCAAATTAACACAACTTTCTGTTACCCTGACTAGACCAGAAGGGAATTTCTGCAAGCAAAACAACAAGAACAGAAAAAATAAGAACAAATAAGAAAAATATTACAATCTTCAGAAACTAAATTGCTGCTACAATCTTCATAAAAAATATTGATGTCAACATATAATAATATTGACTAGACAAAATTGCTGCTGCTCCTACAATGTTCATAATAAAACTACTATGTGAAAAGCAGTTCACTTATACTTAGTGAAAAATATTTCTTCAGAAACTAATACTGCTACAAATATTCAGATAGTGTAAACTACAAACAACACATGAAAAAGACTATGCGAGAAATACATACCCATGAATCACTGACATCATCGTCAGTCATCTGATGGACGAATGGAGCCCGAAATCCAATACCTGAAGAATAGAGAAGGGAACAGAGCGAGCTGTGCCGCTGCCTCTGGTTCAGAACCAACCCTTCAAAAAAAACGCATGTCTCCAGCATGGGCTCCAACCTTGCCAGGCAGCCGCACGCGCAATCCATTGCCAGGCGTAGGGTCTGGTTGGGAAAAAGATAGATCGAGGAAGAGTGGCAAAAAGAGCAGACAATGTTCGCCGCCAGGGATAAGATGAGATGGGAGCCGCCAGGGATAAGATGGGAGGGGAGCCAATTGACCCACCAATATATATATGCAAAGACACAACCCAAAAAAACAACAAATAAAGCAGTGCGGTAACATAACAATGTGCATTTCGCATTGCATATTACTGCAGTCCACCGCGCTTGACCAAGCAAAAAAACTTCTTAAACTAGTCCCCCACCCCCCCCGTGGCTGTAATGCAGTTCATACAGGCTCGCATTGCATATTAATGCAGTTCACCGCGCTACAATATTCACCGCGCATTGCATATTACTGCAGTTCACCCCTCCACGATTCGCAGACGAAAAACAGAGCATGCAATGCAGTTCTAACAACTATATACTGCAAAAAATATCAAAAAAAATCTTGAGTAGCGACCAGACCCAGTGGCGCCCGCAAGAACACAAAAAACATGGACAAAAGTTAAATTCTTCATAATTAACAACTTAATCCGCTGCAATTCATACGGATAGGAGCAAGGCAGCACATAATTGCCGAAAACAACAGAAAATTACATAAAAAACACAACAATTTCGATCCGGACGGGGAAGGACACAGAACTTGCCGTCTTTGCGCTAGAACAGAGAGATACTCGACCAATTATACTAAAATTTCAATCCTATTAGCAAATTAATCTGTCACGGAATAACACAAACATGAACACAAAATTAGTAACACACTAGGACCACGCTATAAAATCGAAATATGAACAGCCAGCAGGATGCGAAGCTCCTGCGCGAGCGGAAGAACAGAGGCAGATCCGCCAAATTAAACGATTTCCGTCGTTTTCTCGCTGAATTGCGTGTTTAATCACATATTAAATCAGCGCACACACAAATAAAATAATAGAAATCGATCAAACTACTCAGAAACGCTGCTCCATGAAGGTTTGCTATTGCCCCTCTATGTGGTTCGGAATAGAAGAAGGAAGCAGTGCGCATAGCTTTCCAATGCAGTATTACAATGCAGTTCAGAAGTGTTATGAGAATATTATTCTCATAATGTTATGAGAATAGAACGGCTGTATATATATATATATATATATATATATATATATATATACTAGGCTTTATATATAGGAATGGACTATTTTGTTACCCGTAACATAATGTTCCCTCGGCCTTATATAGGCGCGACGCGCAGACCATCGTAGAATCCCCCCGACCCAGCCAGAACCTAACCCGCCTTCTTTCGTCGGAGGCAGCTATCGTGGGCGAGCGAGCGACGGCGGCAGCCGGAGTGAGGGAGCATGCAGCGCCGTGACTAGCCGACGACGGATCAGCTGCCGCCATCCCCTTCCCCGGTGACTGATCCAACGACGGGGCAGTGATCCCCGCCTCCTGCCTCGCTCCGTCGCCGGGGATCCTTCATCGGGCCCGGCGACCACAAGCTGGACCTTGTCGCCGGACGTCCACCACAAGCAGGAGCGTCGTCCTCTCCCCAAGCTCCTTGCCTGTATCAATGGCACCGCGTCCCAAGAACATGCTGGTACGCTGCCGATGAGAGGAAGAAGAAGAAGTCTGATCCAAAAACATGCCAGTGAAGGTGATGTCTGCTTCCCACCATAATTTTCCTCAAATATTGGAACAGTTCATCAGTCCTGCTATGCAGAAGATTCAGTTTAAAAAATGCACAGACTATCAGATTCATCAGTACTACATGTGTGCTGCATTACTGGCACATGTTCCTATCATGCATAACCTGATAGTACATTGCAAATGCTTGCATTTGTTCATTACACCCCCGCCACTTGATGCACAATTTGGATGTCGAGGTTACTGTCAGTACCTCTAATATGCTAGCTTCAGTTCAAGCCAAAAAACATAAACTTATGCATCAGTCCAAGTAGCTACTAGGCTTTATATACGGTTCGACTACCACTGGAAGTTGTATGATGTTATTTCTAATAGTACATGCCGTGTAGTTGCGTTAGTTCGAACTAGTGAAAGAATGTTGTTGAAAAAAATATACACTTGTTACACAGTAAGTTCAATGATACATAAACTAGGAGTACTTCTAGTGTAGTTGCATAAGTTATAGATGAACGAAAGAGAAAACATGCATCAGTTTTATATGTATGCATATCCATACATCTTTGAAGTTCAATGTTAAATTTGCAAGAAGTGCACCAAGTGTTTATGCTACAGTTATAAGGAAAAAAGATAAAAAACTTTCCGTAACAGATGAAGTTCAATGTTCAGTTTACAAGCAGTGCTAAAAATCAGTACATCAGTAATCAGTGCTGAACATGTACATTCATTAGTTCGACTGAAAACTAAACCGGATACATGATAGAGAACATAGTTTAATAATGGCCAGCGATGCAAGTTCAACTTGTACATTGCCCTCAGTGCATGACATGTTACCCATAGCATGTATACGAGAAAAATGCAGAAAAGATTAATCCCAAAACTGTTGAATGTCATTGCAGAAGCATGCAAGGCGGCACACGCAGCGAGAGTTTGATGAGCCAAGCAGATATGGGGCACCGCCTGGTTGGGTAACATCAGAAATAGCACATGGATACTTCAACAATACAGGCAAATTTCAAGCTACACTGGAATCATCAGAAGCACAGACAGGTTCTTCTATGCAGCAAACACCTATATTTGGGAATACAAGCTTTGCCACTCCTAGGTTGCAACAAGGCCAACAATTTCCCCAACAACAAATGTTTTCCTTCCCTAGCGCATGCAGAAAGGCAAGGACACACAGGCTTCCACCAGTCTCTCCGTCAACATCAATCATCCGTGCTGCAAAAGCGGTAGCGACGGGAAGACCAGGCGAAAGAGACAGAAATTTTGGCCACTCTAGCAGGGTCCAAAGTACAAGATATGAGCCATATAGATAGGAGCAACCTCACAATGAATCTGCGGGGAGATGGTCGTACAATGAGATACAGAGAGCTTCGTCAACATTGCTCCCTCCAAGAGAGGCATTGCTGCATGTGCCAAGGGTGACACCACACGCACCCTTACACCAGGGTGAACAGCAAACACCGGAGGCAGCAAATAGCTATACACATGTAAGTATTCATTCAGAAAAAACATACAAAGCACAGTCCATACCCTAGTACTGTGACCACCCCATCTAACATTTTCATAACTACATTTTTGTTTGCTCACTGTTGCGTGCAGCCACCAAAAATTGAAGCTTACGTTCTGCTAAGGCTAGAGATGCGCTTTGAAACTTTCAAAGAAGCAAATGACTTCTATAACGTCTATGCAAAGCACGTGGGTTTTGCTGTCAGGGAAGGATCCAAGGTTGAGACTAGAGTCTACCTTTATTTCACATGCTATGGAGTCTATGAATCGAAGGTGTTAGAAGCAAATAGATAGCAGAACAAGATGACATCCAGGACTAACTGCAGGGCTAAAATGAGGCTGAAGAGGGAAAAGGATGGAACACTTTTCATAAAAGAGATAGTCTGGGAACACAACCACAGGCTATAGCTCACCCCCCAAATGCTTGTCTTCTTGCACTCCCAGAAAAACTTTGACAAAACAATCTTAGAGTATGTCAAGTACCTGCAGTTCCAAGGCATTGAACATGCGAAAATCATGGGCATACTGGGCGGCGATGACCCTGGTAGCTACTTCCTCGAAATGAATGCCAAAGACCTGATTAACCTGTAAGTACAAACTTGTTCTCCTCCCATAAAACCCCTCCGTATTTTTTCCTCTATCGGTACAAACATATTACGGAACGCATGACCTGACGCCAGTACAACAAGCATTTTTGAATGACTGTTCACTTTTAATATGCAGCAAAGCAAAGAATTCAAGGATGGATGATGTGGACGATGTCCTAAAGAATGTTAACTTCTTTAGGGAGATGAAAGCTATAAACAAGGAATTCTTCTGTGACATGCAACTTTCTTAGTCCGACAGAGTTAAGAACATATTCTGGGCAAACGCAAGCTGCCAAGAGGCATATCAGGACATCTGTGACTGCGTAAAGTTTGACACCACATATAAGACCAACAAGTACCGTATGCCACTTGGGGTGTTTGTGGGTACTAACAACCACTTACAGACTACATTCTTTGGTTTTGCCCTGATAAGAGATGAGGATGCAGATTCATTCAAATGGATGTTAAAGACATTTTTATGGTGCATGAGAGGGAAGGCTCCTACATGCATCCTCACAGGTACAACCGTCAAAACCAACCCCCCCCCCCCAAAGGAAAATAACACATGTAAAAATGTTGTGTCAGTTCTATTTTGTATATATGCACTACCATCTGCTAACCAGTCCACGTCTCTTTTCTCATTATCAGGCCAGTACCCGGCAATGGCTTTGGCAATCCCAGATGCTTTCAAGAACACAGTACACAAGCTGTGGCACTGGCACATTATGAAGAACTACAGGGAACACCTCGCATACCTATACAACCTGCACGAAGTCTTTAAGGATGAATTCACATCAATCCTCAACGGGCCCCTCATGCCAACTGAGTTTGAGGCTGCCTGGAAAAGACTCATGGATAAGTACAACCTCCTTGATGATGCCACGATGGTGGCCATGTGGAACGAGCATGAGAGATGGATATCGGCCTATTCAAAGAAATTTTCTGCGCCAAAATGACATCCACACAACAAAGTGAGAGCATGAACTATGTGCTCAAGAGGAACTTCATAAGTGAGAGACAAAACCTCCACCGGTTTGTTAGCCAGGTAAACTCCTGCTTCAAAACCAGGAGGCAGACAGAGAACCAGGAGAGAGAACCAGGAGACAATGGGTAACCGGGTATAGCTCTATCACCTGTCTTGAGACAAAACAACATGCTTGCTAAAGTAAAACTTTATTAGTTAGACAAGTTTTTGCTGCGAGAAAACTAATAATTTGGTCATCACTCTTACTTGGGCAGAAGGAATAAAACACGCTGACCTTCTATGGGTTTAACACCCAGATGGCAAACCTTTACTTACGAGTTGTGTACAGGGAGATCAGAAAAGGGCTAAAACTGAGCACACTCTTCACGGCGACAGAGGCGAAAGAGCCCACAAAGTACCTCGTGAGCTACAACAAGCCGCAAAAACTGTCTGCATGGTCTCAGCACGCGTTCCAAGTGGTTGCAGACCCCGTGGGAGAAATATATGACTGCGAGTGCAAGCTATGGGACCACACAGGTGAGAACCAAAAAAAGATGTTACATGTTGTACTACTTATTTTTGCAAAGTTTTTGTTCGAATGAAATGACAAAAACATGCACATCTTCCAAAAAATACAGGTATTTTCTACGTGCATGTCATGTGCATGATGCAGACAATTAAGGCTGATAGCATTCCAGAGAAATATATCCTCAGGAGATACACCAAACGCCCGAACATCCAGCCAACATTCAACAGAAATGACTTGAGGACGGTAGCGTCAAGCAAGGCCTCCCAATACTGCATTGAAAGCGCACTGCTACAGCAGAACATGAGGGTGCACCGAAAAAGATTGAGAAGCCAGGAGCAAGTGGCGAGGTCACGCATCCTCATGGACAAACATGAACAAGAACTCCAAGCCATGCATTCTACTGAAAAAGGAGGTGTCGCGGACAATGGAGCCATTGAGAAGGATATTGCTACAATCTTATCCGAGATGAACCATCTAGGAGATATTGACCCATTCGACAATGAGGAAGATGAGCAACAGCTACCAGAGCTTGCCCATGTGCACACTCAAGAGCAGCAACATGCTCACGTGCAAGATCATGAGCTTGATGGTGTTGTAGGCGAACGACATGACAATTGGACATACTACCGGCAGCAGCAGGAAAGGGTGATTAAACCACCCATATTCTCAAACGTAAAGGGGAGGAAGAAACGCAAGCAGTGAAAGCAGCAAAAGCAGCAGACAAAAAGCCGCCACGCCCCATCAGGCACCTAGAATTTGGCCCGGACGGCAAACCTCTCGGGATAAGGGCATGCAGATTTTGCAACGTTGTGACCAACCATAATTTCCGCACATGCCCAGTCCACAGAGATGCCACTGTCAACAAGAAAACGCTGTAGAAGCAGATTGGAGCCGCCCAGGTTTCTACGAATGGAGACGACACATGTAACTGCTACACTTACTGCAAGTGTGGCGGAACTGACAGACATAATGCCCGCACGTGCAAAGTGGGCAAGGAGATCAGTGGCACTGAACAGAAACAGGGCAAAGTCCAGAGTACCAAAAAATCAGAAGAAGAGGTTGATGAAGAAGAGTTTGACGAGAATGACGACCAATCAGACGAAGATAATGAAGATGACAGTGTTGGGGACGAGGAAACTGAAACCGACGATGAAGCTGCCAAGGCTCAAGCAGGAAAGGGCACCGGCAAGGGACAACATTCGGGGCCAGTTAGGGAGAGCTCAAGACTGAAGAATCCATACTGGTTATGCTGCTACGTCAACTGAAAAATAAGCTTGTACTCTTAGGTGCCTCGGTACACAATGAGGAAACATATCAGAAACACTGTCGTTACCAAAACTTATTTAGCTTTATCATCGATTTATGGATCCGTACTACAGTTAAGGTATAATTTGTGATTTGTGCCAGCTAGACAAGTGACATTATTATGTAAACCATTTGACAATCCTTTTGAATGCAGTAACAAATACATTTCAAAAATATTATATGTATTTATGTAACGCCAACACTATTGTCGAACAGTAGCTCGGCAAAAATATATTAAGGAAAAATTAAACTCTCATAGTACATCAGTACTAATAATTCACACTCATCAGTACAAAGGCATAGTAACCAAACACACCCGTGAACACCTCAAAAAACATCATTTCGAAAACAAGCTATGTCTGCTTCTGCCAGTCCAAGTTTAGAAAGTCCATCAGTACATAAAAATAATTACCTCAAGCAAGTGAAAATATAATACACCTGTACTGATGAAAAACTAATTTATCTGTACAAAATACTTTCAAAGATTATAAACAATCCCTTAAAAAATGTCTTAAAAAACATTAGCATGACACACATAGTCTGACTGGTATTTGGTAAGCTCAGTTACACTTCAATCACTAGTGCAAGTACCCACAGTAGAGGAGTACAAAGCTCCATAATCACCAACCCTGACACATGCAAGTGGGATAAGCAGCTGATAAGAACAGCTTGACAAGACGGATCAGTGCGATAGTAAAATGCCATCATCACCGACCTTGAGACGAGCAAGTGGGATAAGCAGCTGGTAAGTACAGCTTGACAAGACTACTCAGTGCGACCAGATTAATACACTCGCAAACAAAATTGGCTTGGACGGTTGGTTCTTCTAGGCCACCGACAGCGCCACCCTCTGGGCGGTTGCCACAAGGGACTACAAACGGCGACCCCCACGACCACTACACCCACTACACCCACGTCCCCGACGAACTGCCTCCCACACATCCGCGTCGACGCACTGCAAAATAACCTATTGTCTTCCATCTCGGCCTCATTCCCAGAACCACCATCGTCGCTTCCGTCTCCATCACAGACAAACCACAAACTTCTCTCTCCCAAGCCCACAGTCGCCGGAGGAAGGCGATGGCGGACGAACCATCCGCCAAGCATCATCATGGTGAGACGTCAGGCAAGAGCACCAATCTCTACGACATTCACGTCCCCGGTGAGTAAAACAGAACCCTCACAGGGGTTGAGCTCCATGGCAAGGAGACGCTAGAGATCGTCTGCACTAGCGAACCAGACAAGGCCGACGAGTTCATCTCCAGGCTCTGGAGGAAGGCTGGCAGCTCGATTCGTAAGATCTTCGGCCTTGGTGTGCACTACACCAGGGAAGACAAACCTCCCCAGATGGCAGCAGTCCTGCAGTTGTGCGTGGAGGAACTCTACCTGGTGTACCACATCACAACGGCCACGAAATGGTGACCCATCATACTCATGTGACGTGTCTGGTTTATCTGTTTAATTAGTAATCTATCCTAAAAAATCCTCAAACTTGTTTCCCAACTAGATGTACTAGTGTGGTTTGTGAAAGTGGATGCACTACTGCATTTTCTCAGGTAGATACACTATAAATGTATTTTTGAACCTGATGTACTGGATTACTTTTTGAAAAATCTTGCAGAAGATTAATTTCTAAAGTTGATGTACTAGTGTAGTATCTGATCTTGATCTCATAGTGTAGTTTCTGTACTCAATGTATTAAAGAGATGTTTGTGAACTTGATGTAGTGAAGTAGTTTCTGAATTTGGTCTAATGTTATTTTCATAAGCAAAAAAACTAAGAACTTGCTGAAGCACTGGTATGTGTTATTCCTATTCAACAAATGTAAATAAACTAGTACTAAAGCAGCACATACAACATTGGCTCAAACTGTGTATAATCCAAAAAGAAAAAGAACATGATGTACTTGAATTTACTTCAGAACATTGTTTACTAATTTTTGAAGTACATTCATCCATTAATTATGCTATATAAGCATCTACTTCATGGATTCATCACGTGTAAAACAAAACAAAAATGAACAATTCAAACATAAAAGTAATGCTAATCTTCAAAATGTCTCTCCCCTTGCAGGACGAAGCACCTCAATGAGATGCTGAAGCATGAGAGGTTGTTCACATTTGCCGGTTTTAGCATTGAAAGCGACAAAGAGAAGATGATGATGTCTGGCCTTCCGATGATCAACCCCAACAAGTACGTGGACATTCAGCACTTCTGGAGAGTTCCATACACCGGAAAAGAGTATGTGTCCTTGATTGATGTTGCAGCCAGCGTCATCCACCCATTCTACAAAGGCATGAAGAAGAACATCGACACGCAGGAAGACTACAAACTATGGGGGGTCGGCCCGCTGCCAGACAACCTCATCGAGTACGCAGGAGTAGATGCGTACACCACGTACAAGTCATGGAACATCATCGACAACATCTCAAATGGTTGGGAAATTGCAAAAGTGCGCTAGGATGACCACTACTACGAACGCCCCTTCTGCCCCTTTTAGGGATGAAGATACATCAAAGCTTGCCTACGTTTTCCTTCCACTTGTGCTTGCCTTTTATCTTGTTGTTTCAAATTAGTAGTTTGCTCTTGTTGGGTTGAACCAGTATGATTATACCGTGCTTGTCATGGCTGAACAAGTTTACTTATGTCATCAAGTACATTGTTTTGCTTATCTCATTATATAAGTTTGGCAGCTTCGTATTTTGTTAATCCATCATTTCAAATTCAAAGTAGCTTCTGAATGGAACTTTGTGGCTCCTCTAAAGTACTAGCTATGAAGCAAGTAATCACACAACGTTGTTCCATGTGTAGTTTAGATTCAGTATTGTGTAGAAAACATAACATTGAAAACAATCAGCACGATTTGAGTTGCTTAACAATGCTTCAAAAGTTGAAGCAGAAATTCTTAGTACTTAATGTACTGTTCTCATTCATGTGTAGCTACTAGAAGTTTAGACTAAGAATGATAGTATGTCACATCCCTAGTCAGTGCTTGCATTAGGACTAGCTAGAGTGTGCATCATGTTTACTTTCCAAAGAAACTTGAAATGGGAATGACAGAAACCCCAGCACCCCTCTCTTCTAACAACTAGGGTTTAATAAAATCTTTTTCAATGTACCCAAAATGCCCTTCAAAAATGTTCATCATTTCTGCCTTGGTCTTAAACCTCTGCCAAAAATGGTGCACAATTTTCTAGGACATCCAAAGTCTCTGGATTAAATCATATGGTACTTGCATTTGGGCATTTAAATGCTATAAAATATTTTATGTGCCCAAATAATCATAAACTAAAATGTTCCATGATGTTCATATTATATAAAGTGGGCATGACTAGTTTTATGAGCTATAAAAATGTTCTGGCATTATTATTAATTCCACAAAGTTGCAAAAGAAATGAAACAAAAAGTAAATAGGAAAAAAAAAGAAGGAAAGCAAACTTACCTGAGCCCACTTACCTGTTTGGCCCAGCCGGCCCAGCCCACCAGGGGCATCGCCGTCTTCTTCGCCGCGCCAGCGCATGAACCTGCTCGGTGGCGAGCGCCGCCGACGCGCCGGCCACCTCCTGCCTGCCTGGCTGGCCTCCTCGACCAGCTGAATGAATCAGAACGACGCCACGCAGACCCCTTGACCCCCTCGACCGCTCCCCTTTCCCTCCCCTCTCCTGGTTCTCTCCCTCGCACCGCCCGAGCGGAGCTCGTCGCTGCCGCCGCGTCCACCGAGTCCCCCTCGCCTCTCTGACGAGCCCCCGAGCTCCGCCTCGCTGCCGTGCTTCTCTACGCCGAACCACAGCACCCCGGGCGCCTTGAGGCTTCGTCTTCGAGCTCGTCTTCTCCGCACGGCCGCCGAACGCCATCGACAAATTCTCCGGACCCCGTGCCTCCCCTGCCTCGCCAGCAGTACCAGAAGAACCGCGGTGAGCCCCGGTTTCGTTTCCCCCATGCCCCGTCGCCTAACTTGCTTCCTAGCAGCACCAGCCACCAGAGCCGAGCGCTCCTCGCCGCCGGCCATGGCGCCGCCGTGGCTGCCACTCGCGTCCGAGTGCATCACCGCACTCAGCACATCACCACGGACCCGTAGCAACCAACTGCTGCTCCTGCTGTGCGCTGTAGCGTCGTTTTCGCCGACGCCCGAATTCCGGCCGCCGCCTTCGAGCTCGCCGCCGATGATTCCGGCCACCCCAGCACCTACCATCGCCTCCACTAGATGCGCATGAGCCCGAGCTCGCCGTAGAGCCCAACTGCGTCTCAAACGACGACATGTAGGCAAAACCCGAGCACCGCCGCCACGTTTGGCCTCGCCGGCGTCAAGCCGCCGGTGAGTTTGACCTGTTTTGACCACGCCTGGACTCCCCCCTGTGTCGCTGACATGTGGGGCCGGCCATTGACTAACTTCAGTTTAGGTTTTAATTTAAACACTAATTGTTGTCATTAGTGTAGTGAGCCACTCACATGTGGTGCCCAGCCCCTGCTAACTTTTAAATTAGTGTTAAGCTCTTTTAGTTAGCTCCAGAGACACTAACATGAGGGACCCACTGGTCAGGTTTGACCTGGGCGCCCTGTTGACCTGCTGACATCAGCATGATGTCATGCTGACGCAGTAAAGGATTTTCTGGGATTATTAGATTAAAAACAATTAAGGAAATTCCAGAAAATGCTTTAACCTTCAAAAAATCATATAAATTCAACAGTAGCTCAGATGGAAAAGATTTATATATGAAAATTGATCAGAAAAATCCAATCTTTCCAATGGCACTAGTTTCATGCATGTTTGAGCAAGTTAATCTTGCTGTTTACATTAAAACAAGTTAATGCACTTAAAGAAATAATAGTTTGAGTTTCAATTTGAATCTTTGATTCAAATGGGCTCAAACCCTTCTGGTTATAGTTGCATTAGCCCAAAACACATGCATCTTGCTATATCATGAGCATGCATCATATTGTTGCATTTGTTTGTTTATTGATTGTATCACCGATATTCTCCGTGTTAGGTCCTGCTCTCGAGGATACTTCAGCGTATCCAGCTGAAGAGCAGTATCCGACAACCACTGCAAGCAATCATTGATCATTCCGATACAAACCCATCTTCTCGCTCCTGCTCTCTTTTACTGCATTAAGGCAACAGTGTGTGAACTGCTACTTGCTGCGGTAGTTGAACCCTATTCCCTTGCATGACCTGTCATTGCCACAGTAAATAGTTGAAACCCACTAGCATGTGTAGGAGCTGATTGAGCCATGTGATGTGTGATCCACCATGCTATTTGTTTTCGTTGCCTGCTATGCTTAGAGTTGTGTCAGGTCTGGTTCATCTGGGTGATGGATCAGAGTGAAATGATCATATCGGTAAAGAGAGGGAAGTGTGGAACATGCTTGGTAAAGGTATCGATGAAAGGCCATGTAGGAGTACGTGGTGGGTTGTTTCATTGGAATCGTCCATAGGACCTGAGATCTGTATGTGTGGTTCAAGTTATAGCTACTACCACACATTGGACCCTGAAATATGACCCCACTCGACTTATTGACTGCCCATGTTCTCTGTCCAGGAGTTGCAATTAGTTTCTGGTGTTTGTAGTTTACTGGTGGTCGTGCACAGCGCTGACCCTCGGGATGGGCTGTGATGCGACAGGTACGTGGCATGGTGTACCGAGCGCCCGTTTGGTGACTCGGGAACCCTGTACAAATCGTTTGGGGCCGTGAGCAACACCCCGGCCGGATCTCCCCACGGATGGAACCCAAATAGGTGATAAACCTGGACGAGAGACTTGAGTGGTTGGTTAGGTCGTGGTCTACACCCACGTCGGCTTTCGCTTGAAGTCTGCCGAGCACATGTCGTGTGCAGACGCTAAGTGGTGAAAACATGTGTGAAGAAGTACACCCCTCCAGGGTTATCAATCTATTCGAATAGCCGTTGTTCGCGGTACGGACTACTTGGTTACTCTTACAGTTCATAGACAAGTTGATGGATACTACTAAAAACCTCAAGACAAGTGTGAGTGCTGTGGATGGCCCTTCCGTAGGATGACGGAAGAGGATCCTCGGTGGTGTATTGTTGTGGTGAGTAGAGGACTCATGTACGTAGTAATATCTTGCAATCTGTTGAGAGTTGTAGTATAGGTTAGCAAAGAGTCAAAGCTGGCTTTCTGCTATGAACTCCACTACCCCCTGTTGATAATGTTGCATGTATGGTAGGTTCTGTTGTGAGACTTGCTGAGTACCTTTGTACTCATGTTTGCTTAATAACTGTTGCAGAGGAGAACCCTGCCCCTTCTGATGGGTTCTACATAGACGTTGACGTCGACGAGTAGCTTGCTACCCAGACGGAGATCTGGAGCTTGTGGAGGGCCTTGTAGATAGTCAGGTTACACCAAGCCTGTTTTATTTTCTAAGTTGTCTGTACTTAGACATGTAGCTTCCGCTTGTGCTTGTATGACTGTATGACTTGAGTGTTGGGTCATGTGACCCCTACCTGTATGGATATGTTATGTATGGCTCTTGGAGCCTCTTAAATAAAGTACTTTGAGTCATAGAGTTCTGTTGTGATGCAATGTTGTATTTGCACATATTGAGCATATTGTGTGTATGATTGAAATGCTTGGTATGTGTGGGATCCGACACCTAGTTGTTTTCCTTTGGTAGCCTATCTTACAGGGAAATGCCTCCTGGTGCTTCCAATGAGCCTTGGTTGCTTGCTACTGCTCGGAACACGTAGGCTGGCCGGCATGTGTCCTTCTTCGTTCCTGTGTCTGTCCCTTAGGGGAAATGTCACGCTTTGTTCCTTTAAGTCCATGTAGCTTGCTACGACTTGGGTTCATACGTTGATGACCGGCACGTTCGTTGCTGGGTCATGGATGCCTGTCTCTGTAATTTAGTGCCACTTTTGGTTTATAACTAGCCATGTCGGCCCGGATTCTCTGTCATATGGATGCTAGCGACACTGTCATATACGTGTGCCAAAATGTGCAAACGGTCCTGGGCCAGGTAAGGTGGCACCCATGGGGATACCGTGCGTGAGGCCGCAAAGTGATATGACGTGTTACAGCTAGATCGGTGTGACTTAGGATCGGGGTCCCGACAGCATTGCCATCAGTGCTGAGACGGGCCAGACTGATTTCGAAGCCACACGCAAGCATCCACGTGACTTTGGTTCCTCATCCGGCTCTGGCTCTCACAAGCGTCGTGTGTGAGTTCCTAACACTGCTCTGCCACCCAAGTACACACCGAGGCCATCCTATGAGGCGCCTCGCCCAACTCAACAGTATGCACCTGCCAAGACTTATGGAGGACCACCTACCAATTTTGCTCCACGCACTGGCACTGTGACATGCTTCAAGTGTGGAGAACCGGGGCACTACATGCGTGAATATCCCCAGAACCAACCAGGAAAACCCGTTGGTCGTGGTAAGCCAACCGGCAAGGTGAATTATGTCAAGCCAATCCCCACTACACGTGGTCATGTCAACTATGTCTCTGCTGAGGAAGCTTATGAGGATCCTAACGTCGTCCTTGGTACGCTTCTCGTTAACTGCCATCCGGCATCTGTTCTTTTTGATACTGGAGCATCCCATTTGTTCATATATGAGAGCTATGCTCGAATGCACAACATGACTTTTTGTGACATGCCTACTTCCATGGTTATTCAAACTCCTGGTTCAAAGTGGCAAACCTCTAGGGTAAGCCATGGAAATGAAATTCGTGTCGATAGACTTGTCTTCCTTGCATCACTAATCACTCTCAAGTCCTCGGACATAAACATCATCTTGGGTATGGATTGGATGACAACTCATTACGCCAAGATTGATTGCTACACTAGGACCGTTCAACTTACACACCCATCCGGCAAGATAGTCAATGTCTTGACCCGAATGGCTGAGCGTCAGCTCTACTCTCTTAATGCCAGCCCTCTACCAAAACTCGAAGATATCCCGGTAGTCCGTGACTTTCCGGATGTTTTTCCAGAAGAACTGCCATGAGTTCCACCTGACAGAGATGTCGAGTTCATGATAGATCTTATTCCTGGAACTGTCCCAATCTCTAGGAGACCTTATAAAATGGCACCCCTAGAATTAGCTGAGCTTAAGAAACAACTCGATGAGTCCTTGAAAAAGGGTTTCATCCGTCCTAGTTCTTCCCCTTGGGCTTGTCCCGTCCTCTTCGTTAAGAAGAAGGATGGAACAGAACGGATGGTTGTAGATTACCGACCTGTCAATTTGGTCACTATAAAGAACAAGTATCTGCTCCCCAGGATCAACGACCTGTATGATCAACTCACTGGATCCTCAGTCTTTTCCAAAATGGATTTGAGGTTGGGCTACCATCAAATCAAGATCAAGAATGGGGACATTCCTAAAACGGCTTTTGTTACTCGTTATGGCCAATACGAGTACACCGTCATGTCCTTCGGGTTAACCAATGCCCCAGCCACCTTATCCCGGCTAATGAATTCTATATTCATGGAGTATTTTGATAAATTCGTCGTGGTATACCTCGATGATATACTCATCTACTCCAAGAACAAGAAAGATCATGCCGAGCATCTAAGGCTGGTATTGACGAAACTTCGAGAGCACCGCCTCTATGCTAAATTCTCTAAATGTGAATTCTAGTTGCCGGAAGTGGCCTATTTAGGTCATGTGATCTCTAGCAAGGGTATTTCTGTCAATCCCGAGCGAGTTCAAGCCGTCCTTGATTGGACTCCCCCTGAATCGGTCAAGCAAGTTAGGAGTTTCCTTGGCTTAGCGAGCTATTGCCGACGCTTTGTCGAGAATTTCTCCAACGTTGCTAAACCTCTAACTGAACTCGTCAAGAAAGATAAAAAGTTTGAGTGGACCCCACAGTGCGAGTCCAGTTTTCAGGAACTGAAAAGACGCCTCACCTCTGCACCTGTACTGGTACCACCAGACTTTTCCAAGGATTTTATCATCTACTGCGACGCCTCGCGACAAGGACTAGGTTGCATACTCATGCAAGATCGTCAAGTGATTGCATACGCATCTCGACAGTTGCGTCCACATGAGGATAACTATCCTACACATGATCTAGAGCTTGCAACTGTAGTCCACGCACTCAAAACATGGCGACATTACCTTCTTGGTAATCGCTGTGAAATCTTCACTGATCACCAAAGTCTGAAATACATCTTCACCCAACCGGATCTAAATCTCAGGCAAAGACGTTGGGTTGAGTTGCTCACAGATTACGACTAAGGAATCTCTTACACCCCTGGGAAGGCCAATGTCATGGCAGACGCACTAAGTCGTAAGTCATATTGTAACAACTTGATGTTACAACAAGGGCAACCATTACTTCACGAGGAATTTTGTAACCTTAACCTTCACATTGTTCCTCGAGGATTCCTTTCCACCTTGGTGGCGGAACCTACACTTATGGATCAAATCATAGCTGCCCAAAAGCGTGATAAGGGTATATCCCGACTCCAGGAGAGCATTGCTAGCGGAGTCGCTAGAAATTTCTCTACGGATGATCGAGGTGTTGTCTTCTTCGAGAACCGTTTAGTGGTTTCCAAGAACCAACATCTGCGGCAGTTAATCCTTAAGGAGGCTCATGAATCTCCTCTCACGATTCATCCTGGTCGTACCAAAATGTATCAGGACCTACGCCAGAGGTTCTGGTGGACTAGGATGAAGAGAGAAATCGCTCAGTTCATTGCTAACTGCGATGTTTGTCGTCGCGTCAAAGCAGAGCATCAACGGCTGCTGGCACCCTCCAACTTTAGCTATTCTTGAATGGAAATGGGACAAGATCGGTATGGACTTCATTACCGGGTTTCCCAGGACCAGGAAAGGGAATAATGCTATCTTCGTCGTCATCGACCGCCTCTCTAAAGTAGCCCACTTCCTACCTGTTCGAGAGAGTATTACCGCTAGCCAGCTAGCAGATTTGTATATCTCTCAGATAGTATCACTTCATGGTGTGCCGTTGGAATTTAACTCTGACTGAGGAAGTCTTTTCACTTCACGATTTTGGGAAAGTTTCCAGAATGCTATGGGAACTCATCTCTCTTTCAGCACCGCCTTCCATCCTCAGTCACGTGGTCAAGTTTAACGAGTCAATCAAATTCTGGAAGACATGCTTCGAGCCTCTGTCATCTCTTTCGGTATGGAATGGGAGAAGTGTCTTTCATTTCCCGAATTCGCTTATAACAATAGTTATCAAGCCAGCTTGGGAAAAGCTCCCTTCGAATTTTTATATGGACGAAGGTGTTGAACACCTCTTAACTGGTCAGAAACCGGGGAAAGACAATTCTTTGGCCCGGATATGATCCAGGAAGCAGAAGAGCAGGTTCGCTTCATTCGTGAGAGATTGAAAACAGCCCAGTCTCGCCAGAAGAGCCAATATGATAGTCATCATAAGGCTGTGACTTTTGAAGTCGGCGATAAGGCTTACCTTCGGGTTACTCCTCTTAAGGGAACCCATCGCTTCGGTATCAAAGGCAAATTGGCCCCTCGTTACATCGGTCCTTTTCGCATTCTTGCCAAACGAGGAGAAGTTTCCTACCAATTGGAACTACCTCCGCAGCTCTCCAGAGTTCATGATGTCTTCCACGTATCTCAACTCAGGCGTTGCTTCTCGGATCCTATCCGCGGAGTGGACCACGAAACGCTTGATCTCCAGGACAATCTCACATATCGAGAATACCCCGTTCGTATTCTTGATCAAACCGAGGGCACCACTCGACGTCGTAATATCAAGTTTCTCAAGGTTCAATGGTCACATCATTCCGAGAGTGAAGCTACCTGGGAAAGGCAGGATCGTCTTCGACTTGAGTACCCCACCCTCTTTCCGGAGGAACCCGAATCTCGAGACGCGATTCTTTTGAGTGGGGGTGAGTTGTCACATCCCTAGTCAGTGCTTGCATTAGGACTAGCCAGAGTGTGTATCATGTTTACTTTTCAAAGAAACTTGGAATGGGAATGACAGAAACCCCAGCACCCCTCTCTTCTAACAACTAGGGTTTAATAAAATCTTTTCCAATGTACCCAAAATGCCCTTCAAAAATGTTCATCATTTCTGCCTTGGTCTTAAACCTCTGCAAAAAATGGTGCACAATTTTCTAGGACATCCAAAGTCTCTGGATTAAATCATATGGTATTTGCATTTGGGCATTTAAATGCTATAAAATATTTTATGTGCCCAAATAATCATAAACTAAAATGTTCCATGCTGTTCATATTATATACAGTGGGCTTGACTTGTTTTATGAGCTATAAAAATGTTCTGGCATTTTTATTAATTCCACAAAGTTGCAAAAGAAATGAAACAGAAAGTAAATAGGAAAAAAAGAAGGAAAGCAAACTTACTTGAGCCCACTTACCTGTCTGGCCCAGCCGGCCCAGCCCACCAGGGGCATCCCGGTCTTCTTTGCCGCATCAGCTCATGAAGCTGCTCGGTGGCGAGCGCCACCGACGCGCCGGGCACCTCCTGCCTGCCTGGCTGGCCTCCTCGACCCGCTGGATGAATCAGAACGACGCCACGCAGACCCCTCGACCCCCTCGACCGCTCCCCTCTCCCTCCCCTCTCCTGGTTCTCTCCCTCGCACCGCCCGAGCGGAGCTCGTCACTGCCGCCGCGTCCACCGAGTCCCCCTCGCCTCTCCGACGAGCCCCCGAGCTCCGCCTCGCTGCCGTGCTTCTCTACGCCTAACCACAGCACCCGGGCGCCTTGAGGCTTCGTCTTCGAGCTCGTCTTCTCCGCACGGCCGTCGGATGCCATTGACAAATTCACCGGACGCCGTGCCTCCCCTGCCTCGCCAGCAGTACCAGAAGAACCGCGGTGAGCCCCGGTTTCGTTTCCCCCATGCCCCGTCGCCTAACTTGCTCCCTAGCAGCACCAGCCACCAGAGCCGAGCGCTCCTCGCCGACGGCCATGGCGCCGCCGCGGCCACAGCGGCTGCCACTCGTGTCCGAGTGCATCACCGCACTCAGCACATCACCACGGACCCGTAGCAACCAACTGCTGCTCCTGCCGTGCGCTGTAGCGTCGTTTTCGCCGACGCTCGAATTCCGGCCGCCGCCTTCGAGCTCGCCGCCGATGATTCCGGCCACCCCAGCACCTACTGTCGCCTCCACCAGATGCGCACGAGCCCCAGCTCGCCGTAGAGCCCAACCGCGTCTCAAACGACGGCCTGTAGGCAAAACCCGAGCACCGCCCCTGCGTTTGGCCTCGCCGGCGTCGAGCCGCCGGTGAGTTTGACCTGTTTTGACCACGCCTGGACTCCCCCCTGTGTCGCTGACATGTGGGGCCGGCCGTTGACTAACTTCAGTTTAGGTTTTAATTTAAACACTAATTGCTGTCATTAGTGTAGTGAGCCATTGACATGTGGGGCCCAGCCCCTGCTAACTTTTAAATTAGTGTTAAGCTCTTTTAGTTAGCTCCAGAGACACTAACATGAGGGACCCACTGGTCAGGTTTGACCTGGGCGCCCTGTTGACCTGCTGACGTCAGCATGATGTCATGCTGACGCAGTAAAGGATTTTCTGGGATTATTAGATTAAAAACAATTCAGGAAATTCCAGAAAATGCTTTAACCTTCAAAAAATCATATAAATTCAACAGTAGCTCAGATGGAAAATATTTATATATGAAAATTGATCAGAAAAATCCAATATTTCCAATGGCACTGGTTTCATGCATGTTTGAGCAAGTTAACCTTGTTGTTTACATTAAAACAAGTTAATGCACTTAAATAAACAATAGTTTGAGTTTCAATTTGTATCTTTGATTCAAATGGGCTCAAACCCTTCTGGTTATAGTTGCATTAGCCCAAAACACGTGCATCTTGCTATATCATGAGCATGCATCATATTGTTGCATTTGTTTGTTTATTGATTGTATCGCCGATATTCTCCGTGTTAGGTCCTGCTCCCGACGATACTTCTGCGTATCCAGCTGAAGAGCAGTATCCGACAACCACTCTGTCAGGCAAGCAATCATTGATCATTCCGATACAAACCCATCTTCTCGCTCCTGCTCTCTTTTACTGTATTAAGGCAACAGCGTGTGAACTGCTACTTGCTGCGGTAGTTGAACCCTATTCCCTTGCATGACCTGTCATTGCCACAGTAAATAGTTGAAACCCACTAGCATGTGTAGGAGTTGATTGAGCCATGTGATGTGTGATACACCATGCTATTTATTTCTGTTGCCTGCTATGCTTAGGGTTGTGTCAGGTCTGGTTCATCTGGGTGATGGATCAGAGCGAAATGATCATATCGGTAAAGAGAGGGAAGTGTGGAACATGCTTGGTAAAGGTATCGATGAAAGGCCATGTAGGAGTACGTGGTGGGTTGTTTCATAGGAATCGTCCATAGGACCTAAGATCTGTATGTGTGGTTCAAGTTATAGCTACTACCACACATTGGGCCCTGAAATATGACCCCGCTCGACTTATTGACTGCCCATGTTCTCTGTCCAGGAGTTGCAATTAGTTTCTGGTGTTTGTAGTTTACTGGTGGCCGTGCACAGCGCTGACCCTCAGGGTGGGCTGTGATGCGACAGGTATGTGGCACGGTGTACCGAGCGCCCGTTTGGTGACTCGGGAACCCTGTACACATCGTTTGAGGTCGTGAGCGACACCCCGGTCGGATCTCCCCACGGATGGAACCCAAATAGGCGATAAACCTGGACGAGAGACTTGAGTGGTTGGTTAGGTCGTGGTCTACACCCATGTCGGCTTTCGCTTGAAGTCTACCGAGCACATGTCGTGTGCAGACTCTAAGTGGTGAAAACATGTGTGAAGAAGTACACCCCTGCAGGGTTATCAATCTATTCGAATAGTCGTTGTTCGCGGTACGGACAACTTGGTTACTCTTACAGTTCATAGGCAAGTTGATGGATACTACTAAAAACCTCAAGACAAGTGTGAGTGCCGTGGATGGCCCTTCCGTAGGATGACGGAAGAGGATCCTCGGTGGTGTATTGTTGTGGTGAGTAGAGGACTCGTGTACGTAGTAATATCTTGCAATCTGTTGAGAGTTGTAGTATAGGTTAGCCAAGAGTCAAAGCTGGCTTTCTGCTATGAACTCCACTACCCCTTGTTGATAATGTTGCATGTATGATAGGTTCTGTTGTGAGACTTGCTGAGTACCTTTGTACTCATGTTTGCTTAATAACTGTTGCAGAGGAGAACCCTGCCCCTTCTGATGGGTTCTACATAGACGTTTACGTCGACGAGTAGCTTGCTACCCAGACGGAGATCTGGAGCTTGTGGAGGGCCTTGTAGATAGTCAGGCTACACCAAGCCTGTTTTATTTTCTAAGTTGTCTGTACTCAGACATGTAGCTTCCGCTTGTGCTTGTATGACTGTATGACTTGAGTGTTGGGTCATGCGACCCCTACCTGTATGGATATGTTATGTATGGCTCTTGGATCCTCTTAAATAAAGTACTTTGAGTCATAGAGTTCTGTTGTGATGCAATGTTGTATTTGCACATATTGAGCATATTGTGTGTATGATTGAAATGCTTGGTATGTGTGGGATCCGACACCTAGTTGTTTTCCTTTGGTAGCCTATCTTACAGGGAAATGCCTCCTAGTGCTTCCAATGAGCCTTGGTAGCTTGCTACTGCTCGGAACACGTAGGCTGGCCGGCATGTGTCCTTCTTCGTTCCTGTGTTTGTCCCTTATGGGAAATGTCACACGTTGTTCCTTTAAGTCCATGTAGCTTGCTACGAGTTGGGTTCATACGTTGATGACCGACACGTTCGTTGCTGGGTCATGGATGCCTGTCTCTGTAATTTAGTGCCACTTTTGGTTTATAACTAGCCATGTCGGCCCGGGTTCTCTGTCATATGGATGCTAGCGACACTGTCATATACGTGTCCCAAAATGCGCAAATGGTCCCGGGCCAGGTAAGGTGGCACCCGTGGGGATACCGTGCGTGAGGCCGCAAAGTGATATGACGTGTTACAGCTAGATCGGTGTGACTTAGGATCGGGGTCCCGACACAGTACTAGTACACTTGATCGGACAATACATACTTACTTCAATACAAAGTACAAAGAAGCATTACTCTGTAATCCCACCCCCCCCCAAAAATGTCAGTCTAAGAACATAAGTGCTACTATGAACGGACTATCGGTACAACTTAGTCTACACGCAAGTACCATACTGCTGAAAATGACACCAGAAGACCCTTGAGAATAATCACAAAAAACAAACACAAAAACAAGGCAAAAAACTTCAAATGAAAAAATAACACTTCCACAGAGCTAAAACAAAAAGTATCAGTCCAAGTTACTGGTGGAGTCTTGTACTAGATTCAAACGAAAAAAAAATGACCGCCAAAGGACATCAGGCCCTGACGCTGCTAGGTACTTGAACTTGAGCCCACGGCGGAACCGTCGGCGAATCCCTAGTCATCCGCACATTACAGGGCTAGCCGACCAGGGCCCATAGTTCATGAGAGAAAGCGAACGCCATGTACAAGCGCTTAGGTAAGTATTCAGAGGTGTTCGACCAGTAGTACCCGGCCACGCTTATAAATAGGCAGAGAGCCTCCTCCCTTAGCGAGGTGGGACTAAACCTAGAGCACACGCACATCCAGCAGTCCCCAAAACGCCCGCGCGGGCCATTTGGGCAGGAAAACAGCCCAATAGCCTCCATCGTCTACAAACCCCCCACCAATAAGGCCAGTTAAACAAAGCAGAGCGTGGGGCAAAGAAACATAAACTACAAAAAAATGTTTGAAAACTGAAAATATAAAAGTTCAAATACTAGTTCGCATGCAATAACTTTAAATACGAAAAATAAAAAAAATAAAAAAATTAGCTCTGCACCACGGATGATAAAAACAAAGGAAAAAAATGATACAAAAACAACGAAACTCTAAAAAGCAGAGAACTTAATAGCCTATCTGTTAAAGGTACATAATTTCAAATACCGAATTAAATATTACTTTCAATTTCAAATACAAAAATGCAAGAAGTTCAAATAGATAATGTTTGTCAATTCTGCTAAATTTCTTATTTATATAAAATCTGACTAGTTCAACTACTAAAATGCAGGAAGTTCAAATAGATTTTGTTTGTCAATTCTGCTAAATTTCTTATTTATAGAAAATATGTCCACACCTCAACGAATGATTTCATTGTAACTAATGTCAATCCCCACAAAAAAACTCAGTTAAAACATAAAAATGACATTAGTACTAAAAAAGCAACAACATTCAGGCCACATACATCATTGTGACACAAAATTTCAAAACTGTCTGTATGAAATTACAATTCAGTTCACACAACACTAAACCATAAGTGCACTAAGAAAGAGAATATAAAAACTATAAAAGGCCTAACTTAGGTTGGGACAGATTAAAATAAAATAAGTCCCTGTTTTGAGCAACAACTCCTAGGGCACAGAAAAATGTTGTGATATCAACCAGTGTATAGGACTTCAATGGAAAAACAAGACTTAACCTCCACACGAAAAAATATCACAAAAGCATACTTCACTTAAACGGTGCAGAAATACCATCATCACCACCCCTGTGACATGCAAGTGGGATAAGCAGTAGATAAGTATAGCTTGACAAGACTACTCAGTGCAATAGTAAAAACCCTTGGCTTGGACGATTCGTTCTTCCAGGCCACCACCCACCCCAGCCACTGGGCGGTTGCCACAAGGGACTGCAAACGACGACCCACGACCACTACTCCCACGTCACCGACGAACTGCTTCTCACACATCCCCGTCCACGCATTGCAAAAATAACCCATTGTCTTCCATCTCTGCCACATTCCCAAAACCACCATCGCCGCTTCCGTCTCCACCACAGACAACCGAAAAACTTCTCTCTCCCAAGCCCACAGTTTCTCAAATTAATTTCTGAACTTTATATAGAATTGATGCACAAAGATGTATCAAGCACTGGTATAGGTCTTTTATTCAACAAAAATGAACACTACACTTGAAGTAAGTAGCACATATATCATTGACTCTGGAAAAATAGGTTCTTCAACTTGGTGAAGCATTTGGTCAAGAACTTAAGATACCAAAAAGAAAAATAACATGGTGTAGTTGAATTTAATTGTAGGACTTTGTGTACTAGTTTCTAAACTACATTCATCCATGACTTGTACTATATAAGCATCTACCTCATCGATTATCACTTGTAAACCAAAAAGCAGGAGAATTAAATCTTCGAAAAAGAACACTAATCTTCAATATGTGTCTCCCCCCTTGCAGGCCCAAGCGCCTCAAACAGTTCCTGCAGGAGGAGAAATTGTACACATTTGTCGGTTTTAGCATTGAAGGTGACAAGCGGATGCTGAACAAGTCTGGTTTGGAGATCAACCCCTACAACTTCATCGACATGCAGCGTAAGTGGAAAGTTCCAACCAACAACAAATACTACTAATCCTTCACCGATGTTGCAGGCAGCACCATCCACCCATTCTACAAAGGCATGAAGTATAAGATCGACAAGGAGGAAGACCAAAAACTGTGGGGGATCGGCCCGCTGCCATATAAGCTCATCGAGTACGCATGAATAGATGCGTATGCCACGTACAAGTCATGGAAGATAATCGACAACATCGTGACATGTTGGGATATTGCAAAAGAGCAAGAGGATGACCCCTACTACCACTACAACTTAGTGGGATGAAGAGGCATGAAAGTCTGCCTTCGTGTTGCTCGTGCTTCTGCTTGTCCTCAATATTGTCGTTTTAGATTTGTAGTTTTCATTTGTTAGGTTGAACCAGATTCCTTATGTTATGTGTATCTGGATTTGAACAAGTTTGCCTATGTCTATCAAGTACATCGTTTGCTTATGTTGCTCGACAAGTTTGCTAGCTTCCTATTTTGTTTATCCATCATTTGTAGTTGAAGTAGGTTGTGAGTGAAACTTGATGGCTGCTATGCAGCACTAGTCATGGAGCAACAAATCACACATGGATATTTTCACAAAAAAACAGTGGCAGACTAACTAAGAACAATAGCAAATAGTAGCGTTGGACGCGCAGTGCAGCTTAGTCATGTACGATAGTACTATCACACTAAAAATCAGTTTCTAGTTTCGGAAGAACACTAAAAAGACTAAGTTTCAGCCGAGGACAACATTCAGTACTAACAGTATCATGCTAAATAGTAGTTAGAAAATTACTAAGTACCGCAACAGGAAAAGCAATACATATTTCCTAGTCACTAGCATGCTAGGATCGAAAGTACTGGTACACTTGAACACACAGTACATTTCATTCTACAAAAATAAAAAGTAATGGGAAGCTTCAGTATGCATTCCCTAATACAGTAACACACTAAGAATAACTGTAATAGCACAATTGAAATCTCAGTACAACTTAGTCTATACGGTAAGTACTATGATGACACCAAATATTGCCTTGAGAAGAACCACATCATATAACAAATAAGGGCAAAACTAAATAAAAAAGATATCAGTTCGATCAAGGAGAAAAATCACAAGAAAGACAACAAAAGCATCAACCCACATTGATCAGTGAGGTACTAGTTTCAAACAACACAAAAATATAAAAATGATCAAACTACTAGCACAATTGAAATCTCAGTACCACTTAGTTTATTCGGTAAGTAATATTATGATACCACTTAATGCATTGAGAAAGAAGTCCAAGACTCAACCAAATATATTATAGTTCAATCAAGGACAAAAATTCACAAAACAAAAAACAGAAGCATCAGTCCACAAGGACTAATGAAGTAATTATGAACTTAATAGGGCTATCTATTAAATGTAGCTAATTTAAACCAGTGCTTTAACTTTTATTATGAAGTTCAACTACTAATATTCAAGAAGTTCAAATAAAAATTTGGCTCTCAAATTTTGCTAAATTTCTTATACTTAAATAAAATCTGGCTAGAGATCACGCAACAACTTCATCGTAAATAAGTTCAATCCCAAAAAAAACTTCACTTCTAATACATTATATGAAATCAGTTCTACAAAATAAGGAAGCGTCAATCCACTCACGCTAGATAAAGAAGTGCTATCATGAAACCAAAATTTAAATGCCTTACGCTGAATGAGATTGCAATTCAGTAGTAACAGAACTATACCATAAGTAAAAGAAAAGAGGGTACAGAAACTATAAAGGTCAAACCTAGGTTGGGACAGATGAAAATAAAATAAATCTCACATTTTCAGCAACAACTCATAATGAACTTGGGAAAAGATGTTTTTAGTTCAACTTGTTTATAAGACTTCAGTACAAAAAAATAGAACGTAACCAAAACGAATTCCCGATGAAACATACACAAGTGAAACAACTATTTAACCACACTATCATCATGCGAAAGAAAAAAACATAGTGCCACACTTAAACACAACACAAAATATACCAGTTATTACATAGTACTTGACAAGACATCCAAACACTACAAACAAAGCCTACAATGCTTTCAAGAGATATGTCACACAACTATCCATCAGCAACAACTCATAATGAACTTGGGAAAAGATGTTTTTAGTTCAACTTGTTTATAAGACTTCAGTACAAAAAATAGAACGTAACCAAAACGAATTCCCGATGAAACATACACAAGTGGAACAACTATTCAACCACACTATCATCATGCGAAAGAAAAAAACATAGTGCCACACTTAAACACAACACAAAATATACCAGTTATTACATAGTACTTGACAAGACATCCAAACACTACAAACAAAGCCTACAATGCTTTCAAGAGATATGTCACACAACTATCCATTGCACTACACAAATGATGACCATTTCTTCTATGCACCAGGAGCCAAAGCCTGAACCTCCTCGGGAAGCTCCAATACCAGAAGTTGGTTATTCTGGTTGAACACAACTGTATACAGATCATCATCGTTCCAATCAACAATACGAGGTTGCAAAACAATAAAACAAATTATCAAAAATCATGACACACAAAATGAAGAATACACAATCAACCAAACATACAAAAAGTGAAAAGCTCAACTAGGACCCACGTCATTATTATGAATGTTCTCAACGATCTTTTCACCATCATAGGATCCCGCATACTTTAGAGTATAATGGCCACATTCATTCGCCCCTTGAAGTGGAACCTTGACATACGTTGGTTTCTTTGCAAAAACCTCCCATTTGGGCTGCTTGCTCGCATTGTACTAAGCATCACCATACACAGCCTTCATTACTTGGACCAATCTAGAGATCTGTTAAAAAAGAAACGAAACAACACATTTTCAGGTCTCAGAAATGCAAAAACAAAGATGCGGAAAAATTAATCCAGAACAGATAATAAATGGTTCTTCGGATAGGTGTTCTTTGAAGGACAATGGTTCTTCGGATAAGGCAAAGAGTCAAGGATGTCGACGCTACTTCGGTACCGATTCATGAAATATAAGGAAAAGTGGTTTACTTTCCTATCCTTGTTAAAATCTTAGGTTTGAATGGAGGCATCATGATCTAAAAACAAATGACCAGAAAGGAGATATTAAATATTCAAATTAAAAACCAGCATCACATCAAAAAAGTAAAAGCAAAAATCAGCTAGTAGAACTCACAAGGTCGGCAGTGAGCAAGTCTTCCTCGTCTTTAACATAGCTATTAAAATCTCTTGTTGCACTCTCCATATTAAACTCTTTATCTTCATCACCGTAAAATGTATAGTCAAGCACAACCTGCAAAAAGGCCAAAAAGAAACAGACACGGAGAAAGGATCAACAAGCAAAGTATTATTAAAACACGTAAAACAAATGACAGTCTTGTTTAACAGAAAACAAATGATTTGATTAATTACCGTGATGAAATATGGACTCGGCAATACCCTTTTTCAGACGCAAAATTAGCATTTCTATCGGGATCTTTCTTCCAATCATCAATGAGGAAGTCCATTATATCACCCTCCATTGTTTGCCCAGGTGCAAAAACTTCCTAGATGCGTTTCACAGTGAAGCTAGTTACGTTATCATCAGGCTGAGGTATCATTGAGAATGCATTACTGCAGCACACACAAGAACAAAAAGCACGGGAAGCAAGATAAGGCATTCATAGCAGTTCAAGTTGTATAGAAAGGAACAGTTCAGGTCATATTTATCTAGCAGTTAGAAACAACGGAAGAAAAGAAGAGGAAACATAATGAGAGATACTCACTCGGCATACTTCTCAAGTACTTCATCACTAAGCAAAAGATTATACAACTTGCGAGCCTTGTCCTGGTAAGGGAATTTATGAGGGTGAAGTTGCTGCAGAGGGGAGCAAAACTTTCTAGGAGCTCTGGGTGCATGCTTCGTGCTTGTAACATTGCTAGAATCCAAAGCAGGATCCTTTCGAGAAAAACTAGCTCTACGGGCCACTAATCCAGCAAGGGGGGACAAACCCTTGGCAGCAGCGCTCCTAGTGACTCTTCCCATGCCAGCAATCTTGTCAAACGCATCATCATCGCTGTCTATCAATTCCACAATGGGATTCTTGGGTGTAGAGGGGCTCTCTGCACAAGCAGCCGTAGAACCTTTCAAAGCTCCCAACCACCCTTCATAACACCAGATCTTTGGTGAAGGTCCATATCTTGATGCACATGTTTCTCAAATTAATTTCTGAACTTTATATAGAATTGATGCACAAAGATGTATCAAGCACTGGTATAGGTCTTTTATTCAACAAAAAGGAACACTACACTTGAAGTAAGTAGCACATATATCATTGACTCTGGAAAAATAGGTTCTTCAACTTGGTGAAGCATTTGGTCAAGAACTTAAGATACCAAAAAGAAAAATAACATGGTGTAGTTGAATTTAATTTTAGAACTTTATATAGAATTTATTTTTCTTTTTGGTATCTTAAGTTCTTGACCAAATGCTTCACCAAGTTGAAGAACCTATTTTTCCAGAGTCAATGATATATGTGCTACTTACTTCAAGTGTAGTGTTCCTTTTTGTTGAATAAAAGACCTATACCAGTGCTTGATACATCTTTGTGCATCAATTCTATATAAAGTTCAGAAATTAATTTGAGAAACATGTGCATCAAGATATGGACCTATATAAAGACGTTTAGCTTGTTACCTCAGCTACGGTCGAAGTCCACGCGGAACCACTAGCGAGACTGAAGTCTCTCTGCAAAAACATAAATTAAGCAAACGTGAGTACAAAGGTACTCAGCAAGACTTACATCAGAACTAACTACATGTGCAACAGTATCAACAAAGGGGTGGTGGAGTTTGACTGCAGCAAGCCAGCTTTGACTCGGTGGCTATCCTGAACTATGACTGCAGGTAACTTTTTTGAGGTGGTGCACACGAGTCCACATATTCACCAATCAATACACCACTATGGATCCATTCCCGTCTACCTACGAGAAGGCCATCCATAGCACTCACACTTGTCTTGAGCATTTTAGAGTATCCACTTTCACTTGTCTATGTACCACGTAAGCATCCAAGAAGTCCATAACCGCGGACCCGGCTATTCGAATAGATCATGTTAACCCTGCAGGGGTGTACTTCTTCACACACGCTCTCGCCACTTACCGCCATGTACACGTCGTGTATCTCGACAACCTTCAAGCGGAAGCCTGGCGAGGGTGTCGGCCACGACCTGACTAACCACACAAGTCTCTCGTCCAGGTTTATCGCCTATTCGGGTTCCATCCGTGGGGAGATCCGGCCGGGGTGTCGCTCACGGCCCCAAATGATGTGCGCAGGGTTCCCAAGCCCACCTCGACGGATGGATCTACGCTTGGTACACCGTGCCATGGTGCCTAGTCTGCCCCAAGCCCACATGTACTGTGTGCCACTTGGTAGACAACTAACACTACCTTCAAACACCAGAAACTAGTTGCAACTCCTGGACAGAGATCTAGTTGATTAATAAGTCGAGAGGGGTCGAGTTACCGGAACCCAATGTGTGGTAGTAACTAGTCATTGGACAACTTACACAGAACTCAGTTCTTAAGGACGGTTCCAGTGAGACAACCCACCATGTACTCCTACATGGCCTCTCACCGCTACCTTTACCAAATCGTGTTCACACACTTAGCTCACACACAGTAGGACATGTTCACCACATTCCAATTCACCCCCGATGAATCAGACCTGACACAACTCTAAGCAATAGCAGGCATAACCAGAAAGTATGAATGAGTAGGCACAACATGGCTCATACAACTCCTACTCATGCTAATGAGTTTCAACTATTTACTGTGGCAATGATAGGTCATGCAGAGGAAAGGGGTTCAACTACCGCAGCAAAAGTAGTTCAATCGTTGTTGTCCTAATGCAGTAAAAGAGAGCAGGAGCGAGAGAGTGGGATTGTATCGGGATGCTCAATGGGGGTTTGCTTGCCTCCCACTTCTGAAGATATTAATAGTTCTTCATCGGTGTCATCGAACTCATCGTCGGAACATCGTCTACTGAGAGAGAACAAAACCGGCAAACAGAGAAAGAACACAATCAATGCAATGCGACAATATGATGCATGATCATGACATGGCAATATGCTGTTGGTTGAGCTAATGCAACTAGCAACACAATTAAATGAAGTTGGTTTGAACCAAAGATTCAAAATCAAACTCCATATGTGATTAATTAAATGCCATTTAATTGATTTGACCTGATCAGCAGGTTTAGCTTGTTCAAACATGCATGAAAGTGCCATAAACAGATTCCTTGGATTTTTCTAATCAATTTTCATATATAAATTATTTTCATCTGAGCTATAGTTTATTTTCTGTGATTTTTAGAAGTTTTGGCTATTTTCTGAAATAAATAAATCATTTATGATTTATTTAAAATTCCAGAAAACACTTATTGCGTCAGCACTACGTCATGCTGACATCAGCAAGTCAACAGGGGCTGGTCCAGTCAAACCTGACCAGTGGGGCCCACTGGTCAGTGACACAACTAACTAAACTAACTTATTTAATACTAACCTAGTTTAATTAGCCGGGCGGGGCCCACATGTCAGTGAGTCACAGGGTTAACTAATTACAAATTAGCACTAACCTAAAATTAGCAGGGCACTGGGCCCACCTGTCACTGACTAACCTAACTAACTAGATTAATTAGCAATTAACTTAATTATCTTAGCTAATTAGAGGCGGAGGGGGCCCACGCGTCAGTGACCCAGGGGGTCAACTGGGTCTGCCCGGGTCAAACTCGCCGGAGTTGACCCGTGGCTCGTCGCCGGCGGAGCCAGAGACGGCGGAGGGCGTCAGGTTTCGCCCTCAGGTGACCAAACGAGCGGCGGAGGGGCTCTACGTGGAGCTGGTGAACTCGCGCATCCAGCAGGGCATGCAAGAGGAGATGGGGTGGCCGGAATCATCGGCGGCGACCTCAACGGCGGCGGCCGAAATCGGGCCTCGGTGTTTTCGGTGATACGGGGCACGGGGAGGTGAGCTAAGGGGCTCTACGGGCTCCTAGGAGCGTGTTGAGCACGACGGAAAGCTCGGACGCGAGCTATGCTAGCTCTGTCCACGGTGGCACCATGTTCGGCGGCGAGGAGCTCCGATCACGACGGAAACGATGCTACGGCAAGGGGGCAAGCGAAAAGGAGAGAGGGGAAACGCGGTGGAGCTCACAGCGGGGTCGACGGGGGTCTCGGAAGGCTCGAGGAGGCGCCAGCCATCGCGAATTCGACGGCGAGGTGGTCGGCGGCCGGAGGTTGAAGAAGACGAAGACGGCGACGTTTCAGGGGCTTCTGGCATCGGGCGGCTCGGCGAAGAGCTCCAGCGCGTGGAGATGAAGCTCGTGGGCACGGTCATGGGTCGAGGGGTGGCCGGTGGTCATGGCTACGGCGAGCGGCGCTCTCAGGCGTGTTCGGTGACGAGAAGGAGAGATCCAGGGGACGGGTTGAGAGCGAGGGAGAGTGAGAGAGTCAGGCAAAGAGGTGCGTGGCGTCGTCTAGGGTCGTCCAGGCGTCGAGGGGGAAGCGGCAAGCAGGAGGTGGCCGGGACGTGCCGGCGTGTCGCGGGCACACGCCGTGCGTCCGACTGGCGGGAGGAAGAAGACCTCCCTGCCCCTCATGGGCTGGGCCGGCCAGATGGGCCACACAGGTAAGTTAGGTTAGTTTCTGTCTTTGCTCTTTTCTTTAAATTGTTTCTGTTTTCTATTTTGTTACTTTGTCCTGGGCTTTATTAAAAATACTTAGGCACACTCAAAAATCATGAAATAAAGCATGGCTACTGTTTAGAATAAATCCAACAGTAAACATTTTAGTTTATGATTAATTGAGCATTTTAAATAATATATAAAATTTAAATGCCCAAATGCTCAAAGATATGATTTAATTCAAAAATCCAGAATGGTCCTAGAAATATGTGCAACATTTTTGGCAGAGGTTTTTAATCAATCCAAAAATGATGAACTTTTCCAAAGGGCATTTTGGGTTCATTTCAAAAGATTTTAATTTGACCCTAGTTGAATTCATTTAGTGCTAGGGTTTGAACATCCCCATTTCAAGTTTAACAAGATTTTAAACATGATGAACAAGCAAAAGCTATCCTAGGGCAAGGTAAGGCTAGGGATGTGACAGATATCATCTTCTTCAGATACAGCATCTTCAACTTCGACACGAGCACGCTTCTTCACACCTTTGTTCACCTTCGCAGGAGCAACTTTACGCTTCTTATTTTCTTTCAACAAAGAGCGCTCTGGAAGAGGAGACGAAGAAGGCTTCTTTTTTGTCAAAACTCTTGGACTTCGACGAATAGGAGAGCCACCAAGTGTGCTTGGACCAATCTTCACAGCAACACTATACCCACCAGCTTTGCTATTACCAGGATGGAAACCAGCTTTCACACGTGGGCTACGCCTCTATGTCCATCAGGATTTCGATCTGACAATTTTTTCTTCAAAACAACTTTCTTCTCCTTAACTGCATCAAGAGTAAACACTTGCGTCAAACGAGTTTGAATTAGGTTTATCTTCATAGGCATGTCACTTCCATGAGATCCAGCATCAACAGTTGAAAAGGCTGCGTCACCACCTTCATCACCTACACCTTTAGGAGCTTGAGCAACATCCCCATCACTTCGTTGCACACAAGCAGCCTTTTGACGCCGTTCCGACTCCTTTCTCCTCTGGAAGTCACATTTCTTCCTAATTATCCTTTCATCCTCGAGCTGTAACTGCATAGGAACATCCTCAGCCTTAGTGACAGGCTCAGTGGCATCAACACACTGTGACTGAGTAACAGACAACTGCAAGCTTCCATCACCATCATCAACGTTAAGAGAATACATTCTATCATTAATATCTTTGGCAACATCAACAATGTCCTCAGGAGCACCATGGCTGTCATTAACTGCATTAACCAATAACATAAGCACGCACATATAAAATTAAAACACAATTAACATTGCAGAGACACGATAAATAAAGCGCATACCATCAGACACAAACAAAACGAACAACTGATGTAGCTAAGCATATTTATGTATTCAAAGCTGATAAAAAAAGAGCAAATATAAGGGAAACACCGGCAACATTCGCAAGTTCTTCTAGAGGATTTGGTGTCTCAAAAATAACATTCACAAGATCTTGAAAGCGTTCTGATTTGTCAGAATCAGGAGGCACTGGCACTCCAACATCTGCAACAACATCAAAATTAGCAAGAAAAGTACATGAACAAGCAATTAGTTAAACTATATGAATACTACAAGTGCACCTAATAAAACAATATCAACCCACCACTGGCACAACAAACTTCAAAATGACAACTCTTTCAACATCAGAGTAGTTCTTCACTGACTACTACAACCTATTCAAATGCCAGGATAGCAGTTCAAACAACACATGGTGATCAGTACTACAACCTGTCTGCAGGTCACATCAACCGCCAAAATTATACATGCCACACATTCCAGGGCAAAATTAACACCTATCAAAATACATACAACTTATAAAGTTGATACAAAAACACCTATACAACGTAAAAACCGGATCTTTTAAAACATCATCCAAATTACAGGGAAAATTACCTGCATTCAACTTGTCCGGACTGGATCATGTACCCATTGAGATCTACAGTCCTGAAATCTACCGAACCAGATCTGCAAGACAGATGAACAAAAATTAAGGCTCCAACCTATTTCAGAAATGAAGCACGCCATACAAAGCAAAACTCTTACCAGCAAACACAAAAATCCGCCACAGAATCCAGTATCACTGTCGCGAATCAAACCTGAGATAGCAAGAGAGCAATAGCTTAGAAATAGAGGGAAAATATGTACACAAGGGGACACAAGGGCGGTCGATGGTAGATAAAAAAGTGCAAAAAGAGCACGCAGACCTCCGCCCCTAGGATTCAACCCGCGAGCCGACGCTCCCGCGGCGAAACAGGAGAAGCAAGTTCTATGCGAGAAGAGAAGAAGAGGGGAACGAAGAAGGAATCGATTTGTGGAGGGAAGCGGAGCGGAACGGGGGAGAGTGGAGGTTAAAAGGTGAGTGGGAGAAAACCGACGACTAAAGCCCACAATCGTGGCAAAGCCCACTATCTCTGGGCAGTTAAAAAAGATAATAGCAAAAAAAAATCTCAAAACAAATAATAGCAAAACTTAAATACAACAAGAGATTAAATACAATAAAAAATTATTTAAAGGGAGAAAACAAACGGCTAGAGTACAAATAGTAATTCATAATAGTCCAATAAAAATTATCAAAAAAGTACAAATGAAATAGTAATTCATAACGGTGCTGGCTCGGCATCGCCGGGATGGGGGAGGGGGGTGCCTCACCCCCCGAATCGGCCTCGCGCTAACGCGGCCCTGCGGTCGTTTGACAGGCGCAGTGCACTTATTCTGTTTCCCCACCACACAAGCACACACACACCCCAAAGATAGATAATGGGGGCAGTCCATAGAAGGAAGATATGTCAGTACAACTATGCCCCTCGGTTATTCTGTTTGACAGGCGCAATGCGGTTATTCTGTCCCCCCCCTGTAGGATCGAAGAAGTAGGTCTAGAGGGGGGGTGATTAGACTACTTGACAATATAAAAATCTGCCTTTAGATCATGCAAAGTTTTTGGCAGTTTCACAAGCAAGATCAAATCAAGTAACATACTACACATGCAATTCTAGAGTATGGGCAGCGGAAAGTAAATTGCATATATAGTAAATAGAGGTGGAGAAGATCAAACGCAGTTTGGTGACACGGAGATTTTTGTCGTGGTTCCGATAGGTGGTGCTATCGTACATCCACGTTGATGGAGACTTCAACCCACGGAGGGTAACGGCTGCGCGAGTCCACGGAGGGCTCCACCCACGAAGGGTCCACGAAGAAGCAACCTTGTCTATTCCATCACGGCCTACGCCCACGGAGGACTAGCCTTACTCGGGGTAGATCTTCACGAAGTAGGCGATCTCCTTGCCCTTACAAACTTCTTGGTTCAACTCCACATCATCAAGACGGAGGCTCCCAAGTGACACCTAACCAATCTAGGAGGCACCACCCCCCAAAAGGTAATAGACGGTGTTGATGGTGATGAACTCCTTGCTCTTGTGCTTCAGATGATAAACTCCCCAACACTCAACTCTCCTCACTTATATGGCTGTGGTGGAAGAAAGATTTGAGTGGAAAGCAACTTGGGAAGGCTAGAGATCAAGTTTCATATGGTAGGAATGGAATGGCTTGATCTCAACATAAGGGTAGGTGGTTCACTTCTCAGAAAGTGTATGGTAGGAATGGTAGTACTTTCTGATGGCTCTCCTCACGAATGAGGAGGGGGTGGAGGGGTATATATAGCCTCCACACAAAATCCAACCGTTACACACACATTTGACCAATCTCGGTCAGACCGAAGTGAAAACTCGGTCAGACCGAAAGTTCAAATATAGTGAACGTTGGGATTTTCGGTGGGACCGAAAATACCATCTCGGTGAGACCGAAGTGAGTCAAAGGTTAGGGTTTGCCATTTCGGTGAGACCGAAAATATAAACTCGGATATTCCGAATTGATGTCAACTGATCACAGAAGGTTGGCAGCCCTTTTTCGGTGAGACCGAAACTCAGAATCGGTTTGACCGAGAAGCTAGGGTTTGGAGAAACAACTGAAGAGGTTCATCTCGGTGGGACTGAGTTGGAGAAATCGGTGTGACCGAGATGTTAGGGTTTGTGTTAAGTAGTGAATAGTGCTGATAGTTGAGGGAGTTAGATCACCAAGCACTTGAGCAACCAGATCATCAACACAACCTCATCCCCTTTTAATAGTATTGGCTTTCCTATGGACTCAATGTGATCTTTGATCACTAAACCAGAAATGGAGTCTTGAGCTTTTGCCAATGCTTGCCTTAGCATTTGAGGGGTCCACTTCTTCAGTCATCTTGCCATATCCATGTGATTGGGTTTCCTGAAACATACTTGATAAAAGTATTAGTCCAACCACAAAGTATGTTGTCATTAATTACCAAAACCACCCAGGGAGCAAATGTGCTTTCAATCTCCCCCTTTTTGGTAATTGATGGCAACACACTGAAATTATATTGAACGAGACATCAAAGCTTATTGAAAGAAAGACAGGATTATCATGAAAGCTTTGACAAGCATGTAGTACACAAGCTCCCCCTACAAGTGTGCAAGATTTTCATAGATTATGGTTTTGGACTACCACAAGCACACAAGAGAGATAAGCAAGATGTGCTATATGCAGCTTGGCTATATGCATCAGAGCAGAAGAGAAAGGAAGTGAGTGATAATGCATATGTGCATGGTGATTTCTTGCAAACAAGTATTTACAAGCAAGTCACCATCATGCACATTCTGCAAGATGCATATACTCACCTTGAGGTTCCTTGGCACTTGTACCTGAAGGGATAAACTTGAGAAAACAAGGTTAGATAGCACAAGAGTATTCCTTCAACCAACTGCAAGAACATCAAGAGTACCAAGCCAGGGAGGACATGTATAAAGAGTGTCTCATATTGAGCACAGGCTTGAATCAGCAAACATGTCTCCGAAGCTAAAAGATTTTGAATGAACTCAGAGAGATTTTGCTTTTCATAGGATATCAATTGTGAAGATTCCTCTAAGTCTTCTCCCCTTAAGCTAAAAGATTTCAAGAGATACCAATTGTGAATAAGATACCAATTGTGATAACGAGGGGTGTGATGGAAAAAGCAAAATCAAAAGAAAGATGCCAATTGTAATGTCCAATGTAAAACACGACAAAGCTTTGATGTGATTCTCTCCCCCTTAAGATAAGATTGCTTTTCTTCTTCCCTTAAGTCTTATCTTCTCCCCTACTCCCCTTACTCCCCCTAAGTTCTCTCCCCCTTTGACATCAAGTGCCGAAAAGGACAGCAAACTAGGTAGGACAGGAAAGATGGAAAGAAAGAAAGAAAGAAGTGGGATCCTGAAGAATCACAACAGGGCAAATAAGAACATTCATCGAGAAACAATTTGAGTCCAAATTTGAGTCCTCTCCCTCTTTAAGATTAAATCTGAGTGGAGCTGCAGAAGGTGATGTCCTGGAAGATAATTCCAAGGAAACACAGAAATAATCCAGCTCACTCTGCGAGGGATGTTTCAAAGGATTTGCAATGAATTTGTAAAAGATTTTCAAGGAATTGAGCAGAGCCATAAAAAGATTTCCAGAAGGATATTCACAAAGAAACATAAGAAAAGAAAAAAAAAGATTTCTAGATGAAGTTTTTTTTTTTTTGTAAAGAAAAACTCAATGAGAGAACATAAGAGAAAACAGAAAAACTCCAAAAGCATATGTACTTCATCTAGATAAAGGTCGGCGACAAAGTCACCTATGTTTGAGTATATTGACTTAGGAGTCAAATGAGGACATTTGATCATAGGTCATACTCATCGTTTAAGCTCAAAATGGGATTGCCATTTTTCGATTAAGCATTTGATGTGATCACATCTTATGAAGCTGCTTGTACTCATGACTTTGAGCAAAGCTCCTCAAAGATGTGAAGAACATACCTTGGGTTTGTTGTTGCTTTACTCATGTAGGTAAGCTTGATGTAGGTGCTCATTGAATGTGAAGTTGGAGCGCCATTTCTACTTGTGTAGTTCATCTTCCTACATGGGTTAGGCAAGCAAGGAAATACTCAAGAATATCCAAGATGACAAGAGTGAAATACTAGATGTATAAGATGTCAAAAAGGATATGTGGAATTTTGTTCCTTGAACTCAACATCCCAAAGGGCTAGATACTTGGTCAATGACAAGATTACTCATGATTTGAGTGTGTGGTAATCTTGTGGAATGTAGATCATCCAAGTACCTGCAAAGAGTTAGATGCAATACAAGGAGGCAAATGTGTCCAAGACATATGATCATCATCATAAGAGAAATATCAAGGATTAGTCAAGAGGCTCAAGCCTTGCATGCATCAATGGAGTTATCACTCCAAGTTTGAAGCATCAATGATGTTCAATTCACTCCTTAAGCGACAAAACACTTTCTCATCAAGAGGTTTTGTAAAGATATCAGCAAGTTGTTTGTCAGTACGAACATGCTTAAGATTAATATCACCCTTGGCAATATGATCACGAATAAAATGGTGACGAACTTCAATATGCTTTGTTCGAGAGTGTTGCACAGGATTGTGTCCAATCTTGATTGCACTCTCATTGTCACAAAGCAATGGAACACGTCTCACATGTATCCCATAATCTTTAAGCGTTTGTGTCATCCATAGCAATTGAGCACAACACGAACCAGCAGCAATATATTCTGCTTCGGCAGTGGATAAAGATACCGAATTTTGTTTCTTGGAGGACCAAGATACAAGGGATCGACCAAGGAATTGACACGTACCCGAAGTTGACTTTCTATCAACCTTGTCACCGGCATAGTCCGAGTCGGAATAGCCAACAAGATCGAAAGAAGCTCTCTTAGGATACCAAATGCCAAAGTTTGGTGTGTGTATCAAGTATCTCACTATCCTTTTAACAGCTTTAAGATGACATTCTTTAGGGGCTGCTTGATATCGTGCACACATGCATACACTCAACATTATGTCAGGACGAGAAGCACAAAGATATAGTATTTTGAACCAAAGACACGAAAGTATCCCACTTGGGGTTTGTTACCGGTGAGAAGCTCGTATGATGTCTTGCCGAGGAGCTTATGAAGATAAAGCCTGTTGATAGCATGACAAGCTGTCTCGACCGCTTCTCCCCAAAAATGTTTCGGTGTCTTGTATTCATCAAGCATCGTTCTTGCCATCTCTATGAGCGTTCGGTTCTTCCTCTCAACAACTCCATTTTGTTGAGGAGTGTACGTAGCCGAGAACTCATGTAGAATTCCTTCCTCATCGAGAAAAGAGTCTACATTGGCGTTCTTGAACTCCGTTCCATTGTCACTCCGAACTTTCTTGATCTTCACCTCAAATTGATTTTGGGCCTTTTTGGCAAAGGTCTTGAAGATCCTCTGAACCTGCGATTTATCATCAAGGAAAAATACCCACGTAAATCTGGAATAATCATCAACTATAACTAGACCAAAGGAGTTACCACCAAGGCTTTTGTAAGCATTGGGACCGAAGAGATCCATATGAAGAAGCTCAAGCGGTCTCCTTGTGGTCATGATGTTTTTCACGGGATGACTTCCACCAACTTGTTTTCCTGCTTGACAAGCACTACAAAGTCTATCTTTGTCAAAGAAAACATCTTTAACACCAAGAATATGATCACCTTTGATCAACTTGTCTAAATTACGCATACCAACATGTCCTAGCCTTCTATGCCATAACCAACCTTTAGAGGATTTAGCAATGAAACAAGCTCTAGGTTGGGCTTTCTTAGTGAAATCAACAATATATAGATCACCTCTACGAATACCAGTAAAAGCCATGTTTTGATTATCACGACGAAAGACTTGGCAATCTACTTTGGTGAATAGCACATTGAATCCAAAGTCAGCTAATCTAGACACGGAAAGTAAATTGTATCCAAGAGATTCTACAAGCATGACATTTTGAATAGAGCTATCATGAGATATGGCCACCTTACCAAGGCCAAGTACCTTACCCTTGGAGTTGTCTCCAAAAGTCACATACTTGCGTGGACCATCGTTCTTTGCAAGCTCTCGAAACATGTCTTTGTCTCCGGTCATGTGATCGGTGCATCCACTATCAAGAATCCACTCTTTTCCACCGGACAAGTAGTCTCTCATATTTGCCATGAGATTGAGACTCTTCATGACTTTGTCTAGCTCGGTGTCCGAATCGGAATAATCATCGTCTTGCTCATGCTCATCATCATATTGACCCATAGATTGTTCATCATCAACACCTAGGTCAATTTGATAAGTATTTGCATTAGTTTGGTCAATGGAATAATAATCTTCGGAATGTAATGCAAGAGCATTTCTAACTCTAATATTGATAAGACCGGGATCACCCTTCTTTTTCATAAGATCACGAAGCTCAAAGAAGCATTTATCAAAGTTGGGATCATTGGGGTGCAACTTATCAAATTCAATAGTCTTGTGTAGAATTTCATCAAGACCTCTCATAGAGTAGTCCGGATAAAGTTCTTCCAAGAATTTCCACATAGCATAGGCACACTCAAAATTTGTAACAAGATTAAGCAAGTCATCAGGTAACCCTCTAATGATAAGATTCACAGTTCTAAGGTTACGAAGCAAATCAAGCTCTTCATCCATGGTAGGGTGCAAGGGATCAACAGGAGGCACATAGGGGGTCTTAACATATTTGCACAAATTGTACACCTTAAAGATACTAAGCATTTCAGACCTCCAAGAGTTATAAAACCTTCCATCAAGAACAGGCACTCTATGGCTAACACTCCCATCCGTAGACACGTCCATCTTCCTCCAATGGTGTGTAAACCAAAGCAATGGAGACCAATGCTCTGATACCAATTGTAGGATCGAAGAAGTAGGTCTAGAGGGGGGGTGATTAGACTACTTGACAATATAAAAATCTGCCTTTAGATCATGCAAAGTTTTTGGCAGTTTCACAAGCAAGATCAAATCAAGTAACATACTACACATGCAATTCTAGAGTATGGGCAGCGGAAAGTAAATTGCATATATAGTAAATAGAGGTGGAGAAGATCAAACGCAGTTTGGTGACACGGAGATTTTTGTCGTGGTTCCGATAGGTGGTGCTATCGTACATCCACGTTGATGGAGACTTCAACCCACGGAGGGTAACGGCTGCGCGAGTCCACGGAGGGCTCCACCCACGAAGGGTCCACGAAGAAGCAACCTTGTCTATTCCATCACGGCCTACGCCCACGGAGGACTAGCCTTACTCGGGGTAGATCTTCACGAAGTAGGCGATCTCCTTGCCCTTACAAACTTCTTGGTTCAACTCCACATCTCAACGACGGAGGCTCCCAAGCGACACCTAACCAATCTAGGAGGCACCACCCCCCAAAAGGTAATAGACGGTGTTGATGGTGATGAACTCCTTGCTCTTGTGCTTCAAATGATAATCTCCCCAACACTCAACTCTCCTCACTGATATGACTGTGGTGGAAGAAAGATTTGAGTGGAAAGCAACTTGGGAAGGCTAGAGATCAAGTTTCATATGGTAGGAATGGAATGGCTTGATCTCAACACAAGGGTAGGTGGTTCACTTCTCAGAAAGTGTATGGTAGAAGTGGTAGACTTTCTGATGGCTCTCCTCACGAATGAGGAGGGGGTGGAGGGGTATATATAGCCTCCACACAAAATCCAACCGTTACACACACATTTGACCAATCTCGGTGAGACCGAAGTTAAAACTCGGTCAGACCGAAAGTTCAAATATAGTGAACGTTGGGATTTTCGGTGGGACCGAAAATACCATCTCGGTGAGACCGAAGTGAGTCAAAGGTTAGGGTTTGCCATTTCGGTGAGACCGAAAATATAAACTCGGATATTCCGAATTGATGTCAACTGATCACAGAAGGTTGGCAGCCCTTTTTCGGTGAGACCGAAACTCAGAATCGGTTTGACCGAGAAGCTAGGGTTTGGAGAAACAACTGAAGTGGTTCATCTCGGTGGGACTGAGTTGGAGAAATCGGTGTGACCGAGATTACTTATGGGTGTGTGTTAAGTAGTGAATAGTGCTGATAGTTGAGGGAGTTAGATCACCAAGCACTTGAGCAACAAGAACATTAACACAACCTCATCCCCTTTTAATAGTATTGGCTTTCCTATGGACTCAATGTGATCTTTGATCACTAAACCAAAAAAAAAGGAGTCTTGAGCTTTTGCCAATGCTTGTCTTAGCATTTTGAGGGGTCCACTTCTTCAGACATTTCCATACCCACATCATCGAACTTCTCTGAAATGATTCTCAAGATAATATTAGTTCAATGATATATATGTTGTTATTAATTACCAAAACCACCCGGGGATTAGTTGCACTTTCAATCTCCCCCTTTTTGGTAATTGATGACAACATATAGATCAAAGCTTCGACAAAAGGTATAATCAATGAATAATATCGTCGCTTTGAGAAGTATGTGATAAACAAGAGCTCCCCCTAAATTTGTGCATTATTTAAAATTTGCGTTTGAATGCAAATGCACAATCGATTAGGATTATGGGTCACTCTTCCATGTCACATACATCTTGGTGGAGCGCACAAAATGATAAGAATGAATAACATGCACTCAATCACCAAGACAAGAGTAAATAGCCATACAATAAGGAATAGCATATGATAAGAAATAAGCACACATTAAAGCATAGTATGACTAAGCACTCATTAAGATAGCATGAAACGTAGTAGCAAGCACACTTAAAGTTTCAGGAACCAAAAGAAATCACTGTATCTCAAAGAAAACCGGCAAAAGAACGAAAGACGAAAGAGCACTCTCTCTCTCGAAGCCCTATGATCTATAACAATTTCTCCCCCTTTGGCAACAAGTTACCAAAAAGTTCGAAAAGGTATAGAGCTAAGCGTCACTGCGGGCTCTGCTGGCGGCTCCCGTCTGGGTAGATGTCGGTGTAGAGATAGCGGCATCGGCGAAGACTTCTGCTGATGTCTGCGGTGGAGGAGTGGATGCTGGAGCTGGAGCAACTGCTGGAGCTGTAGCTGGTGCTGAAGTGGTAGCCCTGGAGTCTGTCACTGGGATAGCTGCAGATCTGGATCCTCTGGGAACCTGAGCAGTCTGGCGATGAGAGTCCTGGACTAGATCATCCTGCATAAGCTCTGCTCTCTCCTGCCTTGTCTCCTCCATGTCTGCCTCAAGCTTGTTGACAGACACCTGAATCTCAGTCAGCTTCACGTCCAGAGCGTGGATCTTGTCCTCGACAATCCTCTCTAGGCTCTCCTGAGATTGCTCAATGCTGGCCAGGCGTTGTTCAATCCTCTGGGTAGCTTCAAGAATTTGTTCTCCAAAGCTCTTTGGCTTAGCTGCTGCTGCTGCTGCCTCTTTGTCAGCTTTAGCCTTCTTCACAGCTTCGATTTTGGCCTGTCCTTCAACTGAGGTAGGATCCTCTTCATCCATCACAACTACGTTGTCCTCATGCTCTGGCTGCAGTGGCAAGTGCTTCCTATCCAACATGAATTTGCCCGTGCCAAACTTGGCGTTGATGAGCATCTGAATCTGCGGAGCAAACCCACACGACCTCTTCTGGTCAGCTGCAGTCCTCTTAATGGTTTCTACCATCAAGTCCATCACCTTGAAAGGTGCCTTCTCATCGAGAATGTGCAGCATGTTGATAGAATAGCCTCGAATCATGCGGTGGTCTCCAGACTTAGGCATCAATGTATGCCTCAGGATAGTGTTAGTGGTGGTCAGACCTGCCTGGAGATAGTACACTGAGCCAAGCTTCCATCCTTCCAAATCAGCAGCCGGGATCTCCTTGTACATGTTCTTCATGGAATCATGACTCTTCTTAGGAATCCCATAGACATCAATGTCGTCCTCTCTCTGCACTGGAGCGTTCAGAAGTTCTGCCCATTCTTCAACAGTCGAAGAAATCCTTTGACCTTCAGTCATCCAGGTGATCTTGCCATCAGGATAGAAGTGGGCTGTGGCATAGAACTGCATGATCATCTCGTCATTCCAGGCTGTCAGCTCTTGACCCACAAAATCAGCAACTCCACATGCAGTAAAGCTCTCATGCACATGGGGAAAGAAGTCCCGGTGCTCTTCACTGTCAATATACTTCCAGTCAACATACCTGGTGTCAGCAACAATGGGCTTCTTATCCATCAGCACGGTCTCATAGAAATCCTGCTGCTCTCTGGTGTGGAATCTGGGGTCCACAGCAGTCCTTCTCCTTACAGCATATGGATCAGACTGTCTCCATAGCCTGAGACCTTTGTCCTTCCTTGCCTTCATGTCCTCAGCTTGAGGATGAGCATCATTGTGGAGTGGCAACTTGGGACGGAGCTTAAGCAACACATGCTCTTCATCTGATTCAGACGGTGGCATCTCACCTTTGTTCTTCTCAGAAGCTGGAATGCTTCTGGTTGTTCTCTTGGGCTTGGCTGGAGCTGCCTTGACAGGAGCAGGCTTCTTGGGCTTAGAGGAGGCTTGAGCCCGAATAGCATCACCCATGAACTTAGCTTTCTGAGGAGGAGGCTGGGGTGCTTCTTCTTCTTCTTCTTCTGCAGCATCAACTTGAGGTTCAGCATATACTACCCTCATCCTTTTGGAAGTCTTCTTCACCTTGCTTGGAGCAGGCTCTTCCAAGTTGAGCTTCTTTGCAATTGCTGACTGCTTCACTTTGATTGTGCCTTTCCTTGACTGCTGCCCTTGGTGCTCTTTAGCAACCACATTCCTCTTAGGCTTGGAGGTAACTTCCTCAGCAACAAAGTCAGAGTCCTCATCATCAGAAGTTCTCTTCTTCCTGGTTCTAGTGGCTGCAGGAGGCAAACCACTAGGGGTGCTCCTCTCACCATCATCACTGGAGCTGCTAGCAGGACTTGTATCTGCCTCTGGAATTTCAGCAAACGGTGATTCAGACCTGTTCTGGCTGTCACTGACATCTGACATGACTGAAAAACCTGTGAAAAGATAAGGTATAGGCAGAATAGAAGAGTTATCACAACTGCAGAGGTTTTTGCAAAAATAAATGAGTTCAAAACTTAGTTTTGAGTTTTCACAGAATGTATTTCGGTCAAACCGATTTCAAGTTTCGGTGCAACCGAAGTGCTCAACAGAAACCTACACACCACTTTCGGTCAGACCGAGATGGGTTTCGGTCCTACCGAAAACTTAGGGTTTCACTGAAACTATGCTTCGGTCATTCCGATTTGCACAACTCGGTTAAACCGAATGATGCAGTGCAATGGCCAGAGGCCAAATCGGTCATTCCGAGTTTCAAAAATCGGCTTCACCGAGATGCATTCCGTGGAAACCTAAACCTAAGAATTTTCCTCGAAACTAGAAGATCTGAACTATTGTATAGGGAATATCTCAAACATGGATTGAATCATGGCAAGCCTATCGTGCAAGAATCGGAAAGGGAGCACGAAAAGGGATCGGGACACACCCTAACTTGGTGGTGTCCCTCTACGGCGGCAACGGTGGAGATGATTACCGTTGACGGTGGCGGAGACCTGCGGCGAGGGCGCACAGGCGACGAAGGCGACAATCCGTAGACCAGGGCGACGGCAGCAGGGGTCTTGGGGGCGAACGGTTTGAAGAATGAAATCGCGCGCAGCCCCTCAGGTATATATAACCCCATGCTGTCGGTGGGACCGAGTTGAAAAACTCGGTGTCACCGAGATGTATAACCCCATGCTCTGATACCACTTGTAGGATCGAAAGTAGGTCTAGAGGGGGGGTGATTAGACTACTTGACAATATAAAAAATCTGCCTTTAGATCATGCAATGTTTTTGGCAGTTTCACAATTAAGATCAATTCAAGTATCACCCTACACATGCAATTCTAGAGTATAAGCAGCGGAAAGTAAATTGCACATGTAAAAGAGAGGTGGAGAAGATCAAACGCAGTTTGGTGACACAAAGATTTTTGTCGTGGTTCCGATAGGTGGTGCTATCGTACATCCACGTTGATGGAGACTTCAACCCACGGAGGGTAACGGCTGCGCGAGTCCACGGAGGGCTCCACCCACGAAGGGTCCACGAAGAAGCAACCTTGTCTATTCCATCACGGCCTACGCCCACGGAGGACTAGCCTTACTCGGGGTAGATCTTCACGAAGTAGGCGATCTCCTTGCCGTTACAAACTTCTTGGTTCAACTCCACATCACGACGGAGGCTCCCAAGCGACACCTAACCAATCTAGGAGGCACCACCCCCCAAAAGGTAATAGACGGTGTTGATGGTGATGAACTCCTTGCTCTTGTGCTTCAAGTGATAAACTCCCCAACACTCAACTCTCCTCACTGATATGGCTGTGGTGGAAGAAAGATTTGAGTGGAAAGCAACTTGGGAAGGCTAGAGATCAAGTTTCATATGGTAGGAATGGAATGGCTTGATCTCAACACAAGGGTAGGTGGTTCACTTCTCAGAAAGTGTATGGTAGAAGTGGTGGTACTTTCTGATAGCTCTCCTCACGAATGAGGAGGGGGTGGAGGGGTATATATAGCCTCCACACAAAATCCAACCGTTACACACACATTTGACCAATCTCGGTCAGACCGAAGTGAAAACTCGGTCAGACCGAAAGTTCAAATATAGTGAACGTTGGGATTTTCGGTGGGACCGAAAATACCATCTCGGTGGGACCGAAAGTGCATCTTATATGAACGTTGGAGATTTCGGTGGGACCGAGAAAGAAAACTCGGTTGGACCGATTTGAGAAAGAGTAGGAACATGCCAGAATCGGTTTGACCGAAAATGAATTATCGGTGCGACCGATTTGAGTCAAGGCAGAACCCTGCCCATTTCGGTGAGACCGATAATGCAAACTCGGATATTCCGATATGATGTGAAATGGTTACAGAAGGTTGGCAGTTCAGTTTCGGTGAGACCGATCTCAAACTCGGTAAGACCGATTTTTCTAGGGTTTGGAAAACTGGCAGAAGTGGTTCATCTCAGTGGGACTGATTTGGAAAAATCGGTGTGACCGAGATGTTAGGGTTTGTAGAGATAACTTCATCTCGGTGAGACAGAGTTGGTTTGACCGAGATTACTTATGGGTGTGTGTTAAGTAGTGAATAGTGCTGATAGTTGAGGGAGTTAGATCACCAAGCACTTGAGCAACCAGATCATCAACACAACCTCATCCCCTTTTAATAGTATTGGCTTTCCTATGGACTCAATGTGATCTTTGATCACTAAACCAGAAATGGAGTCTTGAGCTTTTGCCAATGCTTGCCTTAGCATTTGAGGGGTCCACTTCTTCAGTCATCTTGCCATATCCATGTGATTGGGTTTCCTGAAACATACTTGATAAAAGTATTAGTCCAACCACAAAGTATGTTGTCATTAATTACCAAAACCACCCAGGGAGCAAATGTGCTTTCAATCTCCCCCTTTTTGGTAATTGATGGCAACACACTGAAATTATATTGAACGAGACATCAAAGCTTATTGAAAGAAAGACAGGATTATCATGAAAGCTTTGACAAGCATGTAGTACACAAGCTCCCCCTACAAGTGTGCAAGATTTTCATAGATTATGGTTTTGGACTACCACAAGCACACAAGAGAGATAAGCAAGATGTGCTATATGCAGCTTGGCTATATGCATCAGAGCAGAAGAGAAAGGAAGTGAGTGATAATGCATATGTGCATGGTGATTTCTTGCAAACAAGTATTTACAAGCAAGTCACCATCATGCACATTCTGCAAGATGCATATACTTACCTTGAGGTTCCTTGGCACTTGTACCTGAAGGGATAAACTTGAGAAAACAAGGTTAGATAACATAAGAGTATTCCTTCAACCAACTGCAAGAACATCAAGAGTACCAAGCCAGGGAGGACATGTATAAAGAGTGTCTCATATTGAGCACAGGCTTGAATCAGCAAACATGTCTCCGAAGCTAAAAGATTTTCAATGAACTCAGAGAGATTTTGCTTTTCATAGGATATCAATTGTGAAGATTCCTCTAAGTCTTCTCCCCTTAAGCTAAAAGATTTCAAGAGATACCAATTGTGAATAAGATACCAATTGTGATAACGAGGGGTGTGATGGAAAAAGCAAAATCAAAAGAAAGATGCCAATTGTAATGTCCAATGTAAAACACGACAAAGCTTTGATGTGATTCTCTCCCCCTTAAGATAAGATTGCTTTTCTTCTTCCCTTAAGTCTTATCTTCTCCCCTACTCCCCTTACTCCCCCTAAGTTCTCTCCCCCTTTGACATCAAGTGCCGAAAAGGACAGCAAACTAGGTAGGACAGGAAAGATGGAAAGAAAGAAAGAAAGAAGTGGGATCCTGAAGAATCACAACAGGGCAAATAAGAACATTCATCGAGAAACAATTTGAGTCCAAATTTGAGTCCTCTCCCTCTTTAAGATTTAAGTCTGAGTGGAGCTGCAGAAGGTGATGTCCTGGAAGAAATCCAAGGAAACACAGAAATAAACCAGCTCACTCTACGAGGGATGTTTCAAAGGATTTGCAATGAATTTGTAAAAGATTTTCAGGGAATTGATCAGAGTCAGAAAAAGGATTTCCAGAAGGATATTCACAAAGAAACATAAGAAAAGAGATAAAAAGATTCCTAGATGAAGTTTTTTTTTTTTTTTTTAAGAAAACTCAATAAGAGAATATAAGAGAAAACAGAAAAACTCCAAAAGCATATGTACTTCATCTAGATAAAGGTCGGCGACAAAGTCACCTATGTTTGAGTATATTGACTTAGGAGTCAAATGAAAACATTTGATCATAGGTCATACTCATCGTTTAAGCTCAAAATGGGGTTGCCATTTTTCGATTAAGCATTTGATGTGATCACATCTTATGAAGCTGCTTGTACTCATGACTTTGAGCAAAGCTCCTCAAAGATGTGAAGAACATACCTTGGGCTTGTTGATGCTTTGCTCATGTAGGTGAACTTGATGTAGGTGCTCATAGAATGTGAAGTTGGAGCGCCTTTTCTACTTGTGTAGTTCATCTTCCTACATGGGTTAGGCAAGCAAGGAAATACTCAAGAATATCCAAGATGACAAGAGTGAAATACTAGATGTATAAGGTGTCAAAAAGGATATGTAGAATTTTGTTCCTTGAACTCAACATCCCAAAGGGCTAGATACTTGGTCAATGACAAGATTACTCATGATTTGAGTGTGTGGTAATCTTGTGGAATGTAGATCATCCAAGTACCTGCAAGGAGTTAGATGCAATACAAGGAGGCAAATGTGTCCAAGACATATGATCATCATCATAAGAGAAATATCAAGGATTAGTCAAGAGGCTCATGCCTTGCATGCATCAATGGAGTTATCACTCCAAGTTTGAAGCATCAATGATGTTCAGCTCACTCCTCAGGCGACAAAACACTTTCTCATCAAGAGGTTTTGTAAAGATATCAGCAAGTTGTTTGTCAGTACGAACATGCTTAAGATTAATATCACCCTTGGCAATATGATCACGAATAAAATGGTGACGAACTTCAATATGCTTTGTTCGAGAGTGTTGCACAGGATTGTGTCCAATCTTGATTGCACTCTCATTGTCACAAAGCAAGGGAACACGTCTCACATGTATCCCATAATCTTTAAGCGTTTGTGTCATCCATAGCAATTGAGCACAACACGAACCAGCAGCAATATATTCTGCTTCGGCAGTGGATAAAGATACCGAATTTTGTTTCTTGGAGGACCAAGATACAAGGGATCGACCAAGGAATTGACATGTACCCGAAGTTGACTTTCTATCAACCTTGTCACCGGCATAGTCCGAGTCGGAATAGCCAACAAGATCGAAAGAGGCTCTCTTAGGATACCAAATGCCAAAGTTTGGTGTGTGTATCAAGTATCTCACTATCCTTTTAACAGCTTTAAGATGACATTCTTTAGGAGCTGCTTGATATCGCGCACACATGCAAACACTCAACATTATGTCAGGACGAGAAGCACAAAGATATAGTAGAGAACCAATCATAGAACGGTAAACCCTTTGATCAACGGGTTCTCCATCTTTAGTCAAGTCATTATGTCCACTAGTAGGCATGGGGGTACTCATACCTTTGCTTTCTTGCATGTTGAACTTCTTGAAGAGATCCTTGGTGTACTTTGTTTGTGAGACAAAAGTACCCTCCTTAGATTGCTTGATTTGCAACCCAAGGAAGAATTTGAGTTCACACATCATGGACATTTCATACTTCTCCGACATGAGCTGTCCAAACTTCTTGCTAAAATGGGGGTTAGTTGAACCAAAGATAATATCATCAACATATATTTGGCACACAAATAGTTCACCATTAACCCTTTTTGTGAACAGCGTTGAGTCTATCTTTCCAATCTCAAAGCCTTTCTCAAGAAGAAAGCTAGTTAAGCATTTGTACCAAGCTCTAGGGGCTTGTTTAAGACCATAAAGAGCTTTATGCAACTTGTAAACATGATTAGGCTTTTTGGGATTCACAAAACCGGGAGGTTGTTTCACAAATACTTCCTCCTCAATTTCACCATTTAGGAAAGCACTTTTGATGTCCATTTGATAGAGAGTAATATCATGATGATTGGCATAAGCAAGAAGAATGCGAATGGACTCAAGTCTAGCAACGGGGGCATAGGTCTCACCATAGTCCATACCTTCGACTTGTGTGTAACCTTGAGCTACGAGACGAGCCTTGTTGCGGATGACTTGTCCATCTTCATCTTGCTTGTTCCGAAACACCCATTTGGTTCCAATGATGTTTTGATCATCGTTGGGCTTCTCTACCAAAGTCCATACCTTGTTCCTCTCGAAGTTGTGCAGTTCTTCGTGCATAGCGTTCACCCAATCCGGGTCTTTAAGTGCTTCTTCTACCTTCATAGGTTCAATACTAGAGATAAATGAGTAATGCTCACAAAAGTTAGCTAAGCGAGTTTTAGAGCGAGTAATTCTCCCGGAGTTGATGTCGTTCATCATTTGTTCCACGGGATGATTTTTCTTGACTCTTGCTCGGACTCGGGATAGCTTTTGTTGATGTTGTGGCTCAGCTTCCTCATCATCTTCATCTTCCTCTTCTTCTTCTTCTTCATTGTTGTCGGTGTTGTCTTGAGGTGGTGGAGAAGGAGGTTGTGGTGGATCTTCTTGTTGCATTTCCTCATCTTGGTGAGTTCCACTTGTGGAGGCCTCCATGTTGCCTTGAGGTTCATCTCTCTGTGAGGTAGGTGGCTCCACATATGTAGATGAGGTACTCTCCTTCACTTCCATGGGACGGATCTTTCCAATAGATAAATCTTGGATTGCTTCCGATGGGTCCTTGTCTCCTACATCAATAGGCATTTGCTCTACTTGCGAGCCATTAGATTCATCAAACTTCACGTCTACCGTCTCTTCAACCTTTCGGGTGAAATTATTGTAGACACGGTAGGTGTGGGAGTTTGATCCATAACCAAGAAGAAAGCCTTCATGAGATTTAGGAGCAAATTTAGACCGACGATGCTTATCAAGGATATAGCATTTTGAACCAAAGACACGAAAGTATCCCACTTGGGGTTTGTTACCGGTGAGGAGCTCGTATGATGTCTTGCCGAGGAGCTTATGAAGATAAAGCCTGTTGATAGCATGACAAGCTGTCTCGACCGCTTCTCCCCAAAAATGTTTCGGTGTCTTGTATTCATCAAGCATCGTTCTTGCCATCTCAATGAGCGTTCGGTTCTTCCTCTCAACAACTCCATTTTGTTGAGGAGTGTACGTAGCCGAGAACTCATGTAGAATTCCTTCCTCATCAAGAAAAGAGTCTACATTGGCGTTCTTGAACTCCGTTCCATTGTCACTCCGAACTTTCTTGATCTTCACCTCAAATTGATTTTGGGCCTTTTTGGCAAAGGTCTTGAAGATTTTCTGAACCTGCGATTTATCATCAAGGAAAAATACCCACGTAAATCTGGAATAATCATCAACTATAACTAGACCAAAGGAGTTACCACCAAGGCTTTTGTAAGCATTGGGACCGAAGAGATCCATATGAAGAAGCTCAAGCGGTCTCCTTGTGGTCATGATGTTTTTCACGGGATGACTTCCACCAACTTGTTTTCCTGCTTGACAAGCACTACAAAGTCTATCTTTGTCAAAGAAAACATCTTTGACACCAAGAATATGATCACCTTTGATCAGCTTGTCTAGATTACGCATACCAACATGTCCTAGTCTTCTATGCCACAACCAACCTTTAGAGGATTTAGCAATGAAACAAGCTCTAGGTTGGGCTTTCTTAGTGAAATCAACAATATATAGATCACCTCTACGAATACCAGTAAAAGCCATGTTTTGATTATCACGACGAAAGACTTGGCAATCTACTTTGGTGAATAGCACATTGAATCCAAAGTCAGCTAATCTAGACACGGAAAGTAAATTGTATCCAAGAGATTCTACAAGCATGACATTTTGAATAGAGCTATCATGAGATATGGCCACCTTACCAAGGCCAAGTACCTTACCCTTGGAGTTGTCTCCAAAAGTCACATACTTGCGTGGACCATCGTTCTTTGCAAGCTCTCGAAACATGTCTTTGTCTCCGGTCATGTGATCGGTGCATCCACTATCAAGAATCCACTCTTTTCCACCGGACATGTAGTCTCTCAGATTTGCCATAAGATTGAGACTCTTCATGACTTTGTCTAGCTCGGTGTCCGAATCGGAATAATCAACGTCTTGCTCATGCTCATCATCATATTGACCCATAGATTGTTCATCATCAACACCTAGGTCAATTTGATAAGTACTTGCATTAGTTTGATCAATGGAATAATAATCTTCGGAATGCAATGCAAGAGCATTTCTAACTCTAATATTGATAAGACCGGGATCACCCTTCTTTTTCATAAGATCACGAAGCTCAAAGAAGCATTTATCAAAGTTAGGATCATTGGGGTGCAACCTATCAAATTCAATAGTCTTGTGTAGAATTTCATCAAGACCTCTCATAGAGTAGTCCGGATAAAGTTCTTCCAAGAATTTCCACATAGCATAGGCACACTCAAAATTTGTAACAAGATTAAGCAAGTCATCAGGTAACCCTCTAATGATAAGATTCACAGTTCTAAGGTTACGAAGCAAATCAAGCTCTTCATCCATGGTAGGGTGCAAAGGATCAACAGGAGGCACATAGGGGGTCTTAACATATTTGCACAAATTGTACACCTTAAAGATACTAAGCATTTCAGACCTCCAAGAGTTATAAAACCTTCCATCAAGAACAGGCACTCTATGGCTAACACTCCCATCCGTAGACACGTCCATCTTCCTCCAATGGTGTGTAAACCAAAGCAATGGAGACCAAAGCTCTGATACCAATTGTAGGATCGAAGAAGTAGGTCTAGAGGGGGGGGTGATTAGACTACTTGACAATATAAAAAATCTGCCTTTTGATTAAGCAAAGTTTTTGGCAGTTTCACAATTAAGATTATGTCAAGCAACACACTACACATGCAATTCTAGAGTATGGGCAGCGGAAAGTAAATTGCATGTATAGTAAAGAGAGGTGGAGAAGATCAAACGCAGTTTGGTGACACGGAGATTTTTGTCGTGGTTCCGATAGGTGGTGCTATCGTACATCCACGTTGATGGAGACTTCAACCCACGGAGGGTAACGGCTGCGCGAGTCCACGGAGGGCTCCACCCACAAAGGGTCCACGAAGAAGCAACCTTGTCTATTCCATCACGGCCTACGCCCACGGAGGACTAGCCTTACTCGGGGTAGATCTTCACGAAGTAGGCGATCTCCTTGCCCTTACAAACTTCTTGGTTCAACTCCACATCATCAAGATGGAGGCTCCCAAGCGACACCTAACCAATCTAGGAGGCACCACCCCCCAAAAGGTAATAGACGGTGTTGATGGTGATGAACTCCTTGCTCTTGTGCTTCAAGTGATAAACTCCCCAACACTCAACTCTCCTCACTGATATGGCTGTGGTGGAAGAAAGATTTGAGTGGAAAGCAACTTGGGAAGGCTAGAGATCAAGTTTCATACGGTAGGAATGGAATGGCTTGATCTCAACACAAGGGTAGGTGGTTCACTTCTCAGAAAGTGTATGGTAGAAGTGGTGGTACTTTCTGATGGCTCTCCTAACGAATGAGGAGGGGGTGGAGGGGTATATATAGCCTCCACACAAAATCCAACCGTTACACACACATTTGACCAATCTCGGTCAGACCGAAGTGAAAACTCGGTCAGACCGAAAGTTCAAATATAGTGAACGTTGGGATTTTCGGTGGGACCGAAAATACCATCTCGGTGAGACCGAAGTGAGTCAAAGGTTAGGGTTTGCCATTTCGGTGAGACCGAAAATATAAACTCGGATATTCCGAATTGATGTCAACTGATCACAGAAGGTTGGCAGCCCTTTTTCGGTGAGACCGAAACTCAGAATCGGTTTGACCGAGAAGCTAGGGTTTGGAGAAACAACTGAAGAGGTTCATCTCGGTGGGACTGAGTTGGAGAAATCGGTGTGACCGAGATGTTAGGGTTTGTGTTAAGTAGTGAATAGTGCTGATAGTTGAGGGAGTTAGATCACCAAGCACTTGAGCAACAAGAACATTAACACAACCTCATCCCCTTTTAATAGTATTGGCTTTCCTATGGACTCAATGTGATCTTTGATCACTAAACCAGAAATGGAGTCTTGAGCTTTTGCCAATGCTTGCCTTAGCATTTGAGGGGTCCACTTCTTCAGTCATCTTGCCATACCAATGTGATTGGGTTTCCTGAAACATACTTGATAAAAGTATTAGTCCAACCACAAAGTATGTTGTCATTAATTACCAAAACCACCCAGGGAGCAAATGTGCTTTCAATCTCCCCCTTTTTGGTAATTGATGGCAACACACTAAAATTATACTAAACAAGACATCAAAGCTTATTGAAAGAAAGACAGAATTATCACGAAAGCTTTGACAAGCATGTAGTACACAGGCTCCCCCTACAAGTGTGCAAGATTTTCATAGATTATGGTTTTGGACTACCACAAGCACACAAGAGAGATAAGCAAGATGTGCTACATGCAGCTTGGCTATATGCATCAGAGCAGAAGAGAGGGAATTGAGTGATAGTGCATATGTGCATGGTGATTTCTTGCAAACAAGTATTTACAAGCAAGTCACCATCATGCACACTCTGCAAGATGCATATACTTACCTTGAGGTTCCTTGGCATTTGTACCTGAAGGGATAAACTTGAGAAAACAAGGTTAGATAACACAAGAGTATTCCTTCAACCAACTGCAAGAACATCAAGAGTACCAAGCCAGGGAGGACATGTATAAAGAGTGTCTCATATTGAGCACAGGCTTGAATCAGCAAACATGTCTCCGAAGCTAAAAGATTTTCAATGAACTCTGAGAGATTTTGCTTTTCATAGGATATCAAATGTGAAGATTCCTCTAAGTCTTCTCCCCTTAAACTAAAAGACTTCATAAGATACCAATTGTGAGTAAGATACCAATTGTGAGAACAAGGGGTGTGATGGAAAAAGCAAAATCAAAAGAAAGATGCCAATTGTAATGTCCAATGTAAAATACGACAAAGCTTTGATGATGTGATTCTCTCCCCCTTAAGATAGGATTGCTTTTCTTTTTCCTTTAAGTCTTCTCTTCTCCCTCTACTCCCCCTACTCCCCCTAAGTCCTCTCCCCCTAAGTTCTCTCCCCCTTTGACATCAAGTGCCGAAAAGGGCAGCAAACTAGGTAGGGCAGGAAGGATGGAAAGAAAGAAAGAAAGAAAGAAGTGGGATCCTGAAGAATCACAACAGGGCAAATAAAAACAATTTGAGTCCAAATTTGAGTCCTCTCCCTCTTTAAGATTTAAAAATTTGAGTGGAGCTGCAGAAGTAGATGTCCTGGAAGATAAATCCAAGGAAACACAGAAATAATCCAGCTCACTCTGCGAGGGATGTTTTCAAAGGATTTGCAATGAATTTGTAAAAGATTTTCAAGGAATTGATCAGAGCCAGAAAAAGATTTCCAGAAGGATATACACAAAGAAATATAAGAAAAGAGATAAAAAGAAATTCTAGATGAAGTTTTTTTTTTGTGTAAAGAAAACTCAATGAGAGAGCATAAGAGAAAATAGAAAAACTCCAAAAGCATATGTACTTCATCTAGATAAAGGTCGGCGACAAAGTCACCTATGTTTGAGTATATTGACTTAGGAGTCAAATGAGGACATTTGATCATAGGTCATACTCATCGTTTAAGCTCAAAATGGGGTTGCCATTTTTCGATTAAGCGTTTGATGTGATCACATCTTATGAAGCTGCTTGTACTCATGACTTTGAGCAAAGCTCCTCAAAGATGTGAAGAACATACCTTGGGCTTGTTGTTGCTTTATTCATGTAGGTAAGCTTGATGTAGGTGCTCATTGAATGTGAAGTTGGAGCGCCATTTCTACTTGTGTAGTTCATCTTCCTACATGGGTTAGGCAAGCAAGGAAATACTCAAGAATATCCAAGATGACAAGAGTGAAATACTAGATGTATAAGATGTCAAAAAGGATATGTGGAATTTTGTTCCTTGAACTCAACATCCCAAAGGGCTAGATACTTGGTCAATGACAAGATTACTCATGATTTGAGTGTGTGGTAATCTTGTGGAATGTAGATCATCCAAGTACCTGCAAAGAGTTAGATGCAATACAAGGAGGCAAATGTGTCCAAGACATATGATCATCATCATAAGAGAAATATCAAGGATTAGTCAAGAGAGCTCAAGCCTTGCATGCATCAATGGAGTTATCACTCCAAGTTTGAAGCATCAATGATGTTCAACTCACTCCTTAAGCGACAAAACACTTTCTCATCAAGAGGTTTTGTAAAGATATCAGCAAGCTGTTTGTCAGTACGAACATGCTTAAGATTAATGTCACCCTTGGCAATATGATCACGAATAAAATGGTGACGAACTTCAATATGCTTTGTTCGAGAGTGTTGCACAGGATTGTGTCCAATCTTGATTGCACTCTCATTGTCACAAAGCAAGGGAACACGTCTCACATGTATCCCATAATCTTTAAGCGTTTGTGTCATCCATAGTAATTGAGCACAACACGAACCAGCAGCAATGTATTCTGCTTCGGCAGTGGATAATGATACCGAATTTTGTTTCTTGGAGGACCAAGATACAAGGGATCGACCAAGGAATTGAAATGTACCCGAAGTTGACTTTCTATCAACCTTGTCACCGGCATAGTCCGAGTCGGAATAGCCAACAAGATCGAAAGAAGCTCTCTTAGGATACCAAATGCCAAAGTTTGGTGTGTGTATCAAGTATCTCACTATCCTTTTAACAGCTTTAAGATGACATTCTTTAGGGGCTGCTTGATATCGCGCACACATGCATACACTTAACATTATGTCAGGACGAGAAGCACAAAGATATAGTAGAGAACCAATCATAGAACGGTAAACTCTTTGATCAACGGGTTCTCCATCTTTTGTCAAGTCATTATGTCCACTAGTAGGCATGGGGGTACTCATACCTTTGCTTTCTTGCATGTTGAACTTCTTGAAGAGATCCTTGGTGTACTTTGTTTGTGAGACAAAAGTACCCTCCTTAGATTGCTTGATTTGCAACCCAAGGAAGAATTTGAGTTCACACATCATGGACATTTCATACTTCTCCGACATGAGCTGTCCAAACTTCTTGCTAAAATGGGGGTTAGTTGAACCAAAGATAATATCATCAACATATATTTGGCACACAAATAGTTCACCATTAACCCTTTTTGTGAACAGCGTTGAGTCTATCTTTCCAATCTCAAAGCCTTTCTCAAGAAGAAAGCTAGTTAAGCATTTGTACCAAGCTCTAGGGGCTTGTTTAAGACCATAAAGAGCTTTATGCAACTTGTAAACATGATTAGGCTTTTTGGGATTCACAAAACCGGGAGGTTGTTTAACAAATACTTCCTCCTCAATTTCACCATTTAGGAAAGCACTTTTGATGTCCATTTGATAGAGAGTAATATCATGGTGATTGGCATAAGCAAGAAGAATGCGAATGGATTCAAGTCTAGCAACGGGGGCATAGGTCTCACCATAGTCCATACCTTCGACTTGTGTGTAACCTTGAGCTACGAGACGAGCCTTGTTGCGGATGACTTGTCCATCTTCATCTTGCTTGTTCCGAAACACCCATTTGGTTCCAATGATGTTTTGATCATCGTTGGGCTTCTCTACCAAAGTCCACACCTTGTTCCTCTCGAAGTTGTGTAGTTCTTCGTGCATAGCGTTCACCCAATTCGGGTCATCAAGTGCTTCTTCTACCTTCATAGGTTCAATACTAGAAATAAATGAGTAATGCTCACAAAAGTTAGCTAAGCGAGTTTTAGAGCGAGTAATTCTCCCGGAGTTGATGTCGTTCATCATTTGTTCCACGGGATGATTTTTCTTGACTCTTGCTCGGACTCGGGATAGCCTTTGTTGATGTTGTGGCTCAGCTTCCTCATCATCTTCATCTTCTTCTTCTTCTTCTTCTTCGTTGTTGTTGGTGTTGTCTTGAGGTGGTGGAGAAGGAGGTTGTGGTGGATCTTCTTGTTGCATTTCCTCATCTTGGTGAGTTCCACTTGTGGAGGCCTCCATGTTGCCTTGAGGTTCATCTCTCTGTGAGGTAGGTGGCTCCACATATGTAGATGAGGTACTCTCCTTCACTTCCATGGGACGGATCTTCCCGATAGATAAATCTTGGATTGCTTCCGATGGGTCCTTGTCTCCTACATCAATAGGCATTTGCTCTACTTGCGAGCCATTAGATTCATCAAACTTCACATCTACCGTCTCTTCAACCTTTCGGGTGAAATTATTGTAGACACGGTAGGTGTGAGAGTTTGATCCATAACCAAGAAGAAAGCCTTCATGAGATTTAGGAGCAAATTTAGACCGACGATGCTGTAGGATCGAAAGTAGGTCTAGAGGGGGGGTGATTAGACTACTTGACAATATAAAAGATCTGCCTTTAGATCATGCAATGTTTTTGGCAGTTTCACAAACAAGATCAGTTCAAGTAACACCCTACACATGCAATTCTAGAGTTTATGCAGCGGAAAGTAAATTGCACATGTAAAAGAGAGGTGGAGAAGATCAAACGCAGTTTGGTGACACGGAGATTTTTGTCGTGGTTCCGATAGGTGGTGCTATCGTACATCCACGTTGATGGAGACTTCAACCCACGGAGGGTAACGGCTGCGCGAGTCCACGGAGGGCTCCACCCACGAAGGGTCCACGAAGAAGCAACCTTGTCTATTCCATCACGGCCTACGCCCACGGAGGACTAGCCTTACTCGGGGTAGATCTTCACGAAGTAGGCGATCTCCTTGCCCTTACAAACTTCTTGGTTCAACTCCACATCACGACGGAGGCTCACAAGCGACACCTAACCAATCTAGGAGGCACCACCCCCCAAAAGGTAATAGACGGTGTTGATGGTGATGAACTCCTTGCTCTTGTGCTTCAAGTGATAAACTCCCCAACACTCAACTCTCCTCACTGATATGGCTGTGGTGGAAGAAAGATTTGAGTGGAAAGCAACTTGGGAAGGCTAGAGATCAAGTTTCATATGGTAGGAATGGAATGGCTTGATCTCAACACAAGGGTAGGTGGTTCACTTCTCAGAAAGTGTATGGTAGAAGTGGTGGTACTTTCTGATAGCTCTCCTCACGAATGAGGAGGGGGTGGAGGGGTATATATAGCCTCCACACAAAATCCAACCGTTACACACACATTTGACCAATCTCGGTCAGACCGAAGTGAAAACTCGGTCAGACCGAAAGTTCAAATATAGTGAACGTTGGGATTTTCGGTGGGACCGAAAATACCATCTCGGTGGGACCGAAAGTGCATCTGATATGAACGTTGGAGATTTCGGTGGGACCGAGAAAGAAAACTCGGTTGGACCGATTTGAGAAAGAGTAGGAACATGCCAGAATCGGTTTGACCGAAAATGAATTATCGGTGCGACCGATTTGAGTCAAGGCAGAACCCTGCCCATTTCGGTGAGACCGATAATGCAAACTCGGATATTCCGATATGATGTGAAATGGTTACAGAAGGTTGGCAGTTCAGTTTCGGTGAGACCGATCTCAAACTCGGTAAGACAGATTTTTCTAGGGTTTGGAAAACTGGCAGAAGTGGTTCATCTCGGTGGGACTGATTTGGAAAAATCGGTGTGACCGAGATGTTAGGGTTTGTAGAGATAACTTCATCTCGGTGAGACAGAGTTGGTTTGACCGAGATTACTTATGGGTGTGTGTTAAGTAGTGAATAGTGCTGATAGTTGAGGGAGTTAGATCACCAAGCACTTGAGCAACCAGATCATCAACACAACCTCATCCCCTTTTAATAGTATTGGCTTTCCTATGGACTCAATGTGATCTTTGATCACTAAACCAGAAATGGAGTCCTGAGCTTTTGCCAATGCTTGCCTTAGCATTTGAGGGGTCCACTTCTTCAGTCATCTTGCCATATCCATGTGATTGGGTTTCCTGAAACATACTTGATAAAAGTATTAGTCCAACCACAAAGTATGTTGTCATTAATTACCAAAACCACCCAGGGAGCAAATGTGCTTTCACCCCCCCCCCCACACACACACAAGCACCCACACACCCGTAAGTTAGATAATTAGGGAAAGTCCATACAAGGAAAATGTGTCAGTACAACTATGCCCCTCGGTGCATTGCAGGGCGATGCGCGGGCAAGTCATGTTACGTACTCGCCTCCGCGTGCGACGCTACGGCACGCTGCGCAGTCGCCTGGTACGGCTCGTTCCTGGGTCGGCCTCACCGGGATGGGGGAGGGGGGCCCCGGCTCGGCCTTGCGCTAACAAGGCAGTGCGCTCGTTTGACAGGCGCATTGCGGTTATTCTGTCCCCCCCCCACACACACAAGCCCACACACACCCCTAAGATAGATAATGGGGGCATGTCCAAACAAGGAAGATGTGTCTGTAC